>CM062819.1:765231097-766431097 GCA_031772625.1 Pinus tabuliformis
GAATAGGTCACAAAATTAAGTGCCTCAGATCCGACAGAGGTGGGGAATTTACTTCAAATGAATTTTTCGATTTCTGTGATGAACATGGGATAAGGAGAGATATCTCTAAGCTAGAACTCCTCAGCTAATGGAAGTTGTTGAAAGAATGAACAGAACAATCCAACAATGGCTCGTGCTATGCTTGATGAATCAGAACTCCCGCAACTTTCTGGGGGTGAAGCTGCACATGCTGCGGTTATTATTCTCAACAAGACAATTGTTCGGGTGAACCCAGCACTCACACTCCTCATGAGCTCTGGGTGGTAAAACTCCCTCAGTAAAGCATTTCACAAATCTTTGGGAACAAATGCTATTTCAAAGAATACTGAGGAGCAGCTTGGCAAACTTGATCCTAGAGCAGATGAAGGCATCTTCTTGGGCTTTTCTCCACATAGCAAAGCATACAAATGCTACAATAAAAGACTTGGCAGAATTGTTGACAGCATTGATGTAGTGTTGATGAGAAGGGATACATTCCTAGGCAAACACATCGTGAAGACATCGAAGAAGATGAAAGCTACCCTCAAAAACAGAATGATGAAGAAGAAGAACCTCAAGAAGAATCTCAGAAGAACCTCACGAAGCGAGAAGAACGAACAAGAATAGAAGAAAGACTCCATCCTGATATGTTCTGAAGAACCATCCAGAATCTCAGATCATGGGAAAAAAGAAGCAGGGTATACAAACTAGAAGAACATTGCAGAAGCTTCAAGCTATTTGGCATTACTCTCCTCTACTGAACCACAAAATGTGAAAGAGGCATGCAAAGATGAATGTGGGTGAAAGCAATGGATGAAGAACTTGAGCAAATCGAAAAGAACAACACTTGGGAGCTGGTTCCTAGACCAAAGGATAGAATGTTATCGGAACAAAATGGGTCTTCAAAAACAAATTGAATGAAAATGGAGAAATAAGAAGTAATTAACAAAGCCAGACTTGTTTGTAAAGGGTATGCACAGCAAGAAGGAATAGACTTTGAAGAAACTTTTGCTCCTGTTGCAAGACTTGAGGCCATCCGAATGTTCCTTGCTCTCTCAAGTTTTCAGAACTTCAAAGTATTTCAAATGGACGTAAAATCAGCCTTTCTGAATGGAGACTTGGAAGAAGAAGTGTACATTGAACAGCCAGATGGGTTCATTATTGGAAATGATCCAAATCTTGTATGCCGATTGAAAAAGGCTCTCTATGGTCTCAAACAAGCCCCAAGGGCTTGGTACTACCGGTTGGACAAATATCTTCATCAACAAGGTTTTTCAAAAGGTTCAGCAGATAGCAATCTATATATAAAAGTTGAAAATGACAAATTGCTAATACTTGTTGTGTATGTAGATGACATTATTTTTGGGCAGCAATGAAGAAGTATGAGTCAAAGCTTTGCCTCAGTCATGCAGAAAGAATTTGAAATGTCTTTGCTAGGAGAACTGACATACTTCCTTGGTTTGCAAATCCAACAAAAGGAAGGAGGAATCCTTTTATCTCAAACCAAGTATCTCAAGCAGATTTTGAAGAAATATGGCATGGAAGATGCAAAACCAGTATGTACACCCATGGTCACAGGATGTAGTTCTCAGTGCAAATGATGAATCTGCAGCAGTACATCAACCAACCTACAGATCTATGATTGGAAGTTTACTATATTTGACAGGTACCCGACCGGACATCATGCATGCAGTTGGAATAGTTGGAAGATTTCAGGCAAATCGAAGGAAACTCATCTTCAGGCAGTGAAGAGAATTTTCAAATATCTTCAAGGACTCAAAATTATGGCTTATGGTATCCTAGAGATACAGATCTCACTCTTCATGCTTATACAGATGCAGATTGGGCCGGGGAAGCGTGGATGACAGGAAAAGCACAAGTGGTGGTGCGTTCTTTATGGGTTCCAGACTGGTATCTTGGTTCAGCAAGAAACAGAGTTCAATTGCCTTGTCTACAGCTGAAGCAGAATATGTTGCTGCTGCATCTTGTTGCACCCAACTCCTTTGGATGATGCAGACTTTGCAGGATTATCAAATCACTTGTACACCTCCAATCCCTATCTTATGTGACAACACAAGTGCAATCAGCATCTCAAAGAATCCGGTTATGCATTCAAAAACAAGCACATACCAATCAAGTACCATTTTCTCCGGGAACAAGTACTTGAACAGAAGGTCAAGTTGGAGTATGTTCTTCTAAGGAACAAGTTGCTGATATTTTCACCAAAACCGTTGCCCAAGGACACTTTTGAATACCTCAGGCAAAAGCTGGGGGTTGTTGATGCATCATCTTATTGTTGAACATCTTCTTATTGGTGGTATAGGCTCAGGGGGAGCTCATAATGCATTGTTGGCATTATGGAGAAGGAGATCTTGGAAATAGCTGCAATATGTCTCTATCTTTTCATGGTGGTACGTTTTGCTGCAGATCAGGTTCATAGGGGGAGCATGAGCGTAGGGGGAGCATACCCTTGCCCTTGATGTCAAAGGGGGAGAATGAAGCTGAAGATCATGAGGTTGCCATCAAGTCCAAAGGGGGAGATTGTTGGCATTATGATTAAGGTGTTGTCCTTGATGGCAACCATTCAGGTGATAGATCACTATTCTTGATGATCAGCTCTCTATTTTTAAGAAGGACGCAGGCAATCTGTTCAGAAGTGCGTCCCCGCAGGTATACCATGCAGAACCCGCGTCCAGGGACGCAGGCCAGCCGTTCAGGGGGTGCGTCCACCCAGTGCACACATTTCAAGACAGAGAGAAAAGCACGTGGGGGTTTCTTGTGTGGTTTCTAGCCGACGGTTTTGTGTTTCTATGGGTGTCGGCTCGTGGTATTGTTCCATGTTTTGGGGAGGAGCTTGCCTATATAAAGCAAAGGAGTTCATTTGGATTAATCATGTTTTTGGTTGAACATCTTATGAGGGTAAGATCTGGTCTAGATCTAAACAAGGCGAATCTGATGGACCGAGATCTCTTCGGCTCTTGCTCGGATCTGTAGATCTGATTGTCTGGGTTACTTCTAAAGTCTTGAAATCATCTTTTCCCAGAGGGACGCAGGTACAGTAAGGGTTCAGGTGCGTCCGGGATGCAGGAGCGAAGCGTTTCAGGTGCGCCGGACGCAGGTGCAGGAAGGGTTCTGGTGCGCCGGACGCAGGCAGTTCAATAGACTCAGTGCGAGGGACGCAGGCTAGCAGTTGAGCAGGGTCCGTCCGGGACGCAGGCTAGCAGTTGAGCAGGGTGCGTCCAGGGACTCAGGTCAGCAGTTGAGCAGGGTGAGTCCAGCGACTCAGGCTAGCAGTTGAACAGGGTGAGTCCGGACTCAGGTTGGCAGTTGAGCAGGGTGCTCCTTCTCTTAAAATCCTTGTTTCTCATTGTTGTGTTCTGGGTTTTGGTCCTATTATTGTTGATCTGGTTACTACAGTTGATTGGGTGATTCTCTTACACTTGATGATCAATTAATGCTTATGGATCCAGTTTGAAAATTTATGAAAAGTGGTCCTTGTATGAAAAGAAGTAGGGGGTTGTAGCTCCTTCCAGGAGAGACTGGAAAACGAGAGAGAGTTGTAGCTCTCTGTAGGTTGCAGCCTGCGTACTGGTAAAGGACTGCACCAGTACAAAATCATTGTAAAAGAATTTCTAAATTGAAAGAAGATAGAGACATATTGCAGCAGGTGGTTTTCTCCCACATTGGGTTTCCACCTTACATCTTGTGTTCTTTGGTGTGACTGTTTATTTTCTTTGTTCATGCTCATTATTTTATGGTACTGATATGCAAGAATAATTCAAAAGATCAAATAAGGAAGATTTGTTAAATTGCTAGATAATACTGATTCACCCCCCTCTCAGTATTATTTCCAACAATTGGTATCAGAGCAGGTTCTTCAGAAAAGCTTGATCGCTTGAAGGTAGATCGTTCATCATGAGCAACTACGAGAGAGAAGCATCAATCAGGCCACCGGTTTTTGATGGGACAAACTTCAATTATTGGAAGGTAAGAGTTACTGCATATCTTCAATCTCTTGGTACAGAAGTTTGGGACATTGTAGAAACAGGCTATGCTTTTCCTTCAGCTACTCCTACAGATCCAGCTGAGAAAAAGAAGTATGAAACAAATGCAAAAGCAGTCAGTACTCTATTAGGAAGTATATCCCAAACAGAATTCATGAAGGTAATGCACTTCAAATCAGCAAAAGAAATATGGGACAAAATGATCACGAGCTATGAAGGAGATGAACAGGTAAAACAAGTTAAACTTCAAACTCTCAGGATTCAATATGAGACTCTCAAGATGTATAATGATGAAAGTGTGGCTAATTATTTTCTTCGGGTAGATGAGATTGTTAATTGTATGAAAAATTTGGGTGAAGAAATAAGAGTCTATAGTAGTTCAAAAGATTCTAAGATCATTATCCCCCAAGTTTGAATCTAAAGTATCTGCAATAGAAGAAAAAGAAAATCTCCGTGTTCTCACTATGTCTCAGCTACATGGAATTCTAACTGCTTATGAAATGAGAAAGGGAGGTCCATCAGACAGAAGGGAGGCTGCTTTTAAGGCATCAGGCGCAAAGAAGATCACTATGAAGCAAGCCATGTTCCAGAAGAAGAAGGAAGAAGAATCAAATTTTGTCAGAAATCTTCAAAGGGGTTCTGGAAGGTTCAGAGGTAAGCTACCTTTCAAATGCTTTGCTTGTGGAAGAGTAGGTCATTATGCTGCAAAATGTCCTTATAAGGATAAAGGAAAGGAACCAGCTAGATGGAACAAGAAACAAAGTGCAAATAAGAAAAGCTACTACACCCATGAAGATAGTGATGGCTTATCAAACAGTGATGAAGATGAACAAGGTAATAAATATAGGTTGTTAATGGCATTTGAAGATGATGATTATGAGGATGCTGTAGATGTGGATAACCTTTATGATGAAATTACTAGACTCAAGAGATGTATAGAAGAAAAGAACATGATCATTGATACTCTACAATTTCAAATTGATGAAAAGGAAAAACATCTTGAAAAATTAGAAGGTGAAATTGTTGGTCTTAGAAAAGAAATTGAGAAAACAAAAGCTATTAATCTCAAGTTTGTCAAGGATCTGAAACTTTGGATGAGATTATCAGTGTGCAGCGGTCTCCACTAAATAAGACAGGTCTGGGCTATAATGGAGAAACTTCTCAAGCATCCACTTCAAAAAGTTATCTTGATGCAGCAAGAAGAAATGAGCAAAAGCACAATGAAGATCATCAGGTAAAGCAGGGACAAACTTCAAACAGAAACTATCAGGGGCAATCCAGCTTAAGGGTGAACAAAAGCCACAACCAGCCACAGGTAAAATCTTCCCAGTTTGGTTCAAAAATAGATGAAAATAGAAATTACAATCAGTTGGCTGGTAGATTCAATAACCGCAGAAGCTTCTTCAATGGACAATGCTTTTCTTGTCATAACTTTGGTCACAAAGCAGCTCAATGTGTTGCGTATAAAACAATCATGACTAGGGAAGCTCAAAAACAAAGAAGTATGACAGGGATTACAAAAAAGACCTATAACAGCTTTTCGGCTCTTGAAAATGAAGTTGAATGTTCTATTTGCAATAATTTTGGTCATGAAGACTTTGAATGCAGAAGCAGGTTTCAGGAAAGAAAGGAACAAGAACGGAAAAAGGAACAAGCCTCAGGAACCAAAACATGGAGAATAAAGGAACCTCAAACAGAAAGATGTGGGATAGCATTTTATGCAGAAGGACAGGAAAATCTATGGTACATTGACAGTGGATGTTCGAAGCATATGACAGGTGATAAAGAAAAACTTGAGTCTTATTCTATTTTAGAAAAGGGAAAGAAAGTCTCTTTTGGAAATGATACTCCTGCAACTATAAAAGGAAAAGGTATTGCTCCTTTAAAAGAAGATGTTAAGGCTGGAAATGTTTTGTTTGTTGATGGATTGAAGCATAATCTACTAAGTGTCAGCCAGATGTGTGATCAAAGAACCGAGGTTATATTCAGATCAAATGGATGTCTTGTTCGTGATCTTGATACAGGTAAAACAGTTCTCAAAGGAAAAGAACTCCAAATAATCTATACATATTTGAAGAAGGACAACAACAATGCTATCTAAGCAAGGATGAAGAGCACTGGTTATGGCATCGAAGGTTGGGACATCTAAGCTTCTCTCAAATAAGGAAAGCATGCAAATATCAGGCAGTTCGCGATCTTCCAGATATCAAAATTCCTGACAACACCATATGCAGATCATGTCAGTTTGGAAAACAAACCAGGACTAACTTTCCAGAGAAAGAAGGATCAGCTAGCATGCCTCTTGAGCTAGTACATACAGATGTATGTGGACCATTCAGGAAAAGAACACCTAGAGGAGAGGAATACTTGATATTATTTATTGACGATTTCTCCAGGTTTGTTTGGTTAGGACTTATGAAGCACAAAGATGAAGCATTCGAAAAATTCAAATCCTTCAAAGCCTTGGTTGAAAATGAATCAGGTCACAAAATTAAGTGCCTCAGATCCGACAGAGGTGGGGAATTTACTTCAAATGAATTTTTCGATTTCTGTGATGAACATGGGATAAGGAGAGAATTCTCTACAGCTAGAACTCCTCAGCAAAATGGAGTTGTTGAAAGAATGAACAGAACAATCCAACAAATGGCTCGTGCTATGCTTGATGAATCAGGAACTCCCGCAACTTTCTGGGGTGAAGCTGCACATGCTGCGGTTATTATTCTCAACAAGACAAATGTTCGGGTGAACAGCACTCAAACTCCTCATGATCTCTGGAGTGGTAAAACTCCTTCAGTAAAGCATTTCAAAATCTTTGGGAGCAAATGCTATATCAAGAATACTGAGGAGCAGCTTGGCAAACTTGATCCTAGAGCAGATGAAGGCATTCTTCTTGGCTATTCTCCACATAGCAAAGCATACAAATGCTACAATAAAAGACTTGGCAGAATTGTTGACAGCATTGATGTAGTGGTTGATGAGAAGGGATACATTCCTAGGCAAACACATCGTGAAGACATCGAAGAAGATGAAAGCTACCCTCAAAAACAGAATGATGAAGAAGAAGAACCTCAAGAAGAATCTCAAGAAGAACCTCACGAAGACGCAGAAGAACGAACAAGAATAGAAGAAAAGACTCCATCCAGATATGTTCAGAAGAACCATCCAGAATCTCAGATCATGGGACAGAAAGAAGCAGGTATACAAACTAGAAGAACAGTTGCAGAAGCTTCAAGCTATTTGGCATTACTCTCCTCTACTGAACCACAAAATGTGAAAGAGGCATGCAAAGATGAATGTTGGGTGAAAGCAATGGATGAAGAACTTGAGCAAATCGAAAAGAACAACACTTGGGAGCTGGTTCCTAGACCAAAGGATAAGAATGTTATCGGAACAAAATGGGTCTTCAAAAATAAATTGAATGAAATATGAGAGAAGTAATTAGAAACAAAGCCAGACTTGTTTGTAAAGGGTATGCACAGCAAGAAGGAATAGACTTTGAAGAAACTTTTGCTCCTGTTGCAAGACTTGAGGCCATCCGAATGTTCCTTGCTCTCTCAAGTTTTCAGAACTTCAAAGTATTTCAAATGGACGTAAAATCAGCCTTTCTGAATGGAGACTTGGGAAGAAGAAGTGTACATTGAACAGCCAGATGGGTTCATTCTTGGAAATGATCCAAATCTTGTATGCCGATTGAAAAAGGCTCTCTATGGTCTCAAACAAGCCCAAGGGCTTGGTACTACCGGTTGGACAAATATCTTCATCAACAAGGTTTTTCAAAAGGTTCAGCAGATAGCAATCTATATATAAAAGTTGAAAATGACAAATTGCTAATACTTGTTGTGTATGTAGATGACATTATTTTTGGCAGCAATGAAGAAGCTATGAGTCAAAGCTTTGCCTCAGTCATGCAGAAAGAATTTGAAATGTCCTTGCTAGGAGAACTGACATACTTCCTTGGTTTGCAAATCCAACAAAAGGAAGGAGGAATCCTTTTATCTCAAACCAAGTATCTCAAGCAGATTTTGAAGAAATATGGCATGGAAGATGCAAAACCAGTATGTAACCCATGGTCACAGGATGTAGTCTCAGTGCAAATGATGAATCTGCAGCAGTACATCAACCAACCTACAGATCTATGATTGGAAGTTTACTATATTTGACAGGTACCCGACCGGACATCATGCATGCAGTTGGAATAGTTGGAAGATTTCAGGCAAATCCGAAAGGAAACTCATCTTCAGGCAGTGAAGAGAATTTTCAAATATCTTCAAGGGACTCAAAATTATGGCTTATGGTATCCTAGAGATACAGATCTCACTCTTCATGCTTATACAGATGCAGATTGGGCCGGAAGCGTGGATGACAGGAAAAGCACAAGTGGTGGTGCGTTCTTTATGGGTTCCAGACTGGTATCTTGGTTCAGCAAGAAACAGAGTTCAATTGCCTTGTCTACAGCTGAAGCAGAATATGTTGCTGCTGCATCTTGTTGCACCCAACTCCTTTGGATGATGCAGACTTTGCAGGATTATCAAATCACTTGTACACCTCCAATCCCTATCTTATGTGACAACACAAGTGCAATCAGCATCTCAAAGAATCCGGTTATGCATTCAAAAACCAAGCACATACCAATCAAGTACCATTTTCTCCGGGAACAAGTACTTGAACAGAAGGTCAAGTTGGAGTATGTTCCTTCTAAGGAACAAGTTGCTGATATTTTCACCAAACCGTTGCCCAGGGACACTTTTGAATACCTCAGGCAAAAGCTGGGGGTTGTTGATGCATCATCTTATTGTTGAACATCTTCTTATTGGTGGTATAGGCTCAGGGGGAGCACATAATGCATTGTTGGCATTATGGAGAAGGAGATCTTGGAAATAGCTGCAATATGTCTCTATCTCTTTCATGGTGGTACGTTGCTGCAGATCAGGTTCATAGGGGGAGCATGAGCGTAGGGGGAGCATACCCTTTGCCCTTGATGTCAAAGGGGGAGAATGAAGCTGAAGATCATGAGGTTGCCATCAAGTCCAAAGGGGGAGATTGTTGGCATTATGATTAAGGTGTTGTCCTTGATGGCAACCATTCAGGTGATAGATCACTATTCTTGATGATCAGCTCTCTATTTTTAAGAAGGACGCAGGCAATCTGTTCAGAAAGTGCGTCCCTGCAGGTATACCATGCAGAACCCGCGTCCAGGGACGCAGGCCAGCCGTTCAGGGGGTGCGTCCACCCAGTGCACACATTTCAAGACAGAGAAAAGCACGTGGGGGTTTCTTGTGTGGTTTCTAGCCGACGGTTTTGTGTTTCTATGGTGTCGGCTCGTGGTATTGTTCCATGTTTTGGGGAGGAGCTTGCCTATATAAAGCAAAGGAGTTCATTTGGATTAATCATGTTTTTGGTTGAACATCTTATGAGGGTAAGATCTGGTCTAGATCTAAACAAGGCGAATCTGATGGACCGAGATCTCTTCGGCTCTTGCTCGGATCTGTAGATCTGATTGTCTGGGTTACTTCTAAAGTCTTGAAATCATCTTTTCCCAGAGGGACGCAGGTACAGTAAGGGTTCAGGTGCGTCCGGGACGCAGGAGCGAAGCGTTTCAGGTGCGCCGGACGCAGGTGCAGGAAGGGTTCTGGTGCGCCGGGACGCAGGCAGTTCAATAGACTCAGTGCGAGGGACGCAGGCTAGCAGTTGAGCAGGGTCCGTCCGGGACGCAGGCTAGCAGTTGAGCAGGGTGCGTCCAGGGACTCAGGTCAGCAGTTGAGCAGGGTGAGTCCAGGGACTCAGGCTAGCAGTTGAACAGGGTGAGTCCGGACTCAGGCTGGCAGTTGAGCAGGGTGCTTCCTTCTCTTAAAATCCTTGTTTCTCATTGTTGTGTTCTGGGTTTTGGTCCTATTATTGTTGATCTGGTTACTACAGTTGATTGGGTGATTCTCTTACACTTGATGATCAATTAATGCTTATGGATCCAGTTTGAAAATTTATGAAAAGTGGTCCTTGTATGAAAAGAAGTAGGGGGTTGTAGCTCCCTTCAGGAGAGACTGGAAAACGAGAGAGAGTTGTAGCTCTCTGCAGGTTGCAGCCTGCGTACTGGTAAAGGACTGCACCAGTACAAAATCATTGTAAAAGAATTTCTAAATTGAAAGAAGATAGAGACATATTGCAGCAGGTGGTTTTCTCCCACATTGGGTTTCCACCTTACATCTTGTGTTCTTTGGTGTGACTGTCTATTTTCTTTGTTCATGCTCATTATTTTATGGTACTGATATGCAAGAATAATTCAAAAGATCAAATAAGGAAGATTTGTTAAATTGCTAGATAATACTGATTCACCCCCCCTCTCAGTATTATTTCCAACAATTGGTATCAGAGCAGGTCCTTCCAGACTAGCTTGATCGCTTGAAGGTAGATCGTTCATCATGAGCAACTACGAGAGAGAAGCATCAATCAGGCCACCGGTTTTTGATGGGACAAACTTCAATTATTGGAGGTAAGAGTTACTGCATATCTTCAATCTCTTGGTACAGAAGTTTGGGACATTGTAGAAACAGGCTATGCTTTTCCTTCAGCTACTCCTACAGATCCAGCTGAGAAAAAGAAGTATGAAACGAATGCAAAAGCAGTCAGTACTCTATTAGGAAGTATATCCGAAACAGAATTCATGAAGGTAATGCACTTCAAATCAGCAAAAGAAATATGGGACAAAATGATCACGAGCTATGAAGGAGATGAACAGGTAAAACAAGTTAAACTTCAAACTCTCAGGATTCAATATGAGACTCTCAAGATGTATAATGATGAAAGTGTGGCTAATTATTTTCTTCGGGTAGATGAGATTGTTAATTGTATGAAAAATTTGGGTGAAGAAATAAAAGAGTCTATAGTAGTTCAAAAGATTCTAAGATCATTATCCCCCAAGTTTGAATCTAAAGTATCTGCAATAGAAGAAAAAGAAAATCTCCGTGTTCTCACTATGTCTCAGCTACATGGAATTCTAACTGCTTATGAAATGAGAAAGGAGGTCCATCAGACAGAAGGGAGGCTGCTTTTAAGGCATCAGGCAAAGAAGATCACTATGAAGCAAGCCATGTTCCAGAAGAAGAGGAAGAAGAATCAAATTTTGTCAGAAATCTTCAAAGGGGTTCTGGAAGGTTCAGAGGTAAGCTACCTTTCAAATGCTTTGCTTGTGGAAGAGTAGGTCATTATGCTGCAAAATGTCCTTATAAGGATAAAGGAAAGGAACCAGCTAGATGGAACAAGAAACAAAGTGCAAATAAGAAAAGCTACTACACCCATGAAGATAGTGATGGCTTATCAAACAGTGATGAAGATGAACAAGGTAATAAATATAGGTTGTTAATGGCATTTGAAGATGATGATTATGAGGATGCTGTAGATGTGGATAACCTTTATGATGAAATTACTAGACTCAAGAGATGTATAGAAGAAAAGAACATGATCATTGATACTCTACAATTTCAAATTGATGAAAAGGAAAAACATCTTGAAAAATTAGAAGGTGAAATTGTTGGTCTTAGAAAAGAAATTGAGAAAACAAAAGCTATTAATCTCAAGTTTGTCAAAGGATCTGAAACTTTGGATGAGATTATCAGTGTGCAGCGGTCTCCACTAAATAAGACAGGTCTGGGCTATAATGGAGAAACTTCTCAAGCATCCACTTCAAAAAGTTATCTTGATGCAGCAAGAAGAAATGAGCAAAAGCACAATGAAGATCATCAGGTAAAGCAGGGACAAACTTCAAACAGAAACTATCAGGGGCAATCCAGCTTAAGGGTGAACAAAAGCCACAACCAGCCACAGGTAAAATCTTCCCAGTTTGGTTCAAAAATAGATGAAAATAGAAATTACAATCAGTTGGCTGGTAGATTCAATAACCGCAGAAGCTTCTTCAATGGACAATGCTTTTCTTGTCATAACTTTGGTCACAAAGCAGCTCAATGTGTTGCGTATAAAACAATCATGACTAGGGAAGCTCAAAAACAAAGAAGTATGACAGGGATTACAAAAAAGACCTATAACAGCTTTTCGGCTCTTGAAAATGAAGTTGAATGTTCTATTTGCAATAATTTTGGTCATGAAGACTTTGAATGCAGAAGCAGGTTTCAGGAAAGAAAGGAACAAGAACGGAAAAAGGAACAAGCCTCAGGAACCAAAACATGGAGAATAAAGGAACCTCAAACAGAAAGATGTGGGATAGCATTTTATGCAGAAGGACAGGAAAATCTATGGTACATTGACAGTGGATGTTCGAAGCATATGACAGGTGATAAAGAAAAACTTGAGTCTTATTCTATTTTAGAAAAGGGAAAGAAAGTCTCTTTTGGAAATGATACTCCTGCAACTATAAAAGGAAAAGGTATTGCTCCTTTAAAAGAAGATGTTAAGGCTGGAAATGTTTTGTTTGTTGATGGATTGAAGCATAATCTACTAAGTGTCAGCCAGATGTGTGATCAAAGAACCGAGGTTATATTCAGATCAAATGGATGTCTTGTTCGTGATCTTGATACAGGTAAAACAGTTCTCAAAGGGAAAAGAACTCCAAATAATCTATACATATTTGAAGAAGGACAACAACAATGCTATCTAAGCAAGGATGAAGAGCACTGGTTATGGCATCGAAGGTTGGGACATCTAAGCTTCTCTCAAATAAGGAAAGCATGCAAATATCAGGCAGTTCGCGATCTTCCAGATATCAAAATTCCTGACAACACCATATGCAGATCATGTCAGTTTGGAAAACAAACCAGGACTAACTTTCCAGAGAAAGAAGGATCAGCTAGCATGCCTCTTGAGCTAGTACATACAGATGTATGTGGACCATTCAGGAAAAGAACACCTAGAGGAGAGGAATACTTGATATTATTTATTGACGATTTCTCCAGGTTTGTTTGGTTAGGACTTATGAAGCACAAAGATGAAGCATTCGAAAAATTCAAATCCTTCAAAGCCTTGGTTGAAAATGAATCAGGTCACAAAATTAAGTGCCTCAGATCCGACAGAGGTGGGGAATTTACTTCAAATGAATTTTTCGATTTCTGTGATGAACATGGGATAAGGAGAGAATTCTCTACAGCTAGAACTCCTCAGCAAAATGGAGTTGTTGAAAGAATGAACAGAACAATCCAACAAATGGCTCGTGCTATGCTTGATGAATCAGGAACTCCCGCAACTTTCTGGGGTGAAGCTGCACATGCTGCGGTTATTATTCTCAACAAGACAAATGTTCGGGGTGAACAGCACTCAAACTCCTCATGAGCTCTGGAGTGGTAAAACTCCTTCAGTAAAGCATTTCAAAATCTTTGGGAGCAAATGCTATATCAAGAATACTGAGGAGCAGCTTGGCAAACTTGATCCTAGAGCAGATGAAGGCATTCTTCTTGGCTATTCTCCACATAGAAAAGCATACAAATGCTACAATAAAAGACTTGCAGAATTGTTGACAGCATTGATGTAGTGGTTGATGAGAAGGGATACATTCCTAGGCAAACACATCGTGAAGACATCGAAGAAGATGAAAGCTACCCTCAAAAACAGAATGATGAAGAAGAAGAACCTCAAGAAGAATCTCAAGAAGAACCTCACGAAGACGCAGAAGAACGAACAAGAATAGAAGAAAAGACTCCATCCAGATATGTTCAGAAGAACCATCCAGAATCTCAGATCATGGGACAGAAAGAAGCAGGTATACAAACTAGAAGAACAGTTGCAGAAGCTTCAAGCTATTTGGCATTACTCTCCTCTACTGAACCACAAAATGTGAAAGAGGCATGCAAAGATGAATGTTGGGTGAAAGCAATGGATGAAGAACTTGAGCAAATCGAAAAGAACAACACTTGGGAGCTGGTTCCTAGACCAAAGGATAAGAATGTTATCGGAACAAAATGGGTCTTCAAAAATAAATTGAATGAAAATGGAGAAGTAATTAGAAACAAAGCCAGACTTGTTTGTAAAGGGTATGCACAGCAAGAAGGAATAGACTTTGAAGAAACTTTTGCTCCTGTTGCAAGACTTGAGGCCATCCGAATGTTCCTTGCTCTCTCAAGTTTTCAGAACTTCAAAGTATTTCAAATGGACGTAAAATCAGCCTTTCTGAATGGAGACTTGGAAGAAGAAGTGTACATTGAACAGCCAGATGGGTTCATTCTTGGAAATGATCCAAATCTTGTATGCCGATTGAAAAAGGCTCTCTATGGTCTCAAACAAGCCCCAAGGGCTTGGTACTACCGGTTGGACAAATATCTTCATCAACAAGGTTTTTCAAAAGGTTCAGCAGATAGCAATCTATATATAAAAGTTGAAAATGACAAATTGCTAATACTTGTTGTGTATGTAGATGACATTATTTTTGGCAGCAATGAAGAAGCTATGAGTCAAAGCTTTGCCTCAGTCATGCAGAAAGAATTTGAAATGTCCTTGCTAGGAGAACTGACATACTTCCTTGGTTTGCAAATCCAACAAAAGGAAGGAGGAATCCTTTTATCTCAAACCAAGTATCTCAAGCAGATTTTGAAGAAATATGGCATGGAAGATGCAAAACCAGTATGTACACCCATGGTCACAGGATGTAGTCTCAGTGCAAATGATGAATCTGCAGCAGTACATCAACCAACCTACAGATCTATGATTGGAAGTTTACTATATTTGACAGGTACCCGACCGGACATCATGCATGCAGTTGGAATAGTTGGAAGATTTTAGGAAAATCCGAAGGAAACTCATCTTCAGGCAGTGAAGAGAATTTTCAAATATCTTCAAGGGACTCAAAATTATGGCTTATGGTATCCTAGAGATACAGATCTCACTCTTCATGCTTATACAGATGCAGATTGGGCCGGAAGCGTGGATGACAGGAAAAACAAGTGGTGGTGCGTTCTTTATGGGTTCCAGACTGGTATCTTGGTTCAGCAAGAAACAGAGTTCAATTGCCTTGTCTACAGCTGAAGCAGAATATGTTGCTGCTGCATCTTGTTGCACCCAACTCCTTTGGATGATGCAGACTTTGCAGGATTATCAAATCACTTGTACACCTCCAATCCCTATCTTATGTGACAACACAAGTGCAATCAGCATCTCAAAGAATCCGGTTATGCATTCAAAAACCAAGCACACCAATCAGTACCATTTTCTCCGGGAACAAGTACTTGAACAGAAGGTCAAGTTGGAGTATGTTCCTTCTAAGGAACAAGTTGCTGATATTTTCACCAAACCGTTGCCCAGGGACACTTTTGAATACCTCAGGCAAAAGCTGGGGGTTGTTGATGCATCATCTTATTGTTGAACATCTTCTTATTGGTGGTATAGGCTCAGGGGGAGCACATAATGCATTGTTGGCATTATGGAGAAGGAGATCTTGGAAATAGCTGCAATATGTCTCTATCTCTTTCATGGTGGTACGTTGCTGCAGATCAGGTTCATAGGGGGAGCATGAGCGTAGGGGGAGCATACCCTTTGCCCTTGATGTCAAAGGGGGAGAATGAAGCTGAAGATCATGAGGTTGCCATCAAGTCCAAAGGGGGAGATTGTTGGCATTATGATTAAGGTGTTGTCCTTGATGGCAACCCATTCAGGTGATAGATCACTATTCTTGATGATCAGCTCTCTATTTTTAAGAAGGACGCAGGCAATCTGTTCAGAAAGTGCGTCCCGCAGGTATACCATGCAGAACCCGCGTCCAGGGACGCAGGCCAGCCGTTCAGGGGGTGCGTCCACCCAGTGCACACATTTCAAGACAGAGAAAAGCACGTGGGGGTTTCTTGTGTGGTTTCTAGCCGACGGTTTTGTGTTTCTATGGTGTCGGCTCGTGGTATTGTTCCATGTTTTGGGGAGGAGCTTGCCTATATAAAGCAAAGGAGTTCATTTGGATTAATCATGTTTTTGGTTTGAACATCTTATGAGGGTAAGATCTGGTCTAGATCTAAACAAGGCGAATCTGATGGACCGAGATCTCTTCGGCTCTTGCTCGGATCTGTAGATCTGATTGTCTGGGTTACTTCTAAAGTCTTGAAATCATCTTTGCCCAGAGGGACGTAGGTACAGTAAGGGTTCAGGTGCGTCCGGGACGCAGGAGCGAAGCGTTTCAGGTGCGCCGGACGCAGGTGCAGGAGGAGGGTTCTGGTGCGCCGGGACGCAGGCAGTTCAATAGACTCAGTGCGAGGGACGCAGGCTAGCAGTTGAGCAGGGTCCGTCCGGGACGCAGGCTAGCAGTTGAGCAGGGTGCGTCCAGGGACTCAGGTCAGCAGTTGAGCAGGGTGAGTCCAGGGACTCAGGCTAGCAGTTGAACAGGGTGAGTCCGGACTCAGGCTGGCAGTTGAGCAGGGTGCTTCCTTCTCTTAAAATCCTTGTTTCTCATTGTTGTGTTCTGGGTTTTGGTCCTATTATTGTTGATCTGGTTACTACAGTTGATTGGGTGATTCTCTTACACTTGATGATCAATTAATGCTTATGGATCCAGTTTGAAAATTTATGAAAAGTGGTCCTTGTATGAAAAGAAGTAGGGGGTTGTAGCTCCCTTCCAGGAGAGACTGGAAAACGAGAGAGAGTTGTAGCTCTCTGCAGGTTGCAGCCTGCGTACTGGTAAAGGACTGCACCAGTACAAAATCATTGTAAAAGAATTTCTAAATTGAAAGAAGATAGAGACATATTGCAGCAGGTGGTTTTCTCCCACATTGGGTTTCCACCTTACATCTTGTGTTCTTTGGTGTGACTGTCTATTTTCTTTGTTCATGCTCATTATTTTATGGTACTGATATGCAAGAATAATTCAAAAGATCAAATAAGGAAGATTTGTTAAATTGCTAGATAATACTGATTTCCCCCCCTCTTAGTATTATTTCCAACAATTTCCTAGATAGCCATGGTGATTGTGGGTTTACTTGCATTGTTTGTTTTTATTGGTTCTCATGTTCCATAGCTTGGGTTGAGTTACTAGTCATGGAGCCTTGGTTGGACAAACACTCTAGAGTTTTGTGTCATCTTGGGTTGAGTTACTAGTCTTGGAGCCTTAGTTGGACAAACGATCTGGAGCCCTTGTTGGGTTTAGTTACTAGTCCTGAGCCTTGGTTGGACAAATGCTCTAGAGCCCGGTAAAAGCTATGTGTTGAGTTACTAGTCCTAGAGCCTTGGTTGGACAAACACTCTGGAGGCCTGGAAGGTTGGGATAGTGGTCGATCTGATGTTGGTTTTGTGATGTCTGACAGTGAGGTGGAATCACTATTTAATGGGTTTAGGTGGATGGCCTCTGGAAGCCCTTCATGAGTTTTGATTGATGTTTTCCATGAGATCCCACATTCATGCTTCGAATAAGGCATAGGGGTGAATGGCTGAAGAGAGATTTGGCTTAGCCATTCTACGACTAGGTGGAACATGGAAGTCCCAACCCAGGATTGGATTTTGCATCATCAATGAAAGGTTATTTCTCCTGTTATTTCTATGAGTATTATGATGGATTATATGAGGTGTAGTTTGCTGTGATTTCATTGATATTTATGTCCCTATTATGATGGTTATGTATGTATTTTATGACAATAGTTATGTTTGGCTCTCATCATGTTCTTACTTGTTATTGAATGATCATTGTATCTATGACCTAATGTATGAAATTTTAGCTAATGTGATAAGGAGACAATTCTTCATAGTGAATCTCAAATAAGTATGAGACCCCTATGCTTAGATTTGTTATTTACACCTGTAGGTTGCGTATTTACTAAGTGTTTGACAAAATTTATGTCATGGTTAGGCTTTTTTAGATCAATCCCTTGATAGAGTTTTTGTTAGAGGCTTTTCCTTGGTTTCATTTATTGTCTTGGAAAGTCTCATCAAGTTTCAGGCATTGGTTTTGAGACTAGCCTAAAAAAGTGGCTTAAATCTCGCAGTCTCTGGCACAGAACTGGTTGATAGAGACTATAGTCTCACCCTTGTAGGCACTGTGGGAGCGACTATAGGTTTACAGTCGCATGCATGCCTTTTCATGGGAGCGACTCTGGGTTTAATTCATTTAAATTCTATGTTAACTTAGGGGTTGGGCACTTGGAGTGGTGAATTGGCTCCTTGGGGTCCTGAAGCACTTGAGGGAGGTCTATATGTTGTGTTTCCATCGATTCCATTTCTGTAAGGTTAACTAGGAGGTTGAATCATGTCATTGTAGCCTCTTGTCACATGTTTAACTTGGCCGACCGGTTTCTTGGGTAGATGTGGGAGGAGGGTATTACAGAGTGGTATCAAAGCGTGGTTGTGCTCTCCTTGGGCTGTGTGTTGGTCATGCATTCATGTTGGTTTCATATGTCTTCCTTATGCATGTATTCCATGTGCTTGTTTCATTTGCATGGTGTTGAGCATGGTTGTAGTGATGCCGGCATGTAAAGGTTGAAGGTGTTGTCATGGAGTATGGCTTCCTGTGCGTTTGGTTGAATATGCATTGTTATGCACATTAGTGTTCACATATTATCAAGTGCATGTGATGTGGTTGGTGTTGTCATGTAGAAGGTCATGGTGTAATTACTGCGATAATTCCTCTCCTGTTAGACGAGCCCTGCCTTCCTTGATGCTTATTGGGTGGTGGGCTTATGGTCGAGCCTGCTTGCGCATCATGACTGGAATCATGAACAATTTTCCATCTTGAGTGATTGATCGATTGATGGGAATTTGGTGCAGTGTGAAGCAAGTCCAATGCCTGATGTATTAGATGCATCAGATGGATGCGAGGGAATTGATAAAGCACCAGTTTTACCTAAAGCCTTTGGAACTGTGATTCATTGAAGTGAATCAGTCGAGGATGAGGAGTGAGAAGCTGCTCACCCTCCCCCCTACTATTCACCCACCCGCCCCAAAGGGACCTAATAATAGGAAAGCACTTGGTGAGTTCCAGGGAGAGGGAGGGGAAGGAGCTTGTGTACTTGTCACACCCCTAAGTAAGGTGTATCATATTGAAAGTTAGGAGTCACTAACTTCTTAGATAGGCTTTTAGTTACGTATTGAAAGCCGAAAGGGTGGCCATCTTTCGAAGAAAGCATAATAGCTTGTTGGTCTAGCTCCATGGCACAAAAATGTATCGAGGCTCAAGTGATTCACCGAAGCGACGAGACCTTGAAAGCATTAAGCTGGCTCTCAAGACCCAAGGTTCTTTATTTCTCACCCATAAGGGTGAGGTATTTCTTACTCAACTAACAAGAGAGGATGCCCCGGGTAGGGCTTGATCATAAGGGAGAGGAACATAGTCGCTCGACCATAAGGATGTGTTGTGGCCACCAACAACCTCCTTCCTTATCTGGTGTTATTGCTAATACTAAATAAGTGGGGGCCCTTAGTCAAAAAATTTAAAAAATCAATTAGTGCTTATATTTCCTTTTGGATAAAATTTACCATCATGGACTTAGGAAAATACTTTTGAAAAATCTAAAAGGCTTAAGTTTCATGATGAAGAAAGTAAAGTCACTCCTTAAGAAATATCGCATCGCGCAAAGAATGATAGGGTACCTTCTTATGAGCCAAAATGATAAAAAAAGGAGAGATTGCAATGCGAAACTCCATCGCATCGCATGCATTAATGAGCACTCACATTGGAAACCTAAAAATCACTGATATGTGATGTTGCATATCGCAAAATCGCAATTCGCATAAAGCACATCAACAGTAACGATTAGGCGATATTGCGATATTGCAATATTGTGATCAAGCAACCTTGCGATAGAACAACACGATGATATTGCAGTAATGCGATGCAGCAATCTGCGATATTGCAAACCAAATCGCAAAATCTCTCCATCGCAGTTGGTTCTGGCTCGTTATGCAAAAAGCTTTTTTCCATAAACCAAGAACCGGTTACGCGCTTTAATGATAATTAATGAGTTACATGCCAGTTGTTAATAAAATATGGTTTTTTGTGTTTCCGAAGAGCTAGTTCACGTAAGGTGGCGTGTTTTTGCATATCCTTGGCATTTAAAGCTTTCCTGTCATTATTTATTATCATTACTCTCACCTCACTTGTGAACTGCAGGAATGAAGAACAAAAGTTACACAAAGAAATGTGCAGGAAACTATGGGGAAAAAGGGTAAGGCTCCAATGTCCAAAGACAGAGAAATGGCGCCCTTATACACAGACACTGCATGCAACAGAGCCGCAGATTCACAGAATTCTGCTAAGCCATCCATTACAGATCTCTCATATACAACCATGGTTAAATGGGTACTAAACGATGCTGATATCAGAAACAGACAGTTTAATGCTCAGGGTCAAGAGCTCACGAAATCATTATTTTTACAAATTTTGAGCTTTATACCCGATAAGAGAAAGAGGCGCAAAAGGCGAAAAACGCATCAGAGAAGCCCGGATCAAGGAACGGAGGCAGTTTCCGATGCGCGATTAGCGCCTAGCGCTAATCGCGCATCGCTGAGAAAATTGCTCGAGAAGGAAAGCTTCTAATTGCTCAGTCACCTGCAAGCCCGAAAATTGCAAGAAAGCAATGATAAAAACAAACTGGAAACAGAAAGCTAAAGAAAAGGCAGAAGCAATCCAAAGGGTTAACCAAGTTGAACTGGGATTATTACTGGGCATACACGGTAAAGCCACATAGTCAGTGAATGACTCTCAAGTATATCATCCATTTTGCTGAGAAGATGGCGCCAGCTCTTGCCGATTCTGTTTGCTTAGCTCAACTAAAAGCGGAAGACAGTCAGCCGACTCTACTCAAGAAAATACTGAATGCTTGCAATGTTAAGGAGCAAATGCAGAAATAGTTAGATATTAGCCAAAAATGAGAAACTAAAAATTGATATCCAAACTTTGTTTAATCGTGATGATTGGAATCATGTAGATCATCCTTGGATCTTGGACAATGTAGAGTCGGATTAGCACAGAGATTGGTTCTACCAGGAGGAAAGATGCTGGCCAACAATGAATAAATCGTTGGCATGGCGAATACATACAGATGATGGAGATTGACCAGGCGATAGTCTTTTGCTTATTGAAAGGGTTTATAATTCTTTTATTTTGACATCCATTTTATATATGTACATTGTAATAAATCATTGAATTATCTTTAAACAGTTTATATTTGAGAATTATTTTGAATTTAATCGAATATGATGTTCGGCATCAAATTCAATCCAAGCAAATGTTTTCCATTTTTCTGTAGTTATAATGTTTGAGAGAGATGTTTTCCATTTTTCTGTAGTTATAGAGAACCATCTTTCCATTTTGCTTCACATAATATAGCTATCGATTTTTTTTATTATGCTTCACATAATATAGCTATCCCAATGACTCATGAGGATAACTTCTTATGTTGCATGTAATTAGAAGATAAGCATGCTCGAACGATTTTCTTTCTTTATATCGCATGAAATATTTATTTTTGAACATGAATATTCGTGTGCTATGCTTTGAATATGTATAATAATATTGCACGGAACGCTGGTAAACCTCAGGAGGGGGATGCCATCTTTACTATTGATGATTTATTAGCAATTATATTACATATGGCAAAGGAAATGTGGCAAAGGAAATACCTTAATGCAGTAGCATAGAAAATAATAGCAAAGACCCTATAAACTTATTAGAATATTAACATGAACCTTAAATAGAAGTTCCCAAGGTCCAATAAGCTATAGAGCATTGTTAGGGTCATCGAGACTAGCCAATCTCAAATAACTTAGATCTTGATTGGGTCCACATACATCCCATGATAATCCATGACATATCCCAAATATTTAATTTGATACATGCCAAAGGAGCATTTCTCTAGATTGGTACATAACTTGTGCTATTGTAGGGTGCTTGAGACCTGTTGAATGTGCTACAAATTGTATTTCTGGCTTCCATTGAATATGGGGATGTCGTAAAAATATGTAACCAAAAAATATTTTGTGAATTTCCATAGGATATCATCTGTCATCCTCATGAACACTACTAGAGGACTATTCAAGCCAAAGGGCATGTCCAACCACTCAAAAGGACTTCTTTAGACTTGAAGGTTTTCTTCCATACATCGACCTGTTTAACTAGAACTTGGTGGTAACCTAAATTTAGATCAATATTACTAAATAACTTGGAACCCTTAATTTGACCAAGAAGATCATAAATTCTAGGGATTGAAAATATGTTTTTAATAGTGATTTTGTTTATGGATCTATAATAAATACATATTAAATCCATAGTTACAATATGAGGAGCATAGTATAATGTGCCCCTTTTGGATGATATCATGAATATGATGTTTTATTTCCTCATTCTCCAAGGGAGAGCATTTATATATTAGGCCATTAAGTAAAGGATCCCTAGGTATCAAGTCAATTGAGTGTTTGACCTGGCATTGCAAAGGCACCCCTTCAAATGAAGTGAAGATATTTGTGTATGCTTATACATTCTTGTCAACTTTCTTATATTGTGTAGAGAGGCCCCATGTTGAGGATATGGTGGTGGAAATGACCTTCCCTTCACCTTCTAACCAATCCACGGAGAGGACAAATTTTGTAGTTTAGGAGATTTATTTTTGTAAATGTTTTTCTAATATCAATGAAATTGTGGTAGTTGGAAATACCTTTGGTACCCTATAGAGTTGAACCATGAATAGAGTAATAATGACACTATAGGGACATTATTCATAAACACCATGATATTTCTACATATAATTTTTTCTTAAAATAAGATCACAAACTTTGAGTGGGGAAACATCAACAACAACTCATATTTGAAGGGATTGATGCCATAGGACAGATAACATTGCTGGTTGACATTGATGTCTATCCATGGTTAAACCAACCAATGGTGTATGGTTGGGGTGTGGCACTATTGGAAACTTCAATGTATTGATGACCTTTACTAAGATCAAGTTCTTTTGGATCCTACTATTAATCATGAAACATAGTGGGGTCCCGTTCACCCACATCTATGAATGGAAGAGGTGCTCCCCCTCCATAATATCATTTAACTATTTTGGTTGGATCTTTGCAGTTTAAGTGGTAGCAATATGTTCTACACCAATGATATGATTTCCTTTATCTAGTTATGAATCAAAAAATGAGCCATGATCTACTTCTTTTTCCTTAAAATCAACCAATAATGATTATTTTGAGTGGCATTGATCAGTGTTTTGCAAAGGGATTTTATGGAACTCACACCACTTTCCATTATCCTTATTTTACCCTTATTTTCCTATGAAATGGTTATTATTATTATTATTATCTTAAGTTTGGATCTCCTTACTATGTCCCTTGTTATATGAGTTATGACTACCTTTTCTAGCCTTCTTTTGTGGTATATTTGTAAACCTGAACTCCCACTTTTTCCTTTGCTTCAATTTCTACTCATTTTTGATAGCATATTGATAAACAACTCCTTGTGATGATCTTTTTAATAAATCCATATCCATTTGGATGTACCTATGCATACCACTACAATAATTTAGAACTAGGTGCCTCATAGAGTCTCTGATATTGAGCACTGAGCACAAGTTATGGAAAATATTGGTGTAATCTAGCACCATTTGTTATCTCTCATGTTGTAGTGTTTTAAATCTTATGTATTAGTAATGATAGTTCCCAAAAAAGTATAATTCTCCCTCGACATAATCAACAAAAGTGGCCCATGTGTGTCCTATCTTGAATATCATAGACTCATCTTCATTGTGTCTCTCCTGATAATCTTTCCACCAATATTGGAGATGGGGAAGGTCTCTTAGGAGAACAAAGGTGATATTTTCATTTTAAGAATTTTTTTTGGACAAATAAATAGCCCTATAACATAGTTTAACATTTTCCCAAAGCATCTGCATCTATTTATCATTTAAATAAGATTATATAAAAGTTATTTTTTACCTTGAAGGGTGTCACACCTATGTAATTTCTACTTGTTGAAGGTGTCTTGACTATGTTGGTATAAATTGAAGGATTTGGGTAAATTTATCCATCATCTCATTCCTCTATCATGCAAGGATCTCCAACTCCATCATATTTTTTTCTTCAACCATGGGAGGTTGCTTGGGTTAGAAAAAGTGATTATTCCCAATTGGAATTAGATCAAAACTTAACTTTATATAGCCTGACCTCATCAAGGACATGCATTGAGGAACAATAAGGAGCATATTTATTTAATTCCATTGATATGGGTTGTACAAGGAATTAAATGAAAGGAAGGAAATGAAATGAAACACACATGCATATAAATACAATAGAGTGTAGTAAAATAGTGAAAAACCCATATATATATATATATATATATATATATATATATATATATATATATATATATATATATATATATATATACTAGTGAAAAACCATACTTCAATTAATAAATAAAAAATAGAATACTATAGAAAAAAAACAGCTAGAATGGTGGTAACTATCTCTGAATAAAGAGAGATGGGAGTTATAAAAAATTTCAAAAAGCTATTACAAGATGAAGAAATAATGGCATTTTAACATAAATAAAGAACCCTAGAGTTCCAAAATCTAAACCATAGAATATAAAGTGCTTAATTTCATGCATACTCATTGGGATAAAAAATGTATTGGGTGTGTTCTAGGAAGAAATGAAGTTGAGTTTGTTTCCCATGGAAGTCTTGAGGAGAGAAAGATAACCATGCTGAAATCTGTTAGAATGTCAGGCAGTCGAGTGGTGACCAGACCATGAAATATGGAATACAATGCTCAAGTAGAAACTCGGGACATGGAAGATGTCATTGATGTAAAGAGCTATGTATATATAAAGCTCACATAATTAATTTTTGTTTTGATTATAGAACACCAAGGACGATGTTCCTTTAAGGGGGTGGGATATATAATAGCCCTTTTTTCTACCCCCATCTAAATGTCAATATGCATAATCATTTATGTGAAATTATGTAAAAATTTAAAATATGGCTAAGCTAGAGGAGTGGACATGGATTTAGAAGTCTGAGGATGAGGAGGAGTTTCTTGTGTTATGTTCAAGCCCAAAAACACACCCACTTCATTTATTTTTTCCCATCTATCTCCTAGATGAATTAATGGTCTACACAAAAAGAATTTAATTTGTGTATGGGAAATCTGCAGTGAAGGATGAGGCCCATGTGACCACCCTATCTTGCGGTATATGTTGGAGAATTCAACAAGCAAGAGAAAAGAAAAGACATGGGAATGAAAATTAGGGAGGGAATGGGGGAGGAAGAATGACACAACAAACATGAAGGGGAAAGTAGAGCGCAAAGGATATTGTGAAGGAAAGAGGAGTGATGAGGAAGGAAACAAAAAGGAGAAGAAAAAATGGCTGCATTTCAATTCTTTGTAATGAGACATCATTCAATATAAATATGGTTGGATAATGATTCACTGAGGCTTGGATGAACCCATGTGATCTATATTAGAGAGGCAGATAAATCACTATGGTGCTTACTGCAAGAGGCAATTGATAAACCACCAAGATAACACACTCCCTCTTTGGTCTAGTAATTTGATATTGGTGTGGAATTCCCTTGAGAAGTCCTCTGACTTTGAATTCGCCTTAGGGGTGGTTAGTTATAAGAAATACTACAATGTAGTTGGCCTAATGTTGGGTGGAGATTTGAATTCCCTCCCTCAATTGTCAACCATTCAAGTTAATCAAATACGTGTATTTACTCATGTATATACTTGTGTCATGGATGTTGAATTCTTGTTTGCATGTTCTCATGGTTATGTTGGTTTGAATGCTAGCATATATATTCTCATGGTTAATTTGGTTTCATAGAAATCTGTATTGTTGCTATTGCTTTAAGCTAAAGAGTTAGTGACATGCATAAGCATGATTGTCTAGATGGTGTGTTCACTAACTATATTCATGATTGGGTCATCAATCTGTATGGCTATGATTAGTGTGACATGAATCTATATGACGTGAATTTGGACTATGATGTTCAATATCTTGTTACAAGTGACTTATAACTCTATATTATCTTAGTCAATTGTTGAGCATGGTTCCTTTAATGAGTTCCATAGTAGACCAATTTGGTTGAGTCGACTAGTTTTTTCCTCTACTAAGCTATGAAGTGTTGTGTGACTTTGGTGTTGGGCCTTACTCCCTTCCAATCTTAGAGATTATTAGCTTCCAATACTTGACCTCATAGTTATTAATGGGTCATTAGTTATGGCCTCTTGACCTTGGGTCCTTGTTCCTTTAACTTAAAAAAATGAAGTCCAAATCATTTTCCCTTCCATCCAATTATTGGTAAGAATGCAAAGTGATTAGTTTTACGGGCTTTTGGCCCGGGTGCCCCAACTAGATTTGAAAGGGGCACAATGTAAAAAGGGTCAAGACTGTGATGATGTGTGTGAAATACAAACACTATGAATTAAATAAATTATGCATGATGATGTAGGCATGGGTAGGAACCCATAGCATGATGTGTGCACTTCCCCAGGCTCCCTAAATAGAATGAAGTGGAGCCTAGTCTGAAAGAAGCTAGGATCATGATGACATGTGAGTGACCCCTAGCTTTCTAAGTTGAATGAAGTGGGCCATAATTTGAAAGGATTTTTGACTAGTGTGACATGGATTTGTGTGGATCATTTATAATGAAGAATAGTTGAAAACGTGATGGGGTGGGGTCAATGGAGCCCACAACCCTAAGACCACATGGCGATCACTGATAGGAGTAGAGGATGTTTTCATGTATGCCACTTAGGTGTTGTGTGAGGAGTGGAATGATGTGGAGGAACTTAATCTAGGCTTAATTTGGGATTAACCTTAATCCCTAGTCATGTGACCTAAGATGTGTGTGATGTTCTACGTATGGAATGGGCAAAGGACCCAGGACCATTAGGATGTGGCACTATTAACATGACAAAGATGATGTGTTCGAGCCATTAACATGGAACACAATATGTGTGATATATGTTAGGTGGAATCAACCCTCTAGTGGTCAAGTGGCCTATTTTCAAGTCAAACATGGCACCACCAGATGATGCCACATGATAGGATGACATCACCTTGGTGACATTATGAAGTTAGTAAGATGGGGTGGAGAAAGGTGATGTGGAAATGGTCGATTGGTTGATGATGATGCATTGGTAGTTAAGTTGGCCAAGTGGCATGGTAAGATATTTTGGTTGCAAACTGCTTAACTATGGCTTAAGTGGCCTTATTCAAGGATTATCCCTAACCATTGACAACGTAGCTCTAGGTAAGAGTAAAGTTCAATGACAAATATGGGATAGGGACATGGTACTAAGAATATGTGGCACTTGGTGACATGTGGAAGTTTATTGGTATGGAATGTAGTAGGAATTTGACGTGGCACCATGGAAGACTAGGCATATATGACAAAATCCGGGACCCCCCTCCCTTTGGTAAAAGTCAAAAAGTAGGGCAGGACCCAGGATGGCTCCAGTGATCCATTCCTTGCATAGAAATGTTCTTGATGGAGTCTTATAACTAATCCATTCCTCTGGATTTCTCTAAGAACATACCAAATCTATCACAACATATCTCATGGCAATCAATGCATATCATAGGGTTCTAGTGTCATCATAATTGCCTAGTTTTTGAAGTCTTCAGCTCTAGTATGTTTCCATTGCACTCCTATGATATTACCATGCTGATATTACTTTGTTTCTTAATCAACCTCATATATATTTGTTGGTTAGATAAATAATTTACCTATATCATAAGCATATAATTCTTATGAGCTTAATCATAAAATTATAAATTAATTCAAACCACAACTTCAACAGAGAAATTCTTTAAATTGATAATTGATACTTATCTCTATAGTTACTCTTTGCTTCCTCTGTCTCTTAAGCATTGAGTGATTTCACAGAAAAATCAAATAATCAATGTTTCATAGCTCCATGCAGCCTTTATCCAAATCCATCTTTAAATCTACCTCATTGAGTGGTTTCTAAACTAAATCAAGCATGCAATGGAGGTTATACTGCTCCAAATAGTCTTTTTGTACATATCCAAATAAGGCCCCTCATGCTCAAATCCTAATGAGAGTAAGAATATTTGTTCTCCCACTAGTTACCCAGCCCTCCAGGCCCAAGCAACCCCCACTCCAGACTATCTCCTTATCCAAGTCTTTTCTTTTTTTGCATGGGATCCCATTAGCTACTCACCTTTGTGGGCCCAAGAAACCCCCATTATTGGTAGTCAACCCGGCCAAAGACTTTCCTACATGGGTCCCCATCAACTTCTCACCTTTGTGGGCCTAGGAAACCCCCATTCTAAAAAATTTACTCGGTTAAAATATTTCCTACGTGGGGTAATCATTAGAGTCTTACGGCGAAGTAACAGTTTGTCATGCTCCACTACACTGCTCATGGAGTCTTAAATTCAGGGTACCGATTATGAATTTCTACCATGAGTTAAATAAAGTGACATAGGGCTACAATGCCATTAAGGAATGCCTCTTCTTGAGATCCATGCCTCATCGTTTCACCCATGTCACAACATTTAGTTTTCATTGAGCTATACTCAAAAATTTCAGATAAGAAATTTTAATTTCCCAACTTTGTTTCATTCAGAAGCTAGATATCATAATCATGAGACTTGTAGTCATGTTTTTAATCTCGATTATAGGTGGTGTTAATATGTCATGGTGGTTTTATCTCACACCCCATTCCAACACTATAATTGCAATTTGATGATTCAATTAACCAATCAACTGTCAGTGTTCACACATACATTTCTTTCTGTTAAGTTCTTCAACTGCGGTAAAATTCCACCTTGAATAGCTCAAATGACTGAGGCATTCTGGTCCTTGGTTGCTGGCACAAAATCCTAGGAGAGAAACTGTATACCCTTGGATGCTTACATAGATGCTTATGGGAGTGAATCTGGGTTTAGAGGTAGATAAGAAGGTTTTGGTCCCCAACCGCTCACACCAGGTAGCCCTGGGAGTGACCCTGTCATGTAAATCTCTCACACAACTCAACAAGGGTGTGACTTTAGTTTGTTAGTTCATCGTACAACTCAGCTAGGGAGTGAATTTGGGTCTTTTTAGTTTAGTTCCAAAGTCGTACGCATAGAGACTCCTGGGAGTGACTCTGCAGTCACAATGTCTCACATACAGTATCCATGAGAGCGACCTAGAAGTTTCAGTCACTCACAACAGTGTTGATGAGGGTGACCTAGCTCAGATCTAGGGTCTCAAGCACTTGTGGGAGATTTTATGAAGCCCTAGATGGGATAATCCATAGCAGATCTGTTTGGATACTTTAAGACAACATTGGTATATGGACCATGGACATTGACGACTCTTGAAGATTAGCTAAAGAGGGAGAGGATCACCTCTCATTAAAGATAAGTATTTCTTGACTTATGATGCTTCTTACTTGTCAGACCTATGGATATAATGATAATGTTTATTACTTCCTGCATATGTATTTGAGTATATGGATTTTTCTAGCCTCCTTGATGAGATGAGATGTGTAGATCCTTCTTGAGGATCATTTTTGAGATGCAGATCTAGAAAGAGATAAAGAGGTACTTAATGAAAAGATGAAAAAGTGCTTCAAGCAACCTATGTCTAATGAGTAGGTTTTCAGGTATTTGAATACCTCAAGGTATGCATGGTATGTTATGTTTCAACTATTGGCTCGGTAAGCCCTAAGGTATGATGAAAATGCCTCTTTCTTTAATGGCTCATACATGCATAGGAAAGTGACTTGCATATATGTCTCCTATGATGAAATTATGCACTTAGTGTTGAAAATGTTGACCTTCTTGAATTCTATGAGGCTATCTAATGTTGATACATTGATACACTTGATGTTTGGCTAACATCTATGATCTCTGTGTTCGATATGTTGATCTTCTAAAGAAGGTTAGCACCTTGGCTCTAGAAAATGATACTCTTGATACTTGTCATGATGGATTTCATATAGAAGGGTAATTCATTGAATCCTATACATGAGTTTGTTGGTAATGCTTGCAAGCATGATGAAAGCATATGGAAAGAGAGATTGACACTCTTGTTGTTTTGGTAAAGTTTTATTGAATGACATAATCTGATCTCATTGATCATGAATTGCATGGAAACCTTGATGTGAGAGGTATAAGTATAAGACTGATATTCCAAATCTCTTGCTACCTTGTCTTGATGGCATGGAGTGACTTGATAGAAAATTCTATTGTGTTCATAATCTTTGAGATATGATGCTGCATCTATCTGTTGCTTTGAGTCTAACCTTTGATGAAAGATTCATGTCATGATGTTGATAACCATATGTTTATGATCTAATAGATCTATTGTTGCATGACTCAAGTCGATACAGGTTGCATACATGAATGAAGATGAATGATGAAAATCCCTAGTCAGAGGGAGAATCACTTCTCAAGATTCTTACCCTTAATTATATGCTATTGAAATATGATTTATGTGCATTTGACAATATTGATTTGCAATAGAGTTTTAGATCTGAAGCCTATACATAAATTGTTGAAAAGTTTGCAACAAGAAATGATTGTTGAGAATGCAACAAGATGATGGAGCTTAGTGAAAAGGAGTTGCCTTCACTAAGTGGGCCCGCAGGCTATTTTTGGCGCAAGTCTATTTTAGACTATGCCTATTTTTAGACATATGGATCATGTCTATGAGTTGTAGGATGTTGTTTATGGATGATTGGTCATGTTGGGAAAAATAGATGGACTTCTATTTTTAAATCACAGCGGAGTGACTATCAGTCTAAATATAGAACAGTCAAATATTATTAGCCCTTAATAATATTTGGACTCTAAACTTTATCTTATTCTCTTGGATCACTTCAGGTTGAGCTACGGATGTGGCACATGCATATCCCAGAAGGAATCATGTGGTAACCTATGGGTTGACTGAGCTATTGCATGAAGGACTTCAGTTAGGACTTAGGTGATTGAGTTCTGTGGAGTTGGAGGAGCAGTTGATGGAGTTGTGTTCAATTTGACTTAGTTAAACTAGTTGTATTTAGTCTAACTGATCAATAGACTAGAGATGAGTTGGGTGAATTAGTTATTAATTAATTCATAATTATTAACTCATAATGCAACTGAAGAATACATAAGTTAACTCAGTGCATGGACAGTTCAGTGGAGACAAGTGGTGGAGATAAGTGAAAGGGTGAGTTGTAGCTATCAGTTGTGCATAAGATTTGCACAAGATTGAGTATGCCCAGTAGATAGCCTGTGATCATGTGATTTCCAGTGTGACTGAATTTTCCAAGGTAAATAAGAACTTGGAATGAGTTTTGATTCATTCATTCTCAGTAGGTATTGTGTAGTGGAGGCAGGCAAGTAGCGGGGGAGATTTGGAGATCAGATCTAAGCTGTATTGTGTGTAGCATGAGGAGATAGTACTGAGTACTTGGGATGAGTATTGTACTATGTATTGTTACATGATTCAATCAATATAATATACAGATAGTTGTTGTTTTTAGCGAGATGCTTTCCCCGGGAAAATACTGTGTTGATATGTTTGATTGATGCTTCTGTGTGCACATGTTTTTGTTTCTGCTTCTGTAAATTGATGATCAACGTAGAGGAGGTTATGTGTTATGCATGTATTCCACAAGTAATGTATAACTAGGATAATCTCTGTGAATATGTGTCATATTATTCAAAATTTCTACATAAATTAGGGTTTCTTCTCTGGTCATAGTCATAGATCTAGGAGATTTCACCCTTGGTCGCACGCATGCTAAGGCCTAGACAACGTCCAAGAAACTAAAGTCTCTCCCATGCTAACCTGAAGAGAGACACCAAAGGTTTGACTGTTGTTGACCATTATCTAAAGCTTTTTGAAGCTATCTGAACTCTAAATCATGATATCACTGACATAGTCTGCCATTATTAACTGATTTATGAAGTTATTGAGTTAAATTGTTGATCATATAATGAAGTATTGTGCATGAATGAGATAGTCACCTGGAAGATATCATGACCACAGATGTATTGTAGATAACAACAAGATCTGCTAATAGGAAAAGGTTGAATGTTTTCCAGAACATGAACATGCAGACTGAACTTGTGTTTGCAGGTGATCGAGAAATACATATAGATATGTCACTATGTTTGTGCTACTAGAGGTTGGCATGATTTGGCATTACTGGTATATATGAAAAGTGTTTTGTCATGATGCTTGATAATAACTTTGAATTGATGATTGAGATGTTCTTTGACTATAGATATTTCTACAATAGAAATTTGGACTTGACCTGATGCCTAGTGATTTGATTTGACAATTAATGATTTTCCATGATATTGATACTATGAGAGCATGATGACTTATGTGGGTATTTCGAGACTGGCCTCCTTATTCTTAGCAAAATGGTTGGAATAATGATAGTTGTGATTTGGCATGAAGAATGGAACCTACATGACTCATCCTTTATGTATGAATTCTCTTATAGTGACAAGATGAATTATGTTATGCTTATGAGAATGACTTGATAAAGTTCAGATTGATAATGCAACACTTGCTGGCATGATTGGATATGAGCTCCAAAAAGAGTTCTAATATGAAATGGGGCCTAAAGGCTTCTTGTCAAGCTTACAAGAACCTATCCCACTCCAAAGCTTATGTATTCCAAAGATATGCTTATGATTGATAAATGCGGAATTAAGAACTTGAAATAGGTGTATGCTTGTGTTTGTCTTTAACTGTTTATGTGATTTAAGTTCATTTTCTTATATTGAAATAAAACTCATAATAGTATACAATGCAGCAAATAAGCATCATACACATAATAGCAAGATGTTGCAGATAAGTAACCACATAGACAACAAGTTTAATTAGGAGTTCACCCAAACCTCTTGGGCTACGTCTCCGTGAGCTATAATCAACTCAACTAGGCTCATTGGGATTATGGCCTCAATTCTTTTACACGTGCTAAACTTAACTCCATTCGATTACAACTAAACCATTGGGCTTAGAGTGCCATATTATCCTGCTGTCTGTCCTTTAGCTGCAGACAGATCTAGGCTTCTCTGGACTTGACTCCTTCAGTCAGTGCTATGAACTTCTTGATCTTCTAGCCTCTTTAACTCCCTCAGAATTCTGTATTGTCTCTGGAATCCTTCTTTTTTCTTTAGTACAACAGTCACCAGCAACAACTTGATCATTTCTATCTCTTTACTGTTCTGCCTCCAACCTCTGGTGGCTTCTGCCTTTGCTCTCGGCTCTGGCTCTTGGCTTTGGTTCTCGACTTTGGCTCTTGGCTCTCTAGCTCTTGGCTCTGGCTCTTAGCTCTGGCTCTCGACTCTGTCTCTTGGCTCTCTCGAGCCTCTGGTTTCGCTTGACCTCTAAGCGACCCTCTACTTCTGAGTCACCCTGACTCTGCAGACTGCCTCCTCTGGGCTTACACTCAACATTCAAGCATCTATGAGCCTCTTCGGCTTCTCTGTGCTTCTCCTGAGCATAACTCTACCTCTCTGTGTTATCAGTGGTTCGCTCGACCTCCAAGCGAATCTCAGCAACCTTCAGTCCCCCTGTCAATTGAGCTCCCTATGCTTTTTGTAATACATCAGTTACAGTCCGCCTCCATCATCGAAGACCGACTGTTTCATTACAAGAAGCAATTTTCCATTGAAATGAACTGGCGGGCACGGGAAACCCGATCGTTTGGCCCTCCTCTTATATTCCTGAATTAGACCACATAATAGAAATACACAAGAAACTCACGAAAACACCATCATGAGTGTTACAACCGGAACTCAAACAATATGCAATCGCCCCTATAGGCCTTTCGGGTCCGTCCTTTCATCACATATCGCAATCGCTTTGTGTATGGCCAAAAACCTAATACATGGGAAAATACAAAGAAATCCCATAAATTTGGATTTCAAATGATATGAAATCGCGCTTATAAACCTATCAGGTTCATCCCTGATCGCAAATCACAGTCGCATATGTCAACGGACCTTTATATTGGGGATTCATCGATCGTCGATCACCGATATCGACACATCACATATTGCTATCGACCCCATCGCATTGGCGTATCGCTATTGGCCCCCTTGCATTGGCGCTATCGCTGATCGTACATCGCATTGTCACATGTCAACAGCCCTTTTTATTGTGCGATCCGATCACCGATTGCATCGGCGTATCGCTATCGTAAGTCACAATGGCACGGATCTTGGCCCTTTTCCCATGGTTTTGTGCGATGTGATAACTTTCATTTTCCTCTGTGAGGAAAAGTCATAGACTTATAAGTCTATGTTAGATCCATTTTGGATCACGCCTTCCCACTAAAAAGCTTTTGGACTTCAAAGGACTGATATACTGATTTGAACAGTAAATGAGAGTACCTCACCCTCTTCTTTCATCCTCCATACACTTGCCTTGCATAGTGCCTCTGAACCAAAGCCTTTAAACACTTTCCTTCCTGGATGTGCTTGTACTCCTGGGAAGAACTGTATTCCTCCTTGACTTCGTGCAGAATTCATGCTGAGAAGGTTACAAAAGGTAGTTTTAACTTCTCTGCCTTGATCATTGATCCAAGGTGGCTTAAACCAATGTGAAGTTACATCTGCTTCACAAAAATTTACATTTTTACTTGTTTGAAATATTGTCAACAACAACTGTTAAAAACAATAAGATTACAAACAACAACTGGATGGCCTAAACTCTTGCTTCATCAAAAGAAATATATTTCACATCTTGCGAACACCTCCATGTCCTTACATCCACATACAAATGATTGACTAGATAACAAGCCAACATAACATGCTTTTAAAACAATTGATCCTTCAAGTCAAGCATGTAGAAAAATATGACCCTAAAGTTCTTTTTCAAAGATGAAACACTTCATCATCATCTCCATCTTGGAGACCAAATCAACTTTTCTCAAGTCAATATTGCATGACATGCATGTTTACAACAAAGTAATCAACCCTTCAAGTTAATCACACATACATGTTCAAATACAAGGAAATCATCAACATCCCTATGTTCGTGCACATCATTCTCCTGCATGCATTTCATCCTTCAACTTTTGCTTAAGTACATTGTACTTTCGAAGCTGAAATGAACATAATGTTGCAGCAATAAAGTGAGTCTCCTACTCAACTTTTTCCATTCACCTTCTTGGTAAAAACTTGCAGCTTGCATTCCATTAACAAATAAATGCAAATAGATGCATTATATCAATAGACATGCAATCTTAATTGGATAAGAACTCTAACCATTTCTTACCATTCCATTTCAAAGGTGCTACCTTTGTCTGCACATCAACAACAACATGTGAATCATCTTGAAACACATCATTCATGGAATCTTTCTTCCCATTCTTGCCATTCTCTCTTTCCACCTTCTTCAAGTTTCGTGGAAGCATTGTTGGATTCAGAGTCCAACATTTTGCAGCAATATGTCCTTGCTTATGGCAGTAAGTGCAATACATGTGCATCTTCTTGACAGCATGATTTGCCTTGTCCAATGGCCCTTTGGCTTCTTTCTTCCTTTCCTTCAAAACTTTCCTGTATGTGGCCATTCTCTTCCAAGATCTAGAAACATTATGGTTATCCAGACCACAAAAGGAACATGCAATTCTTTTCCCATACTTATATGGAAATTTATCATGATGAGCATAATCAAAAGGAATATGATTATAACTAGATTTATACCTTTCCTTTTCACCTTTATTGCCTTCATGAGGAGGTGAATTGAATGAAGAATTAGCTCCCTTTGGAACACCATCAACCTCTTCAAGGGTTTTAGAGTTTCCACAACACTCTGGTTCAAGTGTATGTTGATGAACATCTTCTTCCTGAAAATGATGTTTCAAGTTATTGCATTCCCAATGAATACAATCTTTACACTTTTGAGGTAGAAGACCTGAAATGAAACTCCTTCTTGGAATTGTTTCAATTGTCTTCATGGCAGCTTTGGAACTTTCTCCATAAGCTTGTCCATAGCCAAGACCCAAATACCTAGGCCTTTCATCAACTATTATTGGATCAACAATACCTTATGCATGTTTGCCCAAGCCTTTTCCTTCATAGCCCATCTTGGACATTAACTTGGAACCTATGCCTCTGGTATGTTTTTCAAAAGAACCAATATAAATATTCTTAGAGGAATTTGAAGACAAACTAGAATTATTTACCTCTTCTTCAAGCTGATACTTAACCAAGGCTTCCTTGGCAACAAAGAGCTATGTCTCCAACTCATGCATCCTTTCCATGTCCATATTTGCAATATGAAGTTGTCTCTCCATTTCCTGCAATTTATCAGAAAGCAACTGCTTCTCTTCCTTCATGGAATTCAACTGCTCTCTAAGTATGATGCTCTTCCTTCCATCCTCATACATTTATCTCACCATATCCATCATGGTGAACAAGTCTTGCTTCATGTCATCCTCAAAGAATCTTGTGATGAAGGAAGAATTTGAGGACTCACTTGTAGAAGTTGTCATTATCAAAATGAACAAAATAACTTCAAACAAGATTAACAAAGAGCTTATTCAAGCAACCTTTTGCAACAAACCACTTGTACTTCAAGGATTTCTTTGAGGTCCTTTGGGATAAGAAGAATGCCTTCAGCCCTTCTTCCTTCTTTTCCTCTCCTGGACTTAGTTATCAATAGCTTTCACCTCTGCAAACTCAAACAACAGTCAGTTTACAAACAATCAAACATCTAAATTATTTCTACTGTTTGAATGCCTTTCAAGTCAAACAAGCATATAGATTGCTCTGTCAATCAGGCATCTCGATCTAATATCACCTGCATCATGATATAACTTGCTATGGTATAACTTACTCTGATATAACCAGCTCTGGTATAACTTAACTCTGATATCACCTTCTTTGAAGGTGGGGTTAATTAACCTGATGCTCTGATACACCTAATCTGAAATGGGGCCTAAAGGCTTCTTGTCAAGCTTACAAGAACCTCTCCCACTCCAAAGCTTATATATTCCCAAGATCTATGCTTATGATTGATAAATGTGGAATTAAGAACTTGAAATAGGTGTATGCTTGTGTTTGTCTTTAATTGTTTATGTGCTTTAAGTTCATTTTCTTATGCTGAAATAAAACTCATAATAGTATACAATGCAGCAAATAAGAATCATACACATAATAGCAAGATGTAATAGATAAGCAACCACATAGACAAAAAGTTTAATTAGGAGTTCACCGAAACCTCTTGGGCTACGTCTCCGTGAGCTCTAATCAACTCGATTAGGCTCTTTGGGATTATGGCTTCAATTCTTTTACAAATGCTACACTTGACTCCATTGGATTACAATTGAACCATTGGGCTTAGAGTGCCATATTATCTCGCTGGCTGTCCTTTAGCTGCAAACAGATCTAGGCTTCTTTGGACTTAACTCCTTCAGTTAGTGCTCTGAGCTTCTTGAGCTTCTGTATTCTCTAACTCCCTCAGAATTCTGTATTGTCTCTGGAATCCTTCTTCTGTCTTCAGTACAATGGTCACCAGCAACAACTTGATCATTTCGATCTCTTTGCTGTTCTGCCTCCAACCTCTGATGGCTTCTACCTATGCTCTCGGCTTTGGCTCTTGGCTCTTGGCTCGAGCTTTTGGTTTCGCTTGACCTCCAAGCGACCCTCTACTCCTGAGTCACCCCAACTCTGCAGACTGCCTCCTCTAGGCTTACACTCAGCATTCAAGCATCTATGAGTCTCTTGGGCTTCTCTGTGCTTCTCCTGAGCATAACTCTACCTCTCTGTGTTATCAGTGGTTTGCTCGACCTCCAAGAAAATCTCAGCAACCTTTAGCCCCCTGTCAATTGAGCTCCCTGTGCTGTTTGTAATACATCAGTTACAGTCTGCCTCCATCATCGAAGACCGACTGTTTCATTACAAGAAGCAATTTTCCATTGAAATGAACCAGTGGGCATGGGAAACCCGGTTGTTTGGCCCTCCTCTGCATAATTCGCGAATTAGACCACATAACGAAAATACACAGGAAACTCACGAAAACACCATCATGAGCGTTATAGCTGGAACTCAAACAATATGCAATCGCCCTTATAAGCCTTTCAGGTCCGTCCTTTCATCGCATATCGCAATTGCTTTGTGTATGGCCAAAAACCGAACACATGGGAAAATACAAAGAAAACCCGTAAATCCAGATTTCAAATGATATGAAATCGCGCTTATAAACCTATCGGGTCTGCGCCCTAATTGCAAATTGCAATCGCATATGTCAATGGCCCTTTATATTAGGGATCCATCGATCGCCGATCACCGATATTGGTGCATCGCATATTGCTATTGGCCCCATTGCATCGGCGTATCGCTATTGGCCCCCTCGCATCAGCACTATCGTTGATCGCACATCGAATTGTTGCACACCAACGACCCTTTTTATTGTGCGAACCGATCACTGATCGCCGATCACGTCAGTGTATCGCTATCGCAAGTCACAATGGCATGGATCTTGGCCCTTCACCCATGGTTTTGTGCGATGCGATAAAGCCATCTCCACTGTTGATCTGCGCGTCCGATCTAACAGTCCACATGCAATCGCGTTGCCGCTATCACAATTCCTTAAGGCCAGGTCCTTTAAAACTCCGCTTGGCTTTTCTTTGATGCGATTTCTTTAAGGAACCCTTAAGTCCATTTAATAAAAAATTGCCTCCTTTTTAAAGGACAATGGGCAAATTTCTTTTAACAATAACTTCCTCATTCGAAGTCCATTTTAGCCCATTCAAATTGTGTTAGATCCAGAATGAAGAGATCTATACAATGAGACTATTCCCAAGAGCATCATTTGACTTTCATTTTCCTCTGTGAGGAAAATTCATAGACTTAGAAGTCTATGTTAGATCCATTTTGGATCAAGTTCACACCAGATCACATCCTGATCTAGAACCCCCCAAGATCTTTGATGACCCTGAAAAATTGATTAGAAAAAGAAGCTTAGCTAAAAGTCAAGGAAGCAATAGTCCCCTACCTAGGGCAAACTCTCTCCCAGAGAAATTTGTCACTATACAGGATATTCAGTTTGAATTTCCATTTGAACATAGTCTATTTAGGACTAAGTCTGAATGTTTTGTGGATGAAACAATAATTGATCAATCCGTGCTACAACCCTATATATCTGAAGATCAATCTGTTGAATCAGATTTTGATCAGCAAGTCCTCCAAAACTTCAACAAGTTACAAGATCTAGTATTAGAACTTGATCAAGCTGTATGTAAAGCCTATGTTATGTTGAACTTTATTCCCTGACTATTACAACATCTGCTATTTCCTCTCAATCTGTCCATCCTGCATCAATTAGTCCCACTTCTTCCATAATCTCCACTATGTCTCCAATAGTATCACAGACAATAACCCAACCTATTTTAGCAACTCCTACGTCTATACCTCCCATAAGCTCATCTATTATTCAATCCCATAAACAAATCATGGTAGCTCGTTATGATCCCTTGGTATTACCTAAGAAATTGCATCCTATGGCCCAAGGTTATCAAAGTAGAATTCTTCAATTTGATGGCAGTGGTGCCATCACTACACAAAAACATGTAGATAACATGACTGATTTCTTTGATCTTCAGGAAGTGGATGAAAGCGATGTAAAGATGAGACTTTTTGCCCAAATTTTAGGTGGAGAGGTAAGAAAATGGTTCAAAAATTTAGCAGCAGCTAGTATAGCTGATCTTGATGCCTTTCATCATGATTTCCTAAATAGGAAGGAAACCAAAAAGAATCCCCTTCAGATTCTGAATGAGTATAAAAAATTAAAAAGAGGACCTAATGAAACTGTGGAAGAATATTGTGATAGGTTTAATAAAGTTTATAATGCAATTCCAACTTCTATTAAACCTCCACCACACCTGGCTCTTATCCATTTCCCTAAAGGATTTGATGTGGATATGGCATACCAACTGAGAGAGAGAGATCCTACTACATTAGAGGAAATGCAAGCTAATGCCCTTAAAGTTGAGGCTAATTTATTAGCCAAAAAAGAGAAACTAAAAATTGAACAAAGGGTTACTATCAAGGAGGAACCTTCCTCCTCTTCTTCATCGATTATAAAATAGATAATCTAGTTATAACGATGGAGAGGATGATGGAGAGGATAAGTACAGTTGATAGGGCTCCTCCTAGAGAAAACCAACCTACTCCCCATATCAGAAATCCTAATTTTAGGAGAAATCCACCCCAAATCAAATAAAGGGAACAAAAAGGTCTGGATCAGTAGATCAGACCTTCATTTCAAGAAAACTGTACAAATGAGGAGGGAGAATTAGCAGAAGACCTTAATGATACTCAGATCAATTTAATGGGAATAAATGATAATGACTCTACATTTCTTACTCAAGAAGAATAAGACATTTTCCTAATTTCACAAGATGAAGTAAATCTTGAGGAATCAGAAGATTACAGCAAGGTTTTGAAAATGCAATTATGGAAGTTCATATGCAATATAACCTATGAAGTAGGAAAACAACTAATAATCCTACTAAAAAGAATATTGATACTCCCAATAAAAAGGAAGCTGACACCCTTACTAAGAAAAATCTTGACATTCCTGCTAAAAAGAATGTAGATGTTCCAACTCCAAAGATATTTGATACCGTCTTCACAGAAAATCAAACTGATAGCCCCTCTACTAGCCAGCAAAAGGATATTTCCCAAAAGGATGCTGTTGAGAAACAAGATGCCCTCAATCTAAACAAAACTCAAACATCATTCATCATAGAACATGAATGGGCAAAACTTAAAATATCCATTCCTCTAATAGAACTTATGATAAACCACATACAAATCACAAGTGATGAAAGCTTTGAATATAAGGGAAGGTACAAATACAGTGAATGTATCTGATGATCAACTAGAAATATTATTTGGGCTTGAAGTTGATGGAAAAACCTAAGAAGGAGATGTACCTCCATTTTACATCAGTTTAAACATTCATTTTAAAATTTTGCACAATGCAATGCTTGAATCAAGGGCTTCTCACAATCTCATGCCTAAGGTTGTCATGGAAAACTGGGACTGGATATCACTAGAAAATACAAAGCTCTATATTCTTTTGATTCAAGTAAAGTAAAATGCCTAGGTCTCATTAAGGATTTATGTGTCAATTTAGCACAAATACCATCCAAGAGCGTGGTAACGGACACAGTTGTTGCTGACATGCCTCCTAAATATGGCATGTTACTGTCTTGCTCACGGGGAGCTAAACTGCAAGGAACCCTTCAAATGGATATGACCTATGCTACCATTCCATTGTTTGGTCAGTAGAGGAGACTATATATGGAAAAACTAATGAAATTTATGGTTAGCAGTCAGGATAAACTCACAATTATCCCTTATATTCATTCCATTCAGACCTTGATTGTTTCATTTTGTACAATGATGGAAACATAAATGAACAAATTACCAATTTAGAAACTGATTTGTGCGAAATTGAGGAATGCAAAAAAAATATGGTGGAAAATGATAAAAAAATGAACCTTTATGAATTTGGATTTTGATGGGGTTATCAGTAAACAGGGATCAGGCGCAGGTGTATGGGTTTCAAATTAACAAACAAATCACTAACCCAATAAGTAAATTGAATTGGCAACGGGGCTCGACCACCGCCCCCCCACCCAATAAGTAAATTGAAACTATTATCTACGTCATGTCATTCATGTCATTTCATTCATTATATATGTCATTATGCATGAATGAGATATGTGTCATACTAGATTGATGACTGATCTGATAGATGTCATTTCTGACATGACCAAAGAGATTGAGAGAAGGTTTGGAGGGTCTTGCGCATAGCTGAATATGAAGCCTTAATTCTAGGGTTACAACTTTTATTGAAGCTAGGTACCAAGAGAATTTAAATTCACGGGGACTCCAAACTGATAATAAAATAGATCAAAGGGGAATACTCTGCTTAACAGCCAAGGTTAAGAGCCTATAGGAATCATGTTTTCGATTTTCTTGAATGTTTAGTTGAGGATGAATTGTCTGTGATCTTCAGAGGTCAAAACATCCTAGCTGATGCTCTGACTAATTCAGATAGTACTTGCAAATTTCCATACCATCCTAGTCACCAATACATTGTTGAGGTAAAAAACAAACCAATAGTACCGGGCAATATCATATACTGTCAAGCCTTTGGAAACGATGAACAAATTGAAAGTTTTTTACAATAAAAGGATGAGTTTGAGTGTGCTAATATAGATGTAGATTTTGACATAGAAGATAGTGTACATAAGAGTGTGACCAAATTATAATTGATGAAATAGATCAAGAAAAAGAAGAATTAGAAATCTTACAATTGAAAGACAATGTTTTTCCTAGAGGGTTAGTCCCCTTATAGGATTGTTTGATTTTAATGATGTAGCCAAAAAGCCTAAAATCAAACCTACTGGAGCTAAAGTTGAAGAATGTAACATAGCAGCTGAACAAGAACCCAAGATGGTTAAATTATCCAAATATTTACCCCCACATGAAAAGAAAAAGTACATAAACTTGTTCAATATATTCATAGATGTGCTTGCATGGAGTTATGAAGATTTTAAATCTTATGACAACAACATTATACAACATAAGATTCCCATAAAAGGAGACCAAAAGCCTTTTAAACAAAAACTTAGGAGGATCAACCCAATGTTGATGCCTCTAAATGAAAAGGAGGTCAAAAATATATATGGGGTATATCTTGGCTTGTTAGAACAAAATTTAATGTTTGTTGATAATTGTTTGAAAATCTCCTCAACAGGTGAAAATGTAAAAATTCTAAACCTTAACCACATACGAGAAATGATCAAAGTTAGATTTTAGATGAGTTGTATGAGGCATAGATTTCAAAATTTATAGCTACAAAACATTATTATTCAACTATATTATGAAATTGTAGAGTTGGGCATGGAGGAAAATTACGACCTTTGGTAAAACCTCTAGATTTGGGTGAAATCCAGAGAAGAAATTGGATAAAAAAAAAATCATTGTTACAAGAGTCAAATTGATAGTTTTAGCGTTCAATTCAGGAAGAAAAGGATGTGCTGTAGGGATTAAACCTATAGGTTTCATGGCAATGAAAAAATTATGGGAAATAATCTATATTGATATAATTAGGAAAGAATTGAGAAATTTTGATTTTTTTTTTTGAAATTTTGAAATTCCATAGTATGAGATTAGTGACAATTTTGGGACTCCAACAAGTTGTTTATTTTGATAGGCAGATAGGTTTTTTCACAAGGATAATGTGAGATGGAGGGTTCTTATCATTTATTAATCACTTCCAAGCCTAAATTTAATGTGAGGCATTGGATCATATGAATCTCCTTCATTATATTCCTTAGATGTGATGTGGTGCATTATCGAGTGAACATATTTAATCTAAAATTAAATTTGGACCATTGGATTGTCCATTGTTGGATTTCTTAAAGTTAAATTGCATGGTTAACCTCTAGCTATATATAAGTCCAAACTTAATCTATAACTTTGGATAACAATGATGGCTAACCTACGATCATCTCTAAACTCAAATTCAAACTAGATCATTAGATTGGATTAATCTCCACCATCATATCTAGGTTGATCTCAACCATTAGATGTTTTAGGTTCAAGTGACATAATTAATAACTGAATATCCACAAAAAATAACATGATCCTTATCATTAGATAAAATTGATCTCAAACATCATATCTTGAGGACATGTAAGTTGTGTACTAGGGATAAAGATGTGAAGACATACCCTACCATCATAATAGATGTTAACAAGGAGCCACATTGATTGGTGCTAGAAGAAGTGGGATTGTCCCATCTCATTGACAATTAGTAATATTTGACATGGACTGTAAGGCCCAAGTGGGAAAGAAAGGCATAGAGAAAAGGAAAAAGATAGTTGCATGGGTGCCAAGTGTCCAACAAAAATATTGCATACTTAAGCCCTTTATCTAAAAGAAATGGGACAATCATTTGATCTTGTTTTTGGAGAGTTAACATGACTTGCATACTTTCATATAGCTATAAGATATTTCTTAATTGAGTTTGAAAATATTTTAACCAAGTTTGGATTTCCACTTGCATAGGAAAAATAATAATTTGTGAGATTTCTTCTTTATATTTTTGAGGTTTTGAACTTTCGAGATATATTTGAGGCCAAAAGCAACATTTTATGACATTAATAATTTCAGGAACTGTATGTGCTATTAGTCCATAGTGTCCATTATATCTAAAGTGAAAGAGATTAATTATATCTTTCTAGTAAGATACTACAAGTGTAAAATATAGTCTCTATGTAAAGTCTTCACTTGAAAAGTTTAGAAGGTAAATGAAGCACCAATCTAGTTCTAGGTGGTATAAATCCTTTCTTAGACCTCATATTGGGCATAGAAAAATCTATGAGAATATCTTGGATGATAGAATATATAAATTGACCTAGAATTGAAATTTTGGTATCCAAAAACCCCAAATCATAGCAAAAATATGTTGTATAGGAACAAATTGGGGAAAGTAGGCCAAACTTTAATTAGTCATAACTTTTATCAAAGAGCTAAGATTTTGGTAAATAAGTAGTCAATAGAAATTTATTGAGGAGACAAAACCATCTATTATGCCATATCCATTTTAATTATTATGGATCGAGACATAGTTATATTGATCCAAAACTTGTTGAAATATTTTGTTTAAAGAGAATAACGCATATAAAAATTTGGTTGGTCTAGAGAGCTACAAGGTTCAAAAGGAGAATAAAACCTAGGTTGAAAAGGTTGGAAAGGAGAGTAATATTGAAGAAGACCTAGACACTCATGAGGTAAAATTAGAAATAAATTATAGAAATGAAAGACTTCGAAATTTGATAGATGGGTCAGATTGCCACTTCAAAAGAAAAAAGAAGAAAATATATAAGAAATTCATTAGAAGATATTTGAAGAAGTTGAACTCCATCTACTTGATGTTCATGTCAAATATGATGATATTGCTTCCAAGGCTAGAGCAAACAAAAAAACACTCAAAGAGGATAGAGGATATTATTATCTCTAAAAAGAAGAAAGATAAAATGGGTATGCAAAGTGAAGAAAAACCATCAAATGTGAAACCATATTAACATTATCATTAGGAAGAAATATTTTATAGAAAGCTAGAAAATAATATAACATTATGATGAAGAAATTGGAAAAATCATCAATTTTCATAAAATGTGACATGATGAATCATTCTCATTAATGGCTGGAAGAATGTAACCATATAAGGGAAACATATTATTTGGTTTTCTCACATATAACACTATTAATCATTATGAATCATTTAATACTAAACAGAATCATTATGAATAATTTAATACTGAAAAAACTAAAAATATATAACATGTACTTTTAAAAAAATATACAACCTGTACTCTTATATTCTTTTATATATATATATATATATATCGCTTTTTTTTCATTAAAAAAAATACAACCTGTAATTTTATATATATATATATATATATATATATCGTTTTTTTCATTAAAAAAAAATGAGATACAGGTCAAGAGACACCCATTGCCACCATAGTCCATCAAATACCACGTATAACCTTTTCTATGAATCATGCAGCCTTCACCACATCCCAACGGATGCATTTCTCGACTCATACGTTATCCCAAATTATCTTTGAACAATCGTTCCTTCCGGTAACACTCAAATAACAGTTTTATAACGACGGTTTGGTTATGGTAATAGTAAGAAATGGTATAAATAGATACCGCTGCTTACATTGTTTCCTCGCAATCGCATTCTGAGCCCTATTCCTTAGCGGTACATTATTGAATCTCTAGCCTATTCTTTATCCACGCCTGGGTTCCCGATTAGATACGAAAAAACGACTCCGATCAACAGACCGTGGTGTTAAATTTTAATCGTCAATCGCCTAAAGGACGTTGAAGCCATGCTGCAAGCCATAACACTTTTGTGCCGTTGTTGGAGCACATGGCATGACAAGGAACACGGTCACGAATCTCTCGTCGAGAAGCTTTATGGATAAGTATTCTATTTGTGCGTTTAAATTATTTTTGTGTGTTATTTCTTATGTTTAGGGTTTCTAATAAATTTTAAGTATTTTCTAGATGCTTAATATACTATTATGGGCATATTATATGTTGCACATTATGTACTTGCATGAATGAATATAGGTTAATTACGGTACTATGATTATTAATTAATAAGAAATAGGGTTAATAGATTAACCAAATTATATTACAGAGTAGCTATGTTAGGTCCCTATACTACTAGTGTAACCCCTTATTGTTATTAGTACAACCCCCTTATTATATTGTTGTTCCCATTTAGTCTCCATATTGTTATTATTATGCCCCATAGAAGCCCACTATTATTGTGCTCTTACATTATTATTGTTATGTCGACTCTAATTATATTATGACCCCTTAGAATCTTATATATAGAAAAGAGGTCTTGTCATTTGTATCATCCAAGAATTGTTCATTTGTGTAATCTAAAGGAGGTTGCCTCTTGAAGAGGCTAAATTCTAAGGCGTTGATCTATCTTTTTGTGAGCTGGTTTCCTAACATTTGATATCAGAGCTTTGGATTCTAGGGTTTCGCTACTCTAAACAGGGCATCGTGGAATTTTTGTTATAATGTTTTTGCTACAAAGTTTTAGAAGCTAAAACAAAAACCCATTTGAGAAGAAGTCGGTCTGAACCTCGGGTCCAAATTTTAGATCTTGGCATGCTACTTTTTTGGAGAAATGATCTAAGGAAGTTAGGGTTTTTGTAAGCTCCAGAATTTCATCTAAAACAGGTGATTGTGGAATTTTGGCTATAATGTTTTCGATATGAAGTTTCAAAAGCTAAAAACAAAACCCATTTGAGAATAAAGCAGTTTGAACCTTGGGTCAAAATTTCAGAGCTTGTGTCACTATATTTTCGGATATATGATATGAGAAAGTTAGGGTTTTTGTAGACTCCTGAATTACTTCCTAAATAGGTGACCTTGAGAAAATCATCATAACTTTCTCTTTGAGCATCAGATTGAAATTTCGTAAGAAGCTACAGAAAGAGGATGGATTGTATTTTGTTTGGGTATAATGTTCAGAACCTAAGGTGGAAACATTGACACGTGAAACGTCATACAAGTTCACTCTACGGAACTAGTCTATAATTAGGTCATTGCGGGAGATTGGGAATAAATATTTCTTTGGGAATCCAATTGTGATCAAACTTGCGGATTTAGAAATAGGACTTAGAGGGATATTACAGGCCAAAATTTCAAAACTTAAAAATATGAAATTACAGAGTTATAGTTGTTTCAATATCGAGCTCCTAAAATCAAGAAAAAGTGAGATGAGGAAGTTTGATGGCAAGGATCCGGTAAATTGGATACCACAGATGGAGAAATATTTTGATCTACATAGTGTACCACTGTTACAAAATGTATGTATTGCATCTAATTATTTAGAACCAAATCAATTTTTATGGTATAAGGAGCTTTGTTCTCGTAAACCACTTGTCACGTGGTCAATTTTCACAGAGGAAATGATAGCACATTATGAGGATACCAAGAGCAACATCTTCTTTAGCCAATTGATAAATCTCAAACAAAAGGGTTCAATGGCAGAGCACATTGAGGAATTTCAAAAATTAAATATAAGGGTAAATGATATTCTAGAGAAGCAAATAATAAATAGTTTTAACTATGCCATGGAAGCTGATATCAATGGTATGAAAGCATATTGGAAGAAAGACATGGAAGATTTGAAGAAAGACATGGAAGGTTTGAAGGAAGGTGGGACAAAGATGCTACAAGAAAGGCCTCCTAGTGACGAAAAGGATCAATAAACATCAAAAGAAGAGGATATACACCAGGAACCAACCCTAGAGAAAGAAAAAATGAATACGGCCATATCTTGTATTGCAATGGTAGGAATTACCACTCTTCAAACTCTCAAGATAGAAGGAAATATCAAGAAGAAGAAGGTTCAAGAAGTGAAATATCAAGAAGAAAAGTATCAAGAAACATCAAAAGAAAAGGATACTCACCAGGAACCAACCCTAGAGAAATAAGAAATGAATCCGACCATATCTTGTAATGCATTGGTCGGAATTGCCACTCCTCAACTATAAAGATAGAAGGACATATCAAGAAGAAAATGGTAATAATGTTGATTGATTTGGGTAGTACTCATAACTTTATTCATTGTAAGATAGCCAAGGAATTGAATTGCTTCCTATATCCAACACCAGAGTGTGAAGTGATGGTTGTAAGTGGAGGAACCATAAATTTATCTGGAAAGTGCCATAATATGAAGCTATCCATGGGAGAATATGTATTGAATAGCCCAATGCTTTCCGTTCCAATGGGTGGTATTGATGTTGTATTAAGAGTCCAATGGCTACAATCCTTGGGTACAATAGCTTTTAATTTTCAAGAAATTTTCATGAAATTTTCTTCGGAAGGAAAGGAATTTGAATTAAGGGGTATCATAGGGAAACCAGGAAAGATAATCAGTTCTAATATAATGACAAAGCTTCTAAAGAAAGAAAAATGAGGTGTAATTGCACAATTATGTTCGCTAATGGTTCCAACATCGAAATCATCTATTTCTCCAAATCGCCAAAAAGTCTTGGACAATCATTCCAAGGTATTTGAGACTCCCAAAGGTCTCCCACGTATTCGTGATCATGATCATGCTATTCATTTGATTCCAGGAAGTGTTCCTCCAAACATTAGGCCTTATAGATATCCATATGCCCAAAGGAGTGAAATTGAACATATGGTTGCAGAAATGGTAGAGGTTGGTATAATTATCCAACCAAATTTGATAAACAAAGCAAGGGATGAATGGAATAATGGTGAAGCAGGGTGGGAACTCATTCAAAATTTTCCGAAGATCCCAGTTCCAACAATATTTCCAGAACTTGACAAGGAAGGAAAAATCATATTGGAACTTGAAGCATTCACAGAACCAAGAAGTCGATAACTACTAAATCGATCAATTTCAGAGTATTTCATCAAGTGGAAGAACTTACCTGCTGAAGATTCCACATGGAAGGAGGAGAATTTTATATAGAAGTATCAAGAACTACTCAAGCGCTGAGGACAACACTTTTTGAAGGAGAGGGGCATGTTAAGTCCCTATACTACTAGTTTAACCCCTTATTGTTATCATTACAACCCCCTTATTACATTGTTGTGCCCATGTAGTCCCCATATTGTTATTATTGTGCCCCATAGAAGCCCACTATGTTATTTTTGTGCCCTTACATTATTATTGTTATGTCGTCTCTAATTATATTATGACCCCTTAGACTCCTATATATAGAAATGAGGTCTTTTCATTTGTATCATTGAAGAATTGTTCATTTGTGTAATGTAAAGGAGGTTGCCCCCTCGAAGAGGCTGAATTCTAAAGTGTTGATCTATCTTTTCTATCTTTTTGCTAGTTGGTTTCCTAACAAGCTAATTGAAATTAAAGATGAATATTATCCTCCGGGTTTAAAGGAATTGAAATTTGTGGGACTATATATAGAGATTAGTGTTAGTTCACCTCATTTTGGGTGGTTTGGGGTGTTACAATATGATATAAAGGTGAAAATCCACTATTTGGGTTTGGGTTGTATGGGGTTGATCTTGACTTGTCAAAACAAAGTTTCAAGTTTGTTGATAATTGTTTGACGAATCTTTTTAAGAAGAGAAAATGTAAAAATTCTAAACCTTGATCACATACAGGAAATTATTATTATTCATAGCTACAAACCATTATTATTCAGCGATATTATGAAATTGTAGAGTTGGGCATGGAGGAAAATTACAATGTTTGGTAAAACATCCAAATTAGGGTAAAATCCAGAGGAGAAATTGGATAAAAAATGAAAAAATCATTGTTACATGAGTCAAGTTGATAGTTTTATATGATTTAGCATTGAATTCGGTAAGAAAAGGATATATTGTAGGGATTAAACCTATAGGTTTCATGGTGATGAAAAAATTATGGGAAATAATCTATATTGATATAATTAGGAAAGAATTGAGAAATTTTGAATTTTTTTTTGAAAATTTGAAATTCGATAGTATGAAATTAGTGACAATCTTGGGACTCCAGGTAGTTGTTTATTTTGATAGGCCGATAGGTTTTTTCGCAAAGGTTAATGTGAGATGGATGGTTCTTATCATTGATTAATCACTTCCAATCCTAAATTCAATATGATTCGTTGGATCATATGAATCTCCATCATTATACTCCTTAGATGTGATGTAGTGCATTATCAAGTGAACATATTTATTCGAAAATTCAATTTGGACAATTGAATCATCCATTGTTGGATTTCTTAAAGTTAATATGCACGGTTAACCTCTAATTATATATAATTCCAAACATAATCTATAACTTTGGTTAACAATCATGGTTAACCTATGATCATCTCTAAACTCAAACTCAAACTAGATCATTAGATTGGATTAATCTCCACCATGATATCTAGGTTGAACTTAACCATTAGATCCTTTAATTGCAAGTGACATAATTAATATATGAATATCTACTAAAATGAATATGATCCTTATCAGTAGATCAAATTGATCACAACCTTCATATCTTGAGGACATGTAAGTTGTGTACTAGAGATAAAGGTGTGAAGCTATACAGTCCCATAATAGTAGTTGTTAACAAGGAGCCACATGGATTGGTGCTAGAAAAAGTGGGACCCTCCAATATCAATGACGGTTAGTAATATTTGACATGGATTGTAAGGCCCGGGTGGGAAAGAAAGACATAGAGAAGAGGAAAAAGATAGTTGCATGGGTACAAGTGTCCAACAAAAATCATGCATACTTAAGTCCTTTATCTAATAGAAATGGGTTAATTATTTGATCTTGTTTTTGGAGAGTTAGCATGACTTTTATACTTTCATATAGTTATAAGATATTTCATAATTAAGTTTGAAAAGATTTTAACCAAGTTTGAATTTCCACTTGCATAGGAAAAATAGTAATTTGTGACATTTCTTCTTTATATTTTTGGGGTTTTGAACTTTCGAGACATTTTTGAGGCCATAAACAATTTTTTTTTGACACTAATAGTTTCAGGAACTGTATGTGCAATTAGACCATAGTGTCCATTCTATCTAAAGTGAAAGAGATCTGTTATATCTTTCCAGTAAAATACAAGTGAAAAATATAGTCTCTATGTAAAATTTTAGCTTGAAAAATTTAGAAGGTAAATGAAGCACCAATCTAATTCTAGGAGGTATAAATCCTTTCTTAGATCTCATATTGGGCATAGAAAAAAAATATATGAAAATATCTTGCATGATAGAATATAGCTGTTGACTTAGAATTGAAATTTTGGTATCGAAAAACTCCAAAAATTAGCAAAAAGTTGTTGTATAGGGACAAATTGGGGAAAGTAGGCCAAACTTCAATTGGTCATAAGTTCTATCCATAGCTAAGATTTGTGTAAATACGTAGTCTATAGAAATCTATTGAGGAGATAAAACCATCTATTATCCCATATCCATTTTAATTATTATGGATCTAGACATAGTTATATTGATCCAACACTCATTGAAATATTTTATTTAAAGAGAATCAAGCATACAAAAGTTTGGTTTGTCTAGACAGCTATAAGGTTGAAAAGGAGAATAAAACCTAGGTTGGAAAGGAAAATAAGATTTTAGAAGACCTAGACACGCATGAGGCAATATTAGAAATAAATTATAGAAGTGAAAGAGTTTGAAATTTGATAGATGGGGTCAGATTGCCATTCAAAAGAAAAAATAAGAAAAGATCTAAGAAATTCATTAGAAGATATTTGAAGAAGTTCAACTCCATCTAGTTGATATGCATGTGGAATATGATGATATTGTTTCCAAGGCTAGAGTAAACAAAAAACACTCAAAGAGGACAGAGGAGGTCATTATCTCTAAAAGGAAAAAAGATAAAATGGGTATGCAAAGAGAAGGAAAACCATCAAATGTGAAATCATATTAACATTATCATTAGGAAGAAATATTTTATCGAAGATCAATATCAACATCAACATCAACATGAAGATCAATATCAATATCAACATCATGATGAAGAAGTTGAAAGAATCATTAATTTTCATGGAATATGGCATCAATAGACACATGGATCATTCCCATTAATGACAAGAAGAATGTAGTCATATAAGGAAAATATATTATTTGATTTTTCACATGTAACACTATTGATTGCAAAACTTTGAAGAGAAAACTCTTTGTACTAGAGTGCAATAATATGACTCAAAGGGAAGCAGATATGGAGTCAAATGTATATGTATAAGGAAAGCACGAAGCAAACCATACTAAACTAATCTAGAGGGATTTAAAGATATCAAAAAGCAAACCTTACTCCCTAAAAAAATCTTACTTTATATGTTGTTAAGCCGAGAGGTTTATTCTACAGCCAAGTATGATGTCAAAGCATCCCATCAAGAAAGTTGAAATTTTGTCCATATATATTAAAATTAAAAAAAAAATTAAAAATCTAAAAAAATTAAAAAAATTAACTATTCAAAACATTAAAATAATATTAGCTTATAAAAAAAATTACTCCCTTTAACTCATATTAAATCCATATTTAATATAAATTTATACTGGGTATATGTAATCTAAAATTCTATGTACTACATATTCACGGTTTCTTTCAAAACCTAACCATAAAATAGAATTGTCACAAATCAGCCCTATCACATATTTACATCACAAATGAGTTACAGGTAAAGAGAAACCCATCGCCACCATAGTCCATCAAATACCACGTATAGCATTATCTATGAATCCTACAGCCTTCGCAACATCCCAACGGATGCATTTCTCGACTCATACGTTATCCCAAATTATCTTTGAACAATCGTTCCTTCCCGTAATACTCAAATAACAGTTTTATAACGACGGTTTGGTTATGGTAATAGTAAGAAATGGTATAAATAGATACCGCTGCTTACATTGTTTCCTCGCTATCGCATTCTGCATCTGCTTCTTCTTCGCATTCTGAGTGCTCCTCTTTACCAGTACAACCGAGAAGCTAGGCTGTTCTTGAATCTCGAGGCTGTTCTTTATCCACCCGTGGGTTCGCGATTAGATTCAGAAAAACTGCTGCGATTAAATTTATATCATGAATCGTTTGAAGGACGTTAAAGCCATGCAAGCTGTAAATATTTTTTGCCATTGTTGGAGCAGACGGTATGAAGATGCAGACGCTCACGAATCTCTCGTCTTTAAGGTTTATGAATTTCGGGAGGAGATTGGTAGAGGAGGGTCGGGAGTGGTATACAAATGCATTGACAAGACAACAGGAGAGCAATGCGCGTGTAAAATGATGCCCGCGAGCAATAATGCATTGAATGAAATAAAGATATTCCAAAGTCTTGGTAAACACCCAGCAACCGTGAAGCCCATGGCCCACTACGTGCAGGAAAGGGTGGAGACACATGGCTCGTCAAAGCATGTGTTCATGATTTTAGAGCTGTGTGATGGGGGAGATCTCCAGCGTTTTATTGACGGCTATGGCGCCGTTCCTGAGAGTCTAGCAGCCGCAATTATCACATCTCTTGTCTATTCGCTTCAAGACTGCCACCAAAGGAATATCATTCACAGAGACGTAAAGCCGTCGAGTATTTTTATTACAAACACTGCAAAGAATGCAGACCCCTGTTCATGGGATTTTAAACTTGGGAATTTTGATAGGTCAATTTGTATTGGTACGTTGCAGAAACTTTCTTGAAGATTTATTTGTAAATTTTGCAGTCCCTTGTAGTACATTGATGGATTATTTATTTTTGCAGGTCATCAGAATGTACTCAAAATGGATAACGTGGGGACATTGGGATATTCTGCTCCAGAGATGTTGGGCGGAACTGGGTACTCGTACGAGGTTGATGTATGGAGCGCAGGAGCGGTGTTGTACCGTCTGCTCTTCGGGAGGACACCGTTTTATCCAGTTGAGGATGCCGCGGTCATGTATGACCAAATACAAAATACAGAACCGAAGCTGAGTGACCCCTCCTTGCCCTCCATATCGGAATCCGCAAAGCATCTCGTTCTTGGAATGCTGCAGAAGGATCGCACGCGCAGATTTTCTTGCAATCAAATCTTGAGTGAGTTCTTATTTTCTTTCCACTTTCTTGATATCCAAACATTTGTTAGAATGGGCGAGGTACTAAATTACTGTTTGAACGTGATGGTTCAAATCTTGAGTTAGTTTTTATTTTCTTTCCAGTTTCTTGATATCCAAACTTCGTTTAATCGTGACGATTGGAATCATGTAGATCATCCTTGGATCTTGGACAATGTAGAGTCGGATTAGCACAGAGATTTGTTCTAGCAGGAGGAAAGATGCTGGCAAACAATGAATAAATCGTTGGCATGGCGAATACATACAGATGAAGATTGATCCGGGGATAGTCTTTTGCTTATTGAAAGGGTTTATTATTGTTGAATTGAGGCTTCTGTAATCCATATTAAGTTTAAGAGAAGATAAATCATTTGTGGACGTGTTTCGAACCAACCAGTGTGATTCATCGTTTTGACATCTATTTTATATATGTACATTGTAGTAAGTCATTGAATTATCTTTAAACAGTTTATAACCGTTTATATTTGAGAATTATTTTGAATTTAATCGAATATGATGTTCGGCATCAAATTCAATCCAAGCAAATGTTTTCCATTTTTCTGTAGTTATAATGTTTGAGAGATATGTTTTCCATTTTTCTGTAGTTATAGAGAACCATCTTTCCATTTTGCTTCACATAATATAGCTATCGATTTTTTTTTTATTATGCCTCACATAATATAGCTATCCCAATGACTCATGAGGATAACTTCTTATGTTGCATGTAATTAGAAGATGAGCATGCTCGAACGATTTTCTTTCTTTATATCGCATGAAATATTTATTTCTGAACATGAATATTCGTGTGTTATGCTTTGAATATGTATAATAATATTGCACGGAACGCTGGTAAACCTCAGGAGGGGGATGCCATCTTTACTATTGATGATTTATTAGCAATTATATTACATATGGCAAAGGAAATGTGGCAAAGGAAATACCTCATAGAAAATAATAGCAAAGACCTTATAAACTTATTAGAATATTAATAATAAAGAGGAATACAAAAAATGAAAAACAAATCACCAAAATCAAATCCAAAGGAATCCACAAAACTAAAAACAACCTAATATTAACATTAGAAACAACTAAAACACTACATATCAAGGTTAAGGTAATAATCTCTCACAAGATTAAAGTAATAATCTCTGACCTGTCCTGTAACAAATAACCATTTAGATTGAACACAATCTTTGGTTCGGATATAGATAACCTCGGTTTCGTTTTGTTTTATATATCAGCTTGCAGGGTTTGTTTGCCATTTCAAGTTTTTAATTTATATTACATGGAAATATAAATGCATGAGGTGGCATTGTTGTTACTTTCAAGTTGTTTCTTCTGTTATTAATACTCCACCTCTAAGATTGTGAATGTGCAATTGTTCACCTGTAGTTGCTTCATTTCTAATTGTTCCCTTGTAAGTTTAGTTACAATATTTCACGTTGCTTATAATTGTTCCCATATCACTAGTTCTTGCATATGTAAGTTTAGTTACAATATTTCTCGTTGCTTATAAAAGTAATGTATGCTAAGCCATTCAATGTTGTTGTTACTTTCAAGTGGTTTCTTCTGTTATTCACCTCTAAGATTATGAATGTGCAATTGTTCACCTGTAGTTGCTTCATTTCTAATTGTTCCCTTATAAGTTTAGTTGCAATATTTCCCGTTGCTTATAATTGTTCCCATATCACTAGTTCTTGCATATGTAAGTTTAATTACAATATTTTCCGTTGCTTATAAAAGTAATGTATGTAAGCCATTCAATGTTGTTGCAGTGTTGTTTTGGTCATTCAATGTTGTTGTAGTGTTGTTTTGGTTTTTGATAGTGTTCTTACATCTACAAAAAAGATCCATAATGAGATGTAAGGTCCACATCCTCAACCACAGAAAACAATTACCAATAACATATTGACTAAAACAATCTTATATCCTTAACCACTTCCAAACCCAGTGTAGAACGCAGATTCTTGTGTAGGATTCTCCGTTAAATTATTTTACTTTCAATAAAGCATAACAAAGACATCTACTTTATATATCTGCTGCATCTCAACCAAATCCTTAATTTTTCTATTTCAATTAAGTAGTTGTACAATCCATAGTTCTATTCCAAAATGGTTTCGGTTAGAAATTGTAATTATTTCTGCATGCATGTATAGTTGGTTAAAATTAGAAAGTCAGTTAATTGAGTGTTGATTCAAGTCAAAATGGTTTTTGTTAGAAATTGTAATTATTTCTGCATGCATGAATGATTGGTTAAAATTAGAGAGTCAGTTAATTGAGTGTTGATTCAAGTCAATTTAAGTGATAGACTAGTTTAGTGTGTGGTTGCATGTCAAGTTATTGTAGGCAAGTCTCTAGTAAAGGTTTAAATGCCCTTTACCTAGTTCATTGTAAAAATCAAATTTTGTGTGATCAATAGAATAGCAGCAGCTCGTATGGTTTGTGTGTGTTAAATATTGTATTCCAACCGCGAGCTTCTCAAGTAAAAACCAACCTACCATTTAGTTCACAACCAACTTGCAGCAAAATATCAACAAATTTGCTGGTTACTGTAACTTATCAAACAAAACCATAAATTCAATTGAATAATGAATGACCACACATTATTGTTTCTTAGTTGTAAAGCACAGTTATATAACAACATTTGAAGGGACTTATTTAATTGCAGTGAAATTTGAACAATCTTAAGAAAATAACGACGACAATTGAATCTTAAATCTAGAGGAACTTTTTATTGAACCGTCTCATGATATGCATCATATGTTTCAAAAAACAAGGTTGTGGAATAAATTTTGAGGTCAGGCAAAAGAGTTATATGAGGTTCAAATCAGACCCACAATAAGGACGTCAAAGGTTAAATGACAAGACACTAGTGAGACAAAATATAAGCTCCTGAATATCAATTGCAATAAAGGTACCCCACAAGAGGACAAATCTAAGTGCCATGTTAACAAGATTTAGAGTTGCCCACTAAAGTGATTTTCACCAAGACCAAGGTCATTAAAAGGATAGAAATGCCTTCAGAGATTTGCTTTCAAGTTAATAAAATGCAATTAAAGACCACAAATTTGTTGAGATACTTGTGCGTAACTAATCTCCAGTGTAGTTAGCTACCCCATAATCCCTACTGCTAATTGTGTCACTCGGCATTCTGCTGATTGCCCAAACAATATTTAGATTTTGCTTTAAATTGTTATTGGAAAGCATTTGTTGGGTTTGATTTATTCTGGTTACTCCATCGAGGAGATGGAGAAGGGACATAGGAGGTTCTTGTGAACACCTTTGGTGTTGTAAATCATCTCGCTGTGAAAAACTGACTGCAGAGACACTAGAGCATATACAGTTCCTAACAAATGTATTGATTTGGGTGCAGTCAATAGATGCACAATTGCATCGAATTTTTCAAGCTGCGGATCAATTACAGTTACTTTGCAATAATCTACACTAAAAAAGCTTGCCAATAATACAAAAGTTCGTTTAGATATACTAGATTGATGACGAAATTCGTATAATAGTTGCGTGACCAAGCCCGAGCTTGTGACCACTGCCTTGAAAAGCTCCGTTTATTTGGATATACTGCAACCGATAAGATATTAAGAATAGAAGTTTAGCACTGCCAGAGTAGTCCAAATAAAAGCCCGAAAGGAAAATTAATATTTGCATGCACAAAGCTAAAAAAAGAATGAAGAAAATGAAAATCGAGACTGGAAGACAATATACCTTTTTTTAAAAAGGATCAGGTTGTCCTCTTCTCACCATCTTTATAAAAATGCAGTAAACGAACTTATTATTTTTTTTTGGGCAACTTTTCTATATACATGTTATTGGCTTCAATCTTCTAATGAAATTATCCCAAAACTCATTTGGTTCTTATTTTCTCTATCATTTTCAAGATCTATTCTTAAACAACAACAAAGATTCCCACTCCAAAATTCCAAATTCCAAACATTAGAATCAATAGATTTACATAATTTTCAAAAAATTAAATGCCCCAAAAATCAATATAAACGGCATGAATTAGTTTCAAACTTCAACGACCAGAATCAAAGAGCAATTAAACACCATTAAAATTGGTTTTAATGCTTTGGTAATCCAAAAAACTAAATCAAATGTGATGCAGCTTAAGAAGGAAAAAAATGTCAAACCCTTTGCTTCACCCTGCCCCTGAAACAAGAAAGGACCCAACACAATAAAAATAACCAAAGAGGAACACAGTTGGGAAAAGCAAAGTGCTTTTTCATGTATTTTCTCATTTATATTTCTAAAGGTAATTTTTTTCATGTATTTTTTCATTTATATTTCTAGAGGTAAATTTTTTCATCTATTTTTTCATTTATATTTCTAGAGGTAATTTTTTACAAAGATGGTGTGGATTTTAGGTCATCATATGAAAGATATTTGGAGTATCTAGCATGGGAGGGTAAGGAAGTTTTCTCTTCTTACTAAATATTCATTTTGTGTTTATTAGTGACTATTAACTAACATATCTATGATATTTTGGCATAATTGTGTATCTCGCAATAATGATAGATATTTGTGGGGGTAAAAAACCATGTTTAGTTAACAAAATCAAACATTTCAATTAAAATAAGAAAAACAATTTCTGAATACTAGTGAAGACCTTGTATACTATGATAGGAATATCTTGTTGCAGATTCATTCGCTCGAGGAAATTGTGATGAATTTGTACCTAGTCAATATCTCTGAATTGACTTCTACCTATGTTACCATCCACTTGAACTATTTCTTTCTTAACCACTGAATCACAACCTACCCAAAGAAAGAGAGACTACTTTTGGAAACTCTGCATCCCCACGGGCTTTGCTTGGTGCTAATAAAATGAAAATTTCTTTAGAACCAAGATAATCTGCATCAAACATGTCAATTTTTTCTATCTTGGGTCACTCATACAAAATTGGACACTTCCATTCACGGTCATTGTTCTCCTTCAATATAATTGCATGGGGTGAATCACTTTCGAGAAAGGAAGGATCAGAGATATTGTGCGCAGGTGATGATGCTTCTAACATTCCACTGCATAGTTGATTTTTCCCATTGTATATTTTGCTAGGCCAAATATTTTCATTGCATGTACCCTTTTCTAGAACTGTAATAATTGGAAAGCAAAACCCATGTTTGGATTTGTGATACCGCGAGCTGTTTTAGCATATTGAAATGCATCTTGAAAGCTCTGACCTTTTCTCCACATGAGATATGCAGTTACCAAGGAGTTTGAACGAGACACTCCCTCACAACAATGAATAAGAACTCTGCAACTTAGTTCTCTTACCTCCTCAAAATAACCAAACACATCATACATAATACTTTTGATGTCTTCGGAAGGGCTATCTTGCAACCACAATGTCTTATACACCAAATCTGACTTAAAATATTTTTGACAAACAAACCAATACAATTCAATGTGGGTTATGCCATTCTCACAGAGAACCCCTCTATTTTTGGCAACAACATCGCTTCCGAGATAGATGTGTTATGCAACCCTTGGCCATTTCTTACTGAAGAATGCAAATTTATCCCTGTTCAGTTGTGACTCTGTTGGTGGAGTATTTCGTTGAGCTTATCCTAAGTCAAGTTTAATGCCTGGGCTATTTATTTTTCCTGCTTTTCTCTTGGCCTTGTGTGTGGTAGGATTCAGGGATTCTCCAATGTTGTCGAATCCTTCTTTAGGAAAACTCTCAACAATGAAACAAGAGTTATGTTCTTCTCGGAGATCAGAAGCTTCATAACTCAGAAAAATGTAAAAGACAATTTCTCAAAGGCGGTGACACGCAATATAAAATGTTGGCGAGGGGCTCTTAACTATTATTATATTAACTCACTATTAGGGTGAAACTATTATTAACTATTAACTGACTATTAATCTGATGATCGAATATTATTCAATCATCTAACATTAAATATGAAGGTGCATAGTGGTGCAGGGTGGCACCTGGGGTAGTCTTTCTCAAAGGGAACGTCTTACGGCGTAATTATTTTTATCTTTCCATAAACAACTGGAAAACTCTATCATAGGTTTGGATGTATTGTTAGACACCTTATTGCAATGTGGTTTATGTGCATGTTTTTTGTTGGGTTGTGTTATATTCTTTCCACGTAGTTAATAGGGGGTTTGAAGGGCACCCGTAACACCACTTTATGGGGTCCGGGGCAGTGCCCCGAAAATTTTTGGTTTTGGACCATATGTTAGGTTGGGCAGACCCACCTATGGTTTTTTGCATGATTTTCGCACATGTTTTTTGGACGCGATGGTTTTCGGTCCATGGTATTGGACGCGATGGTTTTCGGTCCATGGTATTGGATGCTTTGACATGTATAAATATGTATTGTAACATTGAAAGGAACATAATGAAAAATCAAGCTGGTAGTCCCGGTTTTGGGATCCAGGGAAAAATCTCTGTGCATATGTGTTTTATGGGTTATGCTCTCGCATTATTTATTTTCTTTGTTTAAGAATTCGTATGCAGGTAATTTCTGTATAGGGTTAAAACTTACATTTGGTATCGAAGCTGTTTTGGCTTCAAGGGGACGCCTTTGTTGCTGAGGGGTTTCGCTCGGGCCTGTGGTAGACCCTGTTCAGTGGGAGATCTGCGAGATCGATTCTGGTGGTGAAAGAAGATGGCGAGCAGTGGAAAGATAGAGATTGAGAAGTTCAATGGTCAGAATTTTGAGTTGTGGAAACTCAAGATGGAGGATCTGTTGGTGGATAAAGATCAGTGGATCGCGATAGATCCGGGTACTAAACCATCGGGAGTGACCGATGAAGAATGGAAGAAGTTGGATCGGAAGGCAAAGAGCACAATACGATTGTGTGTCTCAGATTCAGTATTGATGAATGTATCAGGGGAAGCTACAGCAAAGGATTTGTGGGTCAAGTTAGGGACTTTGTACCAATCTAAGTCTCTGGTGAATAAATTGTTCCTGCGGAAAAAGCTGTATAACCTGAGGATGAAGGATGGAGACTTGGTGACAGAGCATCTGAATGCGTTTAATACTGTGGTAAGTTAGTTATTATCTGTTGATATTAAAATTTCAGATGAAGATAAGTGCATCAGTATGTTGTGTTCTCTACCAGATTCGTGGGATAGTATGGTTATTGCAATAGGTAGCAATGCAATTGCTTTGCAGTTTGATGAAATAGTCTCAGCCTTGCTGACGGAGGATACGAGATGGAAAAATATGGACAACCAGAATGGTGATGCCTTGTCTGTACGAGGACAGTCCCAGAACAGAAACAAAAATAAGTCATCGAGTGGGAGATCTAAATTTAGAGGGAGATCTAAATCTCCAGGAAAACCTACAAAGGTGGTGTGCTGGAAATGCGGAAAGGAAGGGCACTTCAGAAGGGATTGTAAATCTAAAGCTCCTGATAAAGGAAATGGATCTAATGATGCTCCTTCTGCAGAGGCGAAAACCACCTCAGATGAAGGTGGGGATGTGTACTTGGCTTCTTCAAGTACACATGTAGATCATGAGGCATGGTTGATTGACTCAGGTGCATCCTTTCACTTCACTCCCCATAGAGAGTGGTTCTACGAGTATGAGAAATACGATGGTGGTGATGTCTTCTTAGGAGATGATAGGAAGGCTAGAATCATTGGTCGGGGAAAAGTAAAGTTGAAGTTGCAAGGTGGAAGGGTTAGAACACTTCCGAGTGTTCTACATATTCCTGCATTGGCCAGAAATCTAATTTCTGTAAGCAAGTTGGATGATGCAGGTGTAAAGACGGTGTTCGAGAAAGATACCTGCAAGATGATTCGAGGAACACTGATATTAATGCGGGGAGTTCAGATTGGAACTCTGTACAAGCTGCATGGTAGCACTGTTGTTGATGGGTGCAATAGTTCTATGGTTCCTGAAAATGGAGTAGAGAATCTAGTGGTCTCTGAAGAGAAGACCATGTTGTGGCATCAAAGGCTTGGACATATTGGAGAGAAGGGCCTTCGAATACTTCATGGTAAAGGGGTAAAGGTATGGTAGAAGGTATGAATAATTGCTCTCTGGATTTTGATTTCTGTGAAAATTGTGTATATGGGAAGCAAAATCGGGTGAGTTTCCCCTCTGGTGGTAAGAGGACGAAACATATATTAGAGCTTGTGCACAATGATGTGTTTGGACCTGTGAAGGTTCCATCACTGGGTAAGTCTGTGTACTATGTATCATTCATAGATGACTTCTCAAGGAATACATGGATATATTTTCTTAAGAAGAAATCTGAAGTCTTTGACAGGTTTAAAGAATTTAAGGCTCTGGTGGAAAATCAGACAGAGAAGAAGATAAAGGTGCTGAGGACAGATAATGGTGGAGAATTTTGTAGCAAGGAATTTGAAGAATTTTGTAAGAAGTGTGGTATAGCACGGTAGAAGACTACTCCATATACACCTCAGCAAAATGGAGTTGCAAAAGGAATGAACAAGACGTTGATGGAAAGGGCAAGAAGCATGCTCAGTGGTGCCGGGTTAGGACAAGAATTCTGGGCAGAGGCGGTGGATACTGCATGTTACCTGATCAACAGATCACCTTCATCAGTGTTGGAGGATAAGACTCCACAAGAAGTATGGACTGGTAAGAAACCCTCTCTTTCACATCTAAGGGTATTTGGATGTGATGCCTATGTACATGTTCCAAAGGAGAAACAGACCAAGTTGGATAGTAAATCTGAAAAGTGCATCTTTATTGGGTATAAGGATGGTTTAAAGGGTTATAAGCTTTGGAACCCAGTCACACGGAAGGTTGTGTACAGTCGAGATGTGTTGTTCAGAGAGGTAAAAGATGTTATTCAACATGAAGTCCAACCAAAGGAACCTGAGAAGATAGAGTTTGAGCTAAAGGAGGAAGAATCAGACTCTGCAGCAGAGGAGGAATCAGAAGATGAAGAGCCACAAACTCCGGCTGTGAGAAGATCAGTTCGAGAAAGAAGGCAGCCAGAAAGGTATAGTCCATCTGCTTTCAGTTCAAATTTTGCTTTGTTTGTTACTGATAATGATCCCAGAACTGTGAAGGAAGCAGTGGATTCAGAGGATGGAAAACTCTGGAAAGAGGCCATGGTCGATGAAATGGCATCTTTGCAAAAAAATGAGGCTTGGGATCTGGTGGAGTTGCCGGCTGGAAGGAAACCCATTGGCAGCAAATGGGTGTTCAAGAAGAAGACAAATGCAGAAGGAAAGGTGGAGAAATACAAAGCTCAGTTGGTTGCAAAAGGTTATTCCCAGGTGCTGGGAATTGATTTTGGTGATATTTTTTCTCCTGTTGCCAAGGTAACTTCTATTAGATTACTTTTATCTGTTGCTGCTACTTTTGATTTTGAGGTAGAACAGATGGATGTGAAGACAACATTTCTTCACGGGGATTTGGAAGAGGAAATCTACATGAAGCAACCTGAAGGCTTTGCGGTGAAGGGTAAGAAAGAACTGGTATGCAAGTTAAAGAAGTCTCTGTATGGGTTAAAACAGTCACCGAGGATGTGGTATCAGAAATTTGATACATTTATACGGGGACTTGGCTTCACCAGAAGAAAAGCAGATCATTATGTGTATTTTAAATTAATTGGTGACCGTATTATTTATCTGGTCTTGTATGTGGATGATATGTTGCTGGTTGGAAATGACAAAGAAATTATCCAGGATTTGAAGACCCAATTGTCCTCCAAATTCGACATGAAAGATCTTGGTGCTGCAAACTATATTTTGGGCATGGAAATTAAAAGAGATCGGTCAAAGAGGAAGCTCTGGTTAAACCAGAGGAAGTATGTCGAGACAATACTCCAGAGGTTTAATATGCAGGATAGTAAACCGGTGAAAGTTCCTATTCCTGTAGGTGTGAGGTTATCTGCTGAACAGTGTCCCAAGACACAAGAAGAGGAAGAGGACATGTCCCGTGTTCCATATGCAAGTGCAGTGGGTAGCCTGATGTATGCAATGGTCTGTATTAGACCAAACATTGCACATGCAGTGGGAGTATTGAGCAGGTTTATGTCAAAACCTGGGAAGGAGCACTGGATAGCAGTGAAGCGGGTTTTCAGGTATTTGCGTGGCACTAGTGATTATGGTTTGTGCTACCAAGGAAGACCAGGATTGGACAAAGTGTTGGATATTCATGGCTTTGTTGATGCAGACTGGGCTGGAGATCTGGATCAGAGAAGATCTACAAGTGGGTCTGTGTTTAACCTATTTGGAGGTGCAGTCAGTTGGATGAGTAAGAAACAATCTGTAGTGGCATTATCAACTACAGAGGCGGAATACATGGCAGCCACTCATGCAAGCAAGGAAGTAGTTTGGTTGCAGAGATTGTGTTCAAGTATGGGGTTAGTACAGGGAGCTATAAGAATAGACTGTGACAGCCAAAGTGCAATTTTCTTGGCAAAGAACCCTGCTTATCATTCAAAGACAAAGCACATTGATGTTCAATATCACTTTGTGAGGGATATGATAGAAGACAGAAAGGTGTTGCTAGTAAAGGTGGACACTTTGAAGAATACTGCAGATGCATTGACAAAATCTGTGAGCTCTGAGAAGTTCTCTTGGTGTAGAGAAGCAATGGGAATCTCAGGGCTGAAAACATGACTAAGCTCTCCTGTGGCCCCCTGTGTAAAGAAAACAACAAATGGGAGATTGTTGGGTTGTGTTATATTCTTTCCACGTAGTTAATAGGGGGTTTGAAGGGCACCCGTAACACCACTTTATGGGGTCCGGGGCAGTGCCCTGGAAAATTTTGGTTTTGGACCATATGTTAGGTTGGGTTGACCCACCTATGGTTTTTTGCATGATTTTCGCACATGTTTTTTGGACGCGATGGTTTTCGGTCCATGGTATTGGACGCGATGGTTTTCGGTCCATGGTATTGGATGCTTCGGCATGTATAAATATGTATTGTAACATTGAAAGGAACATAATGAAAAATCAAGCTGGTAGTCCCGGTTTTGGGATCCAGGGAAAAATCTCTGTGCATATGTGTTTTATGGGTTATGCTCTCGCATTGTTTATTTTCTTTGTTTAAGAATTCGTATGCAGGTAATTTCTGTATAGGGTTAAAACTTACATTTTTTTGTTGACAAAATTCATGTTAGGATGTTTTTTATGTGGTTGGTGTAATCATTGTTCTAGTATTTTCAAGGAATCAACTTATTATAAGCGGACAATTTGGTGAAGAATGGGGAAATGCACTTAAGAGGAAGGATATTTCAGTTTAGAAATTAGGAAGTTTTTGAATTTAAAAAGGGCCTTGTGAATATTATCTTAAAGTTAATATTTAAAAGGAAAAGAGAAGTAATTTAATTTTATCTTATTTTTCACACTTGGAAATTCATTCTCAAGGAAAAAATAGCTCTTACATGAGAAGAGAGAAGGTTAATAATTAAATATTTGAAAATGTTACAATGATATGCATTATAAAAGAGGTTTCATGCCCATTGTTGATGTTGGTTGTTTCTTGATGAAATGCTATGCTATTTTACAGTTTTATGATCATAGTATTTGTGATTTTGGATTAGGAATTTGGTTAAGCAAAATACTTAAGATCAATATTCATTTATTCTTATATCACTCTCCTGGGAACAATTCTTAGGAAACCACAATGCATTGTATGTTTTCAAACATTAAAGACTATAAGGTGGTAGTAATTCTTTTCAAGAGTAGGATGACATTTTTTATTGTGAATTTGATCACCAACTAATGGTGGTAGTAATATTTTTGTAGATGGGGATATTAATATCTTGGGTGGTTCAGATCATGAATGTTGAAGGCAATAGTAAGAGCCCGACATGCTAGATTTCCAATGATGTTTGGTAGTGTTTTAAGTCTTGAAATATCCATGACACTAGGGTTAATAAATTGAGAATATGATCTATGATAATCATTTGGGATATGTTTCAATTAACTTGACAATATTCCACTTTTAAATGTGCTTGTGATTACTTCAAATTGGGTGGTAGTAATATCCCAACCATAGAATCTTATTGAAAACTAGTTTTTAGAATTTTGAGACTAACCATCTCAAACCTTAGACAATCTAAAAGTTTATATTATATTGAAGTATTTAAATATGATTTTTTAGTTATTTCAAATGATGATATATTAACATGTTTGTGATCCCATGTTAAAATTAATTATCTTGTATACAAAATATCTTTAAAGTATATGATTGATGATTCTAAATTTCAATTGATTTGATGTATAAAATTTAAAAGGAGGAAAATATAACTAAAGTAAATCCCCCTTATATTTTTATGCGTAAAAATTGAAATCACAATGTAAAATTTATGTTATTTCTTGCAATATTTTATCCTTACACCATTCAATGAAAAAAAGAAGAAGATGAAGAAGAAGAAGAGTGTGCCATGATCTACTTATGAAGAAATCCATCATAGACGCATATATGATATTGACACTCGATAGTATCCAATTGTGAAATCACTTAGGTCTAACATAGCAATGTAATGAAATGGAGACGCTCTCTAAACAATGCAATTCACATCTACTCATTATCGTACACTACTTATCTATGAGACTAAGCTAGAGAGATAATGAATGTAAAGCCTCGAATCCATGACATTCATATGGTCCAAACTCTTATTAAATGAGTATATTGTCTAAACATTACACATAACAATGTTCATGCATAACAATGTTACGCATAACAATGTTCTTTCTCTTGCTAGGTCACTGAGGGTTCTTAGGCGATGTGGATTTCACCGTAAGAACCTCGATGGAATTCTTAGAAGAAGTGGGTTCTTCTTGAGAGCTAGGGGCACTTGTTGGGGCTTGAGAAGTGACCATCATTTTTTTGAGATGAGCAACTAACTGGATCATTGTATCAAAGGAAAATAACCAATAACTGCCTCAGAGTGTGGCCTTCGTTTGGGTCAGGCTGGTTTTGTTGAACGGTGAGGAGAATTAGGAAGAATATTGTACAATGTGCCCACCAGATCGAGACCTTGAGCACGTAAAATGGCCACCTTGGGAAATCTAAGGATAAAGGGATCAGGTGAACTAGCCTCTAAGAACATCGTTAGGGAGTTTAGTTCAGACTAACCTCTTGCATCTTCGCCATTCATGGATATGACTAGAAATGTGGGTGGAATCAACTTATTTAAAGTTTGGAAAAAGGTTAGTCTCGATATCTAACCTTTTAGGTAGCTGAAAAAGGTTCAATCTACCAAAATTGATCTTTCCCATTCAAGGCAAGAAATAAGATCGGAAACAGACCAACAATAGATATGCACTTAGAAACAGAGTGAAAAATCGTTTTTTTAGATTTTTTTCTAACAATTTCTTGTCTTAAATTTGATTTGATCTCTTTTCACGATCAAACACAAATCTAGGCAAATCATTATCTGATTTGCTAAGTTAGAAGTAACCTACTAACTCAAGTGAAATTTCCCCATAACATATAGGTTGGAGTGTTGTTAGGTTTGGTATATTGTCCCTAACCATGTTTTGTGTTGAATGTGGACCATAGGTAGCTTTAGGTGAGCCTTTGCCCTAGTGGAGTACTCCTAGCCCAACTTGAGGGTGATCCAATACTAAGTACTAGAGTAGTGAGGTCACATGGTGGGGTATAACATCTAAGGTTTATAACCAGTTGGTGGTTATTGTAAGATAAGTATTCTTATTGTGTGTTTAAATTATATTTGTTGTTTTACTTCTTAGAGATTAGTTGTATCTTTCTAGTAAGATACTACATGTGGAAAATATAGTCTCTATGTAAAATTTTTGCTTGAAAATTTTAGAAGGTAAATGAAGCACCAATCTAATTCTAGGAGGTATAAATCCTTTCTTAGATCTCATATTGTGCATAGAAAAATCTATGAGAATATCTTGGGTGATAGAATATAGCGATTGACTTCAAATTGTAATTTAGGTATCCAAAAACTCCAAAAAATTAGCAAAAATATGTTATATAGGAACAAATTGGGGAAACTAGGCCAAACTTCAATTGGTCATAAATTTTATCCGAGAGCTACGATTTTGGTAAATAAGTAGTCAATAGAAATCTATTGAGGAGACAAAACCATTTATTATCCCATATCCATTTTAATTATTATGGATCAAGACATAGTTATATTGATCGAAAACTCATTGAAATATTTCGTTTAAACATAATCAAGCATACAAAAATTTGGTGGGTCTAGTGTAACATCCCTGGTGAAAATTCCAAGTAAAAATATATATAAGGCCACGGTGATGGTACACATATTCCAAGTTGAATGGTAGGGGAAACATCCTAGTGGGTGTTGATTTGGTTTATTATGGCTACGGAAATTGGCAAAGGCAATCACTAAGGCTTTGGGAAGGCATGAGGCATTAATTGGAATTTTATTTATGAAAATAATGGAAATTAGGATAAAAGGAAGGTGAAATGTCACAAATTGCATGTGAAGAGGAAATTGAAGGAAAATATTGGAAAATGAAGAAAGTAGAGGTCTCATTAATAAAAAGGCTTCTGAGGATCAATGGCAAGACTTGGTCAGTTCAGTGTTGGAGCTCTCTCTCATTATTCTCTCTCTCACACTTTTGGATACTTAGAGTTTTATTGGAGCACTCTTGGAGGGGTTGCATACTTGGATTCTTGGATCAAGAAGGGAAAGGGAGAGAAAGAAAGCGTAAGAGGGCGTCGAGATCAACAACTATAATGGGATTTTCTTACAGGTAATGAGTTGCATGTATGTTTTTCTCACTATTTTTGGCATGCACATGCATGTGATTTCTTGTGATTTTTCATTGGGATGGAGGATGTCTGGGATTGACAGTGGATTGCCTAGCCTTGCCATTTCTGTTGGCATTATGATTCAGGTGTTGTCCTTGATGGCAACCTATTCAGGTGATAGATCACTATTCTTGATGATCAGCTCTCTATTTTTAAGAAGGACGCAGGCAATCTGTTCAGAAAGTGCGTCCCCGCAGGTATACCATGCAGAACCCGCGTCCAGGGACGCAGGCCAGCCGTTCAGGGGGTGCGTCCACCCAGTGCACACATTTCAAGACAGAGAAAAGCACGTGGGGGTTTCTTGTGTGGTTTCTAGTCGACGGTTTTGTGTTTCTATGGTGTCGGCTCGTGGTATTGTTCCATGTTTTGGGGAGGAGCTTGCCTATATAAAGCAAAGGAGTTCATTTGGATTAATCATGTTTTTGGTTGAACATCTTATGAGGGTAAGATCTGGTCTAGATCTAAACAAGGCGAATCTGATGGACCGAGATCTCTTCGGCTCTTGCTCGGATCTGTAGATCTGATTGTCTGGGTTACTTCTAAAGTCTTGAAATCATCTTTGCCCAGAGGGACGCAGGTACAGTAAGGGTTCAGGTGCGTCCGGGACGCAGGAGAGAAGCGTTTCAGGTGCGCCGGACGCAGGTGCAGGAAGGGTTCTGGTGCGCCAGGACGCAGGCAGTTCAATAGACTCAGTGCGAGGGACGTAGGCTAGCAGTTGAGCAGGGTCCGTCCGGGACGCAGGCTAGCAGTTGAGCAGGGTGCGTCTAGGGACTCAGGTCAGCAGTTGAGCAGGGTGAGTCCAGGGACTCAGGCTAGCAGTTGAACAAGGTGAGTCCGGACTCAGGCTGGCAGTTGAGCAGGGTGCTTCCTTCTCTTAAAATCCTTGTTTCTCATTGTTGTGTTCTGGGTTTTGGTCCTATTATTGTTGATCTGGTTACTACAGTTGATTGGGTGATTCTCTTACACTTGATGATCAATTAATGCTTATGGATCCAGTTTGAAAATTTATGAAAAGTGGTCCTTGTATGAAAAGAAGTAGGGGGTTGTAGCTCCCTTCCAGGAGAGACTGGAAAACGAGAGAGAGTTGTAGCTCTCTGCAGGTTGCAGCCTGCGTACTGGTAAAGGACTGCACCAGTACAAAATCATTGTAAAAGAATTTCTAAATTGAAAGAAGATAGAGACATATTGCAGCAGGTGGTTTTCTCCCACATTGGGTTTCCACCTTACATCTTGTGTTCTTTGGTGTGACTGTCTATTTTCTTTGTTCATGCTCATTATTTTATGGTACTGATATGCAAGAATAATTCAAAAGATCAAATAAGGAAGATTTGTTAAATTGCTAGATAATACTGATTCACCCCCCCTCTCAGTATTATTTCCAACAATTGGTATCAGAGCAGGTCCTTCAGAAAAGCTTGATCGCTTGAAGGTAGATCGTTCATCATGAGCAACTACGAGAGAGAAGCATCAATCAGGCCACCGGTTTTTGATGGGACAAACTTCAATTATTGGAAGGTAAGAGTTACTGCATATCTTCAATCTCTTGGTACAGAAGTTTGGGACATTGTAGAAACAGGCTATGCTTTTCCTTCAGCTACTCCTACAGATCCAGCTGAGAAAAAGAAGTATGAAACAAATGCAAAAGCAGTCAGTACTCTATTAGGAAGTATATCCGAAACAGAATTCATGAAGGTAATGCACTTCAAATCAGCAAAAGAAATATGGGACAAAATGATCACGAGCTATGAAGGAGATGAACAGGTAAAACAAGTTAAACTTCAAACTCTCAGGATTCAATATGAGACTCTCAAGATGTATAATGATGAAAGTGTGGCTAATTATTTTCTTCGGGTAGATGAGATTGTTAATTGTATGAAAAATTTGGGTGAAGAAATGAAAGAGTCTATAGTAGTTCAAAAGATTCTAAGATCATTATCCCCCAAGTTTGAATCTAAAGTATCTGCAATAGAAGAAAAAGAAAATCTCCGTGTTCTCACTATGTCTCAGCTACATGGAATTCTAACTGCTTATGAAATGAGAAAGGGAGGTCCATCAGACAGAAGGGAGGCTGCTTTTAAGGCATCAGGCAAAGAAGATCACTATGAAGCAAGCCATGTTCCAGAAGAAGAGGAAGAAGAATCAAATTTTGTCAGAAATCTTCAAAGGGGTTCTGGAAGGTTCAGAGGTAAGCTACCTTTCAAATGCTTTGCTTGTGGAAGAGTAGGTCATTATGCTGCAAAATGTCCTTATAAGGATAAAGGAAAGGAACCAGCTAGATGGAACAAGAAACAAAGTGCAAATAAGAAAAGCTACTACACCCATGAAGATAGTGATGGCTTATCAAACAGTGATGAAGATGAACAAGGTAATAAATATAGGTTGTTAATGGCATTTGAAGATGATGATTATGAGGATGCTGTAGATGTGGATAACCTTTATGATGAAATTACTAGACTCAAGAGATGTATAGAAGAAAAGAACATGATCATTGATACTCTACAATTTCAAATTGATGAAAAGGAAAAACATCTTGAAAAATTAGAAGGTGAAATTGTTGGTCTTAGAAAAGAAATTGAGAAAACAAAAGCTATTAATCTCAAGTTTGTCAAAGGATCTGAAACTTTGGATGAGATTATCAGTGTGCAGCGGTCTCCACTAAATAAGACAGGTCTGGGCTATAATGGAGAAACTTCTCAAGCATCCACTTCAAAAAGTTATCTTGATGCAGCAAGAAGAAATGAGCAAAAGCACAATGAAGATCATCAGGTAAAGCAGGGACAAACTTCAAACAGAAACTATCAGGGGCAATCCAGCTTAAGGGTGAACAAAAGCCACAACCAGCCACAGGTAAAATCTTCCCAGTTTGGTTCAAAAATAGATGAAAATAGAAATTACAATCAGTTGGCTGGTAGATTCAATAACCGCAGAAGCTTCTTCAATGGACAATGCTTTTCTTGTCATAACTTTGGTCACAAAGCAGCTCAATGTGTTGCGTATAAAACAATCATGACTAGGGAAGCTCAAAAACAAAGAAGTATGACAGGGATTACAAAAAAGACCTATAACAGCTTTTCGGCTCTTGAAAATGAAGTTGAATGTTCTATTTGCAATAATTTTGGTCATGAAGACTTTGAATGCAGAAGCAGGTTTCAGGAAAGAAAGGAACAAGAACGGAAAAAGGAACAAGCCTCAGGAACCAAAACATGGAGAATAAAGGAACCTCAAACAGAAAGATGTGGGATAGCATTTTATGCAGAAGGACAGGAAAATCTATGGTACATTGACAGTGGATGTTCGAAGCATATGACAGGTGATAAAGAAAAACTTGAGTCTTATTCTATTTTAGAAAAGGGAAAGAAAGTCTCTTTTGGAAATGATACTCCTGCAACTATAAAAGGAAAAGGTATTGCTCCTTTAAAAGAAGATGTTAAGGCTGGAAATGTTTTGTTTGTTGATGGATTGAAGCATAATCTACTAAGTGTCAGCCAGATGTGTGATCAAAGAACCGAGGTTATATTCAGATCAAATGGATGTCTTGTTCGTGATCTTGATACAGGTAAAACAGTTCTCAAAGGGAAAAGAACTCCAAATAATCTATACATATTTGAAGAAGGACAACAACAATGCTATCTAAGCAAGGATGAAGAGCACTGGTTATGGCATCGAAGGTTGGGACATCTAAGCTTCTCTCAAATAAGGAAAGCATGCAAATATCAGGCAGTTCGCGATCTTCCAGATATCAAAATTCCTGACAACACCATATGCAGATCATGTCAGTTTGGAAAACAAACCAGGACTAACTTTCCAGAGAAAGAAGGATCAGCTAGCATGCCTCTTGAGCTAGTACATACAGATGTATGTGGACCATTCAGGAAAAGAACACCTAGAGGAGAGGAATACTTGATATTATTTATTGACGATTTCTCCAGGTTTGTTTGGTTAGGACTTATGAAGCACAAAGATGAAGCATTCGAAAAATTCAAATCCTTCAAAGCCTTGGTTGAAAATGAATCAGGTCACAAAATTAAGTGCCTCAGATCCGACAGAGGTGGGGAATTTACTTCAAATGAATTTTTCGATTTCTGTGATGAACATGGGATAAGGAGAGAATTCTCTACAGCTAGAACTCCTCAGCAAAATGGAGTTGTTGAAAGAATGAACAGAACAATCCAACAAATGGCTCGTGCTATGCTTGATGAATCAGGAACTCCCGCAACTTTCTGGGGTGAAGCTGCACATGCTGCGGTTATTATTCTCAACAAGACAAATGTTCGGGTGAACAGCACTCAAACTCCTCATGAGCTCTGGAGTGGTAAAACTCCTTCAGTAAAGCATTTCAAAATCTTTGGGAGCAAATGCTATATCAAGAATACTGAGGAGCAGCTTGGCAAACTTGATCCTAGAGCAGATGAAGGCATTCTTCTTGGCTATTCTCCACATAGCAAAGCATACAAATGCTACAATAAAAGACTTGGCAGAATTGTTGACAGCATTGATGTAGTGGTTGATGAGAAGGGATACATTCCTAGGCAAACACATCGTGAAGACATCGAAGAAGATGAAAGCTACCCTCAAAAACAGAATGATGAAGAAGAAGAACCTCAAGAAGAATCTCAAGAAGAACCTCACGAAGACGCAGAAGAACGAACAAGAATAGAAGAAAAGACTCCATCCAGATATGTTCAGAAGAACCATCCAGAATCTCAGATCATGGGACAAAAAGAAGCAGGTATACAAACTAGAAGAACAGTTGCAGAAGCTTCAAGCTATTTGGCATTACTCTCCTCTACTGAACCACAAAATGTGAAAGAGGCATGCAAAGATGAATGTTGGGTGAAAGCAATGGATGAAGAACTTGAGCAAATCGAAAAGAACAACACTTGGGAGCTGGTTCCTAGACCAAAGGATAAGAATGTTATCGGAACAAAATGGGTCTTCAAAAACAAATTGAATGAAAATGGAGAAGTAATTAGAAACAAAGCCAGACTTGTTTGTAAAGGGTATGCACAGCAAGAAGGAATAGACTTTGAAGAAACTTTTGCTCCTGTTGCAAGACTTGAGGCCATCCGAATGTTCCTTGCTCTCTCAAGTTTTCAGAACTTCAAAGTATTTCAAATGGACGTAAAATCAGCCTTTCTGAATGGAGACTTGGAAGAAGAAGTGTACATTGAACAGCCAGATGGGTTCATTCTTGGAAATGATCCAAATCTTGTATGCCGATTGAAAAAGGCTCTCTATGGTCTCAAACAAGCCCCAAGGGCTTGGTACTACCGGTTGGACAAATATCTTCATCAACAAGGTTTTTCAAAAGGTTCAGCAGATAGCAATCTATATATAAAAGTTGAAAATGACAAATTGCTAATACTTGTTGTGTATGTAGATGACATTATTTTTGGCAGCAATGAAGAAGCTATGAGTCAAAGCTTTGCCTCAGTCATGCAGAAAGAATTTGAAATGTCTTTGCTAGGAGAACTGACATACTTCCTTGGTTTGCAAATCCAACAAAAGGAAGGAGGAATCCTTTTATCTCAAACCAAGTATCTCAAGCAGATTTTGAAGAAATATGGCATGGAAGATGCAAAACCAGTATGTACACCCATGGTCACAGGATGTAGTCTCAGTGCAAATGATGAATCTGCAGCAGTACATCAACCAACCTACAGATCTATGATTGGAAGTTTACTATATTTGACAGGTACCCGACCGGACATCATGCATGCAGTTGGAATAGTTGGAAGATTTCAGGCAAATCCGAAGGAAACTCATCTTCAGGCAGTGAAGAGAATTTTCAAATATCTTCAAGGGACTCAAAATTATGGCTTATGGTATCCTAGAGATACAGATCTCACTCTTCATGCTTATACAGATGCAGATTGGGCCGGAAGCGTGGATGACAGGAAAAGCACAAGTGGTGGTGCGTTCTTTATGGGTTCCAGACTGGTATCTTGGTTCAGCAAGAAACAGAGTTCAATTGCCTTGTCTACAGCTGAAGCAGAATATGTTGCTGCTGCATCTTGTTGCACCCAACTCCTTTGGATGATGCAGACTTTGCAGGATTATCAAATCACTTGTACACCTCCAATCCCTATCTTATGTGACAACACAAGTGCAATCAGCATCTCAAAGAATCCGGTTATGCATTCAAAAACCAAGCACATACCAATCAAGTACCATTTTCTCCGGGAACAAGTACTTGAACAGAAGGTCAAGTTGGAGTATGTTCCTTCTAAGGAACAAGTTGCTGATATTTTCACCAAACCGTTGCCCAGGGACACTTTTGAATACCTCAGGCAAAAGCTGGGGGTTGTTGATGCATCATCTTATTGTTGAACATCTTCTTATTGGTGGTATAGGCTCAGGGGGAGCACATAATGCATTGTTGGCATTATGGAGAAGGAGATCTTGGAAATAGCTGCAATATGTCTCTATCTCTTTCATGGTGGTACGTTGCTGCAGATCAGGTTCATAGGGGGAGCATGAGCGTAGGGGGAGCATACCCTTTGCCCTTGATGTCAAAGGGGGAGAATGAAGCTGAAGATCATGAGGTTGCCATCAAGTCCAAAGGGGGAGATTGTTGGCATTATGATTAAGGTGTTGTCCTTGATGGCAACCCATTCAGGTGATAGATCACTATTCTTGATGATCAGCTCTCTATTTTTAAGAAGGACGCAGGCAATCTGTTCAGAAAGTGCGTCCCCGCAGGTATACCATGCAGAACCCGCGTCCAGGGACGCAGGCCAGCCGTTCAGGGGGTGCGTCCACCCAGTGCACACATTTCAAGACAGAGAAAAGCACGTGGGGGTTTCTTGTGTGGTTTCTAGCCGACGGTTTTGTGTTTCTATGGTGTCGGCTCGTGGTATTGTTCCATGTTTTGGGGAGGAGCTTGCCTATATAAAGCAAAGGAGTTCATTTGGATTAATCATGTTTTTGGTTGAACATCTTATGAGGGTAAGATCTGGTCTAGATCTAAACAAGGCGAATCTGATGGACCGAGATCTCTTCGGCTCTTGCTCGGATCTGTAGATCTGATTGTCTGGGTTACTTCTAAAGTCTTGAAATCATCTTTTCCCAGAGGGACGCAGGTACAGTAAGGGTTCAGGTGCGTCCGGGACGCAGGAGCGAAGCGTTTCAGGTGCGCCGGACGCAGGTGCAGGAAGGGTTCTGGTGCGCCGGGACGCAGGCAGTTCAATAGACTCAGTGCGAGGGACGCAGGCTAGCAGTTGAGCAGGGTCCGTCCGGGACGCAGGCTAGCAGTTGAGCAGGGTGCGTCCAGGGACTCAGGTCAGCAGTTGAGCAGGGTGAGTCCAGGGACTCAGGCTAGCAGTTGAACAGGGTGAGTCCGGACTCAGGTTGGCAGTTGAGCAGGGTGCTTCCTTCTCTTAAAATCCTTGTTTCTCATTGTTGTGTTCTGGGTTTTGGTCCTATTATTGTTGATCTGGTTACTACAGTTGATTGGGTGATTCTCTTACACTTGATGATCAATTAATGCTTATGGATCCAGTTTGAAAATTTATGAAAAGTGGTCCTTGTATGAAAAGAAGTAGGGGGTTGTAGCTCCCTTCCAGGAGAGACTGGAAAACGAGAGAGAGTTGTAGCTCTCTGCAGGTTGCAGCCTGCGTACTGGTAAAGGACTGCACCAGTACAAAATCATTGTAAAAGAATTTCTAAATTGAAAGAAGATAGAGACATATTGCAGCAGGTGGTTTTCTCCCACATTGGGTTTCCACCTTACATCTTGTGTTCTTTGGTGTGACTGTCTATTTTCTTTGTTCATGCTCATTATTTTATGGTACTGATATGCAAGAATAATTCAAAAGATCAAATAAGGAAGATTTGTTAAATTGCTAGATAATACTGATTCACCCCCCCTCTCAGTATTATTTCCAACAATTGGTATCAGAGCAGGTCCTTCAGAAAAGCTTGATCGCTTGAAGGTAGATCGTTCATCATGAGCAACTACGAGAGAGAAGCATCAATCAGGCCACCGGTTTTTGATGGGACAAACTTCAATTATTGGAAGGTAAGAGTTACTGCATATCTTCAATCTCTTGGTACAGAAGTTTGGGACATTGTAGAAACAGGCTATGCTTTTCCTTCAGCTACTCCTACAGATCCAGCTGAGAAAAAGAAGTATGAAACAAATGCAAAAGCAGTCAGTACTCTATTAGGAAGTATATCCCAAACAGAATTCATGAAGGTAATGCACTTCAAATCAGCAAAAGAAATATGGGACAAAATGATCACGAGCTATGAAGGAGATGAACAGGTAAAACAAGCTAAACTTCAAACTCTCAGGATTCAATATGAGACTCTCAAGATGTATAATGATGAAAGTGTGGCTAATTATTTTCTTCGGGTAGATGAGATTGTTAATTGTATGAAAAATTTGGGTGAAGAAATAAAAGAGTCTATAGTAGTTCAAAAGATTCTAAGATCATTATCCCCCAAGTTTGAATCTAAAGTATCTGCAATAGAAGAAAAAGAAAATCTCCGTGTTCTCACTATGTCTCAGCTACATGGAATTCTAACTGCTTATGAAATGAGAAAGGGAGGTCCATCAGACAGAAGGGAGGCTGCTTTTAAGGCATCAGGCAAAGAAGATCACTATGAAGCAAGCCATGTTCCAGAAGAAGAGGAAGAAGAATCAAATTTTGTCAGAAATCTTCAAAGGGGTTCTGGAAGGTTCAGAGGTAAGCTACCTTTCAAATGCTTTGCTTGTGGAAGAGTAGGTCATTATGCTGCAAAATGTCCTTATAAGGATAAAGGAAAGGAACCAGCTAGATGGAACAAGAAACAAAGTGCAAATAAGAAAAGCTACTACACCCATGAAGATAGTGATGGCTTATCAAACAGTGATGAAGATGAACAAGGTAATAAATATAGGTTGTTAATGGCATTTGAAGATGATGATTATGAGGATGCTGTAGATGTGGATAACCTTTATGATGAAATTACTAGACTCAAGAGATGTATAGAAGAAAAGAACATGATCATTGATACTCTACAATTTCAAATTGATGAAAAGGAAAAACATCTTGAAAAATTAGAAGGTGAAATTGTTGGTCTTAGAAAAGAAATTGAGAAAACAAAAGCTATTAATCTCAAGTTTGTCAAAGGATCTGAAACTTTGGATGAGATTATCAGTGTGCAGCGGTCTCCACTAAATAAGACAGGTCTGGGCTATAATGGAGAAACTTCTCAAGCATCCACTTCAAAAAGTTATCTTGATGCAGCAAGAAGAAATGAGCAAAAGCACAATGAAGATCATCAGGTAAAGCAGGGACAAACTTCAAACAGAAACTATCAGGGGCAATCCAGCTTAAGGGTGAACAAAAGCCACAACCAGCCACAGGTAAAATCTTCCCAGTTTGGTTCAAAAATAGATGAAAATAGAAATTACAATCAGTTGGCTGGTAGATTCAATAACCGCAGAAGCTTCTTCAATGGACAATGCTTTTCTTGTCATAACTTTGGTCACAAAGCAGCTCAATGTGTTGCGTATAAAACAATCATGACTAGGGAAGCTCAAAAACAAAGAAGTATGACAGGGATTACAAAAAAGACCTATAACAGCTTTTCGGCTCTTGAAAATGAAGTTGAATGTTCTATTTGCAATAATTTTGGTCATGAAGACTTTGAATGCAGAAGCAGGTTTCAGGAAAGAAAGGAACAAGAACGGAAAAAGGAACAAGCCTCAGGAACCAAAACATGGAGAATAAAGGAACCTCAAACAGAAAGATGTGGGATAGCATTTTATGCAGAAGGACAGGAAAATCTATGGTACATTGACAGTGGATGTTCGAAGCATATGACAGGTGATAAAGAAAAACTTGAGTCTTATTCTATTTTAGAAAAGGGAAAGAAAGTCTCTTTTGGAAATGATACTCCTGCAACTATAAAAGGAAAAGGTATTGCTCCTTTAAAAGAAGATGTTAAGGCTGGAAATGTTTTGTTTGTTGATGGATTGAAGCATAATCTACTAAGTGTCAGCCAGATGTGTGATCAAAGAACCGAGGTTATATTCAGATCAAATGGATGTCTTGTTCGTGATCTTGATACAGGTAAAACAGTTCTCAAAGGGAAAAGAACTCCAAATAATCTATACATATTTGAAGAAGGACAACAACAATGCTATCTAAGCAAGGATGAAGAGCACTGGTTATGGCATCGAAGGTTGGGACATCTAAGCTTCTCTCAAATAAGGAAAGCATGCAAATATCAGGCAGTTCGCGATCTTCCAGATATCAAAATTCCTGACAACACCATATGCAGATCATGTCAGTTTGGAAAACAAACCAGGACTAACTTTCCAGAGAAAGAAGGATCAGCTAGCATGCCTCTTGAGCTAGTACATACAGATGTATGTGGACCATTCAGGAAAAGAACACCTAGAGGAGAGGAATACTTGATATTATTTATTGACGATTTCTCCAGGTTTGTTTGGTTAGGACTTATGAAGCACAAAGATGAAGCATTCGAAAAATTCAAATCCTTCAAAGCCTTGGTTGAAAATGAATCAGGTCACAAAATTAAGTGCCTCAGATCCGACAGAGGTGGGGAATTTACTTCAAATGAATTTTTCGATTTCTGTGATGAACATGGGATAAGGAGAGAATTCTCTACAGCTAGAACTCCTCAGCAAAATGGAGTTGTTGAAAGAATGAACAGAACAATCCAACAAATGGCTCGTGCTATGCTTGATGAATCAGGAACTCCCGCAACTTTCTGGGGTGAAGCTGCACATGCTGCGGTTATTATTCTCAACAAGACAAATGTTCGGGTGAACAGCACTCAAACTCCTCATGAGCTCTGGAGTGGTAAAACTCCTTCAGTAAAGCATTTCAAAATCTTTGGGAGCAAATGCTATATCAAGAATACTGAGGAGCAGCTTGGCAAACTTGATCCTAGAGCAGATGAAGGCATTCTTCTTGGCTATTCTCCACATAGCAAAGCATACAAATGCTACAATAAAAGACTTGGCAGAATTGTTGACAGCATTGATGTAGTGGTTGATGAGAAGGGATACATTCCTAGGCAAATACATCGTGAAGACATCGAAGAAGATGAAAGCTACCCTCAAAAACAGAATGATGAAGAAGAAGAACCTCAAGAAGAATCTCAAGAAGAACCTCACGAAGACGCAGAAGAACGAACAAGAATAGAAGAAAAGACTCCATCCAGATATGTTCAGAAGAACCATCCAGAATCTCAGATCATGGGACAGAAAGAAGCAGGTATACAAACTAGAAGAACAGTTGCAGAAGCTTCAAGCTATTTGGCATTACTCTCCTCTACTGAACCACAAAATGTGAAAGAGGCATGCAAAGATGAATGTTGGGTGAAAGCAATGGATGAAGAACTTGAGCAAATCGAAAAGAACAACACTTGGGAGCTGGTTCCTAGACCAAAGGATAAGAATGTTATCGGAACAAAATGGGTCTTCAAAAATAAATTGAATGAAAATGGAGAAGTAATTAGAAACAAAGCCAGACTTGTTTGTAAAGGGTATGCACAGCAAGAAGGAATAGACTTTGAAGAAACTTTTGCTCCTGTTGCAAGACTTGAGGCCATCCGAATGTTCCTTGCTCTCTCAAGTTTTCAGAACTTCAAAGTATTTCAAATGGACGTAAAATCAGCCTTTCTGAATGGAGACTTGGAAGAAGAAGTGTACATTGAACAGCCAGATGGGTTCATTCTTGGAAATGATCCAAATCTTGTATGCCGATTGAAAAAGGCTCTCTATGGTCTCAAACAAGCCCCAAGGGCTTGGTACTACCGGTTGGACAAATATCTTCATCAACAAGGTTTTTCAAAAGGTTCAGCAGATAGCAATCTATATATAAAAGTTGAAAATGACAAATTGCTAATACTTGTTGTGTATGTAGATGACATTATTTTTGGCAGCAATGAAGAAGCTATGAGTCAAAGCTTTGCCTCAGTCATGCAGAAAGAATTTGAAATGTCCTTGCTAGGAGAACTGACATACTTCCTTGGTTTGCAAATCCAACAAAAGGAAGGAGGAATCCTTTTATCTCAAACCAAGTATCTCAAGCAGATTTTGAAGAAATATGGCATGGAAGATGCAAAACCAGTATGTACACCCATGGTCACAGGATGTAGTCTCAGTGCAAATGATGAATCTGCAGCAGTACATCAACCAACCTACAGATCTATGATTGGAAGTTTACTATATTTGACAGGTACCCGACCGGACATCATGCATGCAGTTGGAATAGTTGGAAGATTTCAGGCAAATCCGAAGGAAACTCATCTTCAGGCAGTGAAGAGAATTTTCAAATATCTTCAAGGGACTCAAAATTATGGCTTATGGTATCCTAGAGATACAGATCTCACTCTTCATGCTTATACAGATGCAGATTGGGCCGGAAGCGTGGATGACAGGAAAAGCACAAGTGGTGGTGCGTTCTTTATGGGTTCCAGACTGGTATCTTGGTTCAGCAAGAAACAGAGTTCAATTGCCTTGTCTACAGCTGAAGCAGAATATGTTGCTGCTGCATCTTGTTGCACCCAACTCCTTTGGATGATGCAGACTTTGCAGGATTATCAAATCACTTGTACACCTCCAATCCCTATCTTATGTGACAACACAAGTGCAATCAGCATCTCAAAGAATCCGGTTATGCATTCAAAAACCAAGCACATACCAATCAAGTACCATTTTCTCCGGGAACAAGTACTTGAACAGAAGGTCAAGTTGGAGTATGTTCCTTCTAAGGAACAAGTTGCTGATATTTTCACCAAACCGTTGCCCAGGGACACTTTTGAATACCTCAGGCAAAAGCTGGGGGTTGTTGATGCATCATCTTATTGTTGAACATCTTCTTATTGGTGGTATAGGCTCAGGGGGAGCACATAATGCATTGTTGGCATTATGGAGAAGGAGATCTTGGAAATAGCTGCAATATGTCTCTATCTCTTTCATGGTGGTACGTTGCTGCAGATCAGGTTCATAGGGGGAGCATGAGCGTAGGGGGAGCATACCCTTTGCCCTTGATGTCAAAGGGGGAGAATGAAGCTGAAGATCATGAGGTTGCCATCAAGTCCAAAGGGGGAGATTGTTGGCATTATGATTCAGGTGTTGTCCTTGATGGCAACCCATTCAGGTGATAGATCACTATTCTTGATGATCAGCTCTCTATTTTTAAGAAGGACGCAGGCAATCTGTTCAGAAAGTGCGTCCCCGCAGGTATACCATGCAGAACCCGCGTCCAGGGACGCAGGCCAGCCGTTCAGGGGGTGCGTCCACCCAGTGCACACATTTCAAGACAGAGAAAAGCACGTGGGGGTTTCTTGTGTGGTTTCTAGCCGACGGTTTTGTGTTTCTATGGTGTCGGCTCGTGGTATTGTTCCATGTTTTGGGGAGGAGCTTGCCTATATAAAGCAAAGGAGTTCATTTGGATTAATCATGTTTTTGGTTGAACATCTTATGAGGGTAAGATCTGGTCTAGATCTAAACAAGGCGAATCTGATGGACCGAGATCTCTTCGGCTCTTGCTCGGATCTGTAGATCTGATTGTCTGGGTTACTTCTAAAGTCTTGAAATCATCTTTTCCCAGAGGGACGCAGGTACAGTAAGGGTTCAGGTGCGTCCGGGACGCAGGAGCGAAGCGTTTCAGGTGCGCCGGACGCAGGTGCAGGAAGGGTTCTGGTGCGCCGGGACGCAGGCAGTTCAATAGACTCAGTGCGAGGGACGCAGGCTAGCAGTTGAGCAGGGTCCGTCCGGGACGCAGGCTAGCAGTTGAGCAGGGTGCGTCCAGGGACTCAGGTCAGCAGTTGAGCAGGGTGAGTCCAGGGACTCAGGCTAGCAGTTGAACAGGGTGAGTCCGGACTCAGGCTGGCAGTTGAGCAGGGTGCTTCCTTCTCTTAAAATCCTTGTTTCTCATTGTTGTGTTCTGGGTTTTGGTCCTATTATTGTTGATCTGGTTACTACAGTTGATTGGGTGATTCTCTTACACTTGATGATCAATTAATGCTTATGGATCCAGTTTGAAAATTTATGAAAAGTGGTCCTTGTATGAAAAGAAGTAGGGGGTTGTAGCTCCCTTCCAGGAGAGACTGGAAAACGAGAGAGAGTTGTAGCTCTCTGCAGGTTGCAGCCTGCGTACTGGTAAAGGACTGCACCAGTACAAAATCATTGTAAAAGAATTTCTAAATTGAAAGAAGATAGAGACATATTGCAGCAGGTGGTTTTCTCCCACATTGGGTTTCCACCTTACATCTTGTGTTCTTTGGTGTGACTGTCTATTTTCTTTGTTCATGCTCATTATTTTATGGTACTGATATGCAAGAATAATTCAAAAGATCAAATAAGGAAGATTTGTTAAATTGCTAGATAATACTGATTCACCCCCCCTCTCAGTATTATTTCCAACAATTGGTATCAGAGCAGGTCCTTCAGACTAGCTTGATCGCTTGAAGGTAGATCGTTCATCATCAGCAACTACGAGAGAGAAGCATCAATCAGGCCACCGGTTTTTGATGGGACAAACTTCAATTATTGGAAGGTAAGAGTTACTGCATATCTTCAATCTCATGGTACAGAAGTTTGGGACATTGTAGAAACAGGCTATGCTTTTCCTTCAGCTACTCCTACAGATCCAGCTGAGAAAAAGAAGTATGAAACAAATGCAAAAGCAGTCAGTACTCTATTAGGAAGTATATCCGAAACAGAATTCATGAAGGTAATGCACTTCAAATCAGCAAAAGAAATATGGGACAAAATGATCACGAGCTATGAAGGAGATGAACAGGTAAAACAAGCTAAACTTCAAACTCTCAGGATTCAATATGAGACTCTCAAGATGTATAATGATGAAAGTGTGGCTAATTATTTTCTTCGGGTAGATGAGATTGTTAATTGTATGAAAAATTTGGGTGAAGAAATAAAAGAGTCTATAGTAGTTCAAAAGATTCTAAGATCATTATCCCCCAAGTTTGAATCTAAAGTATCTGCAATAGAAGAAAAAGAAAATCTCCGTGTTCTCACTATGTCTCAGCTACATGGAATTCTAACTGCTTATGAAATGAGAAAGGGAGGTCCATCAGACAGAAGGGAGGCTGCTTTTAAGGCATCAGGCAAAGAAGATCACTATGAAGCAAGCCATGTTCCAGAAGAAGAGGAAGAAGAATCAAATTTTGTCAGAAATCTTCAAAGGGGTTCTGGAAGGTTCAGAGGTAAGCTACCTTTCAAATGCTTTGCTTGTGGAAGAGTAGGTCATTATGCTGCAAAATGTCCTTATAAGGATAAAGGAAAGGAACCAGCTAGATGGAACAAGAAACAAAGTGCAAATAAGAAAAGCTACTACACCCATGAAGATAGTGATGGCTTATCAAACAGTGATGAAGATGAACAAGGTAATAAATATAGGTTGTTAATGGCATTTGAAGATGATGATTATGAGGATGCTGTAGATGTGGATAACCTTTATGATGAAATTACTAGACTCAAGAGATGTATAGAAGAAAAGAACATGATCATTGATACTCTACAATTTCAAATTGATGAAAAGGAAAAACATCTTGAAAAATTAGAAGGTGAAATTGTTGGTCTTAGAAAAGAAATTGAGAAAACAAAAGCTATTAATCTCAAGTTTGTCAAAGGATCTGAAACTTTGGATGAGATTATCAGTGTGCAGCGGTCTCCACTAAATAAGACAGGTCTGGGCTATAATGGAGAAACTTCTCAAGCATCCACTTCAAAAAGTTATCTTGATGCAGCAAGAAGAAATGAGCAAAAGCACAATGAAGATCATCAGGTAAAGCAGGGACAAACTTCAAACAGAAACTATCAGGGGCAATCCAGCTTAAGGGTGAACAAAAGCCACAACCAGCCACAGGTAAAATCTTCCCAGTTTGGTTCAAAAATAGATGAAAATAGAAATTACAATCAGTTGGCTGGTAGATTCAATAACCGCAGAAGCTTCTTCAATGGACAATGCTTTTCTTGTCATAACTTTGGTCACAAAGCAGCTCAATGTGTTGCGTATAAAACAATCATGACTAGGGAAGCTCAAAAACAAAGAAGTATGACAGGGATTACAAAAAAGACCTATAACAGCTTTTCGGCTCTTGAAAATGAAGTTGAATGTTCTATTTGCAATAATTTTGGTCATGAAGACTTTGAATGCAGAAGCAGGTTTCAGGAAAGAAAGGAACAAGAACGGAAAAAGGAACAAGCCTCAGGAACCAAAACATGGAGAATAAAGGAACCTCAAACAGAAAGATGTGGGATAGCATTTTATGCAGAAGGACAGGAAAATCTATGGTACATTGACAGTGGATGTTCGAAGCATATGACAGGTGATAAAGAAAAACTTGAGTCTTATTCTATTTTAGAAAAGGGAAAGAAAGTCTCTTTTGGAAATGATACTCCTGCAACTATAAAAGGAAAAGGTATTGCTCCTTTAAAAGAAGATGTTAAGGCTGGAAATGTTTTGTTTGTTGATGGATTGAAGCATAATCTACTAAGTGTCAGCCAGATGTGTGATCAAAGAACCGAGGTTATATTCAGATCAAATGGATGTCTTGTTCGTGATCTTGATACAGGTAAAACAGTTCTCAAAGGGAAAAGAACTCCAAATAATCTATACATATTTGAAGAAGGACAACAACAATGCTATCTAAGCAAGGATGAAGAGCACTGGTTATGGCATCGAAGGTTGGGACATCTAAGCTTCTCTCAAATAAGGAAAGCATGCAAATATCAGGCAGTTCGCGATCTTCCAGATATCAAAATTCCTGACAACACCATATGCAGATCATGTCAGTTTGGAAAACAAACCAGGACTAACTTTCCAGAGAAAGAAGGATCAGCTAGCATGCCTCTTGAGCTAGTACATACAGATGTATGTGGACCATTCAGGAAAAGAACACCTAGAGGAGAGGAATACTTGATATTATTTATTGACGATTTCTCCAGGTTTGTTTGGTTAGGACTTATGAAGCACAAAGATGAAGCATTCGAAAAATTCAAATCCTTCAAAGCCTTGGTTGAAAATGAATCAGGTCACAAAATTAAGTGCCTCAGATCCGACAGAGGTGGGGAATTTACTTCAAATGAATTTTTCGATTTCTGTGATGAACATGGGATAAGGAGAGAATTCTCTACAGCTAGAACTCCTCAGCAAAATGGAGTTGTTGAAAGAATGAACAGAACAATCCAACAAATGGCTCGTGCTATGCTTGATGAATCAGGAACTCCCGCAACTTTCTGGGGTGAAGCTGCACATGCTGCGGTTATTATTCTCAACAAGACAAATGTTCGGGTGAACAGCACTCAAACTCCTCATGAGCTCTGGAGTGGTAAAACTCCTTCAGTAAAGCATTTCAAAATCTTTGGGAGCAAATGCTATATCAAGAATACTGAGGAGCAGCTTGGCAAACTTGATCCTAGAGCAGATGAAGGCATTCTTCTTGGCTATTCTCCACATAGAAAAGCATACAAATGCTACAATAAAAGACTTGGCAGAATTGTTGACAGCATTGATGTAGTGGTTGATGAGAAGGGATACATTCCTAGGCAAACACATCGTGAAGACATCGAAGAAGATGAAAGCTACCCTCAAAAACAGAATGATGAAGAAGAAGAACCTCAAGAAGAATCTCAAGAAGAACCTCACGAAGACGCAGAAGAACGAACAAGAATAGAAGAAAAGACTCCATCCAGATATGTTCAGAAGAACCATCCAGAATCTCAGATCATGGGACAGAAAGAAGCAGGTATACAAACTAGAAGAACAGTTGCAGAAGCTTCAAGCTATTTGGCATTACTCTCCTCTACTGAACCACAAAATGTGAAAGAGGCATGCAAAGATGAATGTTGGGTGAAAGCAATGGATGAAGAACTTGAGCAAATCGAAAAGAACAACACTTGGGAGCTGGTTCCTAGACCAAAGGATAAGAATGTTATCGGAACAAAATGGGTCTTCAAAAATAAATTGAATGAAAATGGAGAAGTAATTAGAAACAAAGCCAGACTTGTTTGTAAAGGGTATGCACAGCAAGAAGGAATAGACTTTGAAGAAACTTTTGCTCCTGTTGCAAGACTTGAGGCCATCCGAATGTTCCTTGCTCTCTCAAGTTTTCAGAACTTCAAAGTATTTCAAATGGACGTAAAATCAGCCTTTCTGAATGGAGACTTGGAAGAAGAAGTGTACATTGAACAGCCAGATGGGTTCATTCTTGGAAATGATCCAAATCTTGTATGCCGATTGAAAAAGGCTCTCTATGGTCTCAAACAAGCCCCAAGGGCTTGGTACTACCGGTTGGACAAATATCTTCATCAACAAGGTTTTTCAAAAGGTTCAGCAGATAGCAATCTATATATAAAAGTTGAAAATGACAAATTGCTAATACTTGTTGTGTATGTAGATGACATTATTTTTGGCAGCAATGAAGAAGCTATGAGTCAAAGCTTTGCCTCAGTCATGCAGAAAGAATTTGAAATGTCCTTGCTAGGAGAACTGACATACTTCCTTGGTTTGCAAATCCAACAAAAGGAAGGAGGAATCCTTTTATCTCAAACCAAGTATCTCAAGCAGATTTTGAAGAAATATGGCATGGAAGATGCAAAACCAGTATGTACACCCATGGTCACAGGATGTAGTCTCAGTGCAAATGATGAATCTGCAGCAGTACATCAACCAACCTACAGATCTATGATTGGAAGTTTACTATATTTGACAGGTACCCGACCGGACATCATGCATGCAGTTGGAATAGTTGGAAGATTTTAGGAAAATCCGAAGGAAACTCATCTTCAGGCAGTGAAGAGAATTTTCAAATATCTTCAAGGGACTCAAAATTATGGCTTATGGTATCCTAGAGATACAGATCTCACTCTTCATGCTTATACAGATGCAGATTGGGCCGGAAGCGTGGATGACAGGAAAAGCACAAGTGGTGGTGCGTTCTTTATGGGTTCCAGACTGGTATCTTGGTTCAGCAAGAAACAGAGTTCAATTGCCTTGTCTACAGCTGAAGCAGAATATGTTGCTGCTGCATCTTGTTGCACCCAACTCCTTTGGATGATGCAGACTTTGCAGGATTATCAAATCACTTGTACACCTCCAATCCCTATCTTATGTGACAACACAAGTGCAATCAGCATCTCAAAGAATCCGGTTATGCATTCAAAAACCAAGCACATACCAATCAAGTACCATTTTCTCCGGGAACAAGTACTTGAACAGAAGGTCAAGTTGGAGTATGTTCCTTCTAAGGAACAAGTTGCTGATATTTTCACCAAACCGTTGCCCAGGGACACTTTTGAATACCTCAGGCAAAAGCTGGGGGTTGTTGATGCATCATCTTATTGTTGAACATCTTCTTATTGGTGGTATAGGCTCAGGGGGAGCACATAATGCATTGTTGGCATTATGGAGAAGGAGATCTTGGAAATAGCTGCAATATGTCTCTATCTCTTTCATGGTGGTACGTTGCTGCAGATCAGGTTCATAGGGGGAGCATGAGCGTAGGGGGAGCATACCCTTTGCCCTTGATGTCAAAGGGGGAGAATGAAGCTGAAGATCATGAGGTTTCCATCAAGTCCAAAGGGGGAGATTGTTGGCATTATGATTAAGGTGTTGTCCTTGATGGCAACCCATTCAGGTGATAGATCACTATTCTTGATGATCAGCTCTCTATTTTTAAGAAGGACGCAGGCAATCTGTTCAGAAAGTGCGTCCCCGCAGGTATACCATGCAGAACCCGCGTCCAGGGACGCAGGCCAGCCGTTCAGGGGGTGCGTCCACCCAGTGCACACATTTCAAGACAGAGAAAAGCACGTGGGGGTTTCTTGTGTGGTTTCTAGCCGACGGTTTTGTGTTTCTATGGTGTCGGCTCGTGGTATTGTTCCATGTTTTGGGGAGGAGCTTGCCTATATAAAGCAAAGGAGTTCATTTGGATTAATCATGTTTTTGGTTGAACATCTTATGAGGGTAAGATCTGGTCTAGATCTAAACAAGGCGAATCTGATGGACCGAGATCTCTTCGGCTCTTGCTCGGATCTGTAGATCTGATTGTCTGGGTTACTTCTAAAGTCTTGAAATCATCTTTGCCCAGAGGGACGTAGGTACAGTAAGGGTTCAGGTGCGTCCGGGACGCAGGAGCGAAGCGTTTCAGGTGCGCCGGACGCAGGTGCAGGAAGGGTTCTGGTGCGCCGGGACGCAGGCAGTTCAATAGACTCAGTGCGAGGGACGCAGGCTAGCAGTTGAGCAGGGTCCGTCCGGGACGCAGGCTAGCAGTTGAGCAGGGTGCGTCCAGGGACTCAGGTCAGCAGTTGAGCAGGGTGAGTCCAGGGACTCAGGCTAGCAGTTGAACAGGGTGAGTCCGGACTCAGGCTGGCAGTTGAGCAGGGTGCTTCCTTCTCTTAAAATCCTTGTTTCTCATTGTTGTGTTCTGGGTTTTGGTCCTATTATTGTTGATCTGGTTACTACAGTTGATTGGGTGATTCTCTTACACTTGATGATCAATTAATGCTTATGGATCCAGTTTGAAAATTTATGAAAAGTGGTCCTTGTATGAAAAGAAGTAGGGGGTTGTAGCTCCCTTCCAGGAGAGACTGGAAAACGAGAGAGAGTTGTAGCTCTTTGCAGGTTGCAGCCTGCGTACTGGTAAAGGACTGCACCAGTACAAAATCATTGTAAAAGAATTTCTAAATTGAAAGAAGATAGAGACATATTGCAGCAGGTGGTTTTCTCCCACATTGGGTTTCCACCTTACATCTTGTGTTCTTTGGTGTGACTGTCTATTTTCTTTGTTCATGCTCATTATTTTATGGTACTGATATGCAAGAATAATTCAAAAGATCAAATAAGGAAGATTTGTTAAATTGCTAGATAATACTGATTCACCCCCCCTCTTAGTATTATTTCCAACAATTTCCTAGATAGCCATGGTGATTGTGGGTTTACTTGCATTGTTTGTTTTTTATTGGTTCTCATGTTCCATAGCTTGGGTTGAGTTACTAGTCATGGAGCCTTGGTTGGACAAACACTCTAGAGTTTTGTGTCATCTTGGGTTGAGTTACTAGTCTTGGAGCCTTAGTTGGACAAACGATCTGGAGCCCTTGTTGGGTTTAGTTACTAGTCCTGAGCCTTGGTTGGACAAATGCTCTAGAGCCCGGTAAAAGCTATGTGTTGAGTTACTAGTCCTAGAGCCTTGGTTGGACAAACACTCTGGAGGCCTGGAAGGTTGGGATAGTGGTCGATCTGATGTTGGTTTTGTGATGTCTGATAGTGAGGTGGAATCACTATTTAATGGGTTTAGGTGGATGGCCTCTGGAAGCCCTTCATGAGTTTTGATTGATGTTTTCCATGAGATCCCACATTCATGCTTCGAATAAGGCATAGGGGTGAATGGCTGAAGAGAGATTTGGCTTAGCCATTCTACGACTAGGTGGAACATGGAAGTCCCAACCCAGGATTGGATTTTGCATCATCAATGAAAGGTTATTTCTCCTGTTATTTCTATGAGTATTATGATGGATTATATGAGGTGTAGTTTGCTGTGATTTCATTGATATTTATGTCCCTATTATGATGGTTATGTATGTATTTTATGACAATAGTTATGTTTGGCTCTCATCATGTTCTTACTTGTTATTGAATGATCATTGTATCTATGACCTAATGTATGAAATTTTAGCTAATGTGATAAGGAGACAATTCTTCATAGTGAATCTCAGATAAGTATGAGACCCCTATGCTTAGATTTGTTATTTACACCTGTAGGTTGCGTATTTACTAAGTGTTTGACAAAATTTATGTCATGGTTAGGCTTTTTTAGATCAATCCCTTGATAGAGTTTTTGTTAGAGGCTTTTCCTTGGTTTCATTTATTGTCTTGGAAAGTCTCATCAAGTTTCAGGCATTGGTTTTGAGACTAGCCCTAAAAAAGTGGCTTAAATCTCGCAGTCTCTGGCACAGAACTGGTTGATAGAGACTATAGTCTCACCCTTGTAGGCACTGTGGGAGCGACTATAGGTTTACAGTCGCATGCATGCCTTTTCATGGGAGCGACTCTGGGTTTAATTCATTTAAATTCTATGTTAACTTAGGGGTTGGGCACTTGGAGTGGTGAATTGGCTCCTTGGGGTCCTGAAGCACTTGAGGGAGGTCTATATGTTGTGTTTCCATCGATTCCATTTCTGTAAGGTTAACTAGGAGGTTGAATCATGTCATTGTAGCCTCTTGTCACATGTTTAACTTGGCCGACCGGTTTCTTGGGTAGATGTGGGAGGAGGGTATTACAGAGTGGTATCAAAGCGTGGTTGTGCTCTCCTTGGGCTGTGTGTTGGTCATGCATTCATGTTGGTTTCATATGTCTTCCTTATGCATGTATTCCATGTGCTTGTTTCATTTGCATGGTGTTGAGCATGGTTGTAGTGATGCCGGCATGTAAAGGTTGAAGGTGTTGTCATGGAGTATGGCTTCCTGTGCGTTTGGTTGAATATGCATTGTTATGCACATTAGTGTTCACATATTATCAAGTGCATGTGATGTGGTTGGTGTTGTCATGTAGAAGGTCATGGTGTAATTACTGCGATAATTCCTCTCCTGTTAGACGAGCCCTGCCTTCCTTGATGCTTATTGGGTGGTGGGCTTATGGTCGAGCCTGCTTGCGCATCATGACTGGAATCATGAACAATTTTCCATCTTGAGTGATTGATCGATTGATGGGAATTTGGTGCAGTGTGAAGCAAGTCCAATGCCTGATGTATTAGATGCATCAGATGGATGCGAGGGAATTGATAAAGCACCAGTTTACCTAAAGCCTTTGGAACTGTGATTCATTGAAGTGAATCAGTCGAGGATGAGGAGTGAGAAGCTGCTCACCCTCCCCCCTACTATTCACCCACCCGCCCCAAAGGGACCTAATAATAGGAAAGCACTTGGTGAGTTCCAGGGAGAGGGAGGGGAAGGAGCTTGTGTACTTGTCACACCCCTAAGTAAGGTGTATCATATTGAAAGTTAGGAGTCACTAACTTCTTAGATAGGCTTTTAGTTACGTATTGAAAGCCGAAAGGGTGGCCATCTTTCGAAGAAAGCATAATAGCTTGTTGGTCTAGCTCCATGGCACCAAAAATGTATCGAGGCTCAAGTGATTCACCGAAGCGACGAGACCTTGAAAGCATTAAGCTGGCTCTCAAGACCCAAGGTTCTTTATTTCTCACCCATAAGGGTGAGGTATTTCTTACTCAACTAACAAGAGAGGATGCCCCGGGTAGGGCTTGATCATAAGGGAGAGGAACATAGTCGCTCGACCATAAGGATGTGTTGTGGCCACCAACAACCTCCCTCCTTATCTGGTGTTATTGCTAATACTAAATAAGTGGGGGCCCTTAGTCAAAAAATTTAAAAAATCAATTAGTGCTTATATTTCCTTTTGGATAAAATTTACCATCATGGACTTAGGAAAATACTTTTGAAAAATCTAAAAGGCTTAAGTTTCATGATGAAGAAAGTAAAGTCACTCCTTAAGAAATATCGCATCGCGCAAAGAATGATAGGGTACCTTCTTATGAGCCAAAATGATAAAAAAAGGAGAGATTGCAATGCGAAACTCCATCGCATCGCATGCATTAATGAGCACTCACATTGGAAACCTAAAAATCACTGATATGTGATGTTGCATATCGCAAAATCGCAATTCGCATAAAGCACATCAACAGTAACGATTAGGCGATATTGCGATATTGCAATATTGTGATCAAGCAACCTTGCGATAGAACAACACGATGATATTGCAGTAATGCGATGCAGCAATCTGCGATATTGCAAACCAAATCGCAAAATCTCTCCATCGCAGTTGGTTCTGGCTCGTTATGCAAAAAGCTTTTTTCCATAAACCAAGAACCGGTTACGCGCTTTAATGATAATTAATGAGTTACATGCCAGTTGTTAATAAAATATGGTTTTGTGTTTTCCGAAGAGCTAGTTCACGTAAGGTGGCGTGTTTTTGCATATCCTTGGCATTTAAAGCTTTCCTGTCATTATTTATTATCATTACTCTCACCTCACTTGTGAACTGCAGGAATGAAGAACAAAATTTACACAAAGAAATGTGCAGGAAACTATGGGGAAAAAGGGTAAGGCTCCAATGTCCAAAGACAGAGAAATAGCGCCCTTATACACAGACACTGCATGCAACAGAGCCGCAGATTCAAAGAATTCTGCTAAGCCATCCATTACAGATCTCTCATATACAACCATTGTTAAATGGGTACTAAACGATGCTGATATCAGAAACAGACAGTTTAATGCTTAGGGTCAAGAGCTCACGAAATCATTATTTTTACAAATTTTGAGGTTTATACCCGATAAGAGAAAGAGGCGCAAAAGGCGAAAAACGCATCAGAGAAGCCCGGATCAAGGCAAGGAGGCAGTTTCCGATGCGCGATTAGCGCCTAGCGCTAATCGCGCATCGCTGAGAAAATTGCTCGAGAATGAAAGCTTCTAATTGCTCAATCACCTGCAAGCCCCGGAAATTGCAAGAAAGCAATAAGGAAAACAAACTGGAAACAGAAAGCTAAAGAAAAGGCAGAAGCAATCCAAAGGTTAACCAAGTTGAACTGGGATTATTACTGGGCATACACGGTAAAGCCACAGAGTCAGTGAATGACTCTCAAGTATATAATCCATTTTGCTGAGAAGATGGCGCCAGCTCTTGCCGATTCTGTTTGCTTAGCTCAACTAAAAGCGGAAGACAGTTAGCCGACTCTACTCAAGAAAATACTGAATGCTTGCAATGTTAAGGAGCAAATGCAGAAATAGTTAGATATTAGCCAAAAATGAGAAACTAAAAATTGATATCCAAACTTTGTTTAATCGTGATGATTGGAATCATGTAGATCATCCTTGGATCTTGGACAATGTAGAGTCGGATTAGCACAGAGATTGGTTCTACCAGGAGGAAAGATGCTGGCCAACAATGAATAAATCGTTGGCATGGCGAATACATACAGATGATGGAGATTGACCAGGCGATAGTCTTTTGCTTATTGAAAGGGTTTATAATTCTTTTATTTTGACATCCATTTTATATATGTACATTGTAATAAATCATTGAATTATCTTTAAACAGTTTATATTTGAGAATTATTTTGAATTTAATCGAATATGATGTTCGGCATCAAATTCAATCCAAGCAAATGTTTTCCATTTTTCTGTAGTTATAATGTTTGAGAGAGATGTTTTCCATTTTTCTGTAGTTATAGAGAACCATCTTTCCATTTTGCTTCACATAATATAGCTATCGATTTTTTTTATTATGCTTCACATAATATAGCTATCCCAATGACTCATGAGGATAACTTCTTATGTTGCATGTAATTAGAAGATAAGCATGCTCGAACGATTTTCTTTCTTTATATCGCATGAAATATTTATTTTTGAACATGAATATTCGTGTGCTATGCTTTGAATATGTATAATAATATTGCACGGAACGCTGGTAAACCTCAGGAGGGGGATGCCATCTTTACTATTGATGATTTATTAGCAATTATATTACATATGGCAAAGGAAATGTGGCAAAGGAAATACCTTAATGCAGTAGCATAGAAAATAATAGCAAAGACCCTATAAACTTATTAGAATATTAATAATAAAGAGGAATTAAAAAAATGAAAAACAAATCACCAAAATCAAATCCAGAGGAATCCATAAAACTAAAAACAACCTAATATTAACATTAGAAACAACTAAAACACTACATATCAAGGTTAAGGTAATAATCTCTCACAAGATTAAAGTAATAATCTATGACCTGTCCTGTAACAAATAACCATTTAGATTGAACACAATCTTTGGTTCGGATATAGATAACCTCGGTTTCGTTTTGTTTTATATATCAGCTTGCAGGGTTGTTTGCCATTTCAAGTTTTTAATTTATATTACATGGAAATGTAAATGCATGAGGTGGCATTGTTGTTACTTTCAAGTGGTTTCTTCTGTTATTAATACTCCACCTCTAAGATTGTGAATGTGCAATTGTTCACCTGTAGTTGCTTCATTTCTAATTGTTCCCTTGTAAGTTTAGTTACAATATTTCACGTTGCTTATAATTGTTCCCATATCACTAGTTCTTGCATATGTAAGTTTAGTTACAATATTTCCTGTTGCTTATAAAAGTAATGTATGCTAAGCCATTCAATGTTGTTGTTACTTTCAAGTGGTTTTTCTGTTATTAATACTCCACCTCTAAGATTGTGAATGTGCAATTCTTCACCTGTAGTTCTAATTGTTCCCTTGTAAGTTTAGTTACAATATTTCCTGTTGCTTATAATTGTTCCCACATCACTACCTCTTGCATATGTAAGTTTAGTTACAATATTTTCCGTTTCTTATAAAAGTAATGTATGTAAGCCATTCAATGTTGTTGCAGTGTTGTTTTGGCCATTCAATGTTGTTGTAGTGTTGTTTTGGTCTTTGATAGTGTTCTTACATTACACAAAAGATCCATAATGAGATGTAATGTACACATCCTCAACAACAAAAAACAATTACCAATAACATATTGAATAAAACAATCTTATACCCTTAACCACTTCCAATCCCAGAGTAGAACGCAGATTCTGGTGTATGATTCTCCGTTAAATTATTTTTCTTTCAATAAAGCATAACAAAGACATCTACTTTATATATCTGCTGCATCTCAACCAAATCCTTAATTTTTCCATTTCAATTAAGTAGTTTTACAATCCATAGTTCTATTCCAAAATGGTCATCCATAGCTCTATTCCAAAATGGTTTCTGTTAGAAATTGTAATTATTTCTGCATGCATGAATAGTTGGTTAAAATTAGATAGTCAGTTAATTGAGTTTTGATTCAAGTCAAAATGGTTTCTGTTAGAAATTGTAATTATTTCTGCATGCATGAATGATTGGTTAAAATTAGAGAGTCAGTTAATTGAGTGTTGATTCAAGTCGTAAGTGATAGACTAGTTTAGTGTGTGGTTGCATGTCAAGTTATTGTAGGCAAGTCTCTAGTAGAAAAGGTTTAAATGCCCTTTACCTGGTTCATTGTAAAAATCAAGTTTTGTGTGATCAATAGAATAGCAACAGCTCCTATCCTTTGTGTGTGTTAAATATTGTGTTTCTCTCTTTTGCCTTTCCAACCACGAGCTTCTCAAGTAAAAAACAACCTACCACTTAGAAATATCAACAAATTTGGTGGTTACTGTAACTTATCAAACAAAACCATAAATTCATTTGAATAATGAATGACCACACATTATCGTTTCTTAGTTGTAAAGCACAGTTATATAACAACATTTGAAGGGAAAAATATCTTATTTAATTGCAGCGAAATTTGAACAATCTTAAGAAAACAACGCCGACAATTGAATCTTAAATCTAGAGGAACTTTTTATTGAACCGTCTCATGATATGCATCATATGTTTTCAAAAAACAAGGTTGTGGAATAAATTTTGAGGTCAGGCAAAAGAATTATATGAGGTTCAAATCAGACCCACAATAAGGACGTCAAAGGTTAAATGACAAGACACAAGTCTGGTGAGACAAAATATAAGCTCCTGAATATCAATTGCAATAAAGGTACCCCACAAGAGGACAAATCTAAGTGCCACGTTAACAAGATTTATAGTTGCCCAATAAAGTGATTTTCACCAAGACCAGGGTCATTAAAAGGATAGAAATGCCTTCAGAGATTTGCTTTCAAGTTAATAAAAGACCACAGATAAGACCAGGGTCATTAAAAGGATAGAAATGCCTTCAGAGATTTGCTTTCAAGTTAATAAAAGACCACAGATTTGTTGAGATACTTGTGCGTAACTAATCTTCAGTGTAGTTAGCTACTCCATAATTGTTGGAAGTACTACACACTTACATGTGAGCTATGAGTTAGAGCATGGGACCACATGCAAGATTCCTTTTGCATGATTTACTCCTTGATTTGCTCCTCTTTAACTCCACAATAGTTAGTTTTTCTGCATGATTTACTCCCTGATTTGCTCCTTCTTTAACTCCGCAACTGGTTAGTTCTTCTGCATGATTTACTCCCTGATTTTCTCCTTCTTTCACTCCGCAACTGGCTAGTTCTCTCTGGAACTTGTTGTAGGTGTTGAGTCTTCTCAATGATCACCACTATAGTGCATTACCTTGGGATCTTCACCTAGTAATGTTATATCATGAGCATTGTAACCTATTTTCTAATGAATCACTCTTTTGTTCTTTTGATTTTCTTTTAGTGTTTTTGCTCTGCAAAGCTGTGTGTTCAACCTTTACTAGCTAGATTCATCTGTGCGGGTTTTCTAACACATTGACATGGAATCAGAGCCCACAGGTTGCTAGATAAAAGGCGCACCAACACTTTATTTTGCAGGTATTACAGTTTGGAGATCGAAGATCGATAGAAAAATGGAGTTTCCCAAAGCATCGATCCTAACACCGTACAACTATCATGAATGGAAGGACCAAATGGCTCGATACCTTCGTCATAAAACGTTGTATAGGATTACCATGGCTACAGAAGTAGAACCCACTTCGGCCATAGAGAAATCCAAGTACCTCAACTGTATGGATGAGGCCCACGGATCCATATGCATGTGCATCTCTCCAGAGTTGCAGTTTCATCTATCTGCCTGCAATACTCCCAATGAGATTTGGAAAAAGGTTGAAGATCTTTATAGGAAACAGGATGAGATGAAAGGACATTTGCTCAAAGTGGAGCTGCTGCCATTGGATCCACAAAACTATGACAGAATTCAAGACTTCTTCACCGAATATAATGATCTATTGCTGCAACTCAAGGGTTGTGGAATTGACAAATCCAAGGAGGAGAGTCGCCAAGTTCTCTCTATTATGTCAAAGCTTGGACTGGAATATTCCGTTTTTGTGTCTACATTTCATTCAGTAAGGCTCGCAACAGATAAATCCTACACTATGCCTTCTCTCAAAGAATTTATGGAGTCCCTTATTTTCGAGCAAGATAAACTCATTGGCATGGGGAAAATCAAACCTCCAAAAGCGCATGCACTTGCTGTGCATGATGGCAGCCACAATAAAAATCACAGATCTGATTCAAATCAGAAAAATTAGCAGCAAAAAGACAAGGGAAAAACACATTCCCATCCAAAGAAGGAAGGGTTCACCAAGCCCTTCAATGAATCCTCTGGCTCGAGAAATGAGCAAGGGAAGAAAGGAAACATATGCACCTATTGTCAAAGAGGACTCCATCCAAAATCCTCTTGCATGAAGAAACAAATTGACCAAATGACAAAAATCCTTCAGAAGCACAACCTTGGGTACCACTTCCCTTAGGGCGCCAAGAAGAAAACTGAGGATCATCCACATGGGAAAGGTAACAATTTTTATGCTTTAGTTGAAAGTAATTCTTCTCCTGATGCATGGATTATAGATTCTGGTGCATCACATCATATGGCTGCTGCAAAGGAAGTCTATTCCTCTTTGGATGCATGCAAAGGACCTCCCATCTGAATCCTCCTTATTGCTTACACATGCTGATGATAGTAGTAGGCTTTGGCACGAGAGGTTTGGTCACTTAAATTACAGGTATATGCAGCAACTAAGCAAGAATGAGATGGTGGAAGGCTTGCCAAATATCAGTTTCTCCAAAGGAGTTTGTGAAGGGTGTGTCCTTGGCAAACATCCTAGAGAAAAGTTTGACACCGAAAAGACTCACAGAGCATCCTCTCCTCTAGATCTGATCCGTAGTGATCTCATGGGGCCTTTTCCTCATCCTTCCATCAACAAAGCAAGTTATGTGCTTACATTCATTGATGATTTCTCACGGTATACTTGGGTGTATCTTCTCAGGGCCAAATCTAAAGTTTTTGCACACATTGAAGATTTCAAAGCACTAGTTGAGACACAGTCAGAGAGAAAGATCAAAGCCCTCTGTACAGACAATGGGGGTAATATGTTAACACAACACTTCAAATCTTTGCCTTTAGTCTGACATACAGTTGCAGTACACAATTCCATACACTCCGCAGAAGAGCGGAGTTGCTGAGAGAAAGAATCGATCTCTTAAAGAGATGGCTTCCGGCATGTTTCATGCTAAGTCACTGCCTCATAAGCTATGGGCTGAAGCACTTAAATGTGCTAACTACATCCAGAACAAATCTCCTCATAGGTTTGTCAAGGATCAGACCCCCTTTGAGGCTTGGAGCAGCACTAAACCAGAGGTCACCCACTTCCGTGTTTTTGGCTCCCGAGCATGGGCCAGGATCCCCTCTGAAAAGAGGAAAGCTCTTGATCCACAGAGCATTGAGTGCATCTTTGTTGGATACCCTGATGGTGTGAAGGGATACCGACTCCTGATTCCCTCTACGGACAAGCTCATCATTGAGCGAAGTGTCAAATTTGAGGAAAGTCTCTCGCATGCACCTCAATCGCTGCATGCAGACACTTTTTATCTACCTCATGTCCGAGATGATGACTCAGTACACTCAGATGCAGATACAGAGCATGTAGATGCCGAGGTAGAGCATGCAGATGCAGAGAAAAAGTCTTCAGATACAAATCTAGTGCATGAAAATGATGATCCACATCCAAGCCCAGATCGGGCTTCTAGCAGTGAATCATATTCCCCTGGACTAAATCAGAGAACAAGGAGCTTACGTGAGATATATGCACAAGATCACCCAGCTGCTAGAAATGGTCTTGTGGGGGATAATTTTGATCTGCAGAGGACTAGCTCAGAGTTTATTGAGCCTCCTCTTGTCCTCACTACCACTGAACCATCGTCATCCTGGCATTGCCATTTGGTTCAGTCTTCTGATCCACAGTCTTATGCTGACGATGCTGGGCATCCATCTTGGGAGTCCGCCATGGAGGAGGAGTGTAACTCCCTCCTCAAGAACGAGACTTGGGATCTGGTCCCCCTTCCTTCAGAAAGGAAACTTGTCCGATGCAAATGGGTCTACAGGACCAAGAGTGCTGCAGATGGGCAAATCACCAGACGGAAAGCAAGGCTAGTAGCCAAAGGCTTCCAACAAGTGCATGGAATTGATTATGACGACACCTTTGCTCCAGTGGCAAAGATGGATTCCATATGCCTTACACTTGCCATTGCGGCTGCCCAGGGGTGGGAAGTACATCAGATGGATGTGAAGAATGCCTTCCTTCACGGAGACCTATCTAAGGAGATCTACATGGAGCAACCACATGGTTTCATTCAGGATTCATCTTTGGTCTACAGACTAAAGAAATCTCTCTACAGCCTTAAGCAGGCCCCGAGAGCTTAGTATGCGAAGATGGATTCTTTTCTCTTATCACAAAACTTTGAAAGATGTAAGTTTGATCCAAATGTTTACATGCTTAGGACACATGATTCTCTTCTTATCTTAGTTTTGTATGTGGATGATCTCCTAATCACCGGCAGCTCGGCTTCAGCCATTGCTACAGTCAAGAGGGCCTTGCATGATAGGTTCTTGATGACGGACATGGGTCCATTACACTTCTTTCTTGGTCTTGAGATCAGCCAAGATGCCACAGGCATCAAACTCTCTCATGCTAAGTATGCACGAGATCTCCTCGAGAGATTTTGCATGACTGACTGCAAGCCAACACCGACTCCTTTTCTGTCTGGGGTCCACCTTGAGGATGGAGGTGACACTCCATTAGTTGATAGCACTCTCTACCGACAGCTAGTGGGGAGCTTATTGTACCTCACCCACTCCAGACCAGATCTCTCATATGCAGGAGGGACAATTTCCAAATACATGCAGGAGTCGCATGAGCTACATTGGAATGCTGCCAAGCGCATCCTCTGATATGTGCAGGGCACCATCACCTTCAGGATTCACTATGCAGCAGGCACTGCATTGAATCTCCTTGGCTTCACAGATTCTAATTAGGCGGGAGACAACATTGATCGCAAATCCACCTCCGGATATTCACTCAGTCTAGGATCTGGCCCTATTTGTTGGTCGAGCAAGAAGCAGGTTGCTATTGCTCTCTCTTTAGCTGAGGCTGAGTACAGAGGAGTAGTCAACATCACCATTCATGCTCTATGGCTACAACACTTCCTCATTGAGTTGGGCGTCCAGTTCCACAAGCCCATTGTCATCTGGTGTGACAACCAGAGCACTCTCAAATTTTGCAGGGATCTAGTACAACGGCAACGGATGAAGCACATAGAGATCCATATGCACTACATCAGAGACTTAGTACATGATCGGGTCATTGATTTGCAGTTCTGTCCCTCAGCAGAACAAATTGCAGACATCTTCACTAAGAAATTCACTAAGCAGAAGTTTCGCTCTCTGCGCAATCGTCTTGGAGTGAAGGACACAGTTGCTTAGCAACTGTCTTTTCTTCCTCTTTTCTTTTGATTACATTGTATTTTGAGGGGGGTTTTTCCCATGAGGTTTTCCCTCTTTCCTCAATTTTAGTACAAGTTGCACTATATTTTGGGTGACCTTTGGCCTTAGTTTCCAGGGTACATTTCTATTTTTCCCCATAGTGGTGTTCAGGGGGGGGGGGGTGTTGGAAGTACTACACACCTACATGCGAACTATGAGTTAGGGCATGGGACCACATGCAAGATTCCTTTTGCATGATTTACTCCTTGATTTGATCCTTCTTTAACTCCTGGTTAGTTCTTCTGTATGATTTACTCCCTGATTTTCTCCTTCTTTAACTCCGTAACTGGTTAGTTTTTCTGCATGATTTACTCCCTGATTTTCTCCTTCTTTCACTCCGCAACTGGCTAGTTCTCTCCGAAACTTGTTGTAGGTGTTGAGTATTCTCATTGATCACCACTATAGTGCATTACCTTGGGATGTTCACCCAGTAATGCTATATCATGAGCATTGTAACCTATTTTCTAATGAATCATTCTTTTGTTCTTTCGATTTTCTTTTAGTGTTTTTGCTCTGCAAAGTTGTGTGTTCAACCTTTACTAGCTAAATTCATCTGTGCAAGTTTTCTAACACATTTACAATAATCCCTACTACTAATTGTGTCACCCGACATTCTGCTGATTGCCCAAACAATATTTCGATTTTGCTTTAAATTGTTATTGGAAAAGCATTTGTTGGGTTTGATTTATTCTGGCTACTCCCTCGAAGAGATGGAGAAGGGACATAGGAGGTTCTTGTGAACACCTTTGGTGTTGTAAATCATCTCGCTGTGAAAAAATGACTGCAAAGACACTAGAGCATATACAGTTCCTAACAAATGTATTGATTTGGGTGCAGTCAATAGATGCACAATTGCATCAAAATTTTCAAGCTGCGGATTAATTACAGTTACTTTGCAATAATGTACACTAAAAAAGCTTGCCAATAATACAAAAGTTCGCTTAGATCAAGGAACACTGAGAGGAAATAGGAGCTCAAGCAGAGGCAAAAATGGAATAAATTTGGGTTAGAGGCCTTTAGTGAGCAAAGAGATAGGTTACGCACTTGCAGAGTGTGCTTGATTAAGAAAAAAAATTGTAATACATCTCTATTCATTTGATTAATGGAAGTGGGAATTGGGATTTTTAGCATATTTCTTTCCCCAGATAAAAATACTTGTTGCATATGTGTTATTTCTTCTTGCATATCAGAGAATTTTTTTTTTAATTGTGAATTAATGTCCGCAGAGCAGTAGAGTAGGTTTTTGTCTTATGATCTTGATTAAAATTTCATGAACAACTGCAAATCTACAACCTTATTTGTATAATGCATATGTTGTTGGGCTATATCAAGTCCCTTCTCCAATGTGATCCTGCTCCTCTAGCTCCCCTGAGTTCCAGTGCCAAAGATCAAGCACCTATCACCTCTTCTGAATCTTGATTTCCTACATGTTAACTTACAATTTTTTGTTTCATAATACGATAGATGATTTTTTTTATCATGTTAAAACTGTTAAATATGTTAGAATTTTGGACAAATTACACTAGTAGAAAATGAGAAAATAGTGACTAGGTGACTAAAAAAGCTAGTCACCCCAACTTTTCCAAGTGAAATACTACCAAAAATTAGCAATTTTAAGTGACTCAACTAAAAACAACTAACATAAATGACTAGTTTAGTCACGGGTTAAAACATGTGACTAACTAATAAGTAACACAACTAAAAATAACTAATGTGAATGAGTAATGTAAACTAAACTATGACTAACTTCTAATAAGGTATTTTTGAGCTACCTACAACTACTTAAAGTTTATTAATAACATTATTCCCCAAAAATAATGGGCTACCTAAGACTATTTGAATTTATTAATAACATTATTCATAGAATTAGAAATATTTTCCACCTTAAAAGTTAGTTGATGTTCACCTTATGTTAAACCTCATATTCTCTTTCCCTCTTTATATGAACATACTTGCTTAAAGAAATCTTTTAACAATTTCATGTAATGGATCTTAACAACATTTCTCATTATATATATTTAAATTTTTATTGATACCTCAATTCAATCCAAAATTATCATTTTGTAGACCCCTCTATGCAAAGAATCCTCCTACTCAATAATAGCAACATAAACAATAAACAATGGACAAATTTTTAAAATCTAATTTTGGGCCACTCTAAAATCTAAAATTGACCCATTAAAATTTAATTTCCTGCTGCAATTGACAAATTTACAAATTGCTAAAATCTAATCATTTAATTTCCCTCCTACCCCTTCCTTGCTACCCTTCTTCCTTAGCAGGTTGGGAGAGGGCTCAAAGCCAATTTGCTACAGTAGCTAGGGATTTTACTGTAAATAAATTCTATTTCGTACCGGGCTTCATGGCAGACTTAGAATTGCAGTCCCTTCTTGGTTTGTAGTGCCAAATGCCGCGGAAAGAGAAATACTGGAAGGTAGGTAGCAAATGATACTTGGGGCCCTTAGCAAAGCATCCCCCTCAGGTGAAAGGATGATTGTGCTATCCCATAATATGAGGGGCATAGGGATGGCCTCCAAAGAACGATCCATGAATAGGTTGATTCAAAAACATCGACCATCCATTCTGTACATTCAAGAGACTATCTGTTCAGCTGAAGTAGCTCAGAAGGTCCTCTCCCGATGGTCGAGGATGCATAATTTGCGTCCTCCAAAATAGTTACACAATTTTGGAGATGTAGAATGCTATCTAGGTTAGTTTACAATTCTGGAGATGTAGAATGCTATCTAGGTCAACAATGTATAATGAGAAAACAGGAAATAACCTCCCAACCAGATCCTCTGCCTATAAATAATAATACGACCCTCTTTTTCAATTTATTGCAGCTGGGACGATTTGACGAAGGCTCAGATATTACATGGTTATGATGATATTAATGGCCACCTAGAGCCTTCAGAGAGTGCATGGATGATACACTTGGAAAGAATGGCTACAGGTCAAGAAACAGAATGCTATCTAGCGTTTTTTTTCATTAAAAAAAAATTAGATACAGGTCAAGAAACACCCGTTGCCACCATAGTCCATCAAATACCACGTATATCCTTTTCTATGAATCATGCAGCCTTCACCACATCCCAACGGATGCATTTCTCGATTCATACGTTATCCCAAATTATCTTTGAACAATCGTTCCTTCTGGTAATACTCAAATAACAGTTCTATAACGACGGTTTGGTTATGGTAATAGTAAGAAATGGTATAAATAGATACCGCTGCTTACATTGTTTCCTCGCAATCGCATTCTGCTTCTGCTTCTTCTTCGGATTCTGAGCGCTCCTCTTTACCGGTACAACCGAGAAGCCAGGCTGTTCTTGAATCTCGAGGCTGTTCTTTATCCACCCGTGGGTTCGCGATTAGATTCGAAAAAACTGCTCCGATTAAATTTATATCATGAATCGTTTGAAGGACGTTAAAGCCATGCAAGCTATAAATATTTTGTGCCATTGTTGGAGCAGACGGGATGAAGATGAAGACGCTCACGAATCTCTCGTCGAGAAGCTTTATGAATTTCGGGAGGAGATTGGTAAAGGACGGTTGGGAGTGGTACACAAATGCATTGACAGGACAACAGGAGAGCAATTCGCGTGTAAAAAGATGCCCGCGACCAATAATGCATTGAATGAAATGAAGATATTCCAAACTCTTGGCAGACACCCAGCAACCTTGAAGCCCATAGCCCACTACCTGCAGGAAAGGGTGGGGAAATATGGCTCGTCAAAGGATGTGTACATGATTTTAGAGCTGTGTGATGGGGGAGATCTCCAGCGTTTTATTGACGGCTATGGCGCCGTTCCTGAGAGTCTAGCAGCCGCAATTATCACATCTCTTGTCCATTCGCTTCAAGACTGCCACCATTGGAATATCATCCACAGAGACGTAAAGCCGTCGAGCATCTTTATTACAAACACTGCAAAGAATGCAGACCCCTGTTCATGGGATTTTAAACTTGGGAATTTTGATAGGTCAATTTGTATTGGTACGTTGCAGAAACTTTCTTGAAGATTTATTTGTAAATTTTGCAGTCCCTTGTAGTACATTGATGGATTATTTATTTTTGCAGGTCATCAGAATGTACTCAAAATGGACAACGTGGGGACATTGGGATATTCTGCTCCAGAGATGTTGGGCGGAACTGGGTACTCGTACGAGGTTGATGTATGGAGCGCAGGAGCGGTGTTGTACCGTCTGCTCTTCGGGAGGACACCGTTTTATCCAGTTGAGGATGCCGCGGTCATGTATGACCAAATACAAAATACAGAACCGAAGCTGAGTGACCCCTCCTTGCCCTCCATATCGGAATCCGCAAAGCATCTCGTTCTTGGAATGCTGCAGAAGGATCGCACGCGCAGATTTTCTTGCAATCAAATCTTGAGTGAGTTCTTATTTTCTTTCCACTTTCTTGATATCCAAACATTTGTTAGGATGGGCGAGGTACTAAATTACTGTTTGAACGTGATGGTTCAAATCTTGAGTTAGTTTTTATTTTCTTTCCAGTTTCTTGATATCCAAACTTTGTTTAATCGTGACGATTGGAATCATGTAGATCATCCTTGGATCTTGGACAATGTAGAGTCGGATTAGCACAGAGATTTGTTCTAGCAGGAGGAAAGATGCTTGCCAACAATGAATAAATCGTTGGCATGGCGAATACATACAGATGATGAAGATTGATCAGGGGATAGTCTTTTGCTTATTGAAAGGGTTTATTATTGTTGAATTGAGGCTTCTGTAATCCATATCAAGTTTAAGAGAAGATTTTCTAGGAAAATCACAAGATAAATCATTTGTGGACGTGTTTCGAACCAACCAGTGTGATTCATCGTTTTGACATCCATTTTATATATGTACATTGTAGTAAGTCATTGAATTATCTTTAAACAGTTTATAACAGTTTATATTTGAGAATTATTTTGAATTTAATCGAATATGATGTTCGGCATCAAATTCAATCCAAGCAAATGTTTTCCATTTTTCTGTAGTTATAATGTTTGAGAGATATGTTTTCCATTTTTCTGTAGTTATAGAGAACCATCTTTCCATTTTGCTTCACATAATATAGCTATCGATTTTTTTTTTTATTATGCCTCACATAATATAGCTATCCCAATGACTCATGAGGATAACTTCTTATGTTGCATGTAATTAGAAGATGAGCATGCTCGAACGATTTTCTTTCTTTATATCGCATGAAATATTTATTTCTGAACATGAATATTCGTGTGTTATGCTTTGAATATGTATAATAATATTGCACGGAACGCTGGTAAACCTCAGGAGGGGGATGCCATCTTTACTATTGATGATTTATTAGCAATTATATTACATATGGCAAAGGACATGTGGCAAAGGAAATACCTTAATGCAGTAGCATAGAAAATAATAGCAAAGACCTTATAAACTTATTAGAATATTAATAATAAAGAATATTAATAATAAAGAGGAATACAAAAAATGAAAAACAAATCACCAAAATCAAATCCAAAGGAATCCACAAAACTAAGAACAACCTAATATTAACATTAGAAACAACTAAAACACTACATATCAAGGTTAAGGTAATAATCTCTCACAAGATTAAAGTAATAATCTCTGACCTGTCCTGTAACAAATAACCATTTAGATTGAACACAATCTTTGGTTCGGATATAGATAACCTCGGTTTCGTTTTGTTTTATATATCAGCTTGCAGGGTTTGTTTGCCATTTCAAGTTTTTAATTTATATTACATGGAAATATAAATGCATGAGGTGGCATTGTTGTTACTTTCAAGTTGTTTCTTCTGTTATTAATACTCCACCTCTAAGATTGTGAATGTGCAATTGTTCACCTGTAGTTGCTTCATTTCTAATTGTTCCCTTGTAAGTTTAGTTACAATATTTCACGTTGCTTATAATTGTTCCCATATCACTAGTTCTTGCATATGTAAGTTTAGTTACAATATTTCTCGTTGCTTATAAAAGTAATGTATGCTAAGCCATTCAATGTTGTTGTTACTTTCAAGTGGTTTCTTCTGTTATTCACCTCTAAGATTATGAATGTGCAATTGTTCACTTGTAGTTGCTTCATTTCTAATTGTTCCCTTATAAGTTTAGTTGCAATATTTCCCGTTGCTTATAATTGTTCCCATATCACTAGTTCTTGCATATGTAAGTTTAGTTACAATATTTTCCGTTGCTTATAAAAGTAATGTATGTAAGCCATTCAATGTTGTTGCAGTGTTGTTTTGGTCATTCAATGTTGTTGTAGTGTTGTTTTGGTTTTTGATAGTGTTCTTACATCTACAAAAAAGATCCATAATGAGATGTAAGGTCCACATCCTCAACCACAGAAAACAATTACCAATAACATATTGACTAAAACAATCTTATATCCTTAACCACTTCCAAACCCAGTGTAGAACGCAGATTCTTGTGTAGGATTCTCCGTTAAATTATTTTACTTTCAATAAAGCATAACAAAGACATCTACTTTATATATCTGCTGCATCTCAACCAAATCCTTAATTTTTCTATTTCAATTAAGTAGTTGTACAATCCATAGTTCTATTCCAAAATGGTTTCGGTTAGAAATTGTAATTATTTTTGCATGCATGTATAGTTGGTTAAAATTAGAAAGTCAGTTAATTGAGTGTTGATTCAAGTCAAAATGGTTTTTGTTAGAAATTGTAATTATTTCTGCATGCATGAATGATTGGTTAAAATTAGAGAGTCAGTTAATTGAGTGTTGATTCAAGTCAATTTAAGTGATAGACTAGTTTAGTGTGTGGTTGCATGTCAAGTTATTGTAGGCAAGTCTCTAGTAAAGGTTTAAATGCCCTTTACCTAGTTCATTGTAAAAATCAAATTTTGTGTGATCAATAGAATAGCAGCAGCTCGTATGGTTTGTGTGTGTTAAATATTGTATTCCAACCGCGAGCTTCTCAAGTAAAAACCAACCTACCATTTAGTTCACAACCAACTTGCAGCAAAATATCAACAAATTTGCTGGTTACTGTAACTTATCAAACAAAACCATAAATTCAATTGAATAATGAATGACCACACATTATTGTTTCTTAGTTGTAAAGCACAGTTATATAACAACATTTGAAGGGACTTATTTAATTGCAGTGAAATTTGAACAATCTTAAGAAAATAACGACGACAATTGAATCTTAAATCTAGAGGAACTTTTTATTGAACCGTCTCATGATATGCATCATATGTTTCAAAAAACAAGGTTGTGGAATAAATTTTGAGGTCAGGCAAAAGAGTTATATGAGGTTCAAATCAGACCCACAATAAGGACGTCAAAGGTTAAATGACAAGACACTAGTGAGACAAAATATAAGCTCCTGAATATCAATTGCAATAAAGGTACCCCACAAGAGGACAAATCTAAGTGCCATGTTAACAAGATTTAGAGTTGCCCACTAAAGTGATTTTCACCAAGACCAAGGTCATTAAAAGGATAGAAATGCCTTCAGAGATTTGCTTTCAAGTTAATAAAATGCAATTAAAGACCACAAATTTGTTGAGATACTTGTGCGTAACTAATCTCCAGTGTAGTTAGCTACCCCATAATCCCTACTGCTAATTGTGTCACTCGGCATTCTGCTGATTGCCCAAACAATATTTAGATTTTGCTTTAAATTGTTATTGGAAAGCATTTGTTGGGTTTGATTTATTCTGGTTACTCCATCGAGGAGATGGAGAAGGGACATAGGAGGTTCTTGTGAACACCTTTGGTGTTGTAAATCATCTCGCTGTGAAAAACTGACTGCAGAGACACTAGAGCATATACAGTTCCTAACAAATGTATTGATTTGGGTGCAGTCAATAGATGCACAATTGCATCGAATTTTTCAAGCTGCGGATCAATTACAGTTACTTTGCAATAATCTACACTAAAAAAGCTTGCCAATAATACAAAAGTTCGTTTAGATATACTAGATTGATGACGAAATTCGTATAATAGTTGCGTGACCAAGCCCGAGCTTGTGACCACTGCCTTGAAAAGCTCCGTTTATTTGGATATACTGCAACCGATAAGATATTAAGAATAGAAGTTTAGCACTGCCAGAGTAGTCCAAATAAAAGCCCGAAAGGAAAATTAATATTTGCATGCACAAAGCTAAAAAAAGAATGAAGAAAATGAAAATCGAGACTGGAAGACAATATACCTTTTTTTTAAAAGGATCAGGTTGTCCTCTTCTCACCATCTTTATAAAAATGCAGTAAACGAACTTATTATTTTTTTTTGGGCAACTTTTCTATATACATGTTATTGGCTTCAATCTTCTAATGAAATTATCCCAAAACTCATTTGGTTCTTATTTTCTCTATCATTTTCAAGATCTATTCTTAAACAACAACAAAGATTCCCACTCCAAAATTCCAAATTCCAAACATTAGAATCAATAGATTTACATAATTTTCAAAAAATTAAATGCCCCAAAAATCAATATAAACGGCATGAATTAGTTTCAAACTTCAACGACCAGAATCAAAGAGCAATTAAACACCATTAAAATTGGTTTTAATGCTTTGGTAATCCAAAAAACTAAATCAAATGTGATGCAGCTTAAGAAGGAAAAAAATGTCAAACCCTTTGCTTCACCCTGCCCCTGAAACAAGAAAGGACCCAACACAATAAAAATAACCAAAGAGGAACACAGTTGGGAAAAGCAAAGTGCTTTTTCATGTATTTTCTCATTTATATTTCTAAAGGTAATTTTTTTCATGTATTTTTTCATTTATATTTCTAGAGGTAAATTTTTTCATCTATTTTTTCATTTATATTTCTAGAGGTAATTTTTTACAAAGATGGTGTGGATTTTAGGTCATCATATGAAAGATATTTGGAGTATCTAGCATGGGAGGGTAAGGAAGTTTTCTCTTCTTACTAAATATTCATTTTGTGTTTATTAGTGACTATTAACTAACATATCTATGATATTTTGGCATAATTGTGTATCTCGCAATAATGATAGATATTTGTGGGGGTAAAAAACCATGTTTAGTTAACAAAATCAAACATTTCAATTAAAATAAGAAAAACAATTTCTGAATACTAGTGAAGACCTTGTATACTATGATAGGAATATCTTGTTGCAGATTCATTCGCTCGAGGAAATTGTGATGAATTTGTACCTAGTCAATATCTCTGAATTGACTTCTACCTATGTTACCATCCACTTGAACTATTTCTTTCTTAACCACTGAATCACAACCTACCCAAAGAAAGAGAGACTACTTTTGGAAACTCTGCATCCCCACGGGCTTTGCTTGGTGCTAATAAAATGAAAATTTCTTTAGAACCAAGATAATCTGCATCAAACATGTCAATTTTTTCTATCTTGGGTCACTCATACAAAATTGGACACTTCCATTCACGGTCATTGTTCTCCTTCAATATAATTGCATGGGGTGAATCACTTTCGAGAAAGGAAGGATCAGAGATATTGTGCGCAGGTGATGATGCTTCTAACATTCCACTGCATAGTTGATTTTTCCCATTGTATATTTTGCTAGGCCAAATATTTTCATTGCATGTACCCTTTTCTAGAACTGTAATAATTGGAAAGCAAAACCCATGTTTGGATTTGTGATACCGCGAGCTGTTTTAGCATATTGAAATGCATCTTGAAAGCTCTGACCTTTTCTCCACATGAGATATGCAGTTACCAAGGAGTTTGAACGAGACACTCCCTCACAACAATGAATAAGAACTCTGCAACTTAGTTCTCTTACCTCCTCAAAATAACCAAACACATCATACATAATACTTTTGATGTCTTCGGAAGGGCTATCTTGCAACCACAATGTCTTATACACCAAATCTGACTTAAAATATTTTGGACAAACAAACCAATACAATTCAATGTGGGTTATGCCATTCTCACAGAGAACCCCTCTATTTTTGGCAACAACATCGCTTCCCAGATAGATGTGTTATGCAACCCTTGGCCATTTCTTACTGAAGAATGCAAATTTATCCCTGTTCAGTTGTGACTCTGTTGGTGGAGTATTTCGTTGAGCTTATCCTAAGTCAAGTTTAATGCCTGGGCTATTTATTTTTCCTGCTTTTCTCTTGGCCTTGTGTGTGGTAGGATTCAGGGATTCTCCAATGTTGTCGAATCCTTCTTTAGGAAAACTCTCAACAATGAAACAAGAGTGATGTTCTTCTCGGAGATCAGAAGCTTCATAACTCAGAAAAATGTAAAAGACAATTTCTCAAAGGCGGTGACACGCAATATAAAAGGTTGGCGAGGGGCTCTTAACTATTATTATATTAACTCACTATTAGGGTGAAACTATTATTAACTATTAACTGACTATTAATCTGATGATCGAATATTATTCAATCATCTAACATTAAATATGAAGGTGCATAGTGGTGCAGGGTGGCACCTGGGGTAGTCTTTCTCAAAGGGAACGTCTTACGGCGTAATTATTTTTATCTTTCCATGAACAACTGGAAAACTCTATCATAGGTTTGGATGTATTGTTAGACACCTTATTGCAATGTGGTTTATGTGCATGTTTTTTGTTGGGTTGTGTTATATTCTTTCCACGTAGTTAATAGGGGGTTTGAAGGGCACCCGTAACACCACTTTATGGGGTCCGGGGCAGTGCCTCGAAAATTTTTGGTTTTGGACCATATGTTAGGTTGGGCAGACCCACCTATGGTTTTTTGCATGATTTTCGCACATGTTTTTTGGACGCGATGGTTTTCGGTCCATGGTATTGGACGCGATGGTTTTCGGTCCATGGTATTGGATGCTTCGGCATGTATAAATATGTATTGTAACATTGAAAGGAACATAATGAAAAATCAAGCTGGTAGTCCCGGTTTTGGGATCCAGGGAAAAATCTCTGTGCATATGTGTTTTATGGGTTATGCTCTCGCATTATTTATTTTCTTTGTTTAAGAATTCGTATGTAGGTAATTTCTGTATAGGGTTAAAACTTACATTTGGTATCGAAGCTGTTTTGGCTTCAAGGGGACGCCTTTGTTGCTGAGGGGTTTCGCTCGGGCCTGTGGTAGACCCTGTTCAGTGGGAGATCTGCGAGATCGATTCTGGTGGTGAAAGAAGATGGCGAGCAGTGGAAAGATAGAGATTGAGAAGTTCAATGGTCAGAATTTTGAGTTGTGGAAACTCAAGATGGAGGATCTGTTGGTGGATAAAGATCAGTGGATCGCGATAGATCCGGGTACTAAACCATCGGGAGTGACCGATGAAGAATGGAAGAAGTTGGATCGGAAGGAAAAGAGCACAATACGATTGTGTGTCTCAGATTCAGTATTGATGAATGTATCAGGGGAAGCTACAGCAAAGGATTTGTGGGTCAAGTTAGGGACTTTGTACCAATCTAAGTCTCTGGTGAATAAATTGTTCCTGCGGAAAAAGCTGTATAACCTGAGGATGAAGGATGGAGACTTGGTGACAGAGCATCTGAATGCGTTTAATACTGTGGTAAGTTAGTTATTATCTGTTGATATTAAAATTTCAGATGAAGATAAGTGCATCAGTATGTTGTGTTCTCTACCAGATTCGTGGGATAGTCTGGTTATTGCAATAGGTAGCAATGCAACTGCTTTGCAGTTTGATGAAATAGTCTCAGCCTTGCTGACGGAGGATACGAGACGGAAAAATATGGACAACCAGAATGGTGATGCCTTGTCTGTACGAGGACGGTCCCAGAACAGAAACAAAAATAAGTCATCGAGTGGGAGATCTAAATCTAGAGGGAGATCTAAATCTCCAGGAAAACCTACAAAGGTGGTGTGCTGGAAATGCGGAAAGGAAGGGCACTTCAGAAGGGATTGTAAATCTAAAGCTCCTGATAAAGGAAATGGATCTAATGATGCTCCTTCTGCAGAGGCGAAAACCACCTCAGATGAAGGTGGGGATGTGTACTTGGCTTCTTCAAGGACACATGTAGATCATGAGGTATGGTTGATTGACTCAGGTGCATCCTTTCACTTCACTCCCCATAGAGAGTGGTTCTACGAGTATGAGAAATACGATGGTGGTGATGTCTTCTTAGGAGATGATAGGAAGGCTAGAATCATTGGTCGGGGAAAAGTAAAGTTGAAGTTGCAAGGTGGAAGGGTTAGAACACTTCCGAGTGTTCTACATATTCCTGCATTGGACAGAAATCTAATTTCTGTAAGCAAGTTGGATGATGCAGGTGTAAAGACGGTGTTCGAGAAAGATACCTGCAAGATGATTCGAGGAACACTGATATTAATGCGGGGAGTTCAGATTGGAACTCTGTACAAGCTGCAAGGTAGCACTGTTGTTGATGGGTGCAATAGTTCTATGGTTCCTGAAAATGGAGTAGAGAATCTAGTGGTCTCTGAAGAGAAGACCATGTTGTGGCATCAAAGGCTTGGACATATTGGAGAGAAGGGCCTTCGAATACTTCATGGTAAAGGGGTAAAGGTATGGTAGAAGGTATGAATAATTGCTCTCTGGATTTTGATTTCTGTGAAAATTGTGTATATGGGAAGCAAAATCGGGTGAGTTTCCCCTCTGGTGGTAATAGGACGAAACAGATATTAGAGCTTGTGCACAATGATGTGTTTGGACCTGTGAAGGTTCCATCACTGGGTAAGTCTGTGTACTATGTATCATTCATAGATGACTTCTCAAGGAATACATGGATATATTTTCTTAAGAAGAAATCTGAAGTCTTTGACAGGTTTAAAGAATTTAAGGCTCTGGTGGAAAATCAGACAGAGAAGAAGATAAAGGTGCTGAGGACAGATAATGGTGGAGAATTTTGTAGCAAGGAATTTGAAGAATTTTGTAAGAAGTGTGGTATAGCACGGTAGAAGACTACTCCATATACACCTCAGCAAAATGGAGTTGCAAAAAGAATGAACAAGACGTTGATGGAAAGGGCAAGAAGCATGCTCAGTGGTGCCGGGTTAGGACAAGAATTCTGGGCAGAGGCGGTGGATACTGCATGTTACCTGATCAACAGATCACATTCATCAGCGTTGGAGGATAAGACTCCACAAGAAGTATGGACTGGTAAGAAACCCTCTCTTTCACATCTAAGGGTATTTGGATGTGATGCCTATGTACATGTTCCAAAGGAGAAATGGACCAAGTTGGATAGTAAATCTGAAAAGTGCATCTTTATTGGGTATAAGGATGGTTTAAAGGGTTATAAGCTTTGGAACCCAGTCACATGGAAGGTTGTGTACAGTCGAGATGTGTTGTTCAGAGAGGTAAAAGATGTTATTCAACATGAAGTCCAACCAAAGGAACCTGAGAAGATAGAGTTTGAGCCAAAGGAGGAAGAATCAGACTCTGCAGCAGAGGAGGAATCAGAAAATGAAGAGCCACAAACTCCGGCTGTGAGAAGATCAGTTCGAGAAAGAAGGCAGCCAGAAAGGTATAGTCCATCTGATTTCAGTTCAAATTTTGCTTTGTCTGTTACTGATAATGATCCCAGAATTGTGAAGGAAGCAGTGGATTCAGAGGATGGAAAACTCTGGAAATAGGCCATGGTCGATGAAATGGCATCTTTGCAAAAAAATGAGGCTTGGGATCTGGTGGAGTTGCCGGCTGGAAGGAAACCCATTGGCAGCAAATGGGTGTTCAAGAAGAAGACAAATGCAGAAAGAAAGGTGGAGAAATACAAAGCTCAGTTGGTTGCAAAAGGTTATTCCCAGGTGCTGGGAATTGATTTTGGTGATATTTTTTCTCCTGTTGCCAAGGTAATTTCTATTAGATTACTTTTATCTATTGCTGCTACTTTTGATTTTGAGGTAGAACAGATGGATGTGAAGACAACATTTCTTCACGGGGATTTGGAAGAGGAAATCTACATGAAGCAACCTGAAGGCTTTGCGGTGAAGGGTAAGAAAGAACTGGTATGCAAGTTAAAGAAGTCTCTGTATGGGTTAAAACAGTCACCGAGGATGTGGTATCAGAAATTTGATACATTTATACGGGGACTTGGCTTCACCAGAAGAAAAGCAGATCATTATGTGTATTTTAAATTAATTGGTGACCGTATTATTTATCTGGTCTTGTATGTGGATGATATGTTGCTGGTTGGAAATGACAAAGAAATTATCCAGGATTTGAAGACCCAATTGTCCTCCAAATTCGACATGAAAGATCTTGGTGCTGCAAACTATATTTTGGGCATGGAAATTAAAAGAGATCGGTCAAAGAGGAAGCTCTGGTTAAACCAGAGGAAGTATGTCGAGACAATACTCCAGAGGTTTAATATGCAGGATAGTAAACCGGTGAAAGTTCCTATTCCTGTAGGTGTGAGGTTATCTGCTGAACAGTGTCCCAAGACACAAGAAGAGGAAGAGGACATGTCCCGTGTTCCATATGCAAGTGCAGTGGGTAGCCTGATGTATGCAATGGTCTGTATTAGACCAGACATTGCACATGCAGTGGGAGTATTGAGCAGGTTTATGTCAAAACCTGGGAAGGAGCACTGGATAGCAGTGAAGCGGGTTTTCAGGTATTTGCGTGGCACTAGTGATTATGGTTTGTGCTACCAAGGAAGACCAGGATTGGACAAAGTGTTGGATATTCATGGCTTTGTTGATGCAAACTGGGCTGGAGATCTGGATCAGAGAAGATCTACAAGTGGGTCTGTGTTTAACATATTTGGAGGTGCAGTCAGTTGGATGAGTAAGAAACAATTTGTAGTGGCATTATCAACTACAGAGGCGGAATACATGGCAGCCACTCATGCAAGCAAGGAAGTAGTTTGGTTGCAGAGATTGTGTTCAAGTATGGGGTTAGTACAGGGAGCTATAAGAATAGACTGTGACAGCCAAAGTGCAATTTTCTTGGCAAAGAACCCTGCTTATCATTCAAAGACAAAGCACATTGATGTTCAATATCACTTTGTGAGGGATATGATAGAAGACAGAAAGGTGTTGCTAGTAAAGGTGGACACTTTGAGGAATACTGCAGATGCATTGACAAAATCTGTGAGCTCTGAGAAGTTCTCTTGGTGTAGAGAAGCAATGGGAATCTCAGGGCTGAAAAAATGACTAAGCTCTCCTGTGGCCCCCTGTGTAAAGAAAACAACAAATGGGAGATTGTTGGGTTGTGTTATATTCTTTCCACGTAGTTAATAGGGGTTTGAAGGGCACCCGTAACACCACTTTATGGGGTCCGGGGCAGTGCCCTGGAAAATTTTGGTTTTGGACCATATGTTAGGTTGGGTTGACCCACCTATGGTTTTTTGCATGATTTTTGCACATGTTTTTTGGACGCGATGGTTTTCGGTCCATGGTATTGGACGCGATGGTTTTCGGTCCATGGTATTGGATGCTTCGGCATGTATAAATATGTATTGTAACATTGAAAGGAACATAATGAAAAATCAAGCTGGTAGTCCCGGTTTTGGGATCCAGGGAAAAATCTCTGTGCATATGTGTTTTATGGGTTATGCTCTCGCATTGTTTATTTTCTTTGTTTAAGAATTCGTATGCAGGTAATTTCTGTATAGGGTTAAAACTTACATTTTTTTGTTGACAAAATTCATGTTAGGATGTTTTTTATGTGGTTGGTGTAATCATTGTTCTAGTATTTTCAAGGAATCAACTTATTATAAGCGGACAATTTGGTGAAGAATGGGGAAATGCACTTAAGAGGAAGGATATTTCAGTTTAGAAATTAGGAAGTTTTTGAATTTAAAAAGGGCCTTGTGAATATTATCTTAAAGTTAATATTTAAAAGGAAAAGAGAAGTAATTTAATTTTATCTTATTTTTCACACTTGGAAATTCATTCTCAAGGAAAAAATAGCTCTTACATGAGAAGAGAGAAGGTTAATAATTAAATATTTGAAAATGTTACAATGATATGCATTATAAAAGAGGTTTCATGCCCATTGTTGATGTTGGTTGTTTCTTGATGAAATGCTATGCTATTTTACAGTTTTATGATCATAGTATTTGTGATTTTGGATTAGGAATTTGGTTAAGCAAAATACTTAAGATCAATATTCATTTATTCTTATATCACTCTCCTGGGAACAATTCTTAGGAAACCAGAATGCATTGTATGTTTTCAAACATTAAAGACTATAAGGTGGTATTAATTTTTTTCAAGAGTAGGATGACATTTTTTATTGTGAATTTGATCACCAACTAATGGTGGTAGTAATATTTTTGTAGATGGGGATATTAATATCTTGGGTGGTTCAGATAATGAATGTTGAAGGCAATAGTAAGAGCCCTACATGCTAGATTTCCAATGATATTTGGTAGTGTTTTAAGTCTTGAAATATCCATGACACTAGGGTTAATAAATTGAGAATATGATCTATGATAATCATTTGGGATATGTTTCAATTAACTTGACAATATTCCACTTTTAAATGTGCTTGTGATTACTTCAAATTGGGTGGTAGTAATATCCCAACCATAGAATCTTATTGAAAACTAGTTTTTACAATTTTGAGACTAACCATCTCAAACCTTAGACAATCTAAAAGTTTATATTATATTGAAGTATTTAAATATGATTTTTTAGTTATTTCAAATGATGATATATTAACATGTTTGTGATCCCATGTTAAAATTAATTATCTTGTATACAAAATATCTTTAAAGTATATGATTGATGATTCTAAATTTCAATTGATTTGATGTATAAAATTTAAAAGGAGGAAAATATAACTAAAGTAAATCCCCCTTATATTTTTATGCGTAAAAATTGAAATCACAATGTAAAATTTATGTTATTTCTTGCAATATTTTATCCTTACACCATTCAATGAAAAAAAGAAGAAGACGAAGAAGAAGAAGAGTGTGCCATGATCTACTTATGAAGAAATCCATCATAGACGCATATATGATATTGACACTCGATAGTATCCAATTGTGAAATCACTTAGGTCTAACATAGCAATGTAATGAAATGGAGACGCTCTCTAAACAATGCAATTCACATCTACTCATTATCGTACACTACTTATATATGAGACTAAGATAGAGAGATAATGAATGTAAAGCCTCGAATCCATGACATTCATATGGTCCAAACTCTTATTAAATGAGTATATTGTCTAAACATTACACATAACAATGTTCATGCATAACAATGTTACGCATAACAATGTTCTTTCTCTTGCTAGGTCACTGAGGGTTCTTAGGCGATGTGGATTTCACCGTAAGAACCTCGATGGAATTCTTAGAAGAAGTGGGTTCTTCTTGAGAGCTAGGGGCACTTGTTGGGGCTTGAGAAGTGACCATCATTTTTTTGAGATGAGCAACTAACTGGCTCATTGTATCAAAGGAAAATAACCAATAACTGCCTCAGAGTGTGGCCTTCGTTTGGGTCAGGCTGGTTTTGTTGAACGGTGAGGAGAATTAGGAAGAATATTGTACAATGTGCCCACCAGATCGAGACTTTGAGCACGTAAAATGGCCACCTTGGGAAATCTGAGGATAAAGGGATCAGGTGAACTAGCCTCTAAGAACATCGTTAGGGAGTTTAGTTCAGAATAACCTCTTGCATCTTCGCCATTCATGGATATGACTAGAAATGTGGGTGGAATCAACTTATTTAAAGTTTGGAAAAAGGTTAGTCTCGATATCTAACCTTTTAGGTAGCTGAAAAAGGTTCAATCTACCAAAATTGATCTTTCCCATTCAAGGCAAGAAATAAGATCGGAAACAGACCAACAATAGATATGCACTTAGAAACAGAGTGAAAAATCGTTTTTTTAGATTTTTTTCTAACAATTTCTTGTCTTAAATTTGATTTGATCTCTTTTCACGATCAAACACAAATCTAGGCAAATCATTATCTGATTTGCTAAGTTAGAAGTAACCTACTAACTCAAGTGAAATTTCCCCATAACATATAGGTTGGAGTGTTGTTAGGTTTGGTATATTGTCCCTAACCATGTTTTGTGTTGAATGTGGACCATAGGTAGCTTTAGGTGAGCCTTTGCCCTAGTGGAGTACTCCTAGCCCAACTTGAGGGTGATCCAATACTAAGTACTAGAGTAGTGAGGTCACATGGTGGGGTATAACATCTAAGGTTTATAACCGGTTGGTGCTTATTGTAAGATAAGTATTCTTATTGTGTGTTGAAATTATATTTGTTGTTTTACTTCTTAGAGATTAGTTGTATCTTTCTAGTAAGATACTACATGTGGAAAATATAGTCTCTATGTAAAATTTTTGCTTGAAAATTTTAGAAGGTAAATGAAGCACCAATCTAATTCTAGGAGGTATAAATCCTTTCTTAGATCTCATATTGGGCATAGAAAAATCTATGAGAATATCTTGGATGATAGAATATAGTGATTGACTTCGAATTGAAATTTTGGTATCCAAAAACTCCAAAAATTAGCAAAAATATGTTGTATAGGAACAAATTGGGGAAAGTAGGCCAAACTTCAATTGGTCATAAATTTTATCTGAGAGCTAAGATTTTGGTAAATAAGTAGTCAATAGAAATCTATTGAGGAGACAAAACCATTTATTATCCCATATCCATTTTAATTATTATGGATCAAGACATAGTTATATTGATCGAAAACTCATTGAAATATTTCGTTTAAACATAATCAAGCATACAAAAATTTGGTGGGTCTAGTGTAACATCCCTGGTGAAAATTCCATGTAAAAATATATATAAGGCCACGGTGATGGTACACATATTCCAAGTTGAATGGTAGGGGAAACATCCTAGTGGGTGTTGATTTGGTTTATTATGGCTACGGAAATTGGCAAAGGCAATCACTAAGGCTTTGGGAAGGCATGAGGCATTAATTGGAATTTTATTTATGAAAATAATGGAAATTAGGATAAAAGGAAGGTGAAATGTCACAAATTGCATGTGAAGAGGAAATTGAAGGAAAATAATGGAAAATGAAGAAAGTAGAGGTCTCATTAATAAAAAGGCTTCTGTGGATCAATGGCAAGACTTGGTCAGTTCAGTGTTGGAGCTCTCTCTCATTATTCTCTCTCTCACACTTTTGGATACTTAGAGTTTTATTGGAGCACTCTTGGAGGGGTTGCATACTTGGATTCTTGGATCAAGAAGGGAAAGGGAGAGAAAGAAAGCGTAAGAGGGCGTCGAGATCAACAACTATAATGGGATTTTCTTACAGGTAATGAGTTGCATGTATGTTTTTCTCACTATTTTTGGCATGCACATGCATGTGATTTCTTGTGATTTTTCATTGGGATGGAGGATGTCTGGGATTGACAGTGGATTGCCTAGCCTTGCCATTTCCTAGATAGCCATGGTGATTGTGGGTTTACTTGCATTGTTTGTTTTTTATTGGTTCTCATGTTCCATAGCTTGGGTTGAGTTACTAGTCATGGAGCCTTGGTTGGACAAACACTCTAGAGTTTTGTGTCATCTTGGGTTGAGTTACTAGTCTTGGAGCCTTAGTTGGACAAACGATCTGGAGCCCTTGTTGGGTTTAGTTACTAGTCCTGAGCCTTGGTTGGACAAATGCTCCAGAGCCCGGTAAAAGCTATGTGTTGAGTTACTAGTCCTAGAGCCTTGGTTGGACAAACACTCTGGAGCCCTGGAAGGTTGGGATAGTGGTCGATCTGATGTTGGTTTTGTGATGTCTGACAGTGAGGTGGAATCACCATTTAATGGGTTTAGGTGGATGGCCTCTGGAAGCCCTTCATGAGTTTTGATTGATGTTTTCCATGAGATCCCACATTCATGCTTCGAATAAGGCATAGGGGTGAATGGCTGAAGAGAGATTTGGCTTAGCCATTCTACGACTAGGTGGAACATGGAAGTCCCAACCCAGGATTGGATTTTGCATCATCAATGAAAGGTTATTTCTCCTGTTATTTCTATGAGTATTATGATGGATTATATGAGGTGTAGTTTGCTGTGATTTCATTGATATTTATGTCCCTATTATGATGGTTATGTATGTATTTTATGACAATAGTTATGTTTGGCTCTCATCATGTTCTTACTTGTTATTGAATGATCATTGTATCTATGACCTAATGTATGAAATTTTAGCTAATGTGATAAGGAGACAATTCTTCATAGTGAATCTCAGATAAGTATGAGACCCCTATGCTTAGATTTGTTATTTACACCTGTAGGTTGCGTATTTACTAAGTGTTTGACAAAATTTATGTCATGGTTAGGCTTTTTTAGATCAATCCCTTGATAGAGTTTTTGTTAGAGGCTTTTCCTTGGTTTCATTTATTGTCTTGGAAAGTCTCATCAAGTTTCAGGCATTGGTTTTGAGACTAGCCCTAAAAAAGTGGCTTAAATCTCGCAGTCTCTGGCACAGAACTGGTTGATAGAGACTATAGTCTCACCCTTGTAGGCACTGTGGGAGCGACTATAGGTTTACAGTCGCATGCATGCCTTTTCATGGGAGCGACTCTGGGTTTAATTCATTTAAATTCTATGTTAACTTAGGGGTTGGGCACTTGGAGTGGTGAATTGGCTCCTTGGGGTCCTGAAGCACTTGAGGGAGGTCTATATGTTGTGTTTCCATCGATTCCATTTCTGTAAGGTTAACTAGGAGGTTGAATCATGTCATTGTAGCCTCTTGTCACATGTTTAACTTGGCCGACCGGTTTCTTGGGTAGATGTGGGAGGAGGGTATTACAGAGTGGTATCAAAGCGTGGTTGTGCTCTCCTTGGGCTGTGTGTTGGTCATGCATTCATGTTGGTTTCATATGTCTTCCTTATGCATGTATTCCATGTGCTTGTTTCATTTGCATGGTGTTGAGCATGGTTGTAGTGATGCCGGCATGTAAAGGTTGAAGGTGTTGTCATGGAGTATGGCTTCATGTGCGTTTGGTTGAATATGCATTGTTATGCACATTAGTGTTCACATATTATCAAGTGCATGTGATGTGGTTGGTGTTGTCATGTAGAAGGTCATGGTGTAATTACTGCGATAATTCCTCTCCTGTTAGACGAGCCCTGCCTTCCTTGATGCTTATTGGGTGGTGGGCTTATGGTCGAGCCTGCTTGCGCATCATGACTGGAATCATGAACAATTTTCCATCTTGAGTGATTGATCGATTGATGGGAATTTGGTGCAGTGTGAAGCAAGTCCAATGCCTGATGTATTAGATGCATCAGATGGATGCGAGGGAATTGATAAAGCACCAGTTTACCTAAAGCCTTTGGAAGTGTGATTCATTGAAGTGAATCAGTCGAGGATGAGGAGCGAGAAGCTGCTCACCCTCCCCCCTACTATTCACCCACCCGCCCCAAAGGGACCTAATAATAGGAAAGCACTTGGTGAGTTCCAGGGAGAGGGAGGGGAAGGAGCTTGTGTACTTGTCACACCCCTAAGTAAGGTGTATCATATTGAAAGTTAGGAGTCACTAACTTCTTAGATAGGCTTTTAGTTACGTATTGAAAGCCGAAAGGGTGGCCATCTTTCGAAGAAAGCATAATAGCTTGTTGGTCTAGCTCCATGGCACCAAAAATGTATCGAGGCTCAAGTGATTCACCGAAGCGACGAGACCTTGAAAGCATTAAGCTGGCTCTCAAGACCCAAGGTTCTTTATTTCTCACCCATAAGGGTGAGGTATTTCTTACTCAACTAACAAGAGAGGATGCCCCGGTAGGGCTTGATCATAAGGGAGAGGAACATAGTCGCTCGACCATAAGGATGTGTTGTGGCCACCAACAACCTCCCTCCTTATCTGGTGTTATTGCTAATACTAAATAAGTGGGGGCCCTTAGTCAAAAAATTTAAAAAATCAATTAGTGCTTATATTTCCTTTTGGATAAAATTTACCATCATGGACTTAGGAAAATACTTTTGAAAAATCTAAAAGGCTTAAGTTTCATGATGAAGAAAGTAAAGTCACTCCTTAAGAAATATCGCATCGCGCAAAGAATGATAGGGTACCTTCTTATGAGCCAAAATGATAAAAAAATGAGAGATTGCAATGCGAAACTCCATCGCATCGCATGCATTAATGAGCACTCACATTGGAAACCTAAAAATCACTGATATGTGATGTTGCATATCGCAAAATCGCAATTCGCATAAAGCACATCAACAGTAACGATTAGGCGATATTGCGATATTGCGATATTGTGATCAAGCAACCTTGCGATAGAACAACACGATGATATTGCGGTAATGCGATGCAGCGATCTGCGATATTGCAAACCAAATCGCAAAATCTCTCCATCGCAGTTGGTTCTGGCTCGTTATTCAAAAAGCTTTTTTCCATAAACCAAGAACCGGTTACGCGCTTTAATGATAATTAATGAGTTACATGCCAGTTGTTAATAAAATATGGTTTTGTGTTTTCCGAAGAGCCAGTTCACGTAAGGTGGCGTGTTTTTGCATATCCTTGGCATTTAAAGCTTTCCTGTCATTATTTATTATCATTACTCTCACCTCACTTGTGAACTGCAGGAACGAAGAACAAAAGTTACACAAAGAAATGTGCAGGAAACTATGGGGAAAAAGGGTAAGGCTCCAATGTCCAAAGACAGAGAAATGGCGCCCTTATACACAGACACTGCATGCAACAGAGCCGCAGATTCACAGAATTCTGCTAAGCCATCCATTACAGATCTCTCATATACAACCATTGTTAAATGGGTACTAAACGATGCTGATATCAGAAACAGACAGTTTAATGCTTAGGGTCAAGAGCTCACGAAATCATTATTTTTACAAATTTTGAGGTTTATACCCGATAAGAGAAAGAGGCGCAAAAGGCGAAAAACGCATCAGAGAAGCCCGGATCAAGGCAAGGAGGCAGTTTCCGATGCGCGATTAGCGCCTAGCGCTAATCGCGCATCGCTGAGAAAATTGCTCGAGAATGAAAGCTTCTAATTGCTCAATCACCTGCAAGCCCCGGAAATTGCAAGAAAGCAATGAGGAAAACAAACTGGAAACAGAAAGCTAAAGAAAAGGCAGAAGCAATCCAAAGGTTAACCAAGTTGAACTGGGATTATTACTGGGCATACACGGTAAAGCCACAGAGTCAGTGAATGACTCTCAAGTATATAATCCATTTTGCTGAGAAGATGGCGCCAGCTCTTGCCGATTCTGTTTGCTTAGCTCAACTAAAAGCGGAAGACAGTTAGCCGACTCTACTCAAGAAAATACTGAATGCTTGCAATGTTAAGGAGCAAATGCAGAAATAGTTAGATATTAGCCAAAAATGAGAAACTAAAAATTGATATCCAAACTTTGTTTAATCGTGATGATTGGAATCATGTAGATCATCCTTGGATCTTGGACAATGTAGAGTCGGATTAGCACAGAGATTGGTTCTACCAGGAGGAAAGATGCTGGCCAACAATGAATAAATCGTTGGCATGGCGAATACATACAGATGATGAAGATTGACCAGGCGATAGTCTTTTGCTTATTGAAAGGGTTTATAATTCTTTTATTTTGACATCCATTTTATACATGTACATTTGAATAAATCATTGAATTATCTTTAAACAGTTTATATTTGAGAATTATTTTGAATTTAATCGAATATGATGTTCGACATCAAATTCAATCCAAGCAAATGTTTTCCATTTTTCTGTAGTTATAATGTTTGAGAGAGATGTTTTCCATTTTTCTGTAGTTATAGAGAACCATCTTTCCATTTTGCTTCACATAATATAGCTATCGATTTTTTTTATTATGCTTCACATAATATAGCTATCCCAATGACTCATGAGGATAACTTCTTATGTTGCATGTAATTAGAAGATAAGCATGCTCGAACGATTTTCTTTCTTTATATCGCATGAAATATTTATTTCTGAACATGAATATTCGTGTGCTATGCTTTGAATATGTATAATAATATTGCACGGAACGCTGGTAAACCTCAGGAGGGGATGCCATCTTTACTATTGATGATTTATTAGCAATTATATTACATATGGCAAAGGAAATGTGGCAAAGGAAATACCTTAATGCAGTAGCATAGAAAATAATAGCAAAGACCTTATAAACTTATTAGAATATTAATAATAAAGAGGAATTAAAAAAATGAAAAACAAATCACCAAAATCAAATCCAGAGGAATCCATAAAACTAAAAACAACCTAATATTAACATTAGAAACAACTAAAACACTACATATCAAGGTTAAGGTAATAATCTCTCACAAGATTAAAGTAATAATCTATGACCTGTCCTGTAACAAATAACCATTTAGATTGAACACAATCTTTGGTTCGGATATAGATAACCTCGGTTTCGTTTTGTTTTATATATCAGCTTGCAGGGTTGTTTGCCATTTCAAGTTTTTAATTTATATTACATGGAAATGTAAATGCATGAGGTGGCATTGTTGTTACTTTCAAGTGGTTTCTTCTGTTATTAATACTCCACCTCTAAGATTGTGAATGTGCAATTTTCACCTGTAGTTGCTTCATTTCTAATTGTTCCCTTGTAAGTTTAGTTACAATATTTCACGTTGCTTATAATTGTTCCCATATCACTAGTTCTTGCATATGTAAGTTTAGTTACAATATTTCCTGTTGCTTATAAAAGTAATGTATGCTAAGCCATTCAATGTTGTTGTTACTTTCAAGTGGTTTTTCTGTTATTAATACTCCACCTCTAAGATTGTGAATGTGCAATTCTTCACCTGTAGTTCTAATTGTTCCCTTGTAAGTTTAGTTACAATATTTCCCGTTGCTTATAATTGTTCCCACATCACTACCTCTTGCATATGTAAGTTTAGTTACAATATTTTCCGTTTCTTATAAAAGTAATGTATGTAAGCCATTCAATGTTGTTGCAATGTTGTTTTGGCCATTCAATGTTGTTGTAGTGTTGTTTTGGTCTTTGATAGTGTTCTTACATTACACAAAAGATCCATAATGAGATGTAATGTACACATCCTCAACAACAGAAAACAATTACCAATAACATATTGAATAAAACAATCTTATACCCTTAACCACTTCCAATCCCAGAGTAGAACGCAGATTCTGGTGTATGATTCTCCGTTAAATTATTTTTCTTTCAATAAAGCATAACAAAGACATCTACTTTATATATCTGCTGCATCTCAACCAAATCCTTAATTTTTCCATTTCAATTAAGTAGTTTTACAATCCATAGTTCTATTCCAAAATGGTCATCCATAGCTCTATTCCAAAATGGTTTTTGTTAGAAATTGTAATTATTTCTGCATGCATGAATAGTTGGTTAAAATTAGATAGTCAGTTAATTGAGTTTTGATTCAAGTCAAAATGGTTTCTGTTAGAAATTGTAATTATTTCTGCATGCATGAATGATTGGTTAAAATTAGAGAGTCAGTTAATTGAGTGTTGATTCAAGTCTTAAGTGATAGACTAGTTTAGTGTGTGGTTGCATGTCAAGTTATTGTAGGCAAGTCTCTAGTAGAAAAGGTTTAAATGCCCTTTACCTGGTTCATTGTAAAAATCAAGTTTTGTGTGATCAATAGAATAGCAACAGCTCCTATCCTTTGTGTGTGTTAAATATTGTGTTTCTCTCTTTTGCCTTTCCAACCACGAGCTTCTCAAGTAAAAAACAACCTACCACTTAGAAATATCAACAAATTTGGTGGTTACTGTAACTTATCAAACAAAACCATAAATTCATTTGAATAATGAATGACCACACATTATCGTTTCTTAGTTGTAAAGCACAGTTATATAACAACATTTGAAGGGAAAAATATCTTATTTAATTGCAGCGAAATTTGAACAATCTTAAGAAAACAACGACGACAATTGAATCTTAAATCTAGAGGAACTTTTTATTGAACCGTCTCATGATATGCATCATATGTTTTCAAAAAACAAGGTTGTGGAATAAATTTTGAGGTCAGGCAAAAGAGTTATATGAGGTTCAAATCAGACCCACAATAAGGACGTCAAAGGTTAAATGACAAGACACAAGTCTGGTGAGACAAAATATAAGCTCCTGAATATCAATTGCAATAAAGGTACCCCACAAGAGGACAAATCTAAGTGCCACGTTAACAAGATTTATAGTTGCCCAATAAAGTGATTTTCACCAAGACCAGGGTCATTAAAAGGATAGAAATGCCTTCAGAGATTTGCTTTCAAGTTAATAAAAGACCACAGATAAGACCAGGGTCATTAAAAGGATAGAAATGCCTTCAGAGATTTGCTTTCAAGTTAATAAAAGACCACAGATTTGTTGAGATACTTGTGCGTAACTAATCTTCAGTGTAGTTAGCTACTCCATAATTGTTGGAAGTACTACACACTTACATGTGAGCTATGAGTTAGAGCATGGGACCACATGCAAGATTCCTTTTGCATGATTTACTCCTTGATTTGCTCCTCTTTAACTCCGCAATAGTTAGTTTTTCTGCATGATTTACTCCCTGATTTTCTCCTTCTTTAACTCTGCAACTGGTTAGTTCTTCTGCATGATTTACTCCCTGATTTTCTCCTTCTTTCACTCCGCAACTGGCTAGTTCTCTCTGGAACTTGTTGTAGGTGTTGAGTCTTCTCAATGATCACCACTATAGTGCATTACCTTGGGATCTTCACCTAGTAATGTTATATCATGAGCATTGTAACCTATTTTCTAATGAATCACTCTTTTGTTCTTTTGATTTTCTTTTAGTGTTTTTGCTCTGCAAAGCTGTGTGTTCAACCTTTACTAGCTAGATTCATCTGTGCGGGTTTTCTAACACATTTACATGGAATCAGAGCCCACAGGTTGCTAGATAAAAGGCGCACCAACACTTTATTTTGCAGGTATTACAGTTTGGAGATCGAAGATCGATAGAAAAATGGAGTTTCCCAAAGCATCGATCCTAACACCGTACAACTATCATGAATGGAAGGACCAAATGGCTCGATACCTTCGTCATAAAGCGTTGTATAGGATTACCATGGCTACAGAAGTAGAACCCACTTCGGCCATAGAGAAATCCAAGTACCTCAACTGTATGGATGAGGCCCACGGATCCATATGCATGTGCATCTCTCCAGAGTTGCAGTTTCATCTATCTGCCTGCAATACTCCCAATGAGATTTGGAAAAAGGTTGAAGATCTTTATAGGAAACAGGATGAGATGAAAGGACATTTGCTCAAAGTGGAGCTGCTGCCATTGGATCCACAAAACTATGACAGAATTCAAGACTTCTTCACCGAATATAATGATCTATTGCTGCAACTCAAGGGTTGTGGAATTGACAAATCCAAGGAGGAGAGTCGCCAAGTTCTCTCTATTATGTCAAAGCTTGGACTGGAATATTCCGTCTTTGTGTCTACATTTCATTCAGTAAGGCTCGCAGCAGATAAATCCTACACTATGCCTTCTCTCAAAGAATTTATGGAGTCCCTTATTTTCGAGCAAGATAAACTCATTGGCATGGGGAAAATCAAACCTCCAAAAGCGCATGCACTTGCTGTGCATGATGGCAGCCACAATAAAAATCACAGATCTGATTCAAATCAGAAAAATTAGCAGCAAAAAGACAAGGGAAAAACACATTCCCATCCAAAGAAGGAAGGGTTCACCAAGCCCTTCAATGAATCCTCTGGCTCGAGAAATGAGCAAGGGAAGAAAGGAAACATATGCACCTATTGTCAAAGAGGACTCCATCCAGAATCCTCTTGCATGAAGAAACAAATTGACCAAATGGCAAAAATCCTTCAGAAGCACAACCTTGGGTACCACTTCCCTTAGGGCGCCAAGAAGAAAACTGAGGATCAGCCACATGGGAAAGGTAACAATTTTTATGCTTTAGTTGCAATTAATTCTTCTCCTGATGCATGGATTATAGATTCTGGTGCATCACATCATATGGCTGCTGCAAAGGAAGTCTATTCCTCTTTGGATGCATGCAAAGGACCTCCCATCTGAATCCTCCTTATTGCTTACACATGCTGATGATAGTAGTAGGCTTTGGCACGAGAGGTTTGGTCACTTAAATTACAGGTATATGCAGCAACTAAGCAAGAATGAGATGGTGGAAGGCTTGCCAAATATCAGTTTCTCCAAAGGAGTTTGTGAAGGGTGTGTCCTTGGCAAACATCCTAGAGAAAAGTTTGACACCGAAAAGACTCACAGAGCATCCTCTCCTCTAGATCTGATCCGTAGTGATCTCATGGGGCCTTTTCCTCATCCTTCCATCAACAAAGCAAGTTATGTGCTTACATTCATTGATGATTTCTCACGGTATACTTGGGTGTATCTTCTCAGGGCCAAATCTAAAGTTTTTGCACACATTGAAGATTTCAAAGCACTAGTTGAGACACAGTCAGAGAGAAAGATCAAAGCCCTCTGTACAGACAATGGGGGTAATATGTTAACACAACACTTCAAATCTTTGCCTTTAGTCTGACATACAGTTGCAGTACACAATTCCATACACTCCGCAGAAGAGCGGAGTTGCTGAGAGAAAGAATCGATCTCTTAAAGAGATGGCTTCCGGCATGTTTCATGCTAAGTCACTGCCTCATAAGCTATGGGCTGAAGCACTTAAATGTGCTAACTACATCCAGAACAAATCTCCTCATAGGTCTGTCAAGGATCAGACCCCCTTTGAGGCTTGGAGCAGCACTAAACCAGAGGTCACCCACTTCCGTGTTTTTGGCTTCCGAGCATGGGCCAGGATCCCCTCTGAAAAGAGGAAAGCTCTTGATCCACAGAGCATTGAGTGCATCTTTGTTGGATACCCTGATGGTGTGAAGGGATACCGACTCGTGATTCCCTCTACGGACAAGCTCATCATTGAGCGAAGTGTCAAATTTGAGGAAAGTCTCTCGCATGCACCTCAATCGCTGCATGCAGACACTTTTTATCTACCTCATGTCCGAGATGATGACTCAGTACACTCAGATGCAGATACAGAGCATGTAGATGCCGAGGTAGAGCATGCAGATGCAGAGAAAAAGTCTTCAGATACAAATCTAGTGCATGAAAATGATGATCCACATCCAAGCCCAGATCGGGCTTCTAGCAGTGAATCATATTCCCCTGGCATAAATCAGAGAACAAGGAGCTTACGTGAGATATATGCACAAGATCACCCAGCTGCTAGAAATGGTCTTGTGGGGGATAATTTTGATCTGCAGAGGACTAGCTCAGAGTTTATTGAGCCTCCTCTTGTCCTCACTACCACTGAACCATCGTCATCCTGGCATTGCCATTTGGTTCAGTCTTCTGATCCACAGTCTTATGCTGACGCTGCTGGGCATCCATCTTGGGAGTCCGCCATGGAGGAGGAGTGTAACTCCCTCCTCAAGAACGAGACTTGGGATCTGGTCCCCCTTCCTTCAGAAAGGAAACTTGTCCGATGCAAATGGGTCTACAGGACCAAGAGTGCTGCAGATGGGCAAATCACCAGACGGAAAGCAAGGCTAGTAGCCAAAGGCTTCCAACAAGTGCATGGAATTGATTATGATGATACCTTTGCTCCAGTGGCAAAGATGGATTCCATATGCCTTACACTTGCCATTGCGGCTGCCCAGGGGTGGGAAGTACATCAGATGGATGTGAAGAATGCCTTCCTTCACGGAGACCTATCTAAGGAGATCTACATGGAGCAACCACATGGTTTCATTCAGGATTCATCTTTGGTCTACAGACTAAAGAAATCTCTCTACGGCCTTAAGCAGGCCCCGAGAGCTTAGTATGCGAAGATGGATTCTTTTCTCTTATCACAAAACTTTGAAAGATGTAAGTTTGATCCAAATGTTTACATGCTTAGGACACATGATTCTCTTCTTATCTTAGTTTTGTATGTGGATGATCTCCTAATCACCGGCAGCTCGGCTTCAGCCATTGCTACAGTCAAGAGGGCCTTGCATGATAGGTTCTTGATGACGGACATGGGTCCATTACACTTCTTTCTTGGTCTTGAGATCAGCCAAGATGCCACAGGCATCAAACTCTCTCATGCTAAGTATGCATGAGATCTCCTCGAGAGATTTTGCATGACTGACTGCAAGCCAACACCGACTCCTTTTCTGTCTGGGGTCCACCTTGAGGATGGAGGTGACACTCCATTAGTTGATAGCACTCTCTACCGACAGCTAGTGGGGAGCTTATTGTACCTCACCCACTCCAGACCAGATCTCTCATATGCAGTAGGGACAATTTCCAGATACATGCAGGAGTCGCATGAGCTACATTGGAATGCTGCCAAGCGCATCCTCTGATATGTGCAGGGCACCATCACCTTCAGGATTCACTATGCAGCAGGCACTGCATTGAATCTCCTTGGCTTCACAGATTCTAATTAGGCGGGAGACAACATTGATCGCAAATCCACCTCCGGATATTCACTCAGTCTAGGATCTGGCCCTATTTGTTGGTCGAGCAAGAAGCAGGTTGCTATTGCTCTCTCTTCAGCTGAGGCTGAGTACAGAGGAGTAGTCAACATCACCATTCAGGCTCTATGGCTACAACACTTCCTCATTGAGTTGGGCGTCCAGTTCCACCAGCCCATTGTCATCTGGTGTGACAACCAGAGCACTCTCAAATTTTGCAGGGATCTAGTACAACGGCAACGGATGAAGCACATAGAGATCCATATGCACTACATCAGAGACTTAGTACATGATCGGGTCATTGATTTGCAGTTCTGTCCCTCAGCAGAACAAATTGCAGACATCTTCACCAAGAAATTCACTAAGCAGAAGTTTCGCTCTCTGCGCAATCGTCTTGGAGTGAAGGACACAGTTGCTTAGCAACTGTCTTTTCTTCCTCTTTTCTTTTGATTACATTGTATTTTGAGGGGGTTTTTCCCATGAGGTTTTCCCTCTTTCCTCAATTTTAGTACAAGTTGCACTATATTTTGGGTGACCTTTGGCCTTAGTTTCCAGGGCCCATTTCTATTTTTCCCCATAGTGGTGTTCAGGGGGGGGGGGTTTGGAAGTACTACACACCTACATGCGAACTATGAGTTAGGGCATGGGACCACATGCAAGATTCCTTTTGCATGATTTACTCCTTGATTTGATCCTTCTTTAACTCCGCAACTGGTTAGTTCTTCTGTATGATTTACTCCCTGATTTTCTCCTTCTTTAACTCCGTAACTGGTTAGTTTTTCTGCATGATTTACTCCCTGATTTTCTCCTTCTTTCACTCCGCAACTGGCTAGTTCTCTCCGAAACTTGTTGTAGGTGTTGAGTATTCTCATTGATCACCACTATAGTGCATTACCTTGGGATGTTCACCCAGTAATGCTATATCATGAGCATTGTAACCTATTTTCTAATGAATCATTCTTTTGTTCTTTCGATTTTCTTTTAGTGTTTTTGCTCTGCAAAGTTGTGTGTTCAACCTTTACTAGCTAAATTCATCTGTGCAAGTTTTCTAACACATTTACAATAATCCCTACTACTAATTGTGTCACCCGACATTCTGCTGATTGCCCAAACAATATTTCGATTTTGCTTTAAATTGTTATTGGAAAAGCATTTGTTGGGTTTGATTTATTCTGGCTACTCCCTCGAAGAGATGGAGAAGGGACATAGGAGGTTCTTGTGAACACCTTTGGTGTTGTAAATCATCTCGCTGTGAAAAAATGACTGCAAAGACACTAGAGCATATACAGTTCCTAACAAATGTATTGATTTGGGTGCAGTCAATAGATGCACAATTGCATCAAAATTTTCAAGCTGCGGATCAATTACAGTTACTTTGCAATAATGTACACTAAAAAAGCTTGCCAATAATACAAAAGTTCGCTTAGATCAAGGAACACTGAGAGGAAATAGGAGCTCAAGCAGAGGCAAAAATGGAATAAATTTGGGTTAGAGGCCTTTAGTGAGCAAAGAGATAGGTTACGCACTTGCAGAGTGTGCTTGATTAAGAAAAAAAATTGTAATACATCTCTATTCATTTGATTAATGGAAGTGGGAATTGGGATTTTTAGCATATTTCTTTCCCCAGATAAAAATACTTGTTGCATATGTGTTATTTCTTCTTGCATATCAGAGAATTTTTTTTTTAATTGTGAATTAATGTCCGCAGAGCAGTAGAGTAGGTTTTTGTCTTATGATCTTGATTAAAATTTCATGAACAACTGCAAATCTACAACCTTATTTGTATAATGCATATGTTGTTGGGCTATATCAAGTCCCTTCTCCAATGTGATCCTGCTCCTCTAGCTCCCCTGAGTTCCAGTGCCAAAGATCAAGCACCTATCACCTCTTCTGAATCTTGATTTCCTACATGTTAACTTACAATTTTTTGTTTCATAATACTATAGATGATTTTTTTTATCATGTTAAAACTGTTAAATATGTTAGAATTTTGGACAAATTACACTAGTAGAAAATGAGAAATTAGTGACTAAAAAAGTTAGTCACCCCAACTTTTCCAAGTGAAATACTACCAAAAATTAGCAATTTTAAGTGACTCAACTAAAAACAACTAACATAAATGACTAGTTTAGTCACGGGTTAAAACATATGACTAACTAATAAGTAACACAACTAAAAATAACTAATGTGAATGAGTAATGTAAACTAAACTATGACTAACTTCTAATAAGGTATTTTTGAGCTACCTACAACTACTTAAAGTTTATTAATAACATTATTCCCAAAAATAATGGGCTACCTAAGACTATTTGAATTTATTAATAACATTATTCATAGAATTAGAAATATTTTCCACCTCCTTAAAAGTTAGTTGATGTTCACCTTATGTTAAACCTCATATTCTCTTTCCCTCTTTATATGAACATACTTGCTTAAAGAAATCTTTTAACAATTTCATGTAATGGATCTTAACAACATTTCTCATTATATATATTTAAATTTTTTGATACCTCAATTCAATCCAAAATTATCATTTTGTAGACCCCTCTATGCAAAGAATCCTCCTACTCAATAATAGCAACATAAACAATAAACAATGGACAAATTTTTAAAATCTAATTTTGGGCCACTCTAAAATCTAAAATTGACCCATTAAAATTTAATTTCCTGCTGCAATTGACAAATTTACAAATTGCTAAAATCTAATCATTTAATTTCCCTCCTACCCCTTCCTTGCTACCCTTCTTCCTTAGCAGGTTGGGAGAGGGCTCAAAGCCAATTTGCTACAGTAGCTAGGGATTTTACTGTAAATAAATTCTATTTCGTACCGGGCTTCATGGCAGACTTAGAATTGCAGTCCCTTCTTGGTTTGTAGTGCCAAATGCCGCGGAAAGAGAAATACTGGAAGGTAGGTAGCAAATGATACTTGGGGCCCTTAGCAAAGCATCCCCCTCAGGTGAAAGGATGATTGTGCTATCCCATAATATGAGGGGCATAGGGATGGCCTCCAAAGAACGATCCATGAATAGGTTGATTCAAAAACATCGACCATCCATTCTGTACATTCAAGAGACTATCTGTTCAGCTGAAGTAGCTCAGAAGGTCCTCTCCCGATGGTCGAGGATGCATAATTTGCGTCCTCCAAAATAGTTACACAATTTTGGAGATGTAGAATGCTATCTAGGTTAGTTTACAATTCTGGAGATGTAGAATGCTATCTAGGTCAACAATGTATAATGAGAAAACAGGAAATAACCTCCCAACCAGATCCTCTGCCTATAAATAATAATACGACCCTCTTTTTCAATTTATTGCAGCTGGGACGATTTGACGAAGGCTCAGATATTACATGGTTATGATGATATTAATGGCCACCTAGAGCCTTCAGAGAGTGCATGGATGATACACTTGGAAAGAATGGCTACAGGTCAAGAAACAGAATGCTATCTAGCGTTTTTTTTCATTAAAAAAAAATTAGATACAGGTCAAGAAACACCCGTTGCCACCATAGTCCATCAAATACCACGTATAACCTTTTCTATGAATCATGCAGCCTTCACCACATCCCAACGGATGCATTTCTCGATTCATACGTTATCCCAAATTATCTTTGAACAATCGTTCCTTCCGGTAATACTCAAATAACAGTTCTATAACGACGGTTTGGTTATGGTAATAGTAAGAAATGGTATAAATAGATACCGCTGCTTACATTGTTTCCTCGCAATCGCATTCTGCTTCTGCTTCTTCTTCGGATTCTGAGCGCTCCTCTTTACCGGTACAACCGAGAAGCCAGGCTGTTCTTGAATCTCGAGGCTGTTCTTTATCCACCCGTGGGTTCGCGATTAGATTCGAAAAAACTGCTCCGATTAAATTTATATCATGAATCGTTTGAAGGACGTTAAAGCCATGCAAGCTATAAATATTTTTTGCCATTGTTGGAGCAGACAGTATGAAGATGAAGACGCTCACGAATCTCTCGTCCATAAACTTTATGAATTTCGGGAGGAGATTGGTAGAGGAAGGTCGGGAGTGGTATACAAATGCATTGACAGGACAACAGGAGAGCAATTCGCGTGTAAAATGATACCCGCGACCAATAATGCATTGAATGAAATGAAGATATTCCAAACTCTTGGCAAACACCCAGCAACCTTGAAGCCCATAGCCCACTACGTGCAGGAAAGGGTGGCGAAATATGGCTCGTCAACGGATGTGTACATGATTTTAGAGCTGTGTGATGGGGGAGATCTCCAGCGTTTTATTGACGGCTATGGCGCCGTTCCTGAGAGTCTAGCAGCCGCAATTATCACATCTCTTGTCCATTCGCTTCAAGACTGCCACCATTGGAATATCATCCACAGAGACGTAAAGCCGTCGAGCATCTTTATTACAAACACTGCAAAGAATGCAGACCCCTGTTCATGGGATTTTAAACTTGGGAATTTTGATAGGTCAATTTGGATTGGTACGTTGCAGAAATTTTCTTGAAGATTTATTTGTAAATTTTGCAGTCCCTTGTAGTACATTGATGGATTATTTTTTTTTGCAGGTCATCAGAATGTACTCAAAATGGATAACGTGGGGACATTGGGATATTCTGCTCCAGAGATGTTGGGCGGAACTGGGTACTCGTACGAGGTTGATGTATGGAGCGCAGGAGCGGTGTTGTACCGTCTGCTCTTCGGGAGGACACCGTTTTATCCAGTTGAGGATGCCGCGGTCATGTATGGCCAAATACAAAATACAGAACCGAAGCTGAGTGACCCCTCCTTGCCCTCCATATCGGAATCCGCAAAGCATCTCGTTCTTGGAATGCTGCAGAAGGACCGCACGCGCAGATTTTCTTGCAATCAAATCTTGAGTGAGTTCTTATTTTCTTTCCAGTTTCTTGATATCCAAACATTTTTTAGGATGGGCGAGGTACTAAATTACTGTTTGAACGTGATGGTTGGAGTGATGGTTCAAATCTTGAGTGAGTTTTTATTTTCTTTCCAGTTTCTTGATATCCAAACTTTGTTTAGGATGGTCCAAACTTTGTTTAATCGTGATGATTGGAATCATGTAGATCATCCTTGGATCTTGTACAATGTAGAGTCGGATTAGCACAGAGATTGGTTCTACCAGGAGGAAAGATGCTGGCCAACAATGAATAAATCGTTGGCATGGCGAATACATACAGATGATGGAGATTGACCAGGCGATAGTCTTTTGCTTATTGAAAGGGTTTATTTTGAATTTAATCGAATATGATGTTCGGCATCAAATTCAATCCAAGCAAATGTTTTCCATTTTTCTGTAGTTATAATGTTTGGGAGAGATGTTTTCCATTTTTCTGTAGTTATAGAGAACCATCTTTCCATTTTGCTTCACATAATATAGCTATCGATTTCTTTTTTTATTATGCTAAAGATAGATACGATCAGACTTAAAATTCAGATGGAAGGGACAAAGGGATTGAATCGTTAAATCCGTACTCCGAGATGTGCACCCACAATTCACGGTCCTGGGCTCATTATCATGCTCAAATGTATATCCCAATGACTCACGATGATAACTTCTTATGTTGCATGTAACTAGAAGATGAGCATGCTCGGACGATTTTCTTTCTTTATATCGCATGAAATATTTATTTCTGAACATGAATATTCGTGTGTTATGCTTTGAATATGTATAATAATATTGCACGGAACGCTGGTAAACCTCTGGAGGGGGATGCCATCTTTACTATGGATGATTTATTACCAATTGTATTACATATGGCAAAGGAAATGTGGCTAAGGAAATACCTTAACTTAATGCAGTAGCATTGAAAATAATAGCAAAGACCTTAGAACAAAACCTTTATTTTCAAGAGTAAGTGTTTTAGAAATAGCATGTACTCAACCCTACCTATTGGACTATTAATAATACCGATTAGAATATTAATAATAAAGAGAAGAATAAGAAAATGAAAAACAAGGGACAAAAATCAAATCCAAAGGAATCCATAAAACTAAAAACAACCACCTAATAAGAACATCAGAAACAACTAAAACACCACATATCAAGGTTAAGGTAATAATCTCTAACAAGATTAAAGTATTAATCTCTGACCTGTCCTGTAACAAATAACCATTTAGATTGAACACAATCTTTGATTCGGATATAGATAACCTCGGTTTCGTTTTGTTTTATATATCAGCTTGCAGGTTGTTTTCCATTTCAAGTTTTTAATTTATATTACATGGAAATGTAAATGCATGAGGTGGCATTGTTGTTACTTTCAAGTGGTTTCTTCTGTTATTAATACTCCACCTCTCAGATTGTGAATGTGCAATTGTTCACCTGTAGTTGCTTCATTTTTAATTGTTCCCTTGTAAGTTTAGTTACAATATTTCACGTTGCTTATAATTGTTCCCATATCACTAGTTCTTGCATATGTAAGTTTAGTTACAATATTTCTCGTTGCTTATAAAAGTAATGTATGCTAAGCCATTCAATGTTGTTGTTACTTTCAAGTGGTTTCTTCTGTTATTCACCTCTAAGATTGTGAATGTGCAATTGTTCACCTGTAGTTGCTTCATTTCTAATTGTTCCCTTATAAGTTTAGTTACAATATTTCCCGTTGCTTATAACTGTTCCCATATCACTAGTTCTTGCATATGTAAGTTTAGTTACAATATTTTCCGTTGCTTATAAAAGTAATGTATGTAAGCCATTCAATGTTGTTGCAGTGTTGTTTTGGTCATTCAATGTTGTTGTAGTGTTGTTTTGGTCTTTGATAGTGTTCTTACATCTACACAAAAGATCCATAATAAGATGTAAGGTCCATATCCTCAACAACAAAAAACAATTACCAATAACATATTGAATAAAACAATCTTATACCCTTAACCACTTCCAAAACAATTACCAATAACATATTGAATAAAACAATCTTATACCCTTAACCACTTCCAATCCCAGAGTAGAACGCAGATTCTTGTGTATGATTCTCCGTTAAATTATTTTACTTTCAATAAAGCATAACAAAGACATCTACTTTATATATCTGCTGCATCTCAACAAAATCCTTAATTTTTCTATTTCAATTAAGTAGTTGTACAATCCATAGTTCTATTCCAAAATGGTCATCCATAGCTCTATTACAAAATGGTTTCTGTTAGAAATTGTAATTATTTCTGCATGCATGAATAGTTGGTTAAATTTAGAAAGTCAGTTAATTAAGTGTTGATTCAAGTCAAAATGGTTTCTGGTAGAAATTGTAATTATTTCTGCATGCATGAATGATTGGTTAAAATTAGAGAGTCAGTTAATTGAGTGTTGATTCAAGTAAATTTAAGTGATAGACTAGTTTAGTGTGTGGTTGCATGTCAAGTTATTGTAGGCAAGTCTCTAGTAGAAAAAGTTTAAATGCCCTTTACATGGTTCATTGTAAAAATCAAATTTTGTGTGATCAATAAAATAGCAGCAGCTCCTATGGTTTGTGTGTGTTAAATATTGTGTTTTTCTTTTTGCCTTTCCAACCGGGAGCTTCTCAAGTAAAAAACAACCTACCATTTAGTTCGCAACCAATTTGCAGCAAAATATCAACAAATTTGGTGGTTACTGTAACTTATCAAACAAAACCAAAACCATAAATTCAATTGAATAATGAATGACCACACATTATTGTTTCTTAGTTGTAAAGCACAGTTATATAACAACATTTGAAGGGAAAAATATCTTATTTAATTGCAGTGAAATTTGAACAATCTTAAGAAAATAACGACGACAATTGAATCTTAAATCTAGAGGAACTTTTTATTGAACCGTCTCATGATATGCATCATATATTTTCAAAAAACAAGGTTGTGGAATAAATTTTGAGGTCAGGCAAAAGAGTTATATGAGGTTCAATTCAGACCCACAATAAGGACGTCAAAGGTTAAATGACAAGACACTAGTGAGACAAAATATAAGCTCCTGAATATCAATTGCAATAAAGGTACCCCACAAGAGGACAAATCTAAGTGCCATGTTAACAAGATTTAGAGTTGCCCAGTAAAGTGATTTTCACCAAGACCAAGGTCATTAAAAAGGATAGAAATGCCTTCAGAGATTTGCTTTCAAGTTAATAAAATGCAATTAAAGACCACAAATTTGTTGAGATACTTGTGCGTAACTAATCTCCAGTGTAGTTAGCTACCCCATAATCCCTACTGCTAATTGTGTCACCCGGCATTCTGCTGATTGCCCAAACAATATTTAGATTTTGCTTTAAATTGTTATTGGAAAAGAATTTGTTGGGTTTGATTTATTCTGGCTACTCCATCGAAGAGATGGAGAAGGGACATAGGAGGTTCTTGTGAACACCTTTGGTGTTGTAAATCATCTCGCTGTGAAAAACTGACTGCAGAGACACTAGAGCATATACAGTTCCTAACAAATGTATTGATTTGGGTGCAGTCAATAGATGCACAATTGCATCGAATTTTTCAAGCTGCGGATCAATTACAGTTACTTTGCAATAATCTACACTAAAAAAGCTTGCCACTAATACAAAAGTTCGTTTGGATATAATAGTTGCATGACCAAGCCCGAGCTTGTGACCACTGCCTTGCCAAGCTCCGTTTATTTGGATATACTGCAATCGATAAGATACTAAGAATAGAAGTTTAGCACTGCCAGAGTAGTCTAAATAAAAGCCCGAAAGGAAAATTAATATTTGCATGCACAAAGCTAAAAAAAAATTGAAGAAAATGAGATACTAAAAATAAAAGTTTAGCACTGCCAGAGTAGTCTAAATAAAAGCCCGAAAGGAAAATTAATATTTGCATGCACAAAGCTAAAAAAAAATGAAGAAAATGAAAAACATTGCAAGTAGAAAAATCGAGACTGGAAGACAATATACCTTTTTCTAAAAAGGATCAGGTTGTCCTCTTCTCACCATCTTTATAAAAATGCAGCAGATGAGCTTATTATTTCGTTTTTTTTTCAACTTTTCTATATACATGTTATTGGCTTCAATCTTCTAATGAAATTATCCCAAAACTCATTCGGTTATTCATTTTCTCTAACCACCTGTAAATCATCATCAACAAAATAAACGCAAAAAAATATCAAATATTTTTATATCATCTGCAAGATCTATTCTTAAACAACAACAACAAAAAATTCCTACTCTAAAATTCCAAACTCCAAACATTAGAGTCAATAGATTTACATAATTTTCAAAAAAATCAAATGCCCCAAAAATCAATATAAACAACATGAATTAGTTTCAAACTTCAACGACCAGAATCAAAGAGCAATTAAACACGATTAAAATTGGTTTTAATGCTTTGGTAATCCAAAAAACTAAATCAAATGTAATGCAGCTTAAGGAAAAAAATATCAAACCCTTTGCTTCACCCCGCCCAAAGAAGAAAGAACCCAACACAATAAAAATAACCAAAGAGGAACACAGTTGGGAAAAGCAAAGTTCTTTTTCATGTATTTTGTCATTTATATCTTTAAAGGTAATTTTTTTCATGTATTTTCTCATTTATATTTCTAGAGGTAATTTTTTACAAAGATGGTGTGGATTTTAGTTCATCATATGAAAGGTATTTGGAGTATCTAGCATGCGAGGGTAAGGAAGTTTTCACTTCTCACTAAATATTTATTGTGTTTATTAGTAACTATTAACTAACATATCTATGATATTTTGACATAATTGTGTATCTCACAAAAATGATAAATATGTGTGGGGTACAAAAACTATGTTTAATTAACAAAATCAAACATTTCAATTAAAATAAGAAAAACAACTTCTGAATACTAGTGATGACCTTGTATACTATGATAGGAATATCTTGTTGCAGATTCATTCACTCGAGGAAATTGTCACGAATTTGTACCTAGTCAATATCTCTGAATTGACTTTTACCTATGTTACCATTTGATTGAACTATTTCTTTCTCAACCATCAAATCACAACCTACCCAAAGAGAGACTACTTTTGGAAACTCTGCATCCCCACGGGCTTTGCTTGGTGCTAATAAAATGAAAATTTCTCTAGAACCAAGATAATGTGGATCAAACATGTCAATTTTTTCTATCTTGGGTCACTCATACAAAATTGGACACTTCCATTCACGGTCATTGTTCTCCTTCAATATACTTGCATGGGATGAATCACTTTCGAGAAAGGAAGGATCAGTGATATCGTGCGCAGGTGATGATGCTTCTAACATTGCACTGCCTAGTTGATTTTTCCCGTTGTATATTTTGCTAGGCCAAATATTTTCATTGCATGTACCCTTTCCTGGAACTGTAATAATTGGAAAGCAAAACCCATGTTTGGATTTGTGATACCGCGAGCTGTTTTAACATATTGAAATGCATCTTGAAAGCTCTGACCTTTTCTCCACATAAGATATGCAGTTACCAAGGAGTTTGAACGAGACACTCCCTCACAGCAGTGAATAAGAACTCTGCAACTTAGTTCTCTTACCTCCTCAAAATAATCAAACACATCATACATAATACTTTTGATGTCTTCGGAAGGGCTATCTTGCAACCACAGTGTATTATACACCAAATCTGACTTAAAATATTTTGGACAAACAAAACCAATACAATTCAATGTGAGTTATGCTATTCTCACAGAGAACCCCTCTATTTTTGGAAACAACATCGCTTCCCAGATAGATGTGTTATGCAACACTTGACCATTTCTCACTGAAGAATGCAAATTTATCCTTGTTCAGCTGTGACTCTGTTGGTGGAGTATTTCGTTGAGCTTATCCTAAGTCAAGTTTAATGCCTGGGCTATTTATTTTTCCTGCATTTCTCTTGGCCTTGTGTATTGTAGAATTCAGGGATTCTCCAATGTTGTCGACTCCTTTAGGAAAACTCTCAGCAATGAAACAAGAGTGATGTTCTTCTCGGAGATCAGAAGCTTCATAACTCAGAAAAATGTAACAGACAATTTCTCAAAGGCGGTGACACGCAATACAAAATGTTGGCGAGGGGCCTTTAGCTATTATTATATTAACTCACTATTAGGGTGAAACTGTTATTAACTATTACCTGACTATTTATCTGATGATTGAATATTATTCAATTATCTAATATTTAGAAGGTGCTACCCTGGGGTAGTCTTTCTCACAGGGAACGTCTTACGGTGTAATTATTTTTATTTTTCCATGAACAACTGGAAAACTCTATCATAAATTTGGATGCATAATTATTTTTATCTTTCCATAAACAGCTGGAAAACTCTATCATAAATTTGAATTGTAATTATTTTTATCTTTCCATGAACAATTGGAAAACTCTATCATAAGTTTGGATTGTAATTATTTTTATCTTTCCATGAACAACTGGAAAACTCTATCATAAGTTTGGATGCATAATTATTTTTATCTTTCCATGAACAACTGGAAAACTCTATCATAAGTTTTGGATGCATTGTTAGACGCCTTATTGCAATGTGGTTTATGTGCATGTTTTTTTTTTTTTTTTTAACAAAATTCATGTTGGGATGTTTTTTATGTATAGGTTTTATGTGGTTGGTGTAATCATTGTTCTAGTATTTTCAAGGAATCAACTTATTATAAGCGGACAATTTGGTGAAGAATGGGGAAATGCACTTAAGAGGAAGGATATTTCAGTTTAGAAATTAGGAAGTTTTTGAATTTAAAAAGGGCTCGTAAATATTATCTTAAAGTTAATATTTAAAAGGAAAAGAGAAGTAATTTAATTCTATCTTATTTTTCACACTTGAAAATTCATTCTCAAGGAAAAAATAGCTCTTATATGAGAGGAGAGAAGGTTAATAATTAAATATTTGAAAATGTTACAATGATATGCATTATAAAAGAGGTTTCATGCCCATTGTTGATGTTGGTTGTTTCTTGATGAAATGCTATGCTATTTTACAATTTTATGATCATAGTATTTGTGATTTTGGATTAGGAATTTGGTTAAGCAAAATACTTAAGATCAATATTCATTTATTCTTATATCACTCTCCTGGGAACAATTCTTAGGAAACCACAATGCATTGTATGTTTTCAAACATTAAAGACTATAAGGTGGTAGTAATTTTTTTTTCAAGAGTAGGATGACATTGTTTATTGTGAATTTGATCACCAACTAATGGTGGTAGTAATATTTTTGTAGATGGGGATATTAATATCTTGGGTGGTTCAGATCATCAATGTTGAAGGTAGTAGCAAGAGCCCTACATGCTAGATTTCCAATGATGTTTGGTAGTGTTTTAAGTCTTGAAATATCCATGACACTAGGGTTAATAAATTGAGAATATGGTCTATGATAATCATTTGGGATATGTTTCAATGAACTTGACAATATTCCACTTTTAAATGTGCTTGTGATTACTTCAAATTGGGTGGTAGTAATATCCCAAGCATAGAATCTTATTGAAAACTAGTTTTTAGAATTTTGAGACTAACCATCTCAAACCTTAGACAATCTAAAAGTTTATATTGTATTAAAGTATTTAAATATGACTTTTTAGTTATTTCAAATGATGATATATTAACATGTTTGTGATCCCATGTTAAAATTAATTATCTTGTATACAAAATATCTTTAAAGTATATGATTGATGATTCTAAATTTCAATTGATTTGATGTATAAAATTTAAAAGGATGAAAATATAACTAAAGTAAATCCCCCTTATATTTTTATGCGTAAAAATTGAAATCACAATGTAAAATTTATGTTATTTCTTGTAATATTTTATCCTTACACCATTCAATGAAAAAGAGAAGAAGACGAAGAAGAAGAAGAGTGTGCCATGATCTACTTATGAAGAAATCCATCATAGACGCATATATGATATTGACACTCGATAGTATCCAATTGTGAAATCACTTAGGTCTAACATAGCAATGTAATGAAATGGAGATGCTCTCTAAACAATGCAATTCACATCTACTCATTATCGTACCCTACTTATATACGAGACTAAGCTAGAGAGATAATGAATGTAAAGCCTCGAATCCATGAGATTCATATGGTCCAAACTCTTATTAAATGAGTATATTGTCTAAACATTACACATAACAATGTTCATGCATAACAATGTTACGCATAACAATGTTCTTTCTCTTGCTAGGTCACTGAGGGTTCTTAGGCGATGTGGATTTCACCGTAAGAACCTCGATGGAATTCTTAGAAGAAGTGGGTTCTTCTTCAGAGCTAGGGGCACTTGTTGGGGCTTGAGAAGTGACCATCATTTTTTGAGATGAGCAACTAACTGGCTCATTGTATCGAAGGAAAATAACCAATAATTGCCTCAGAGTGTGGCCTTCGTTTGGGTCAGGCTGGTTTTGTTGAACGGTGAGGAGAATTAGGAAGAATATTGTACAAAGTGCCCACTAGATCGAGACCTTGAGCACATAAAATGGCCACCTTGGGAAATCTAAGGATAAAGGGATCAAGTGAACTAGCCTCTAAGAACATCGTTAGGGAGTTTAGTTCAGACTAACCTCTTGCATCTTCGCCATTCATGGATATGACTAGAAATGTGGGTGGAATCAACTTGTTTAAAGTTTGGAAAAAGGTTAGTCCCGATATCTAGCCTTTTAGGTAGCTGAAAAAGGTTCAATCTACCATAATTGATCTTTCCCATTCAAGGCAAGAAATAAGATCAGAAACAGGCCAACAATAGATATGCACTTAGAAATAGAGTGAAAAATCATTTTTTAAAGATTTTTTTCTAACAATTTCTTGTCTTAAATTTGATTTGATCTCTTTTCACGATCAAACACAAATCTAGGCAAACCATTATCTGATTTGCTAAGTTAGAAGTAACCCACTAACTCAAGTGAAATTTCCCCATAACATATAGGTTGGAGTGTTGTTAGGTTTGGTATATTGTCCCTAACCATGTTTTGTGTTGAATGTGGACCATAGGTAGCTTTAGGTGAGCCTTTGCCCTAGTGGAGTACTCCTAGCCCCAACTTGAGGGTGATCCAATACTAAGTACTAGAGTAGTGAGGTCACATGGTGGGGTATAACATCTAAGGTTTATAACCGGTTGGTGCTTATTGTAAGATAAGTATTCTTATTGTGTTTATATTATATTTGTTGTTTTACTTCTTAGAGATTAGTTGTATCTTTCTAGTAAGATACTACATGTGCAAAATATAGTCTCTATGTAAAATTTTCGCTTGAAAAGTTTAGAAGGTAAATGAAGCACCAATCTAATTCTAGGAGGTATAAATCCTTTCTTAGATCTCATATTGTGCATAGAAAAATATATGAGAATATCTTGGATGATAGAATATAGCGATTGACTTCAAATTGTAATTTTGGTATCCAAAAACTCCAAAAAATTAACAAAAATATGTTATATAGGAACAAATTGGGGAAACTAGGCCAAACTTCAATTGGTCATAAATTTTATCCGAGAGCTAAGATTCTGGAAAATAAGTAGTCAATAGAAATCTATTGAGGAGACAAAACCATTTATTATCCCATATCCATGTTAATTATTATGGATCAAGACATAGTTATATTGATCCAAAACTCACTGAAATATTTTGTTTAAACATAATCAAGCATACAAAAATTTGGTGGGTCTAGTGTAACATCCCTGGTGAAAATTCCATGTAAAAATATATATAAGGCCACGGTGATGGGACACATATTCCAAGTTGAATGGTAGGGGAAACATCCTAGTGGGTGTTGATTTGGTTTATTATGGCTAAGGAAATTGGCAAAGGCAATCACTAAGGCTTTGGGAAGGCATGAGGCATTAATTGGAATTTTATTTATGAAAATAATGGAAATTAGGAGAAAAGGAAGGTGAAATGTCACAAATTGCATGTGAAGAGGAAATTGAAGGAAAATAATGGAAAATGAAGAAAATAGAGGTCTCATTAATAAAAATGCTTCTGAGGATCAGTGGGCAAGACTTGGTCAGTTCAGTGTTGGATCTCTCTCTCATTATTCTCTCTCTCTCACACTTTTGGATACTTAGAGTTTTATTGGAACACTCTTGGAGGGGTTGCATACTTGGATTCTTGGATCAAGAAGGGAAAGGGAGAGAAAGAAAGCGTAAGAGGGCGTCGACATCAACAACTATAATGGGATTTTCTTGCAGGTACTGAGTTGCATGTATGTTTTTCTCACTATTTTTGGCATGCACATGCGTGTGATTTCTTGGTTATTATTTTTCATTGGGATGGAGGATGTCTGGGATTGACAGTGGATTGCCTAGCCTTGCCATTTCCTAGATAGCCATGGTGATTGTGGGTTTACTTGCATTGTTTGTTTTTTATTGGTTCTCATGTTCCATAGCTTGGGTTGAGTTACTAGTCGTGGAGCCTTGGTTGGACAAACACTCTAGAGTTTTGTATCATCTTGGGTTGAGTTACTAGTCTTGGAGCCTTAGCTGGACAAACGATCTGGAGCCCTTGTTGGGTTGAGTTACTAGTCCTAGAGCCTTGGTTGGACAAATGCTCTGGAGCTCGGTAAAAGCTACGGGTTGAGTTACTAGTCCTAGAGCCTTGGTTGGACAAACACTCTAGAGCCTTGGAAGGTTGGGATAGTGGTCGATCTGATGTTGGTTTTATGATGTCTGACAGTGAGGTGGAATCACTGTTTAATGGGTTGAGGTGGATGGCCTCTGGAAGCCCTTCATGAGTTTTAATTGATGTTTTCCATGAGATCCCACATTCATGCTTCGAATAAGGCATAGGGGTGAATGGCTGAAGAGAGATTTGGCTTAGCCATTCTACGACTAGGTGGAACATGGAAGTCCCAACCCGGGATTGGATTTTGCATCATCAATGAAAGGTTATTTCTCCTGGTATTTCTATGAGTACTATGATGGATTATATGAGGTGTATTTTGCTATGATTTCATTGATATTTATGTCCCTATTATGATGGTTATGTATGTATTTTATGACAACAATTATGTTTGGCTCTCATCATGTTCTTACTTGTTATTGAATGATCATTGTATCTATGACCTAATGTATGAAATGTCAGCTAATGTGATAAGGAGACAATTCTTCATAGTGAATCTCAGATAAGTATGAGACCCCTATGCTTAGATTTATTATTTACACCTGTAGGTTGCATATTTACTAAGTGTTTGACAAAATTTATGTCATGGTTAGGATTTTTTAGATCAATCCCTTGATAAAGTTTTTGTTAGAGGCTTTTCCTTGGTTTCATTTATTGTCTTGGAAAGTCTCATCAAGTTTCAGGCATTGGTTTGGAGACTAGCCCTAAAAAAGTGGCTTAAATCTCGCAGTCTCTGGCACATAACTGGTTGATAGAGACTATAGTCTCACCATTGTAGGCACTATGGGAGCGACGATAGGTTTACAGTTGCATGCATGCCTTTTCATGGGAGCGACTCTGGGTTTAATTCATTTAAATTCTATGTTAACTTAGGGGTTGGGCACTTGGAGTGGTGGATTGGCTCCTTGGGATCCTGAAGCACTTGAGGGAGGTCTGTATGTTGTGTTTCCATCGATTCCATTTCTGTAAGGTTAACTAGGAGGTTGAATCATGTCATGGTAGCCTCTTGTCACATGTTTACCTTGGCCGACCGGTTTCTTGGGTATATGTGGGAGGAGGGTATTACAGAGTGTTATCAAAGCGTGGTTGTGCTCTCCTTGGGCTGTGTGTTGGTCATGCATTCATGTTGGTTTCATATGTCTTCCTTGTGCATGTATTCCATGTGCTTGTTTCATTTGCATGGTGTTGAGCATGGTTGTAGTGATGTCGACATGTAAAGGTTGAAGGTGTTGTCATGGATTATGGCTTCATGTGTGTTTGGTTGAATATGCATTGTTATGCACATCAGTGTTCACATATTATCAAGTCCACGTGATGTGGTTGGTGTTGTCATGCAGAAGGTCATGGTGTAATTACTGCTATAATTCCTCTCCTGTTAGACGAGCCCTACCTTCCTTGATGCTTATTGGCTGGTGGGCTTATAGTCGAGCCTGCTTGTGCATCATGACTGGAATCATGAACAATTTTCCGTCCTGAGTGATTGATCGATTGATGGGAATTTGGTGCAGTGTGAAGCAGGTCCAATGCCTGATGTATCGGATGCATCAGATGGATGTGAGGGAATTGATAAAGCACCAGTTTACCTAAAGCCTTCGGAAGTGTGGTTCATTGAAGTGCATCAGTCGAGGGTGAGGAGCGAGAAGCCGCTCACCCTCCCCCCTACTATTTACCCACCTGCCCCAAAGGGACCTAACAATAGGAAAGCACTTGGTGAGTTCCAGGGAGAGGGAGGGGAAGGAGCTTGTGTACTTGTCACACCCCTAAGTAAGGCGTATCATATTGAAAGTTAGAAGTCACTAACTTCTTAGATAGGCTTTTAGTTACATATTGAAAGCTGAAAGGGTGGCCATCTTTCGAAGAAAGCATAATAGCTTGTTGGTCTAGCTCCATGGCACCAAAAATGTATCGGGGCTCAAGTGATTCATCGAAGCGACGAGGCCTTGGAAGCATTAAGCTGGATCTCAAGACCCAAGGTTCTTTATTTCTCACCCATAAGGGTGAGGTATTTCTTACTCAACTAACAAGAGAGGATGCCCCTGGCAGGGCTTGATCATAAGGGAGAGGAACATAGTCGCTCGACCATAAGGATGCTACAACAAGCTCAACCATAAGGTGTCGTTAGGCCGCTCGACCATAAGGATGCTATAGCAGGCTCGACCATAAGGGAGAGGGAGAGGGAGAGGAAAGAAATATTTCTTTAGGATATAAGGTTGGTTCTAAGGTACTTGATCGAAAAATCATTGGTTGGATCAATTTTGTTCACTTTGGGTGGAACTAAGGGTTCGTGCATTCCTTCGCTCATTGCACCCTGATTTCTGACTCGCTAGTTCTAGTTGCACTCCAGGTTATCCCAAAGTTCAAATACTTGAAAGGCCCTTCAAGTTCTATAGGAACTAACTAAGTGGGGATGATTTTTGTGCACTTCAATTGCCGCTAGTTTCACCCCGAATCCACTCCATTACACATCGATCGTTTGGGCGGGACCTTAGTTGACGAAGGATCAATGGAACTAAGGGCTTGTAACTGAGGCAAAAGCGTTTTAATTGGACGAGAAATCAATAGGTCATTAGTAGTTCTTTGCATTATCTATCAAGAAATCATTATCCCTGATCATTCCCTAGTAAAGGATTCCCCAAAAATTGTACATATTAACAATTTGAGTAGGAACGTAGATATCAGAGCATAGAGTAGTGAAGGACTAATAGCCCACAAGATCACGAGATGGATCTATCACCGAGGCTACTTTGTTTGTTGCCTCTGCCGGATGAAGGGAAGAAGGGAGGGAGTCACTCACTCATTCATATGGGTGAGGTTATTTAAATGCTTAACCAAAGGGAGAGGGAGAGGGATTTATCGCTCACTTGATGTTAGGAAAGAGAGGTGGCATTGGCACACTCTCAATTAAGGAGAGGATGCGTAAGCATGACTCGACTAATAAGGAGAGGAAGCATTTTTAAGGTTCAACCAACAGGAGAGGATGCTAAGCATGGCTCGACCAATGAGAGGATGCGAAGCATGGCTCAACCAATGGGAGAGGATGCGTAAGCAGGCTCTCAATAGTAGGAGAGGAACTTCAGTTGCTTGACCATAAGGTGCTGTAAGGCCGCTCGACCATAAGGCAGAGGGAGAGGAGGATCTTGCTCGACCAGAAGGTTTAGAAAGTATCTCCTGCCTAGTTATGGGTTTGGTATTTAGAGATTTGATTGGATGATCAAACATCTGTTTTTGCATGGGCTTCTAGAAAGGTAGGCTAGGAAGGTAGTTTAGGTATGCAGGTGAGGTGTACAGGTAGGTTAGCTGGGTTAGGTAGTAAGGTAGGTAGATAGAGAATGAATGAATGCATAATTACATATATAATTCATGAACCACTCTCTCCTAATCAGATGAGTGACGATATTTATCAAAGTAGGTCAAAAATACCCCAATCTCTCTCAATGGCTCATGTAATGTAAGATAATATTTTTCGACCATAATGACATATATAATATATCTCATTCATTATTGGAAGAAATTAATAATGACATATCTCATTCATTCATGAATAATGACATATATAATAGCAACATTTTTTTGTCTTATCTCTCAAGTTACTTTATTATATGTAATTACGTATATAATAAGGGTTCATAGGTTTTCCGTTATATCTTTCCATCTTCCTTGCTCTCCCAAAGCTAGCCAACCAGATTCATTACTAACGAGCGTAATTAGGACTATGGTTGGTAGTAGGTAATATGGTCATGCATTGATGATTTTACTCTAGCTATAATGTCGTGTATATGGTTCTGTACTCATGTGTTATCTATATATATATATATATATATATATATATATATATATATATATGCAGTTGTTATGCATGTACGGTCTTGGTTATAGTTATGCATGAACAGTAGGTCAAATATGCCTTGTGAAGTCATTGTCTGCAATTTGGGTCATCATGGTGCTATTGGTTATTATGATGCTAATGTGTTGGCTGAGACAGAACATGAGATGCAAATCATTAAATTGAAGTTGCAGCATGGGACCTCGAGGCAAGAGTAGATCGTCATACATGTATTGTATGTTTAGCGTGTAGGTATGTAAGTTAAGGATTATTATATGCACTAGGTTTATAACTTGTTGTGATGCTATGGTTACATACATGATAGATGATAGTTGATTAGTATAGTCATATGCACATGTCTCAGATAGTCATGAATCATATTAACCTGTGGTTGTATGGATTGTTATTTTTGTTTATGTTAGATAACTTGATGATCATGTTATATGTTATTGATGAGTATGCCATAGGTTAACTTGTTATTTTTATATGTTAGTTAACTTGATGACTAGGGTTTTAACATTAATATCTTGATGAAAATTGTATCATGCTAAAATGAATTAGCCTATGTAGATAGTTATGGTTACCATATTCAAGTATGAGCTCACATATTTGTGATGACTTTGCACACATGTTTGTTATGCATGAACGATAAATGCTCATGAGTTTATGATGTGAAGATGTTAGTTAGTCAGTGTTATGTATATCGTGATCTTATTTATGTTTGAGTTGACATGTTGTAAAGTTATATCTTGCTAACTAGATTGATTGTGTAGACAAGATAGCCTCCTCTAAGGTACGCTAAGGTATGATTTTTCTTATGTAGTATACTTGGTGCTTCATTCTTGATTATGTCATCTATTTGGTGTTGAGAGTTTGGTGTCTATTATGTGCTTAGTTGATTTAATTAACATGGTATGTCTGCAAATCGGTGAATGATTAATTTCATAATATGAGTATGTGTTCAAATGATCTCGTTTTAAGATGGTTGTACTAATACATATGTGTTGAGACAGTTGGTATGTAAGTAGGTGATAGTTGTAGCTTTAGGTATAATGACTAAGAATTGACTATGGATTATGACATGATTATTAGTCTTGGTAAAGGTTGATTTCAAATTGATACATATGAGTGTCTTGATGTTTGAAACATATGGTTGACATGTGTGAGACTTTGTAGGGTAACATGCTTGGTATTAGCATGATAATGTAATAGTTGATGTGTTTATATAACTAATAGTGGGATGATGTGATAGCACATAGTAAGACTCAATTGTAGCAAGGTAAAAAGGGTAAAAGAAAGGAATTGGACAGGAATTCCTTTGGCTATGTTTGGAAACCCTAATTTCGAATGAATGAGTGCTTTGCATATAGGAAGTCTTCCTAACCTTGATTTTTTCTGAAATTATGTGGATACATGCTATATTCATGAACATTTACTTGACATGTATATTATCCAGTCTCTAGTCATAGGTGGATCTGTCAAGAGAATTCGAGTCCCTTAATAGATGGCTCATATGTTTTTAGTTGAAAGCAATGTGCTTAGCATAGCGAGATAAGGTAACCAGTGTATTTTTATGTTTATTTATGAATTGACGGTTATGTGTTGATAGCAGTATGATGTAATGGATTACATGGAAAAAGGAATTTCCATGAAATCTTGAAGAAGGATCTGGTTGAGTTTCCCTAGGAACCATGGGGATTGAGTCGTAGTGTTTTTTTCAGTCTTGTGCTTTTGGTATTTCATGATTTGTTGCGCTTGATTTGTGGATTTTTTTATGTCTAGTGTATGGTCATACCAATTTGGTTGCAGATTCGTGTTGTTATTGGTTTTCACGGTTTTTCTTCTTGTTTGTTTCTCGTGCTTGCATTTTATGTTTTGAGTCTTGGGAATTGGTTGGGAAAGAGGAAAGTTGATGGAGCTCGGGAGAGCTGTGTGGTACCCAAGAGGTAATGTAAGATTCAAATGAAGCTCTATGCATGAGTAAGCGCAGTGAAAGATAAGACTATGACAATCGGTTGGATTGGTTGTGTCCATTGTGGTAAATGGATGTTGAGAGTACAAATATAAGAAAGGTAACTAGAGAAGGTAAAGTAAATGGATCTGACGTGTCAGATTCCTTGGCCATGTTGGAAAATGTTGTTCTCTGTGTTGTGCATGTTATGCACAAATAAGGAAGTTCTCTTAAGCTAGACCTTATGTCATGTGTTAATTAGCTTATGATCTTGATTATGTTGATGTTTATATGTATATGTTGATGTTTATGCATATGTATGTATCCATTTATCTATGTCACTATCTGATAGGTCATTAGGAATCGTTTTCATTGAGGAATGACTGCTTATGCAGGAGAATGGCATGACGAGGTTCCTGATTTATGGGAATCAAGCGGGAAGAGTAGTCATGACAAATATACGAGCTTAATATCATGTGGTTATGAGTTGATATTATGTGATTGTATTATGTTTATGTTATGGACATGTATATACCAAGTATATCAGCTGGAATGAAAAGAAGTGTGGTTTGCGGCATGTTGGGGCAAGCATGGATAAGACACAACGAGCAAGGTTGCTTTGTAAAGAGTCAGTGTAGTTTTTGATGTGTGGTACAACTATTGTGCATATGTTGTATATGTTGTACTTTTTGCATCTATGATGTTGTGTGCATGCGGTGTGGTGTATATGTAGTGTATGTACATGTTGTTTATGTATGTTAAATACATACATGACAGAAATAGAATATGAAAGATAAGCATGAGAGTACATCTATTATTGAGAAGATATACATTTATAGTACATGGTGTGACCCTTGGATTCATATTCCAAGTGGTCTCTTGGACTCCCTTTGGATGTTTGGCTTCCACACCAACCATTAGAGGATTAGGTGTCCAACATTCCCCCCCAATCTGAAGGGTTGTGTATGAATGTGCTCTCTGAAATGTTGGTATAAGGGAGGTGGTTTAAGGATGACCACCAAAACTCAAATTCTTAGTGCATTTCCTAGAACTGTTCCAAATCTGGCATGAAGCTGAGGTCTTCTGCTAGAGGAAGTGCTCCTGATATTTTGAAGAGGGAAACCTTCAACCTTGAAAGGGAGGTCTCCCCACGAATAAAAGGGAGAACCTCAACTTGAAAGGGAGGTCTCAACCTGTGATGGTTTAAGGATTACCAACAACTTTGGAATGCTTAATGCAATTTCTAGAACTCTTCCAAAAATGGCAAGAAATTGAATTCTTCTACTAGAGGAAGAGTCTCCAATTCTTTGAAGAGGCATCACCAACTAAAGGCATTATCAAGGGCATCTTTGTCTTTGGCTACAACTCTGAATTTGGTATGGAGGTTGTGGCTCAGGCTTGCTCGATGTGGCTATGAAGCTTGTAGATGACCATCACTTCCCCCCCTGTCAGATACAAGGTGAGATGATGGAGAAAAATCAACTGCAAGACTGTTCAATACTCTAGAACAAGTTATGACATATGACTGAAATATCTTCTTGGCTGTTGATGCCCATTGTCAAGAAGTGATCCATCCAAGATGAATCTTTGTTCTTACAGTAGACTTGTTTTTGAAGCATATATTTGAAGAATGACTGGTTTTATGACAATTATTACATGGATGAAGATCAAAACAATGATCTTTCATATGGAAAACTCAGTCACAATGTTTCCATTTCATAATCTGTTGTTGCTGCTGTGGAAGAGGAGCAGAACCTGGAACAACTGAAGGTGAAATATCATGAAGGAATCCAACACTCTGAAACTGAATGGGATATGAGTAATCTAGAATATGAAAGAAAGCCTCCTTATTATTTCCAAGACCTATTCTATTCTTGTTGTGGACAAGCTCTTCCCAAGGTATGACGATGGGCTTGGGAAGTGAAAAATAAACTTCTACTTATACATGCAATTCTACTCCTTCATTGGGTACTAGATTGACATTATTGATTTTCTGTTGATGGGATATTGTCTCAATGTTACTGATTTGACCACTTGCTGGCTACTGATGGATGTCATGATGCTTATGTTGTTGTAAATCATCTTGCTGAAGCTGAGATTCAAGCTCCAAAAAATCAATCTTCTCTTGTGTATGTTGCAAGCAAGTTTGAATGTAAAAAATACTTTCCTGGCTAATGTTGATTGTGCTTTCAGTATTTGAAATAATTAGAGTTCTTAATAACTCTAATAAATTGCTAATCTGAGTCATTTTTAAACTTCAATAGGTCAACTCAATTCATCAACAATAATATAAAATAAATAAAACTCAATTCGCAACCTTCAATGTTTCAAACCAACACAGAGAGCAATGCCAAACTTTTACAACAATAATGCAGAGAATATACCTGGTATTTATCCCAATGGAGAAAGATTGAATGGGATGATCTAGGACCATTTGAACCCAACTTGACACTCCAAACAAGCTGCTATAGGTGTAAGAAATCAACTCGGTCTTTGATGTAAAGGTGGATACATGCATATAAAAAGCGATCCAGGAAGCACACACAAACCTGGAATTGTAGGAGAACGCAAGTGATAATATTGCTTGGTGTCACTACCCTCCTAGATTCATTTGGTAAATCGTGGCTCTTAGCGCTTACCTCTGCTTGCGAGTGTGTTGTAATAGAGATGAAGACTCAAAGAGAGTTGCACCCTCTTCAAATCGACTGCTCTAAAGAAAATGATCAGAGCCTAGAAGCTTCTGAAATGGGAAGTATGGAGATTATGAGTAAAGAACTTTTGCTTGGGCCAAAAGACATTCCTATTCCTCAAGTTTCATCATCAGGATGGTCTTTGACTGCTGACTCTATTGAAGGCCACTCTATTCTTCATGATCATTACAAATTACTCCATGAAAAATATGTTGAATATGCACATAAGGTGTATGTGGAACTCAAGTATCATGGCCTTCGGCTAAACAAAGTTGTCGATGATCAGCAATTGCATTTGCAGGAAGTGAAGGAGAAGCTCCATGGTGCTCAAAAGAATGAAAACTACCTAAGAGAGTGAACCGCGAAGGTTGTTGAGGTACATAGACAGCTATAGGAGCACCTCAAGAATTTTAGAAACTTACCAGGAGTGAAGGAAGCACCTCTTACAGTTGCAGAGTGTGATTTCAAATCTCAGATTGATATGATAAATAGAGAGGAATTAAATTACCTACATTCAGCTATCGATGTTCAATTGCACGCTCCAAACGATATATGCTAGTATCCCAAGCACATTTGAAGAAATCACCAATCTAAACAGTTGGGAGAAGGAAGCTGCCTATGCCAAACACTCATGAAGAAACTGATGTAAAAAACCTGGAGCAACCAAAGGTGAACTGAACACACATGCCATATTTGTATATGATAGGCGTGACCAAAGGCAACTTGCAAGATTCAAGAAGTGTGGGCTAATGAATTACAAACTAAATAGGCACTAGTATGGGGAGAGATACCCCTCCTAGATTAGAACACTGCACGCTTAGCACCAGTGGCCTCATGATCTTAAGGCCTCAGCTTGGATTTTCCATCCGCTCTGACTTTGGATTCAAGCAAGAGACGTAAAGTCGGCTTGGGGAGTAACTTCCGGCCCGAGTTCGAATCTCATAACAATTCTCCCTTTGCTGCGATTTATGAGCAAAAGACCTCTTCTTCCTCGTAGAGGAAGACCCCTTTTCTGATGGATCTTAACTTGCCCCCTTTGGCTGAGCAGGACAACAAAAATGAGAGCACGACTCTATAAATTTAATGGAATCTATTTATCAAAAGTTGTCCCCTAGGTATTTTGAAAAATTTCGGCGTGCCCGTGCCGAATCACACCTTTAAAACTATATGTACAGCTTCACAAAATTAAATTTTCAGGCTTCTCTTTTGGTTATTTTCATCGTTTTGTTACTCAGATGATTTGGACATTGTTTGGGAGTGCAACTAGAATCTAAGGTGTTGAAGGAGGGAGGCGACAATGATAGGTCATACCAGTGTCCAGGTTAGAACCAATGCACAAGGATTTTATGAATTGTGTAGGTAGAGAGATATCGAAAGTGTAATAGCGTGAATTCCCCACATCACTTAACAGATTGAATCATGATGGCACTAGGAGAGGGAGCGTTATACCAAGTTTCATAGAGAGATCCCAAGAACGAAAAGGTCAAGGGTTTTTGTTTTTGTTTTTTTTTTAGTCGATGGCCTCAGGAGTTTGGCACAGATGGGTATTATGGATTATGCCAAAAATAACACTCTGGTCTGACAAGAATTCAAGGAAAAAGAACTAGTATGTTAGCACAGTCAAGAAAAAATGGTGGTTTTGTGTAGCGAAATAGGAGTTATGACAGAGTTGGCAAGGAAAGGTAGGGAAAAAAAATCTAATGCATAAATGCGTAGTGATGAAGAAAACCACACTAGTGGTTGAGAAACCCACGGTGAAGGCCACACATTATGGTTTATCTGACAGGACGCAATAGCGCATGCATAGGAACAATATACTAAAAAATACAGTTATGAGGGGCACCAAGGTTTTCATGCAGAATTCAGAGCATTAGAGTAGGTGTATAGTGAGGAGGAGCGTTTTGCACACCAGGCTGAGAATGACAACAAAATAATAGATGGCAGAGCTGAAATGCGCACTAATGCCAAAAAACTAGTGTCTCACACAATATTGAGCAAGTTAGGAAGGTACCCACTCTCATACCATGTTAAATACATACATGGCAGCAAAAGAATATGAAAGATACACATGAAAGTACGTCTATTATTGACAAGATATACATTTATAGTACATGGTGTGACCCTTGGATTCATATTCCAAGTGGCCTTTTGGACTCCCTTTGGCTATTCAGCTTCCACACCAACCCTTAGAGGATTAGGTGTCCAACAATGTAATATTATGTACAGGGTATTAGTACAGATAGTCTTGTATGAATGTTGCATATTCAGTGTTGGGTATAGATGGTGCTATGTACATATTGGGTATATGGTGTTGTGTGCATGACAGATATGCGTTGTTGTGTGCATATGGTGCTTTGCGCATGTTGGATATGTGGTATTGTGTATAGATGATGCCATGTACATGTTGTATATGCATTGCTATGTACATATGGTTTTGCTTGCCTGTTGTACATGTGGCGTTATACACATATGGTGTGGTGTGCATGATTCTACAAGTGGTGTTGTGTGCATGTAGTGACGTGTACATGTTGTACAAGTGGTGTTGTGTACATGTAGTGTCATGTACATGTGTGCATGTGGTAGTGTGTACATGTGGTATTGTGTACACATTGTACATGTGGTGCTATGTACATGTGGAGTTGTGTACATATTGTGCAGGTGGTGCCATGTACATGTGATTCTATGCACACATGATGTAGGTGGTGCTTTGTACAGGTGGTACTGTGTACATGTTGTACATATGGTACTAGTATACATGTGGTATTACGTGCATGTCATACATGAGGCGTTGCAGGCATGTGGTACTATGTATGTGCATTGTGTAGTCATGGTATCGTGACATGTGTATTCCTTGTGCTTTACTTTTTGTAGTAAATGTATTTTGTTGTGTTGTACGCCAGGTGTAAGTAAATGTATTGTATGGTGTTGTACATTGGGTATAGATGTATTGTGTTGTGTTGTACACCGTGTGTAGGTGTATGTATTGTGTTATGCACTGGGTGTAGGTGTATGTGTTGTATGTCAAGTGTAGGTGCATGTATTGCATGGAGTTGTATGTTGTGTGTGGTTGAATGTGTGTGATGCACACTATTTATATGTGCACCTAGTTGAGGAGAAGGCACTGGGTATTTTTCGGGTGTCGCAACCAATCCAATGTGTGAATGAAATAAGAATAAAGGTAGAAGTAAGATCGATTAAAGGATAAGTATCGGTATATTATTTCAGTTTTATTATGCATGCGATTTATGATTATGATATATGATGATTTCATGTGAATTATGATTCTGGTTTATGATGGCTACATGTGATTTATGATTTTGATCTATGTTGGTTATGTTTTGAGCTAACCTAATGAAATATTTTTTTATACATGTTGATTTGGTCTAATATGCTAGTTTGACTTGTTGTGACAAGAAGCGAACATGATTGAAAATGTACCCTATTGATGAGCTACCAATGAGGTATGATGTGAATTTATTTCAATATACTTTAAATCTAATGGAAGTTATGTGTTTGGTATAGGAATGCATGAAATGCCTAGTTGGGTGATTGAAATCGAATGCAAGAATTTGCAACAACAAAAGGAAATAGAAAATGCAGTAGTATGCTAGTAAAGAATTTAGGAATAGGGCAATTGTGGGACACTGGTACCAAATTGTGTCCATTGATTTCTATGAGCATGTTATGACCAGTATGATGGTTTTGAGGCAGGTATATGCCTTGGTTTTTGTAAATTCCGATGCGAGGAAGCCTTGCCAAGGGATGGAATTCCCAAGATGGGGGTGCCAGTGGAACTTGGAAGGTGAGTGACTACACAGAAGGGGTGCTCATATTTCCTGAGGGACTAAGTAGCAGAGAAGGGAAGGTCATTGATGGATTTGTTTTGGTCATTAGCATTACTAGATGGTATCAAATGCACATTGGGAGTGTGCCCTGGAACAATGAGTTGGTAATTGTTCACTGAGAGGACAAGTGGCACGAGATTATAGCACTAGACATTGTATGTAAATCTGACTTTGCAATGGATTCTGGACTTCCTATGAAGGAGGTGAATCCTAGTATTACTTTGAGGGTGGAGGTGTGAGCCTCTGGATTCCCTTATTGCGGATGCAAGCATTGTATACTTTTATTTGCTAGTTGAGCAAATGTGCATATCTATATATGTGTATATTATTGTAAATACAATATCAAGCTAGTTTATAAAGCTCCATAGATAGTATGGTTATTTTTTGGTTGAAGCAGATGTGTATATGTGATTATTGTAAATACTATAATTAGCTGTGTTATAAAGCTACACTATGCGATATGTTGTCATGTTGTCATGATGTTTTATTTTAGTAGAACGTCATTGTAAATACAAAAATGAGCTATGTTATAAAGCTCCATTGGCAGTATGTTTTGTTTTCAGTGGTCTTGTTGGTTGTAGGTGTCATTGAACACCAAGGACAGTTTCCCCCAAGGGGGAGGGTTCTGTAACATCCCTGGTGAAAATTCCATGTAAAATATATATATGGCCATCGTGATGGGACACGTATTCCAAGCTGAATTGTGGGGGAAACATCCTAGTGGGTGTTGATTCAGTTTATTATGGCTAAGGAAATTGGCAAAGGCAATGGAAAAGGTTTTGGAAAGGCATGACGCATTAATTGGAATTTTATTAATGAAAATAATGGAAATTAATAGAAAAGATAGGTGAAAGGTCACAGGTTGGATGTGAGGGGAAATTGAAGGAAAACAACGGAAAATGAAAAAAATAGAGGCCTCATTAATAAAAAGGCTTATGAGGATCAGCGGGAAAGACTTGGTCAGTTCAGTTTTGGAGCTTTCTCATTATTCTCTCTCTCTCTCTCATACTCTTGGATACTTAGAGTTTTCTTGGAGCACTCTTAGAGGGGTGGCATACTTGGATTCTTGGATCAAGAAGGCAAAGGGAGAATAGGAAAGTGCAAGAGGGCATTGGGATCAACAACTACATTAGGATTTACTTGTAGATACCAAGTTGCATGTATCTTTTCCTCACTATTTTTGGCATGCATGGCACGTGCATGTGGTTTCTTAGTTATGATCTATCATTGGCATGGAGGATGGCTGGGATTAACATTGGATTGCCTAACCTTTCCATTTTCGAGATAGCCATGGTGATTGTGGGTTTACTTGCATTGCTTGTTTTTTATTGGTTCTCATGTTCCTTAGCTTTGGTTGAGTTACTAGTCTTGGAGCCTTGTTTCGAAAAGCACTCTGGATCCCTTGATGGGTTGAGTTACTAGTACTAGAGCTTTGGTTTGACAAATGCTCTCGAGCCTGATAAAAGATGTGGGTTGAGTTTCTAGTCCTGGAGCCTTGGTTTGACAAACACTTTGGAGCCTTGGAAGGCTAGGATAGAGGTCAATATGATGTTGGTTTTGTGATGTATGACCGTGAGGTGGAATAATTGTTTAATGGGTTGAGGTGGATGGCCTCTAGAATCCTTGGATGAGTTATGCTTGATGTGTTCTATGAGATCCCACATTCATGCTTGGAATATGGCACGGGGGTGAATGGATGAAGAGAGATTTGGCTCAACCATTCTATGGTCGGGTGGAGTGTGGAAGTCCAATCCTGGGTTTGGATTTTGCATTAGTAATGAAAGGTTATTTCTTCTTGTATATATGAGCATTATGATGGATTATATGTGGTTTATATGGCTGCTATTTCATTGTTATATATGTCCCTACCATGCTGGTTATGTATGTATTTTATGACAACAGTTATGTATGGCTCTCATGATGTTATTACTTGTTATTGAATGACCAATGTACCTATGACCTAATGGATTAAATGTAAGCTAATTGGATAAGGAGACAATGCTCCATAGAAAATCTCATATAAGTATGAGACCCCTATGCTCAGACCTGTTATTTACCCCTGTAGGTTGCATACTTACTAAGTGTTTGATACAAATTCTGTCATGGTTAGGATTGGTTAGGTCAAGCCCTTAATCAAGTTTTGTGTTAGAGGATTTTCTTTGGTGTCATTTATTGCCTTGGAAATTCTCATCAAGTTTTGGGCATTTGTTTGGAGACTAGCCATGAAAAAGTGGTTTAAATCTCGCAGTCTCTAGCACAAAACTGGCTGATAGAGACTATAGTCTCTCCCTTGCAGGAGCTGTGGGAGTGACTATAGGTTTACAGTCACATGCATGCCTTGTCATGGGAGAGAATCTGGGTTTAATTCATGTAAATGCTAGGTTAACTCAAGGGTTTGTCACTTGGAGTGGTGGATTAGTTCCTAGGGGTCTTGAAGCACCTGAGGGAGGTTTGTGTGTTGTGTTTCCATCAATTCCATTTCCTTAAGGTTACCTAGGAGGTTGAATCATATCATAGTAGCCTCTCATCGCATGTTTACCCCGACTAGCCAGTTGCTTGGGTAGATGTGGGAGGAGGGTGTTACAAAAGGCTTGGAGGGGGGCACAAGAAAATCAATCATAGGTGATCATATTGGCCAGGGGGTAGTTTATGGTCTTATTTAGAAAACACAAAGCACTTGAATGGGTTCTTGAGCGAAATTGGTGCTTCACGATTTCAACGATTTTGTTCAATAAATGGACTTCATTATTCAATGCACAAAGATAAAAACTTGAGGAGATACTAGTCTGGGTCCGGCCACTAGTCTTGCCTCCTCGGCTCTGGATGAAAGACGTTTTTAATGAGATTGAGAAAAAACTGGGGATATTTCTTGAAGAAGACATGTCTTTCAAGGAGACCAAGAGCAGGATTGTGGCTCGAACCTTTGTAAAGCTAGACCCAAGGGAGGGGTTGATAGAAAAAATCAAATTGCACCTACAGGGGTAATCACACACTCAGATAAATTATTATGATGAATTTCACTTTAGATGCCATCAATGTCACAAACATGGCCATTTGGTGTGAGTCTGTCCCTTGAGTTTTGGTAAAAGAAGAAGACAAAGGGGAGTCCCAAGAGATGAAGAGCCAAAAAATGTAGAGGATGAAGGAGAAAATCAAAATCAGGAAGCAGGGGAGCAGCGGGATCTTGAGCACGACCCAATGGAGGTTGAAGAAGCACAACACCAGATAATTGGATGCCAACATGAATAGGGGAATGGCCAGAGACTGGAAGGTCAAGGATATATTGAAGTCATTGGTCCTCCTTCCCAGCCTACAGGTGCTAGTTTACCTCCCTCATACTCTTTATCTTATACTTCTCACTCTTTACTTGATGTATTACGAAGGCCTCGTCCCTCTAGGTTGTTGTTTTTAGACTTTCCTCCATCTCAAGTTTATCGTTTGGTATGGACAATATCATTACAACTATCCATACTCTTAACATCTATATGTCTTCCCCGATTCATCCCGAGTTGACCTCCTCCCCTCTTCATTTTCTTTTGCCTCCCACTATAACTTGTGTCCATCAAACAAGAAGGAAATTTCCATAGCCTCCATAGGAGGTCTAGGTGGAATTAAAGAGCCTCCAAAATCTGGGAAGACTAGAAGTAGGAAATCTAATATATCTAGGGCCAAGATTAAATCAAAACTGGATATAGTGGATGGGAAAAAACTCTCTCTAAAAGGGGTGCTTAGAGCAGCGAATCCCCTGACATGGGTGACAAATGATTTTATTATCCTTCAATTATCAAGGGTTTTCTAGCACCCATAAGAAGCTATCTTTGAAATACATTTTTAAGAATACGTGCCCTGATGTACATATGAAACAAAAAACCTTGGGTAATGGAGAATTTGTGTCAGCATTTCTTAGTAAAATAATGTCGAAGTGGTCTTTTGTGACCTCTGATACGAAGGGAAGATCATGGGGTTTAGCTATGGAATTTAAACACAACAACCTCAAGCTTATAAATTCTTGGTGTTTGGACCTGGTTCTGGGCACTGAGGTCTATTCCTCATAACTTTTCATTGACCTTTCCTTCATTAACAATTATGGCCCATGTCATGACCACAGCCTTGCAGTGGGCTCAAGATGATCCTCTGGTTTTTTTCTTTGTGAATAAGTTGATGGCCTACAAGCTTATATATATTAAATTAATAAAAAGCAAACCTACTTGGAGGAAAAAACTCTGAGGTTCGGCTAGAGAGGCAAAGAGGTTGGATCGTTTCATGATGAATGAAGACCCTATTAGAAAAATCTCCCTTTCTAGGAAATGGGTATGGATGGGAGGAGAATCAGACCATTTTTCTATTATCCTGGAGCTAAAAGGGATTAGTAGGAAGCTTGGCACCACTTTTAAATTCAATATAGCATGGATGAAAGAAAATAGTCTTAATGATTTGGTAAAGGCCACCTGGATCCCTCTGGCCCATGACTAGGGTCATTCCATAGCACATCGGTTTATGAAAAATATCAAAAGAATGAAATAGGCTACTATTAACCAGGCAAAAGGAAAAAGGATAAGGGAAGAGTCTGAATTAAAAATCATTAAAGAATCCCTAGAAAAACTGGAAAGTCCATAGGGTGATGGATATGAGATATAAGAAACAAAGGAGAGGATAAAATGACTAGAAAGTTCAAAAGGGAAGATCCTAAAAGACAAATAAGAATAATGGAGGCTCAAAAGTAGAGCCATTTGGCTAGCCTCGAGGTATGAAAACTCAATTTTTTTCCAAAATTATGCAAGAGATGGAAAGAACATAAACACTATATGGGAAATGCATAAAGAATATGGAACCACAACTAAAACTTTTGATGAGTTACCATCACTGGGAAGAGACCACTTCAAAGCACTTTTTAGATCCCCATATCAAGAAACTATAACAGAAGTAATTCAGGTTGCCCAACTATTCCCTAGATACTTGGAGGAGAAAGAAAATGATATTCTTTTGGATCCAATAACAAAAGTAGAAGTAGGAGTTATTAAACAAATGCCAAAAGTCAATAGCCTAGGTCCAGATGACTAAACGGTTGAATTTTTCCAACACTTTTTCGATCTTATAGGGGACGAGCTTACCTGGGTGGTGGAGGAATCCATAATCAAAGGTCATATATATGATCCATTCAAATCTACATTCTTGGCTCTAATCCCTAAAATTGATGATACACAATCTTTTGAGGAATTTAGACTAATTTCTCTTTGCAATTTCCCCTATAAGATAATAGCCAAGATCATAGGCATTCGTCTAAAATCTATTCCATCTAAAACTATTTCCAGGGAACAATTTGGCTTCCTAGATGGTATACAAATTCATGAAGCCATAGGAGTTTCTCAGGAATCTATGCATGGTATCAATGATCCAGGTCCGAGTGTGAAGAAGGACCCTTCCAAGACCTTTTACTTTCATGATGTGTTAAATTTTGCTTTTTAAAAGAACATTAATGAATACATCTGCATGCTGTAAAGAAGAGGAACATAACAATCATCAACACATGAAAACATAAGCCATTATAATGGAGTTTGTCCAGGAGGGACTACATCTCCGGGCCCCAGTGTCAAGATGGTGTAGGCTGCTGCATTATGTGCTGTCAATAAAGGTGATGTATGCAAGAGATGATGTCGCGATCATACAAGGAAAAATGCCCTGATGCAGGAGTGGCTCTAAGAGATGTTCCACAAATAGAACTCCCAATCAAAGACTCCTACTAGTATGAAACAAAACATACATGGTGAGCATCCCACCAACATGGCACAAAAGGGATGTCAAAGCAAAACACATGCATGACGACAAAAAGGGTAGACCAACAACATACAACAAGGGATCTAAAAGCTTAACATGATGAGCTATGACAACAAGTACATCACATAGAATATTCTGCATCAAATCGAGCAAGGAATCATGACAACATGTAATAAACAAGATCCTGCATCAACATCAATCAAGGATTTGTACAACATAATGCAGAAAGAACAAGTACATGAACACATCATATACCTCACAACCAAGGCCTTCTGAAGAAGTGGATGTCACACTGCTGAAGCTGCTCAGACCATCGATCTCAAGGCATCGATCGTATGAAGATGGCTGCTCATACATGAATGTCGACATCTGCACTGGCACTCAAAAAAGTGACTAGTAGAAGAAATGAGAAAATAAGAAATCTGAAGACACTGTCAGATTTGTGGTGTCGAGTAGTGCTGAATCGACTATCCAAAATCCGAATTTTGAGAAGTTGAGAATTCTGGGCTCAAGGAATCTTCTAGATTCCCCGGGATTCCTCAAATATTCTATTCCATGGATGGACTGTAAATCTGCAACTCAGATGGTGAATCTGATCTCTCCATTTCATTCCTTGCGGAAAACCATGAAAAACAAGTATAAACTTGACTATATTTTGAAATGTCAAAATTTTACCTCGGGAAAATTTCATGGCTCATGGTTCCACTCCCTATTTTTGTTGAAATCATGGTTCCACGTGCATTCTGGAAATGACTGGAAAATATAGACATCTGATGAAGAAACAAACAACACCATTGTGCTCGTGGCGATGAGAGGTGTAAAAACCATATAAAACTTGTCAATTTCTGACAAAGTGAAAATTCTGCCCTCCTACAAAATTCATGGTTCCTGCATTAAAATATTAATTAATTCACTACCTCAAAATCCATGCCTGCATTCTACCTCAAAATCCGTGCTTGCAATCTCCCTCTATCTCGAACTCTGTGCAGAGGTAAAAATACTGAGTTTAAATAAAAACTCATTGGTGGATTTATCAATGTAAAGTGGTTGGCGCATTGGTTAAAAGAGGCAATATGGTTGAGGAGAGGTCGGGGGATCAAATCTTGCCCCTCCATAGATATACATTTTTATAACCACAAACCCCGAAAACCCCGCGCTGTTGCATTATCGGCACACCCTTAACTACTGTTGGCGCAAAAATCGGCGATCAATACGGGTGCTGGCGCGTTTATCGACGTGATTTTCGGGACTTCGCCCATATATATATATATATATATATATATATATATTGGGCCGTTGGGGTGTGGGCCGGATCCAACGCCGATGGCCTGCGCCCACCCCATATAATACAATATTTTATAACTATATATATATATATATATATATATATATATATATATATATATATATATATATATATATATATATATATATATCCGTAACTATATATAATATATATATATATATATATATATATATATGGTATGACATATATGCGGGATATGTGGAGGAGGGTTTAGTGGGAGTTATTGCTGCCGATCCCGATCCCATATGTATATATATGTGTTTATTGTTGTGATTTATATTGCGATAATGTTGTTTAAAGGGTTTGGCATGGTTTGTTGCCGCCGATCCCGAAACCATGTGTTTGATTGTTTTATATGGTTATTTTTAATAACTATATATTGAAACATATTTCGTTATATGGTTATTTAATAGCCATTTTCCATGACTTTATCGTCTATTATGCAAGTTTAGGAGACAAATAAGAGAACGCTAATTGTTAATGGATGATGGGCTATCATGTGGGTCCCACCTACTTACTGGGATGCCATGTGACACACTGTGTTCCCCACTTTTCCCATGTCATGTCAAACTTTGAAGAGCTCTATCTTTTGCATACGATCTCGGTTTGACGAACCATTCACACCACCATGATCAGGATGACGAGGTATTTGATCTGGTCCTAGTTCGAGCATAATCTAAACACTTTGATTTTTGGAGCCATCTTTGTCTTGTGTGTCTTTCTGGAGCCACCTGGATCAATCAAAAAGAGAAAAAGAAAAGGATTGATAGCAAAAGTAGACTTATCAAAGGAATATGATAGAATCAACTAGATCTATTTGCACATCTTTCTTACTCATCTAGGCCTTGATATTAGTTTTAACAATTGGATTATGGGATGCATAACAAATATGAGTTTTGTAGTCTTAATTAATGGAGCATCATCCCTTTTTTTTCACAACCAGAGAGGACTCAGAAAGGGGTTCCCTTTGTCACCTCTACTCTTATTATTGGTGGTTGAAGGGATGAGTCAGGTGATTCTCTCAGCTAAACATAGAGGAGATGTAAAAGGGATTGAGGTACACAATTTTTTTGTAGCACACCTTCTATTTATCAACGATATTCTCCTTTTCAGTGATGGATCCAAAGGTGATCTTAAGTAGCCGAAAGACTCCCCCAACATGTTCCTTAAAGCTACAGGCATGTGTATAAATGAACAAAAGTACTCTTTAGTTCGTGAAGGGTTCACTTGGTAGAAATCAATAGAGCACATACTTTCCTTCCTTTCTAGGAAAAACCAATGAAGGATAGTTTTAAATACTTGGGATTCCATCTCAAGCTGGATTCATATAAAAAATAAGACTGGATGTGGATGTTGGCCAAGATTGAAAAGAACATAAAACAACGGAGTTATAAATGGATCTTGAGGGCCAGAAGGTTGGTATTGATAAAATCAGTCCTTATAGAAATACATGTTTATAGGATTTCCCTCACCTGGATTCCCAAAGGAATTCTATCGTGGATTAGGAAATTGGTGGTCAATTTTATGGGCTGGAGAAAAGGAGGAAGTAGTAATCCCTTGGGTGGCATGGGATAAGTTATCTCTCCCAAAGGCATGGGGAGAATGGGGAATACATGACCTTCATATATTCGCAACAACTCTTGTAGCAAAATATGGATGGTGTATACTCATCAGATAATCTTTGGATTATTGTAGTAATATATATATATATATATATATATATACCCTCTTCCCATCGAGGAATGGGTACACCGACTTGACCAAAAATATCCAAATGCATCTGTCATTTGGAAAGCCACTGTGGAATCTTTCAGGGTTATATAATATGGACTTGCATGACATTTAAGGAATGGGGAGAAGGTCATAATAGGAATTGATCCTTGGGTAGGATGTAATGAAGGATATGAGTTACCAATGGAATTAACAACCTCTCTAGTGATTAAGGAATTATATTTTTTAATTAGGTAGTAGATGATGAGGGATCCTTGATCTGGCACCAGGGTTGGAAATCAACATAAGATCTTCACTTAAACCCTCAATGGGGAGCTGATTGGTAGGACTATACCAGAGACTTGCAATGAACTCATGTTAGGATAAGGGACCGACCAGATGATCTCATATTGGTCCATGTGCCTTTAGGTCATTAAACACCAAATTATGGATACATATATCAAATGGACATGAGAGTATAGGGGGTTCAGGCATGGTGGTGGACACTGTTATGGAACTGAAATGTCCTGCAAAGTCAAGACTATTTTTTTGGTGTCTCCTCATAAACAAGGTGCAAACATGGGATAAACTTCAAAAGAGGAAAAAATATGGCCTAGGATGGTGTATACTATGAAAAAAATCAGAAGAATTGGTAAACCATTTGTTCTTAAGTTCCCCTTTCACCTCAAAACTATGGGAGGCCTATCTGAGGCTACTAGGACTTAGACTGAACTGGAGAGGTACAAGCATTGTTGAGGCCTAGAAAAATTGGCGAAATTCAGTGCAAGATGAAAATTTGAGGAACATTCCACCAATAATCATATGGGGTATATGGGTGGCAAGAAACATAGGCATTTTTTGTGACATTTTATCAACTTCCTCTCTCAGTGCTATTGAATGTGCTACAATTTTATCTTTACTTCCAATTTCATCAACAACCCCATCTCCTCGAATTACAAGAGAGGAAACAAATAAACCCACAGATTCCATGGGCTTATTTGCATGGAGTGTCTAATGCACAAAAAGGGTGTGGGATGAGTCTATTTATACACATCAATAGCCACAATAACTTAAAAGCATCAGTTGGCCTTGGAACTGGAACAAACTACCTTGCAAAACTCCTCTCACTAAAATGATTATTATAATGAGTTTGAAAAATTGGAATTGATACAATGCAAGTTTTTCGTGATTCTTTAAATGTCATAAATTGGTTTAATGAAGTACAGATATGTCAAAATCATACTTTGCTTCCACTCATTGAAGAAATTTTAAATATTAAACAGGGTTTTGATCTCATATTTGTTTGTTGCATATACAAGGAACGAAAAATAGAGGCAGATATCCTTTCTAATGAGGGCATACAATAGGATATGGGAAGATGGCATATAAGAGAGACAGAAGAGTGGAGGATTTAGGATTCTGATCAGTCATCATTCAACATCTGATAGTCTTTCTTTCATGTTTTCACTATACAGGCAATGTTTTTTTCTGTTCAGTTATCTCTGATGCAACATTATCATTTTTTATCTTTACAGACGTTAATGTTTTCTTGATACAACTATGTTTTATTTACATGCTATAGTGATTAAATACTTGAACAAGACTATATGCGGTTTGTTTTCTCTAGCGTATGGATAGACCTGGTTTTTGGTTTTCTTTGCTTATTCTGAGTACCACAATTCCTTTTGGTTTTGTCATAGACTACTCAGTTTCTTTGTTTATTTTGTGAATGATTGCCTTTACATTTAAGGAAGATGTCATAGTTGTATGTAAATGTGGATTGATTCAATGATAGATTTGGGTGATAATTGAAATATAATTGGTTTTGATAATGAAATTATGGCTTCTAAAGATTTGCAGTTTTTTAAAGAATTTATTAAATTTTATACATACATACATACCAAATTGGAAAAATCGACACATAGAGTGAAATTTATTTTCAATTGTTATTCCCTAGACAATACTTGTTGGATCCAACTTATTCCAAACTTGGAGATAAATGTTGAGAGGATATTTCAATAATCTCCAACAAACCCCAACCAACTCTAAAGTAAGCATTAATTCTAACAAAAGTTCCATTAGAGTGGCATATTTCCTTTCTGAAAAGGAATGAAACAATGATTAGTGTTCACCAATGTAATTGAAAGTTTCAAAGTAATATGGTAGAGTTGCAATTGAAGATTCAACCATTTTCCCCTGATATATATATATATATATATATATATATATATCCACACACACACACATAGCTATGAAATGTATAGCTACAAGTAGAACACAATGTCGATAAAATGGACTTTTCTTCAACACCTTGGGGTTCATGGTATATTGAAATAGATAGGAGCAAATTTTTTAATGTTATAAGCACTTTTTTGAGATACTTTAGAAACAATTTGATTCAAGATATCTTTCCAAAAATATTGTGATTAATTTGTAGTATAAGGCAAAGCAGTAGGGGACTTTTGAGATCTAAAATGGGCCTCCTAAGGAAATTATAAAATAATAGTGGAAATAATAAAATAAGTCTATATTACATCATCAAATTTTTGAGGGAAAAATAAAAAAACGATTTTTTCAACTCGTATTTTCAACTTATCTCCCAATGGGTTTACTCAAAGTTCAAGCAGAAACACTCGTTGGATGCAGAATTTGATTCCTCATCCAAGGAGTACCCATGTTGAATAATTTAAATAGACCTTGCTACACGAAAAATGAGAAATACATGAAAAACGTGATTGCAATCATGCTTTTTCATGTATTTCTCATTTTTCGTGTAGTAGGGTCCATCGAAACTATGCAACATAGGTACTCCTTGGATGAGGAATTAAATTTTGCATCCAACGAGTACTCCCAAATGAAATTTGAGTAAAAACTTAGCGAGATAAGTTGAAAATATGAGTTGAAAAAGTAGCTTTGTTATTGTTTTAATCTTTTTACCTTTTTACTCCAAAAATGGTGAATCATCCCCCATGGTTGACATCATCATCTTGAATCCTATTAGTTCTTATAAAGTTAGTTTTGGTTGTACATTTTTCTTAGGAGGCCCATTTTAGACCTCAAAATTCCCCTAATGACAGAGAAACCCTTGTGATTCATAGCTTAGACACAAAGGAAGACATGAAATTTCACACTAGACTATGATAGTTATGAAGTGCATAGAAACACATATTTATAGTCTAAAATTATTTTCAGAATTATTTGTCCAAGATGAGAATAAACCTCCAACCAAAAGTAGGTCACCCTAGAATATACCTTTTTCTTCCTCAAGTATCTATCCTATCTTATCTTATCTCTAGTTCTATCGGCAAAGTAGGGTGCTCATCTGAAATTGGGCATTACATCATCAAAAATAATAATTCATCTATTTCCACACTGCAATATGTATGTCCAAGTACCTCAATCACGCACCCCACCCGCCCACTTGGAGAGTAAGTATATCCATTGTCTCCACGTTTGGTTGAGGATGCTCCACCTTTAGATGTTCCAAAGTATACCATTTAGCTTAATATGAGTATTTCTCAGCTTTAGCTACTTAGCATAACAAAATGGTTGTTGTTTGGATGAGCTTGCCTGTGTGGCTATAAGTTCATTTGAGGTGAATGGTATCTCACTTTGCATCCAAATTGAGTAATTGTTGTGGAGAGTCATAAAGATTGAGTTGTTCATCATTAAAAATTGGATGTATACTAGGGTATGAAGGAATTTCCAATAGAAAATCATTGTCTTTAGGTTTTTAACTACCTCGAAGATAATACATCGACCATACTCAGGTGTTCTTAATTCCTATTGTAGGCTAGTGAACATCTCTTTTTTCCCAATCAAAATAATTGGATTCAATTAAATCTAAGACGAAAATACTAGTGAATTGCTGTTAACGAAAAATTATATTATAAATCCCAAAGAACCTGGTAAATTTGAATTTTTTTCTTATTGAATGTAGAAATTGGTGAATGTTATGTGGGATTTTATGAAAATATACAAATGAAAAAGAAGGCAGCAAAGGCATCGTCATTGATAATGGGAGTTGGTTAGTTATAACAAAATTACTCTGAGAATAAAAAATAACAATGGCACTCCACCTTGTCATCACATTTTTTGAAATATATTTTCATGAATAGGATTTACTAACCTAAATTTCTCAAACCATTCCATCCCTTACCAACCAAATACCAAGTTTTCCAAACTCCCATGTAAATTAATTGCAAAGTAATGACATTTTTTTCAACACTTGCATGAATTTCAATTCCTCCATTACACTAGATAGAGGAATATCCTTATCCCAAGTTGTATATAAGCATAAATATAAATAACTACATCATCCAATAGAAACCCCATAGTTGTTACCACAAATTCCACATTTCACTTCAATTTTTCTTCTGTTAATTTCAAAACCTGTGGAAATAATACAAATATTTTCCTTGTATGCAAACCCTGTACTGCTTAAACAATATATGGTTTCTTTCCCTACTCCCAAAATCCCAAACAAATTAATTACAAACATCTTTGAACACTTCTTGATCCAAAAATTGTCAACTTACATACAGTGACTCCATAACATTTTCATCTAAAATCATTAGCAAGCAAGGTTAGATGGCCACTAGGTCTGATAATGCTTGACCCCCAACACCTAATTTTTGCAAAAGTGAAATTGTAGATTTAAGCTTATCCTCTAGCATTAAATAGTTTTGCATTGGTAAAGTAGTTTGCAAATATCTTCTTCCTTCATAAAAGTCTCGAAGAGAGTGAGCTTCGACTTTATATTTCTTTTGAAATTACAAAAAAATAAGTTAGAATTCCCTATGACCACCCTTTAAGTCCAGGAAAGGGTTGTCAAGCCACAACAATTCGACAACTCCAAAACCTCTTCCAGATTTATAATCTATTTTGCACAAAAAAATTGATTGTTATGTCTATAGGATTTTGCAATTCCTTTGTGTTTTAAACCACATTTGTTGAAATAAATTATGTGGGAGCCTTTGTGTATTGAGTTTTTGATGGGGTTACTATTTGAATGTGGAAATTGGTGAACGTTATGTAGGATTTTTTGCAAAATACAATTGAAAGAGAAGGAAGCTAAGGTATCTTCGTTGATAATGGGAGTTCGTTAGTTATAAAAAAAATTTCTTTGAGTATAGAAATAACAATATTGACACTCCACCCTATCATCATATTTTTCAAAATCTATTTTCATGAGGATAATTTCTTAACCTAAAGTTCTCAAACCATTCCATCCCTTCTCAGATAGCTAGCAAGTTGTCCAAATGATCCAGGTCCGGGTGTGATGAAGGACCCTTCTAAGACCTTTTACTTTTGTGTTGTGTTAAGTTGCATTTTTAAAAGAACATGAGTGAATACATGTGCATGCTGTAAAGAAGAGGAACATGTCAATCATTAGGACACATGAGAAACATAAGACGTTGATAACGGAGTTCGTCCAGGAGGGATTATGTCTTCAGGCCCCGGTGTCAAGATGGTGTAGGCTACTGCATTAAGTGCTATCAATAATGATGATATACACAAGAGATGATGTCGTGATCATATAAGGAAAATTCCCTCACACAGGAGTTCCTCTAAGAGATGTCCCACTATAGGAACTCTTAGTCAAAAGACTATCAGTATGACACAAAAACATGCATGATGAACATCCCGCCAACATGGCATAAAAGGGATCTCAAAAACATGCATGATGACAACAAGAGTATCCCAGCAACATACAACAAGGGATCTCAAAAAACATAACATGATGAATCATGATAGTAAGTACATCACATAGAAGATTCTGCATCAAATAAAGCAAGGAATCATGACAACATGTAATAAACAAGATCCTGCATCAACATCAATCAAGGATCTATGCATCACAATGCATAAAGAATAAATACATGAACACATCATATACCTCACAACCAAGAGCCATCTAAAGAAGTGGATGTCACACTGCTGAATGAATGTGGACATTTGCACTGACACTTAGAAAAGTGACTAGAAGAATAAATGAGATAATGACAAATCTGAGTGTACCATCAGATTTGTGGCATCGAGTAGCGCTGAATTGTCTGTCCAAAATCTGAATTATGAGAAGTTGAGAATTTTGGGCTCAAGGAATCTTTTAGATTCCCCTGGGATTCTTCAAAGATTCTGCTCCATAGATGGACTGGAAATCTGCAACTCAGATGGTGAATCTAATCTTGCCATTGCGATCCCTGTGGAAAACCATGAAAAACAAGTATAAATTTGACTATATTCTGACATGGAAAAATTTTACCTCTTGGAGAAATTTCAAGGCTCATGGTTCCACTCCCCGTTTTTGTTGAAATCATGGTTCCACATGCATTCTAAGAATGGCCGAAAAATGCAGAAATCTGATGGAGAAATAGAAAACACCATTGTGTTCGTGGCGACAAGAGGTGTAGAATCCATATAAAATTTGTCAAATTCTGACAAAGTGAAAATTTTACACCTTGCAAAATTCATGGTCCCTGTATTAAAAAATTAATTAATTGTCTCGAAATCCATGCCTTTCAGTCTCTCTCCCTTGTGCACTGAAGAAAATGACTGTTTAAATAAAATTATGGGCGGATTTACCAATGTAATGGTTTGGAACATTGGTTAAATAAAGCGTTGGTTGAGGAGGTGTTGGGGGATCAAATCCCGCCCCTCCATATATAATTTTTGGAAACCGATTTTTGTTTTAACAAAATCATTTTCGGGTGGTTGGCCCTGCCTTGGGTGGCCTGCCCCTGTACCCTCCTTTGCATTGATTGGCGCATACCATGTACATGGCAGCCTAACGTTAGCGGTTATGATATATATTGGGCACATTTATGTTAACGTTTGGTTTTTAAGTTTGTTTTGATATGGGGCCACTGCATGGTGGTGGGCTAGCCACGTGGTTGGAGTGGGTTCGATACCCACCAACCTCCCTTAACTCCCGTATGTTGGCACATTTATATATGTGTCGGCGTTGTTTAATAAGGAGGTTGGGGCGATGGGGTGTGGGCTAGGTCCACTGTCGGTGGCTTGCCGACCCCATAATACATGTGAAATGATATATGGTTATGCGATGGTTTGGAGGGTTGGGGTGATAGGGTGTGGGGCAGGTCCACCATCGGTGGCCCGTGCCCACCCTGTAATACAATGTGTTTTAATATGTGCGATGGAGGGTTGGGGCGATTCTGGGGGTGGCGGGGTCATGGACACCCGCCCCTTTTTTAATATGACTTGTTATGTGTATTTTTTGGGGGTGGTGGGGGTGGTGGCCTGCCACCTCATACATATTTTGATTCTTTTATAACATAATGGTCATTTTCAAAATATTAAAAAATAAGGGTCATTAGGAAAATTAACGAGGCCGCAATTTCGACAGATTTCAAGAGCTAGGTTTATGCCTTGGGGTCGCTCAAATTGTAGGACACTTAAACCTGGCCCACAACCCAACTTTGACTAGCCCGTTCTTCCTCATACGAGCTCGGTTTGATGAACCGTTCACACATCCGTGATCAGGATGATGATATCTATGCTCTGGTCCTGGGTCGAAGTCATTCTGAGCACTTTGATTTTCAAGCATTCATAAACCCTCTTTGTCTTGTGTGTCTCCCTGGAGCTACCTGGATCAATCCTCCCTGCTGAGGAGCTTTTGGTTCTCCAAAAGCATCACAAATAATATGTAACTTTCTATGTACCCTGCCTGCATCACAAGTGTCTTGAAAAGGTCTTGCTTCCATCTCCTTCACCTTTGTTCTTCGAAGCCTTAAGTGACGAGCTGACACCTACTACTTCTGCAACCTGTAGTGCATTGTTTGCAATTACATGCTTGAATGACATGACCAAAATAATGACCCAAATGTCCCATACTTGCCATGAGTTTATAACACATACTCGGTGGTCAAGTTTACAACAATATGGACGTAATATCCTAGCTATGACAACAAGGCCAACCTATCATGGTTGCTTCAACAAGTGATGGAAAACATATCATCATTGCAACACATGATTTACATACATAAGGCCAAACACTATTGTTTCGACAAGTCATGGAAACATAACATCACTTTCAGAGTGTAAAATACGACTCAAAACATGACCAAACATCATTATTGATGACCAAGTGATGGAAACACATCATCACTTTTACATTTTAAAATGAAACAAATGATTTACAAAAGAATGACCATGAAATGAAAACATATCTAGAAACCATTTTTCACTTATCAATGTGAATGGGTCACCTCCTTGAGGTGGTTTTGCTTATCGAACAACGGATTCACACACCGACACTTTGTCTTTAAGTTGCTGCTCTAGATGGAGCCTCCAACAAGTGGCTCTTTGATGGCCATTTCTGTTGCAATGACTGCAGTAGGTTTTCTTCCTCCATATCTTCTTAACCTGTTGTGGCGAGGGTTTTTTACGTCTCATATTTTTGAGTGCTGCCATCCTTTTCCAACACTTAGGAAAGGTATGGTTAGGTAAACCACAAAAGGTACATGTTTTTCGATGCCTTGATCTTAGTTTATCATTAACAACATGATCATAATTGAAATGAACATGCAAAGATCAAAAGTGGTTATACCTTCCCTTGCCATCTTTGATGTCAGTATGGTGATGAGAGCTTGTCTTAGTTCTTTCCTTGCTATGGGCACTACTGTGGGATGATGGGAATGTGTTCCCATCATTCTCTTTCCTCGATGATTTCAACGATGTCTTGGACGACTCTGACACATTCGAGCACTCTCCTTTAGTGTATCTTGAGCCTGCAAATCAATGTTCGTGCACAACCTCCAAAGGTTGAGTTATGCCTTGGTTATTAGCACCAAATTATTCTTCCTCCATGTGCCTCATCCTTGTAAGGATCCTCATGTTTGTCCCTGTAATTGGGATCTCCAAATATCCAACAGACATCATGCTATGTGAAGATGAAACTGAAATGAAATCAAAATCTTTTACCTTCTCTTTCGATTTGGAAAGAACTGATGAGGGTCTCTCATCATCCATCGTTGGTGGTTCGCTAACTGTCATGGCGCATTCCCCAACTTCCTTTATGACATACCCAAGTCCTATTCGACACAGTAATTCCTCTATTTTGATGGGGTTGACAATGCCTTGGCCATTAACGCCCAAGCCTTTTCCTTCATACCCCATTCTCTTCAATATTTTGGAGCCAATTCTTGTGGTATTATTTTCAAAAACAACGAAATGATCATCAGGAAAAATACATGAAGATGGATAACTACTTTTTACCTCACATGGGTCTCACTACAACTTTTCCAAGGCCTCATCCTTTGCTTGCAACTATCATAGAAAACTTTGTTTTTCCTCTTTCTTTTCATATGTAGATGCATCTTCAATTCATCATTCTCTGTTTGAAGATTATGTTTGTTTCTCTTCAGTTCTTCTAGGGCCTCTTCCGTGGCTCGCAACAGAAGCTACCATCGCTCCTTTTCCTCTGTCTCCTTTTGTAGAGTTTCATACATTATTTCCACTATTTTGGAAATGTTTAGCATGGTCTCGTACATCGCTTTCTCATCCTCTGTTGCTGCATGTTCCATTGTCCACATTGCAATTCACATCAACGCAAAGACTGCTTTGGTACCACTTGATCTAGGTTCGGGTGTGATGAAGGACCCTTCTAAGACCTTTTACTTTTGTGATGTGTTAAATTTCATTTTAAAAAGAATATGAGTGAATACATGTGCATGCTGTAAAGAAGAGGAGCATGTCAATCATCAGGACACATGAAAAACTTAAGACGTTGGTAACGAAGTTCGTTTAGGAGGGACTACATCTCCGGGCCACGGTGTCAAGATGGTGTAGGCCGCTGCATTAAGTGTTGTCAATAATGATGATGTACACAAGATGATGTTGTGATCATACAAGGAAAATTCCCTCACGCAGGAGTGGCTCTAAGAGATGTCCCACTACTGGAACTCTCAGTGAAAAGACTCCTATCAGTATGACACAAAAACATGCATGATGAACATCCCGCCAACATGGCATAAAAGGGATCTCAAAAACATGCATGATGACAACAAGAGTATCCCAACAACATACAACAAGGGATCTCAAAAAACATAACATGATGAATCATGACAATAAGTACATCACATAGAAGATTCCACATCAAATCAAGCAAGGAATCATGACAACATGTAATAAACAAGATCCTGCATCAACATCAATCAAGGATCTGTGCAACACAATGCATAAAGAAGAAGTACATGAACACATCATATGCCTCACAACCAAGGGCCATTTGAAGAAGTGGATGTCACACTGCTGAATGAATGTGGAAATATGCACTAGCACTTAGAAAAGCGACTAGAAGAAGAAATGAGAGAATGAAAAATCTGATTGTACCATCATATTTGTGGTGTTGAGTAGTGCTGAATTGACTATCCAAAATCCGAATTTTGAGAAGTTGAGAATTTTGGGCTCAAGGAATCTTTTAGCTTCCCCCAGGATTCCTCAAAGATTCTGCTCCATGGATGGATTGGAAATCTACAACTCAGATGGAGAATCTGATCTCGCCATTGCGATCCTTGCGGAAAACCATGAAAAATAAGTATAAACTTGACTATATTCTGACATGGCAAAATTTTACCTCCTTGGGGAAATTTCAAGGCTCATGGTTCCACTGCCTGTTTTTGCTGAAATCATGGTTCCACGTGCATTCTGAAAATGACCGAAAAATGTAGAACTATGATGGAGAAACAGACAGCGCCATTGTGTTCGTGGTGAGAAGATGTGTAGAATCCATATAAAATTTGTCAAATTTTAACAAAGTGAAAAATTTTCCCTTTTGCAAAATTCATGGTTCCTGCATTAAAAAATTAATTAATTGTCTCAAAATTTGTGCCCTGCAATCTCTCTCCCTTGTGCACTGAAGAAAAATATTGTTTGAATAAAATTATGGGCGGATTTACTAATGTAATGGTTTGGCACATTGGTTAAATAAAGCGTTGGTTGAGGAGAGGTCGGGGGATCAAATCCCGCCCCTCCATATATAATTTTTGGAAATCGATTTTTGTTTTAACAAAATCATTTTCGGGTGGTTGGGCCCACCTTGGGCGGCTCGCCCCCATACCCTCCTCCTCATTGATTGGCGCATACTGTGTACATGGCAGCATAACGTTGGCGGTTATGATATATATTGGGCGCATTAATGTTAACCTTTTGTTTTTAAGTTTGTTTTGATATGGGGTCACTACATGGTGGCAGGCCATCCACGTCGCTGGCGTGGGTTTGATACCCGCCGGCCTCTCTTAACTCCCGTATACTGGCACATTTAAATATGTGTCAGAGTTGTTTAATAAGGAGGTTGGGGCATGGGCCGAGTCCACCGTTGGTGGCCCACCCACCCCATAATACATGTGAAACGATATATGGTTATGTGATGGTTTGGAGGGTTGGGGCGATGGGGTGTGGTCCGGGTCCACCGCTGGTGGCTCGTGCCCACCCCGTAATACAATGTATGTGCGATGGAGGGTTGAGGCGATTCCGGGGGCAACGGGGTCATGGCCGCTCGCCCCTTTTTTAATATGACTTGTTATGTGTATTTTTTGGGGGTGGCGAGGGTGGTGGCCTGCTACCTCATACATATTTTGATTTTTTTATAACATAATGGTCATTTTCAAAATATTAAAAAATAAGGGTCATTGGGCAAATTAAAGAGGTCGCAATTTCGACCGATTCCGGGAGCTAGGTTTATGCCTCGGGTCGGTCAAATTGTAGGACACTTAAACCTCGCCCATAGCCCAACTTTGACCAAAACTTTGACTGGCTCGTTCTTCCTCATATGAGCTCGGTTTGACAAACTGTTCACACCTCCACGATCAGGACGACGAGATCTATGCTATGGTCCTAGGTCGAAGTCATTCTGAGCACATTGATTTTCAAGCATTCATAAACCCTCTTTGTCATGAGTGTCTCTCTAGAGCCACCTGGATCAATCCTCCCCACTCAGGAGCTTTTGGTCCTCCAAAAGCATGAAAAATAATCTGCAACTTTCTCTGTACCATGTCTTCATCACAAGCATCCTGAAAAGGTCTCGCTTCCATCTCCTTCACCTTTTTTCTTCAGAGCCTTAAGCGACGAGCTGACACCTGCTACTTTTGCAACCTGTAGTACATTGTTTGTAATTACATGCTTGAACGACATGACCAAACTAATGACCCAAACGTCCCATACTTGACACAAGTTTATAACACATACTCGGTGGTCAAGTTTAAAACAAGATGGACGTAATATCCCAGCTATGACAACAAGGCCAACCTATCATGGTTGCTTCAACAAGTGATGGAAAACACATCATCACTGCAACACATGATTTACATACATAAGGCCAAACACTATTGTTTCGACAAGTGATGGAAACATAACATCACTTTCAGAGTGTAAAATACGACTCAAAACATGACCAGACATCATTGTTGCTAACCAAGTGATGGAAACACATCATCACTTTTACATTTTAAAATGAAACAAATGATTTACAAAAGAATGACCATGAAATGACAACATGTCTAGAAACCATTTTTCACTTATCAATGTAAATGGGTCACCTCCTTGAGGTGGTTTTTCTTGTCGAACAATAGATTCACACACAAACACTTTGTCTTTAAGGCACTACTCTGGATGGAGCCTCCAACAAGTGGCTCTTTGATGGCCATTTTTGTCGCAATGACTGCAGTAGGTTTTCTTCCTCCATATATTCTTAACCTGTTGTGGCGAGGGTTTTTTATGCCTCATCTTTTTGAGTGCTTCCATCCTTTTCCAACACTTAGAAAAGGTATGGTTAGGTAAACCACAAAAGGTACATGTTTTTCGATGCCTTGATCTTCATTTATCATTAACAACATGATCATAATCGAAATGAACATTCGAAGATCGAAAGTGGTTATACCTTCCCTTGCCGTCTTTGATGTCAGTATGGCGATGAGAGCTTTCCTCAGCTCTTTCCCTGCAATGGGCACTGTCGTGGGATGATGGGGATGTGTTCCCATCATTCTCTTTCCTCGACGATTTCAATGATGTCTAGGATGACTCTGACACCTTCGAGCACTCTCCTTTAGTGTATCTCGAGCCTGAAAATCGATGTTCGTGCACAACCTCCAAAGGTTGAGTTATGCCTTGGTTATTAGCACCAAGTTCTTCTTCCTCCTCATGCCTCATCCTTGTAAGGAGCCTCATGTTTTTCCCTGTAATTAGGATCTCCAAATCTCCATCAGACATCATACTATGTGAATACGAAACCAAAAGGAAATCAACATCTTTTCCCTCCTCTTTTGATTTGGAAAGAAATGATGAGGGTCTCTCATCATCCATTGTTGGTGGTTCACTAACTGTTGTGGTGCATTCCCCAACTTCCTTTCTAACATACCCAAGTCTTGTTTGACACGGTAATTCCTCTATTTTGATGGGGTTGACAATGCCTTGGCCATTAATGCCCAAGCCTTTTCCTTCATACCCCATTCTCTTCAATAGTTTGGAGCCAATTTCTGTGGTATGATTTTCAAAAACAACGAAATCATCATCAGGAAACATACATGAAGATGGAGAACTACTTTTTACCTCACATGGGTCTCACTACAGCTTTTCCAAGGCCTCGTCCTTTTCTTGTCACTATCATAGCAAACTTTGTTTTTCCTCTTTCTCTTCATGTAGACGCATCTTCAATTCATCGTTCTCTGTTTGAAGATTATGTTTGTTTTTCTTTAGTTCTTCCAGGGCCTCTTCCGTGGCTCACAACTGAAGCTGCAATCATTCCTTTTCCTATGTATCTTTCTGTAGAGTTTCATACATGATTTCCACTCTTTTGGAAATATTGAGCATGGTCTCGTACATTTCTTTCTCATCCTCTGTCATTGCACATTCCATTGTCCACGCTGCAATTCACATCAACGCAAAGACCGCTTTGATACCACTTGATCCAAGTCCGAGTGTGATTAAGGACCTTTCCAAGACCTTTTACTTTCGTGATGTGTTAAATTGCATTTTTAAAAGAACATGAGTGAATACATGTGCATGCTGTAAAGAAGAGGAACATGTCAATCATCAGGACACATGAAAAACATAAGACGTTGATAATAGAGTTCGTTTAGGAGGGACTATGTCTCCAGGCCCCGATGTCATGATGGTGTAGGCCGCTGCATTAAGTGTTGTCAATAATGATGATGTACACAAGAGATGATGTCGTGATCATACAAGGAAAATTCTCTCATGCAGGAGTGGCTCTAAGAGATGTCCCACTATAGGAACTCTCAGTCAAAAGACTCCTATCAGTATGACACAAAAACATGCATGATGAGCATCCCGCCAACATGGCATAAAAGGGATCTTAAAAACATGCATGATGAAAACAGGAGTATCCTAGCAACATACAACAAGGGATCTAAAAAAACATAAAATGATGAATCATGACAGTAAGTACATCACATAGAAGATTCCACATCAAATCAAGCAAGGAATAATGACAACATGTAATAAACAAGATCCTGCATCAATATCAATCAAAGATTTTTGCAACACAATGCATAAATAAGAAGTACATGAACACAACATATACCTCACAACCAAGGGCCATTTAAAGAAGTGCATGTCACATTGCTGAATGAATGTGGACATCTGCACTGGCACTTAGAAAAGTGACTAGAAGAAGAAATGAGAGAATGAAAAATCTGAGTGTACCATCAGATTTGTGGCGTTGAGTAGTGCTGAATAGACTGTCCAAAATCCGAATTCTGAGAATTTGAGAATTCTGGGCTCAAGGAATCTTTTAGATTCCCCTGGGATTCCTTAAAGATTTTGTGCCATCAATGGACTAGAAATCTGTAACTTAGATGGTGAATCTGATCTTGCCATTGTGATCCCTGTGGAAAACCATGAAAAACAAGTATAAACTTGACTATATTCTGACATGGAAAAATTTTACCTCCTTAGGGAAATTTCAAGGCTCATGGCTTTGCTCCCTATTTTTGCTGAAATCATGGTTCCACGTGCATTCTGAGAATGGCCGAAAAATGTAGAACTTTGATGGAGAAACGGACAACGCCATTGCGTTCATGGTGATTAGAAGTGTAGAATCCATATAAAATTTGTCAAATTCCTATAAAGTGAAAATTTTGCCCTCCTCCAAAATTCATGGTTCCTGCATTAAAAAATTAATTAATTGTCTCAAAATCCATGCCCTGGAGTCCCTTTTCCTTGTGCACTGAAGAAAATAACTGTTAAATAAAATTATGGGCAGATTTACCAATGTAATAGTTTGGCACATTGGTTAAATAAAGCGTTGGTTGAGGAGGGGTCGGGGGATCAAATCCCGCCCCTCCATATATAATTTTTGGAAACTGATTTTTGTTTTAACAAAATCATTTTCCAGTGGCTGGGCCTGCTTGGGTGGCCCACCCCCGTACCCTCCTCCACATTTATTGGTGCATACCATGTACATGATAGCTTAACGTTGGCGGTTATGATATATATTGGGCGCATTTATGTTAACATTTGTTTTTTAAGTTTGTTTTGATATGGGGCCACTACATGGTGGCGGGCCAGCCATGTGGCTGGCGCGGGTTCGATACCCACTAACCTCCCTTAACTCCATGTGGTTGGCACATTTAAATATGTGTCGATGTTGTTTAATAAGGAGGTTGGGGTGATGGGGCGTGAGGCGGGTCCACTGCCGATGGCTTGCCTACCCCATAATACATGTGAAACGATATATGGTTATGCGATGGTTTGGAGGGTTGGGGCAAGGGGGTGTGGGCCGGGTCCTTAGCTGGTGGACCATGTCCACCTCGTAATACAATGTGTTTTAAAATGTAATATGGAGGGTTGGGGCGATTCCAGGGGGCGGCGGGGTCATGGCCGCTCGCCCCTTTTTTAATATGACTTGTTATGTGTATTTTTTGGGTGTGGCGGGGGTGGAGGCCTGCCACCTCATACATATTTTGATTTTTAATATCATAATGGTCATTGGGAAAATTAACGAGGCCACAATTTTGACTGATTCAGGGAGCTAGGTTTATGCCTCGGGGTCAGTCAAATTGTAGGATACTTAAACCTGGCCCACAACCGAACTTTGACTGGCCCATTCTTCCTTATACAAGCTCGATTTGACGAACCGTTCGCACCTTCGTGATCAGGATGACGAGATCTATGGTCTGGTCCTGGGTCGAAGTCATTCTGCGTACTTTGATTTTCGAGCATTCATAAACCCTCTTTGTCCTGTGTGTCTATTTGGAGCCACCTGGATCACCAAAATAAATCCCCCTCCAATAATATAATTTATTCAAGTGTGGATATACTATTGTGTATAAATTTAATCCCCAAAGCTAGGGATTTCACAATAATTTTGTAAGCTATAAATGTATGAACAATTAAGTGTTAAAAACAAAAAAAAATTACGGCTAAATGTTAAAAGTAAAAATTATTTACAATCAAGAATTCCAACTGAAAAATATAATTGATCTAGCCCTTTACCTGGGCTAGTTTTGGGCACTTGTGGGCAAGATTGCACTTGGCATGTCACTTTCACTCCACAAGTAGCTATGTAGCACAAAATACTATTGTAAGGATGAAACTACTATCATTTTGGTGGGCTAGGGCAGAAATGGCTTTCAACATTTCATTTTGTTTTTTTATGTTTATACCATTTAAACTTTCGGTTAAGAGGTTTAACTAGAATTTTGGACTCTCATCCAAGAGTTTAAATGGAATCTAAAAGCTCAACAGAGAAATTTTAAGTAGAATATAAACTCTTAGGTGAGAGTTTGTGCCCAAGAATTTATTTTACCAAACTTTTGGCTAAGATGATTAATTAGAATATAAAATTCTAGGCCGAGAGTTTTAAATGGAATCTAAACTCTCGATTGAGAGTTGTAGTCAGAATCTAAACTTTTCATTGAGAGTTTGTGTCCAATAAATTTTTTTCCCGAACCTCTCAGTCGAAAACTTGCTCAACTCTCACCTGATAGGTTGCAACCCTGTTACACTAAAATTTGTCACCATGACTATTTGCAGTCAGTATGGCTCCATCAATAACCATACTGTCCTCCTTGGCAAGTCTTATACCTCTGCTCCTCATGTCAAACTCCAAAAAAGAGAGAAAGCCTTTAAAAATCAATATAACTCTGGTTCCGCACTTTCTCTTACTTTTACCTGCGTGCCCGCACCTCAAGTACATAATACCAGCGTACTTGTACGCTCTGTCTGTAAAGGGGTGGTTTGTACCCCTGTAAAAGTCAAAAGGCGCAAGTTTTACTTCAAAAAACTTACTTGCGGTCGATTCTAGAGCATTCTAGAAGATGGTTTGACGTGGATTGAGCGCCTCCAGATGGTTCATGCATCCCAATGAAAGAGGAACTTATCCCATGAAGAGGGGAGCTATCCCTTTGAAAGAGGGGCTTATCCCATTGATGGTGGACCTGTTTAACTTCCTCCAAAGCATTATAAATACAGGCATTGGGCCAGAGGCAAGGGAGGTTGAAAGCTGAACATTCCTAAGGGTAGATGCTGCTAAAATTAGGACTCCCTTATAGAGCTTGAGAGGAGAGATCACATTCCTTTCTTAGCTTCATTTGGAAGTGGGTGAGCTGATCAAAGTAGAGGAGAACTCTTGCTGGACCCTGGGAGGGACCTGCACAACACCAAGGCATTGGTTGTAAGGTTTCTCTTGTTTCCAATTAATACAATTAAGTTCATTTTTCTCAACAAGTTGTTATATATAATTTGTTTCATAAACTCCTTGGTCTTTATGATGAATATGTTTTATTATATGAGTTATTCAGGTGCTATGTAATCGTTTGCTTGTTTGTGTATGCAGGCTTCAAGGAGAAGGAGCTCATCTGGATCGAAGAGGCTTGGCTGCTACAAACAGCGTTGGACTAAAGGTAAGCCTTAAACACCTGGTTGCTTTTATTTTAAATGCATATTTAGGGAAAGATAGTGCTTGATTGTTTTGTTTGTCACTAGAAAAGCCTTGTTTTCTAGGGAGGTCGGTTTTGTCCGCAAAATTGACTCTTTCCGCATGACAAAATGGCGACTCCACTGGGGAATCCATGGATTTGATTGATTTCTCTTTTGATTGATACTTTGATTTGAGAAACGTTGATTTCTTTCTAGTTTTTGACTGATTGACTGTGAATTTGGGTGGAATAGCTTAGGGTTGAGTTAGTTTTTTATTTTTCTTGATTTTGAGAGAAGTACGCACCCTCTGAGTTGAGCACAGTGCGTACCTGTACGCACTTCTGCTTTGCACACAGAGCGTGGCCGCACCTGTGCAAACGCGCTGCCTGCGTACCCTGTCAAAAGTTTAGAAAATTCAATTTTTCCTTTTTACCTATTAGATCTTGTTTATAGCTTATTTATTGCTGCCCAGATCCACTGGTTACCTGTAAGAAGTTTTCATCTAGGCTTGTTTCATTAGCATCAAGGGTTTTAGTGAAGTTCATAGAAATTCTAGCCCTAGGTTTGATTTTTGTATTGGTCTTGTAGTGACTCTGGATTTAGAAGTTGTAGAAACCTTGGATATCCCTGGTCTTTTCAGTCTTCTTAGGAGTCTGACCATTCGTAAAATCCACCCTTGTTTGAGAAACCTACCGTTGTGTTGTCTCTTTGCGGAATTTCGAGAATGCTTGTTTGTTAAGCTGTGAATTTCATTCTTAAGAAAAAGAACAAGAGCTTTTTATTTTTGTTTTTGACTGATTTATGATTCTGCATGAATTAGTCCTTGGTTGAATTGTAACTGAGTAAAACAACCTGGAATTATATTTTGTAGGTTTTTACCTCATTAGATTTGTTTTTAGGTAAATTTCTCTTAGATTTTCATAGATCTTAAAATTGATTTTTGTTAAGTAGTCTTACATGCTTTGTTAAAATAGGAAAAATACAAAATCTCTTTTGAAGAAAGTTTGTTTTAGTAGCATTTGAAGTCTTTGAAAAGAGAAAGAAAGTTTTCGTGAAATGATTAGTGGTCTTGTGTTGTGTGCTTTGGAAAAGATAAAGAGATTTTTTCTTTGATTTTCATTGCTAAGAAAGTTGTCTTTATAAATTTTGCATTCTCCAACGCTCTTAGCTAGGGAATTCATTGAAAAGGAAAGATAGTTTAAATCATCTTAGGTGCATCTTTTTAGTGGATTTGAGTCGAGTCTACACATCATAAGTTTCATCTCCGCTACCTTTTGTCCTAAAGAAAAGCCATAAAAAATTAACGCTTAAAGTAAAATTCACTTAGTAACATTTTATTTACTAGGGCTCTGATACACCAACATAGATCAGGCTAGTGTCTTGGAGTAGGAGAGTAATTAACTCTCCAAGACAGTAAAAACAAACAAGTAGCTTATCTTGCGGTAGGATAAATCCAATTGTTACATTTATGCTCTGGGAAAGCTCCTCTTAAAGGAGAAGCACGAGATCGTGTCCGAACCAGTGAAGGGATCAATCCTCCTTCATTGGGAACGACGCCAGATATGCACGTACTACAAACGGTAAACCTCGGATTAACCATTGTCAAGGAGCCTGGGGTCACTTGTCGGTAAACCTTGGATTATTGTCAAGGAGCCGACAAGGGGATTGAGCTTGTTACTCTGCCCTTGCGTGCGTATCGGATCGTAGACTGTTCCCCCAAGTATATTTGTTGTTGTTGGTGACCTTAGTGACTATTATCTTTAGGATTCTTCCTAAGGTGACGGTGGAGGGAAGATCCCACTGTACCTGGAGCAGACGTCGGCTAGACTCACTTGGATTTTCTGGGGGGTTCACTTCACTCGAGACGGTTAAAGTGGAGGGACTTGGTCCATTCTATTCATTAAGCAGGTTGCCGGGGTAACTGTTTCACCCGCCATTTCTGTACTGAATTCTGCGATGTTGGATTTCATCACCAACTAGTGTTTTCGGTCCGGAAAGTTACTGTTTGTGTGTGGTTTGACGCCCTAGATTCTTTGGGCGTGTGATTCGAATTTGTTTGGTTCTTTAGAGACTTTAGGTGGTTTGCATTGAGATTTTACTTTGTTTGCGTGTGTAGTAGTTAAAAGTTTTTTGTTGTGGCTGAATTACCAAGACAGTCCCGTAGACTTCGGGGCCAGTCTCCTGAGGTTGTAACCGTGGCCGATTTGTTGAGGAAGTCCCGTAGACTTCGGGGCCAACCTCCTGAAGACGTCCCGGGCCATTACGAAGGTTTGAAAGTCCTCGTAACTCCTAGTGGTAGTAAAGTTGGGTCACCTGAAGAAGGAGAGTCTTCGTTGGTTGTTCATCCTGATTACCAAACTCTAGAAACAGGTTATAATCCTGAAGCTATTTCGGTTTCCAAACTTGCTGGTAGCTTTTCATCTACTAGTGATATAGGCGAAGAACCTGAGATATCTGAACCTGTTACTCCAACATCGGGGTTAGTCTCTCCAACTTTTAGTGCTCCTAATTCACCTAGGGTAGAAAGAGTAATCACCGAAAATCTTCTTTCTGGTTTGATAGCTATTGAAGAACTTGCTCCGGAAGAAGAAATAGGCATCCCTATCCCTGAAAATCAACCTGTTATTGATCTAAGGGAGCGTGAATCAATTTTTTACAGTCCACCTAGAAGTACTACTTGGTATCTTTCTTTAACTAATTATTTGGACAACTCAGGGTTAAGTTTTTCACCACCTCGTGCTCCTTATCCACCTAGGGGTTTTTATACTCCCGTAAATATGTCAGGTCAGTCGTCCATGTTTACTCAATCGCCTGAATCTTTTTTGTACGACGGTCCTTCTGTTCCCTCTGGGTATCAGTCTCTTTCTGGTACTTTTTCGGGAGCATCTCCTCAACCCATTGAACAAAGGTTATTCACTGGAGGCAATGGTGCAAAGCCGTTGAGCGTAGAAGACATTCTTATGATGTCAGGTTCTATCCCCAATTCTCAACCTCAAGGTGGCCAGTTACCGCCTGGGGGGCAGCCTCAATTAACGCCTGGGGGGAAACCTCAAGGTACACAATTTGCATCTGGGGGGCAACCTCAAGGACAGTACGTGCCTACGGTACAATACATTCCTCAAGGTCAACCCCAGACTCAATATGTACCCCAAGGTCAACCCCAGTATCAATTTATACCTCAAGGTCAACCCCAGTATCAGTATATGCCTCAAGGGTATCTACCCCAAGGTCAGTACTCGAACCAAGGTTTCCAACCACCCCAAGGTCAATCTTATGTTCAAGGAACGGGAAATGTACCTTTCAATTATCCATCCTACCCTCAACCCAGTTTTGGATCTCAATATTCTCAACCTGTTATGGGTCAGTACCCCGGAATAAACATAGTGTGGGATCCATCGCAAATTCAACAGGTGTTGCAGCCAAATGTACAGTTGTCATCTCAAACTGGACAACCCTTAGTTTCTGGTTCACCCCAGCAACCAGTCCAGTCTAATATTCAAACTTCTGTACCTTCGGTAGTTTCTCAGTCTGGGCCTATTGCGCCTAGTACTCCATCTCAAACGACTGCTGCAACTGCCGCAACATCTGTTCAATCTACCCCACTTACTTCTGGAGTATCAACAGCTCCGGTTTCTACTGTTCCTGTATCTACTCCTCAGACATCTTTACCATCGTCTGGATCCACGATTCAAACTACGGTTCAGATGCCTGTAGGACAACCTGGTTTAAGTACGGTTGTCACAAGTCAACCACAATTCACTTATCAACCGTACCAGGGACAGTACCAATTCGGTCCTGCTGTCCAGCAGCCAGTTTATCAGTATCAATCGTATCCTGGGTACACTTATCAGCAACCACAACAATCCCAGTACGGTCAGGTTAATCCTCGTTTTGCGGGAGGATACAATATCTCGAACGCAATTCCTATTCCAAGTTATCTCGGATATCCTCCTCCTGGGGCTGGTCTCGTGACCCAGAGTTTTAGGGATCCTAATCGGCAGTTACCGTTTATCGCAACTTTGGACTTACCAGACTTGTCGCACCTAACGAACGATCCAATTAATTATCTTCCGTTTTGGCCGCCAATGCCGAACAAGTTGCCCAGTGACATTCCCAAGTTTGAAGGTAAATATGGAGAGGACCCGTCGAACCATGTGATGACTTACCACCTCTGGTGTGCCTCTAACTCCATCTCGGATGATTCGATCCGCTTACGTCTTTTCCAGCGCACTCTCATTGGTCTTGCGGCCAAGTGGTATATTGAGTTGCCACGGGCCTCTTTTTATAATTTTAGCCAGTTAGCTACCTCATTTTTAACTCATTTTCAGTTGCCGGTCAGACATGATAATGGCATGGAGTTACTAACTTCATTAAAGCAATCGAAGTCCACTTATATTTCCGATCATATTCATGAATGGAGATGTCGAAGGCGGTTAGTGAAAGTTTTTATCCTGGACCAGATCTTAGCTGAATGGTTTGTTAAATCATTGTTACCGAAGATTACTGAAGACGTAGCTAAGGCCGGAGTAGTTACTGAGGAGCAAGTGATTGCTCAAGCACAGTACCTTGACTTAGTTTATACTCAGTCAGGTACGTTACACGAAAAGATCCCCGATCTTCCCAAGTCAAATCAAATCGCTACAGCTCCTTTGCGATCTCATGCCGCTGATGGCATGATTGGTACGGTGAACACTAAAAGCAAGAAGAAATCCTCCAAGAATTCTTCTCCTATCATAACCTTGCCTGATTCCCCGACAGGAGATTCTTCTGCAGAGGTTTCCGTTGATATTCACGCTGTAGAGTCATCTACGAGTAAATCAAAATCCGGTGGAAAGAAGAAAGGAAAGAAGAAGAATAAAACGGACAAGAGTTCAAAAGAGAAAACCAAAAAGGCGGAATCCAATGATGAAAAGTGCAAACCTCGATATCCTTGTCTTATTTGTGAAGAGGAACACTTTACAAGAGACTGCCCTCATCGAGCAGAGGTTGCGAAGATTGTCAAAGGTTCCCAAACTCCTGCTGTTTTGAGGGATCCATTTCCAAATCAAGATAGCAAGATGATAGGTTCTTCCTCGAATGCCAATGAAGAACCCATATTGATGATGTGCCATGTAAGGATTGCGACTTGATAGCAAGATTATGGTAGTAAAAGTCATGTTGATGGCAAAGAAGCAGAATCTTCTCATTCTAATCCATCAACCTCAGCTCCCGGTTCCGATCCACTACAGATCGAGAAGCCTAATCCAGACTTAGTAATCAAACCGCCCGCCAAGGGTATACTTCGAAAGTCTGCTTTCAATCCACATGCGAGAGCGGCCCAGAATTATAACATTGTTGAGGACTTAGCTGTTTCACCCTCAGCAATGTCGGCTTTGGAAGTGCTGCAATCATGCCCAGCACAGCGTAAATTACTTTTGTCGGCTATCGGAGCTGTTGATGTTCAGGACCTGAACCTAATAATCTTTGATCTAGAAAATAGTACACCGCGTTTGCCTCATCAAATGGCTTTCCAGATCCCAGTGATAGTTAAAAACAGGCCTATTCATCGGACTGTAATTGATGAGGGAGCTTCAACGTGTATTATGTCGATACAGTGTTGGAGATCGCTTGGTTCTCCTTCACTAAATCAATCCCTGAAAATTCTTAAGGCCTTTGATGGCCGTGGGTTTCATCCTTTTGGCATTCTACAGGATTTGCCTATAGGGGTTGAAGGAAAAATCGTTAGTCTAGATGTGGAGGTGGTTGATGCCCCTCTAGACTACAACCTTCTCTTGGGTTGAAGTTGGTCTTACGCTATGACAGCGGTCGTTTCATCGGTCTTCCGAGTAATAAAGTTCCCACATAATGGAAAGATCGTAACAATAGACCAGCTGGCTTACTTTTCATCCGACCCAGCCTCTTCAGAGAGTATTCAGCATGTCGGTAAAACGACTATCCCATATAAGGAATTTGGAGTAGGATTAGTTAAAGATGTTGGTTTACTGGGAACTTTTCCTTTTCCTCCAATCAACGCATCATCTTCATTTGCAACCATTCATATGATTACATCAAACACTTTTTTTTATGACGATCCTTGGATCGTTCCTTCTGAACCTGAAATAGACTCATTTGGTAATTTTATGCCTTTGAGTCCATATGAAATTGCCTATGAAGCCGTGCAGTCTTTTACCGACCCGTGTTCAACCAAAAAAGACTTAATGAATGTGGTCCGTGAGGAATCACTTTTGACATCAACCTCGGAGTTAATAGCGTTTCCCGAAGTTGTTTCATCTGACGAGTAACTTCGTGAAGTCCTGTGTGTAGACAATTTACCATGGGAAGATCTCCATCACAGATCTTCGTTTTTACCTGAGGATGATCGTTTTGAAAATGATTTCTCATCAATCTTTACAGCTGAATATGTCAAGGAAGCTCAGAATCCCATGAAACCTCCTGATTCAGAGCTGAATTTGGGAAATATCTCTCGAACTATTCCCATTGACATTTCGGTTAAGCCTGGAATTGTTGAGAACATTCATATAGGTGTCTCGTGTACAGATGACGAAATTCAGACATACAAGGCCCTATTTCAAGAATTCCGCGACGTGTTTGCCTGGTCCTATGAGGAAATGCCAGGAATTGATCCCGCGATTGTTGTTCATGAGATCAAAACTTACCCGGATGCTAAACCCGTCCGGCAATGTTTGCGTCAAATTCACCCACGAAACGCTGCTGCAATTAAAGCAGAAGTTGAAAAACTGTTGAAAGCAGGTTTCATTTATCCGATCCCATTAACGGATTGGGTATCGAATATTGTTCCGGTTAACAAAAAACAGGGAACAATAAGAATATGCATCGATTATAGGGACATTAATCGAGCTTGTCCAAAGGACAACTACCCAACTCCCTATATCGATCAAATAATTGATGATTGTGCCGGCAGCGAAATATTTTCCTTTATGGACGGTTTTTCTGGATACAATCAAATCAATATTCTACCTGCCGATCAACAAAAAACGGCTTTCATTTGTCCATGGGGGACATTTTCTTATTGCAAATTACCTTTTGGGCTTAAGAATGCTGGAGCAACTTTTCAAAGGGCGATGTCTTATGCATTTCATGACATCAAACACATTGTGCAACCGTATCTCGATGATTTGCCCGCTCATTCATTACATCGAGCTGATCACCTCGTTCACTTACGAGAAATCTTTATGAGGTGTAGGCATTATCGTATTCGATTGAACCCACACAAATGTGTCTTCTGTATAGAAGCGGGACGATTGCTAGGATTTGTAGTTTCGAAAGCTGGCATTCGCGTCGATCCCTCGAAGGTAGAAGCTATCATCAAATTGCCTCCTCCTTCGAGTCTTCGCCAACTCCAAAGTTTGCAGGGGAAAGCAAACTTTTTACGACGATTCATTCCTAACTACGCCGAGGTTACAAAAGGTTTTACACGGTTGTTGAAACAGAACGCTCAATTCTCTTGGGATGAGATAGCTCAGAAATCTTTTGATGCACTCAAACACGCGTTGACCCATGCACCGTTGTTGCATCCTACCAACTACAACCAGGATTACTTTTTGTACCTCGCCGCCGCTCATTCCACCATCGGGATGGTCTTAGTTCAGGAAGATGAATTCAGAGCGGAACATGTGATATATTATCTTAGTCGGACGTTAAATCCCACTGAGCTAAAATACTCACATGTGGAGAAATTGGCATTGGTAGCCGTTCAAGCTGTCCAACGTTTTCGTCACTACATTTTACTACGTAAAACTATAGTCATTTCGGATTGCAACCCTATGATCTACATTTTGACCAAACAATTGCTAGGGGGCAAGTACTCTAAATGGATTGTTATCCTGCAAGAGTTCGACTTGGAGTTTGAGAAATCTAAGTCTAAGAAATCTTTAGTTTTTGCAGAGTTAATGTGTGACTTCCCACGTGCTGACACGGAAACTGTGGTAGAGGAGACCATTGTGGACGAATCTTTGTTTCTAATCAGCACTTTAGATCCGTGGTATGGGGATATCATCGTCTATTTCCAGACCCAATCCTTTCGGCCCGAAGCTTCAAAGTCGGAACGTCGGAAAATTCGATTCCAGTCCCAACAATACAAAATTATTGGAGATACTCTTTATCGCCATGGGGCGGACTCTATTTTTCGACGTTGCTTAACTCACGAAGAGGCTGAAAGGGTTCTAAATGACTGTCACTCTAGAGCGTGTAGCGGTCATATGTCTAGGTATGCCACAACCCAAAAGATATTGTGCGCTGGGTACTTCTGGCCGTCCTTGTTTAAAGATTGTATTATTGCGGTCCGAAAATGCCACAACTGTCAAGTGTTTGATCGAAAGATGCGCGCTCCACCTACTCCTCTCCACCCTATAATTGTCGTTGGTCCTTTTTCCAAATGGGGTATCGATTTTATTACATGTAACCCTCACTCGGCGGGGGGGCATGCATATATCATCCTTGCAGTAGATTATTTTACTAAGTGGGCCGAGGCGATGCCTACATTTGAGGCAGATGGCAAGACAGCTGCAATTTTCATGTTCAATCATATAATTGCTAGGTTTGGTGTCCCACAAGCGATAATCACTGACCATGGGCGCCATTTTCGAAACGTCATGATGACAGAACTTACAGGCCAGCTTGGTTTGCGTCACGATAGTTCAACTCCTTATTATCCACAAGCGAATGGTCTGGTTGAGTCCATCAACAAAGTTTTAGTTATCATGATCCGATGAATCATTGGTATTCATCGGTCGAATTGGCACAACATGTTATTTTCAGCGCTTTGGGCGTACCGAACCTCAGTGAAAACATCAACAGGGTTCACTCCTTTCCAACTAGTTTACGGTTTGGAAGCTGTGCTACCCATTGAATGCGAAATCCCGTCACTGCAAATGGCCATCGAGTTACTTCCCGCTACTTCCGAAGAGGAAAAACATTTGTTATACTTAGCTCAATTAGATGAGAATCGACGTGATGCTGCATTGGCGATCGAGACTCACGCAAAACGTATGAAAGCTAAGTATGATCGAAATGTGACCCCTCGAAATTTTTCGGAAGGAGACCTAGTGTTATTATATGATCAAGCTAATGATAAATTAGGTGCTAGAAAATTCGTTCCTATGTGGCATGGGCCCTATATTGTCAAGCGAAAGCCAGCAAAAGGGGCCTATGAGTTGGTAGACTTTGACGGGGACTCTTTGGGTAAACCCAGAAATGGACATTACTTAAAGAGTTATTATGCTTAAAATATGGGTATGGAGATTTTTAGTTAGGTTGGTTTTTCTTTCTAGCTGGTGTGTTTGTTAGTTTAGACAATGTGCTTAGCTTAGAGAGTGTGTTTTTTGTCATTATTCTGGCTTATCTTGGTTTTACTCTTGACATTGCAGATGTCGATGCCTCTCCAAACATACATTGGTTTCACGGATGGTGCTTGTCGTAGTACATGGAATATCTCTTCTGCAGCTTAGGTTATCTATTCGCCCTCTGATGAGTTAGTATCTATGCATGGGGTGAGCCTCGGTCAAACAACGAACAACATTGCCGGATACAGTACAGTGATTGAGTTATTGTCTGAATCTATTTCATTTGGGATTCAGAGTTTGATAGTGAGGTTAGATTCTGAACTCGTTGTATTACAGCTTAATAGAGTGTATGCCATTAGAAATCCAGTGTTATTAAGATTATTTTTGAGAGTGCGTCTCTTGGAACGTGAGTTTGATTACATTGAATATCAACATATTCCAAGGTCTTTAAATACATTAGCAGATGCAATTGCTTCTCGAATGTTAAATAGACATTTGCAATAATCATACATGTAAATTTAAAACCATTCCATAACATGATTTACAAAATAAGCCGGTAATAATGATATATATATAGGAGTGTGTCAAAAAATACATCGTCTTCGATCATAGGTTGAAAAACACCTTATGATCGGCAAAAATGATAAGTACAAAAAACCAAAATGTCACATGTGTCTACAAAACGACCATCCAATCACTGGTGATGATCTCTATATGACACCACTGCACGGGCCACCCTACACAAGAACCTCCTAAAAGGTCCTGGGACCCCGACTACATAGTGCTGAAGCCTGATTGGAATATCATCTATGGTAGTCTCCGGTATATCTGCTGTAAGACGCTCCGGGTCACTTTCCAACTCAGCCAAAGTCTCTGTGGCCTCGTCCTGTGGGGCCGGTGCCGCTGCAACTGGTAGTCTCCTCTCGTAAGGCCGGAGATTGGCTGGACGACGTAGACCTACATCTGCATTTTGAAAATTATTACTATCAGTTTTGAGACGATATAAAACAAACAAAAATAATAGATAGTTTAAAAAACTTGTGAAAAATGAAGTTACCTGTATCATCCCATTGTTCTCCCAGTGGAAGAACCATGTCTGGATCTCCACGAAAATCAACTCCGACATAAGGAAAATCCTGTATAGAAAAGACCTGGTCTTCTAACCAGCGAAAGTACTCCGGAGTAAATCGGACAACCTCCGTCCCCTCATCAGGATGACGGGCCATAACCGCAACCCATCGCATCAATTTGGGCTCTCGGGGAAGCCCAGCCTCAACAGTGAGCTGCTGTGGGATCAACATTGGAACCCTCTCTAAGCCAAAACTCACAACTAAAGCCCCATAACCAAAGGTCTTTAGCTGTCCGTTTTTGGCTCTAGTCAGTTGGCCTTTTACATTGGCCAACACAGCATCACACCAGTTGAAAATGGTACCTCGATAGCAATCAATTGCCATCCGCATCTGGGATCCAGTGGCAATGTGTAAAGCGGCAGCCCGCAAAGTCTGGTAACTGTAAAGGCAATCACCATAAGTTCAGGACGGGATATAGTTTTGATCTCTATCCCCTTTTCCTGAGTCTGAGTGTTACACCACTCTAGTCGGAGACTAGCGATAGACTGGCCACCTGCCCTAGTCCCAAACAGAGTCAAGTGTTCGCCTCTCTTGGGCAAACCAGTGAGAAAGTAGATATCTGCTGGCTCCATCTCAAGCTGGTGCCCTCCAATATAAAAACACTGGTCCTGAACGTTCCATCTTTCTACCAGCCACTCTAGAAAGCTCACTTGGGCCCTCATGCCAGGTATGGCCCAGTATTTATAAAGGCCGCATGCCTTCAAAGAATCAATTGACGGTTGATGATTAATGGCGGCCAAATCAACATCTTCGTGCTCTCTCTCGCGCCAATCAAGCATGGTGAACAATCTACATACCATAAAACATCCATTAGATTCCATGAAATCAAAAAGTTTTGGTCCATTTTGGATATTTTAGGGTTTAAAAAGTCGTTGCGCGGGGTACGCACCCTGCCTTTAGGAACAGAGCATAGGTACGCAGGGTCCCTGAAGGCAAGGTGTGTACCCCTGACATTTTTCCAACTGAGAAAATGTCAGGGTACGCGGGTCCCTAGTGTGGTGCCTGCGTATGCCGAGAGGCGGTTTTTGAAACCCCAAAACCTCCCAAAAATGAAATCTGGGGCCTAAAAAAGAATTCTAAACGGATGAAATTGAAGAGGAGGATGTTGTCGATTACTTGGAAGAGACGGTGTTCGATTTCGACGATTGGATTCTCCGCAATGTCCACGGGAAGTTTCTTGCCAAAAGCCCTTTTTCTCTCCTCAAATGGTAAAATGGTAAAAATGAATTGGTAAAAGCCCCTTTTATAGGTTTTTTGGGTAAATAAATGGTAAATTTGTTTATTTTTCACCATGAAAAGGTATTTTTCAAAGTATTTTTATCTATCTTCAACAGGTATGAGTAATGTGTTGGTTTTTGTGCAGGATAAAGGATTTTCAGGAAAAATTGTCATTTTTTACAAACAAAAACATCAGAGTCATCTTTAAGCTCTTTTCTGACTCCTAAAATGTGAAAAGATTGCCGAGTTTTCTTTTTAGCTCGTTAAAACGGAATTAAAAAGACGGTCCTCTTACAGCCCTTTTCTGACCGTAAAAACATGAAAAGATTGCATTTGTCACCATGACTATTTGCAGTCAGTATGGCTCCATCAATAACCATACTGTCCTCCTTGGCAAGTCTTATACCTCTGCTCCTCATGTCAAACTCCAAAAAAGAGAGAAAGCCTTTAAAAATCAATATAATTCTGGTTCTGCACTTTCTCTTACTTTTACTTGCGTTCCCGCACCTCAAGTACATAATACCTGCGTACTTGTACGCTCTGTCTGTAAAGGGGTGGTGCGTACCCCTGTAAAAGTCAAAAGGTGCAAGTTTTACTTCAAAAAACTTACTTGCGGTCGATTCTAGAGCATTCTAGAAGATGGTTTGACGTGGATTGAGCGCCTCTAGATGGTTCATGCATCCCAATGAAAGAGGAACTTATCCCATGAAGAGGGGAGCTATCCCTTTGAAAGAGGGGCTTATCCCATTGATGGTGGACCTGTTTAACTTCCTCCAAAGCATTATAAATACAGGCATTGGGCCAGAGGCAAGGAGGTTGAAAGCTGAACATTCCTAAGGGTAGATGCTGCTGAAATTAGGACTCCCTTATAGAGCTTGAGAGGAGAGATCACATTCCTTTCTTAGCTTCATTTGGAAGTGGGTGAGCTGATCAAAGTAGAGGAGAACTCTTGTTGGACCCTGGGAGGGACCTGCACAACACCAAGGCATTGGTTGTAAGGTTTCTCTTGTTTCCAATTAATACAATTAAGTTCATTTTTCTCAACAAGTTGTTATATATAATTTGTTTCATAAACTCCTTGGTCTTTATGATGAATATGTTTTATTATATGATTTATTCAAGTGCTATGTAATCGTTTGCTTGTTTGTGTATGCAGGCTTCAAGGAGAAGGAGCTCATCTGGATCGAAGAGGCTTGGCTGCTACAAACAACATTGGACTAAAGGTAAGCCTTAAACACCTGGTTGCTTTTATTTTAAATGCATATTTAGGGAAAGATAGTGCTTGATTGTTTTGTTTGTCACTAGAAAAGCCTTGTTTTCTAGGCAGGTCGGTTTTGTCCGCAAAATTGACTCTTTCCGCATGACAAACCCCATCACTAATTCGGCTAAAATCTTGGCTAAAATAATTTGAAACTCTCAGCCGAGAAATTTTTAAACTCTTAGCTGAGAAAATTTATTAACCTTTTTTATTGGCCGAGAGTTCAATAAATATAGCACAACTTATCCCTACATACCAAAATGTGTTTCATCTAAATGGATTTAAGATAAAATTAACTAAAAATAATAACTAAAAGTAGTCACAATGTGATAAAGTGAGGCTACTTGAAATGTTTCAAGCATAAGAATTTTATATTTTTTTCAAGTACTCTATATAATATATACATGGGTTTTTTTAGACCATATACAATATATATAGTTGACATTGAAATATTTTACCTAACATAGCCATTGAAATGTTATATTTATGGACTACATTGTCCACATTAAAATTGTTTTTTTGTTATTAATAGTTTTAAACACTTGTCAATATTACTTAACCCTTCTTAACACTTGTCAATATTACAATCCAATATGACCGACAATGAATTTAATTTTTTAATATTAATATTTTTAAATGCCATATATTAATTTCATAAATATTTTACTACATCTCTTTCATATTGGATTGTATTATCAATGAAAAACCTAGAAAGCACAATGAAAGTGGGATTATTGATGTTTTATAATGCTTTTAATTAAAACTAACCAAACATGTAGATTCATTTTTGTTTTTTATTATAGTTGAATTATTTTTTTATTTAAAGAATATTTTATTTTTATTTTAAAAGGGACATGTGTCAACCGGAAGTTCAACATGGAATGAATTACATATTTCCCTAAAGTAGAATGTGCCTCTCAGGTAAATTCTACAACCCGATATGATGGTCTCCTATGACACATTAATGGCAATGCAAACCTAAAAATAAACGATTTGTTAACTTGGATGGATGATTAGGGTAGTTATGCGATGGATTTGAAGATGGTGTAAAAGACTAAATATAATAAAATAAATAAGATTTCCAAATCTATAATTTTCATTTATAGATATTGTGTCTAGCTATGTGAATTTCAAGTTTTCCTAATATCGGTATGGTATTTTCATGCAAAATATAATGCATATGTTTTTGTTAGTGCAACCTTTGAGTACCTTGATGGAATATTTCTATGAAAATATGTAGAGAATAGATTGCTTTCATGGAAAACTATATATATATATTTATTGAAGTGATCTCTTCAAAGGTGATTACTTTTCTCTTATCTCCTCGGGCTTGTCTTCACCTCAGCTTTGATAACATTATGATTTTCTGGTGTTTTATGCTTAACACAATCACTTATACCAATTCTTCTTCAATTAGCAATCAATTTATTCAATATAAGTCAATATTCTGGCAACAGTAAACAATTCTTTGTAGAATAGTAAACCAATTTACAATAGAAGACAACTAAGAATAGTGGAGACAGTATTTGGTCAAAGACCAGGGAAAAACCACACAAGGGGAAAAACCCTTTCTAAATTCTTCTTCTATTAGATTGTTATCAAATGTTTAGTAGAGAGATACAATATTCCAATTCATCAATAAAGAGTAAAAGTCAAACCTTTGTCTATCAAAATTAAACCAACCAATATCCAATCTAATGAGGAGCCCAAAAGTCAAATCTGGTAAAAAAGTCAAATATGCAATTCTGGTCGATGTCAACAATAGGAGTAGAGGCCATAACTAGTCAATGGTCAAAACACCTCCAAATAAGCTTGGTGAATAGTTAAAATATGCGAACTTATTTGTTGGTCAAAGTCTAGTCAAAACAGTTAAAAAAAGCTCAGTCGAAGGAGAGATAAACCCTGCGTCAAACTTCAACAAATATATGGTCAACTGTGGTCAAAGAGCCCATAAAATTTTGGCCTTCTCTCTCTTGAATTCGGCATCCAAGAACAAATCCAAAACAAGTCAAAACAAGTCAAAACCTCCTCAAGTAAACATTGATCAAATAGTCCCAAACATAAGTCAAACTTAGCCAACATAAAATTCTATTTCCTCTTTGCATGTGTGAGCTTAGACCCTACAATTTCAGACTTGTACGAACCAATTTGATGAAGAGATGAATGTGTGATGATTCTTGAAAGTGATGTGACATGAGGTCTATTTATATGTCTATGGAGATTGAATTAACTTGCCCAAGCTGACTTGTACTTTTGTGCACATACGGATTTCACATCAAAAAAATTATTTTTCCTTGACCAAATTAAAGTATTCCAAGGGCTAGTAAGGGCTTATCTGGATGAGGAAGGATTTCCAGTAGAGGAAATTTTTCCCTGAGCTACCGAATTAACACTCCCTCTCAACTAGGGAGAAAGACCCTGTTGGTCAACGTTTTGAAGGACAAACAAGTAGAAAGATATAATATCTTTGTGGAGTTGGGAGATCTTAAAAGACTCCTAAGAAATTAAGAAGTGTGGTTAGAAAGAATGGATGTTGAAAAATGAAGCAATAAATTCTAAATTTGATTTTTCCTTGATTAAATTGAGAAAATTCGAATTTCCATATCAGCAGACAACATGGATGATGTTAACTTGTGTGACAAAGCTTGTGTCACCCAGTTTACTTAGTAAATTCACGTTGGAGGAGTTAGATTTTAGTTAAGCATGTGTGATTGCTAATTTGTAGGATTCAAGGTCAGTTATCTAAGGTTGCTTTCATTTAAACTAGTTCTAACGGTTGGAGGAACTAGTGGAGGGTCAACTTGTGCAGTGGGACTTCAATCAAACTCAGTAATCATCCACTTAACTGATCAATCAGCCTAAAATAGCTAGTTCATGTAAATAATTTGAGTTACTGAGTTGAGGTGGAGATTCCAAGGTAGTGTAACATCAATTGTAGACTAGTCTTGAGTGTACAGGTGTTGCATGCAGTTAGATGATCAACCTAAGGAATTGTGCAATTCAATTTGAGGAATTTCCTAAATAATAGGGGCCTAATTCCTCAAGGAAAAATTCAAGGAAATAGGACTCAAGAAAAGGAAAAATTTGACTAATTCCGGGTCAAAGGCCTTCAATGAGTCGAGATATAGGTTATGCACTTATAGGGTGTGCTCAGTGGAGCAAAGAAATTGTAATACATCTCTATTCATTTGATTAACGCAAGCATACATTGGGGTTTATAGAAGATTGCTTTCCCTAGATAAAAATGATTGTTGCATGTGTATTATTTCTTCTTTCATGTCTGAGATTTTTGTTCTAAATTGTGAATTAATGTCTGTAGAGAAGTAGAGTAGGTTTGTGCCTTAAGATCTTGGTTAAAATTTAATGAGAAATTACAAATATACAACCTAATTTCTACATGGTATCAGAGTTGGATTCAAATTAGAGTAGGAAATTCGAAGTTGTTTCTTAGAGGTTCGAATTTGAAGATCAGTGTAGTAGGATTTCTTCAGAGTTGAGAAGATGGCCTTTAATGGACTAAGGCTAGAATATGCCTTGGAAGGCACCTCAAATTTTGTTGCATGGAAGGACTGCATGGAAGAAGTATTGGATGACCATGGATTTCTTGAATATGTCAAGACAGGTATTCCAAGACACCAACAACTCATGTTCAGGACCTTCCACAGTGCAAGAAAGATGTAGCCATGGCAAAGAGAATATTGTTGGAGGGAGTACACGATCATATTGTCTCGATTGACCATGGAAAAGAAACTTCGTTCGCGATGAGGAAAGAAAATTGAGTGAGAATAATAATGACCACAGGAAGCTGTCCCTCAAGGATAAAATTTGAAGTATCAAGATGCAGAAGAATGACACTACACTGCAATATCTAAGCAGGTTCACATCATGTCATGATGAACTGGGGGGGTCGGTGTTACTGTCCCTGAATATGGCTTGGTAAGGCTAGCCCTTTTGGGACTTCCTAAGAGTTGGCATAGCTATTAATATTTGGTGAACGAGAGGGAGAAAATACTGAATTGGGAGCTCTTATGGTTTGATTTGGTACAGGAGGAAATAAGGCGGAAAACCTGAGATGGTATTTCATCGAAGGGTGAGGATGAGGAAAATTTTGCATTGAATGGAAAGGAAAAGAAGGGAAAAGGGAAGAAATCCCAATCCAAACCAGAATCCAGTCAAGGGGGCAAGAAGAAATATTTGTCAAAAATTAAATGCTTCCTTTTTTATGAATTTGAGCATTATGCCATGAAGTGTCCACACAAGAAGGAAAGCAAGAAGACCTCAAGAGGAGAAGTAGGTGAAATTTGGCTTCACAGTTTGAGATTGAATTTACCTTCACTACATGCATGGCCAACATAATGATGGGGAGCATGTGGTACTTGGACTCAAGTGCATCGTTCCACATGATATGGTGTAGAGACTTTTTCAGTGACTTGGAAGAAAAATATTTGCAGATGCACATTGATATGGGGTACGATGGAAGGTATAAGATGATTGGGCTTGGTCCAGTCACCTTTCAGAGGGAGTCAGCATCCCCCCTCAGGCTCAAGGATGTCATGTTCATTTTACGCCTAAAGAGAAATCTCATCCCTGTTGCAGTTTTGGGAGACCGTGGTTATGATGTGATCTACAACAAAGGAAAGGAATTCCTGAGACACATAGCCACGAGACAGGTGAAGCAGATCAAGGTTCGTGTGAAGAAACTATACAAGCTATATAAATAGGATTGTGTTGCATTAAGAATAAAGGCAGGGAAGGTGCATAGCCACAATCTTGGTGAACATTGATATACAATACTTGACCATTGCATAATGGAACTTTGAAGATCATGCAACAGATAACCACAGGCCTCCCCAAACGAGCACTTGAGTAGCAAGATGTATGTAAAGGATGTACTTTGGGGAAGTACACAAAATCCACATTCCATCATTGATACAACAAATCACATGAAGTACTGGAAAGGATCCACTCTGATGTTTGTGGACCTTTCTCGACAACCTTTACAACCAAGCACAAATATTTTGTCATTTTTATTGATGAATTCTCATGAAAGTGTTGGATCCTCTTCATGCAGAAGAAATATGAGACATTCTCCAAGTTCTTAGAATTCATGGCACTGGTTGAGAAAGAAATTGGTAAGAAGATGAAGGCTCTCATGAGTGATAATGGAGCTGAGTACATGTTGAATGAATTTGAAAAAAAAATGTGCAAAAGAAGGCATTCGACAAGAGTTGAAAACACCGCACAACCCATAATAGAATGGGGTGGCTAAGAGAAAGAACCGTAGCATTGTGAGAACAACAAGGGCGATGTTGCATGACCAAGGCCTACCTCTACATTTGTGGGTTGAGGCATGAAACACAATAGTTTATTTGCAGAACCAGAGTCCTAATCATATTTTGGGCATTATTACATCGAAGGAGGCTTTCTTGGGGGGGAATTTGGATGTGTTGCACTTCATGATTTTTGGAGCCTCTGTTTACTGACATGTCTCCAAAGAATCAAGGAAGAATCTAAAGCCAACAACAGAATTGGGGGTATTTTTGGGTTACACAGAAACTCCCCACAACTACCGTGTGTAATTTCCATCTCTCAGAATGACAGTTGTGCGAAGAGATGTAAATTTTGATGAATATAAATTGATGTGGTGCCCTCTTGAGAGGGAGCTTCAGATCCCACCAATAGGGGAGATTTTAGCTCCAAAGGAGGATCCTCAGGAAGTTATGGAGCATCCAAAAATTAGGGAACAGATTGGAGACAGCCACTCAAGCATAACCATCCAAAGAAGGAAAGAAAAGGACCAAGGAAGATAACATACTTGTGAAGGAGTGAGGGAGAATGTGGGTGCTCCTTCAAATCAATGCAGGAAGAGAACGTCACCATATCGGTACACTAGATACATGGCTCTAATATTTGATATTGTAGAGAACGATTCATCCTTTTTCGAGGAATAAGTAGAGAAACCTGTATGGTTTGATGTAATGGTGAAAGAATACGAATACATTGTAAAGAATAGTGCCTCAGAAGTGGTCCCAAGACCAACATAAAAAATAGTTGTGGGTTCAAGATGGATCTTCAAGGTAAAGAATGTAGTAAATGGAAGCATAGAAAAGTACAAGGACATATTTGTGGCCAAGGGGTACTCTCAAGTTGAGGGGATTAACTATGAGGAGACCTTCGCTCCTGTAGCAATATACTCATCCATTAGATCAATTATTTCTCTGGTTGCACAGATGGGATAGAATATCCACAAGATGGATGTAAAAAAAACATTCCTCAATGGATTTATTGAGGAGGAGATGTATATCGAGCAACCAGAAGGTCACGAGACTTTTGATCGAGTCTTATGTGTGCAGACTCAAGCAAGCATTATACAGGCTCAAGAAAGCACCTCATGCTTGGTACAGCAAGATCAATAACTATCTCACTAGTTTTGGCTTCACCAAAAGTGAAGCAGATGTGCACCTATATCATATATTAGTAGAAGGTAAATGGTTGATTATTGTCTTACAATTGATTATTTTGTTTTAACTAGTGATGAACAACTGATTAGATCTTGTAGGGAGGACCTTGCAAGAGAGTTTGAAGTGTAGGACATGAGTTTGAAATGAAGGACATGGGTCTCATGCACTACTTCCTCGGATTGGAAGTATGGTAAGGCAATGGGGAATTGTTGTCTCTTACGGAAATTATGCTAACAAGATACTTCATAGGTTTTTCATGGACAATTGAAAACCCACGGAGACACCTCTGGTGACTAACTAGAGGAAAGAGGATGCCACTTAAAGTGAGGAAGTGGATGCTACTATTACCGACCGTTGGTGGGTTCACTAATGTATCTTGTGAACACATGACCAAATATGTGTTATGCATTCTATTGTACCTTAAGAAACCAATTTCCTGGTTGTGTAAAATTTGCGCTTAAGACATTAATAATTATGATGATTTCCACTTGTTTGTCACTTAATTATATGTTGTGTTCTCAAATGAAAGACCTGGGAAATCTAGTTCTTAACCCTCAATACTTAGGTGACAAGAAAATATCAGAATTCCATTTGATTGTTGAATATAAATGATGAATGAGGAAAGCTTGAATAAGTCGTAGACAATATGCTGTTTTACACAGGATCTACTATCTGTGACACTTGGAGAAGTTATAGATAATATGTTGTCTTACACAAAAACTACTATCTGTAACTTAGATGAATTGCAGAGATGGGAACTTCAAGTATAGGAGCACTCTTTTAAGGGATTTTAAATTCATTTACACAAGCAAATAAAGACCTGCAATTTCAGTTAATATACTTAAAGGAAGAAAACATAAGATGACACATAATAGAGAAGACACAAAATCATACGCAACAATGTATGGAAAACTTCTAATTATTTCATTGATCAACAGTTGTATTAGGAATTCAGTGGCCTAGTATCCAGGTTCTCCAAAGTTCGAACCCCTTCTCTGTAAATTTTCCTTTTTTTATACATTATAAGGCAGCTGGTGATCACCAAACTGTCAAACTAATAAACTATTTTCCTAACTGTCTAGAGTAAAAATTATTACAGAACATTACACAGAGGGTAAAAGACACCTCATTCTAAAGAACATAGAATAATTGGAAGTAACAGATCACACTGTAAGTTTCTCTTTCTGTCTATTTCATTGATGTTGGATATAGTACATGTATTATAATGAAGTGGATCCATGTCAGTCTGTAGAAAAACTATTGCCACTTACAGATTTTAATGAAAGAGAGATTCAGATGGGTTATGAGATTTTGAGTGGAGGTTTCCTCGAATCAATAGTTACAACATTTACCTCCAAGAAATAATTGAATTTTTTCTCATCGTTATGAAGTTTTTGGAAGGAAATTGCTGCAAATAGAGACAAGTTGTTGAGTCAATTAGAATCCGAAACCTCCCGCATTGGACTGTGTTAAGGCTTGCACTAAAAATAAGTAGAAAATCTTGTGCTTGTAAGTAGCAATATGAACTTCTACCAGGCGGGATGGCACTTCCTGGGAAAAGAGATCCTTGATCTGATAGAAGAATCTAGGATGAACCAAAAGGTATAGCCTGCCATTAACTCTACTTTCTATGCTTTAATTCCTAAGGGGGATAATTTAGAAGATGCCAATGGTTTTAGACCCATAGCTCTGTGTAATGTTATTTACAAGATTATAACATCCCTGATCGCCAGGAGATTAAAACCCCTTCTAGACAAGTTAATATCTGCTGAACAAATAGGTTTTGTTGAAGGTAGACAGATCCTTGATGGTCTGGTTGTAACTCAAGAAGTTATTCACTCTCTAAAAACAAAAAAGCAAAAGGGTATGATGATCAAATTAGACTTGTCGAAGGCTTATGATCGACTTAACTGGAATTATTTGGAAGAAGTCCTGGAAAGTTTTGGTTTTAATAGGAGGTGGATTAAGTGGATCCATAGCTTGATTTCTTCTCCAAATTTTTCTATTCTTGTTAATGGAACTCCCTCGAAAACATTTAATGCTTCTAGAGGAATTAGACAGGGAGATCCATTATCTCCGTTTCTTTTCATTCTAGCAGCCGAAGGTCTGGGTCGATTTATTAAAAAAGAAAGAGAAGCAAACAGAATCAAAGGTCTTCAGCTCTGGGGAAATAATTTGCCCTTAACTCATCAGCAATTCGTTGATGATATCATGTTATTCGGGGAACCAACTGTCAAAGAAGTAAGACAACTTAAAAGAATTTTGGATTTATTTGCTGAGGCTTCTGGTCTGGAAATTAATAGAGATAAATCCTGTATATTCATATTTAATACAGTGGAGCAGGTCAAAACCCACCTTATAAGATTATTGGGCTTTAAGAGAGGAGAACTGCCTACGAAATACTTGGGTAATTTATTGGACTTTACCTCCAAAAAGATGAAAAATTGGCAAGGAGTCCTGGATAAGCTGAGAAACAAAGTAGCAAACTGGGCCTTCAGAGTTTTAAATATAGCAGGAAGGATAGTTCTGGCAAAATCAGTCCTTCAAGCTATCCCCATTTACCCCTTGTCGATAATGGCTGCCCCTTTAGGAGTATGTGCAAAGATTAGAGAGATCATTAGAACTTTTATATGGGGAGGGACTAACCAGAAGAAAAAATGGGCCTTAGTTTCTTGGAATCAGTTAACAGAGAGAAAAGAAAAAGGAGGTTTGGGGCTGAGGGACCCTGAAATTCTCAACAGAGTATTGGGAGCAAAGCTCTGGTGGCGCTGGCTTAGGGAGGGCAATGATCTTTGGAAAGCCATATGGAAAACAAAATACAATATGCCTGACTCCACAGTTGAGATCTTAAGACAGAGAGAAACCCCCAAAGGGTCAACAATATGGGACCTAGCTGATCAGAACAGAGATTTGGTTGAAAAGCATACCTTCTGGGAGATTCGAGGTGGAGAAGAAGCCAATTTCTGGGAGGATAAGTGGCAACAGAAAGAAAGAATGAGCAGAATTCAGAGGCTTCAACAGATTCGGGATAGAATAGAAGGAGATAGAACATGTGTCAGAGACTATTGGAAAGCTAATGACCCGGAAGGAAGCTGGAGAATATGGACTGATCCGACTGAGTGGGACAGGGAGCTTAGCCAAGATCATCAAGAAGCCTACAGGAAAGAGGTAGAATCCAGGAAAATTAGAGCTCGCACTGGAAAGGATATCCTCAGGTGGGGGAATTCTATGAAAGGCTCCTTCACCACCAAAGAGGCTTACTACTTAACTGATACCCAAACCAGAGGTGAAGAGAATTTAGACTGGAAAATTATATGGGAAAGTAACTGGTGGCCGAAAGTCTCCATATTTATATGGCTTGCAACTAAGAATAAGATTTTAACCTGGGATCGAATCCAAAAAAAAGGCTTCAATGGCCCATCGAGGTGCTGTCTATGTAACACTGAAGTGGAGACCAGAAATCACCTTCTGATTAACTGTCCGTTCGCAAAGAATCTGTGGATGAACACTAAACGAATATTTGGCAAATCCGAGATAGCCCCCAGTGAATTCACTGAAATGGTTTTTCAATGGAATAAGGAAGTTTTTCAATGTAAAGTGGTCAGAAGAGCGTGGAATCTCATCTCAGGGTTTGTACTTTGGATGATATGGAAGGAGAGGAATCGCAGAGTATTCCAGAATATATCAAAAGATCCGGAAGTAATCTGGGAACGAGCAGTCAAGTTAATGCGGGAAACAATCCTGGTTGAAAAGTGGGATGGGGAGGATTGGAAGGCAAACCAGGTTGAGGAGGGAATCCTGAACAAGTTAAATCTAAAGTTTGAGATGGTCCATCACAAGCAGAACTCCCGACATGATATGAGGACTCAAAGCCCCGATAAATTCAGCTATCCCAGAGAAAACTTCATCAAATTAAACTTCGACGGGGCCTCGAAGGGGAACCCGGGAGAAGCTGGTTTTGGAGGCATTTTCCGAGATAGTAACAAGCAGGTAAGGTGGATTTTCGCAGACTGGGGTGGAGAAATGACAAACAACGAGGCAGAGTTTTGGGCTCTTCACCAGGGATTGCGAATCGCTGTAAGAAATGGTTACACCAATTTAGAAATTGCTGGAGACTCTTAGATTGCAGTTGAAACGCTGAAAAATCTCAGTAATGGTCGAGATTGGGAGAAGGTCACAAACAGCTGGCGTACGGCTGGAATTATCCAGGAAATCGCAGACCTATTGAAAAGAATCGAATACAAAATAATAAATCACGTTAGAAGGAAGGGGAATCAGGCGGCCGATTTCATGGCAAACTGGGGATGTAGAGGTCGTGGCAGCACGGTGGATAATCAATGGAGAGCGGTGTGCGGGAACAGGGAGTGGAAGGGCCTGGCAGAAATAATTAATGCAGACCATGATCAAGCTACAGGCGGAAACACGAGGATCAATGAGCTGGAGCAATGAGAGGACGTGGAGGTCCCGAGTAATGAACCTAGATCAGTCGGGGCAGAGAAGAGATATGATCATAGGATACAGGGCAGTACAGTGGCGGCGTGCGTGGAGAACGGCCCAGGATCACATCCAAGGTGAAGTAATAAATGATCGAGATCTTAGAGGAGGGTGGAGCGGTCTGTCAGACCTCTTGACAATGGATATTAATCAAGGAATGATGGCCAAAGGAAACGTCACCCCGGAAAGCAACCGACGGCAAACGAAATTCGAACCAAAGGTGTACGATGAGGACAGGAATTCGATATATACCCAAACAGGGAAGGAAGATCAGTCACTTAGCTGTTTCCTAATTTGGAGAGGTGCGGACATTGCTGCTGAGAGACAGCATCTTAAGATAAAAGTTTCCGGGCACCAGAGATTTCTCTGCGTCAGACCCGCGAGTAACATGGAAACAAGGCAGAGAACCAGGGAGACAGAGGAGCAGTATAATTCAGTTGTTGAGAATAAGAGCCGGAAAGGAAAGGGAATTATGAATGAAGATCAACCAAATGAGATCTGGGAGATCGAGGACGAGTCTGAGGAGGAGTTGCCCCGAGGCGAGGGGAACGTGTGGTCTTTTTCTCAGGACAGGTTAGCAGACGACGAGCACCAACAGATGGAAAATGACCACCCTGCTCCGCAGGAGGTGAAGGTTCATCGTTATGGCATGAGAAAATGATAGAGGGGCCCCGACAGAGGTGCGGACTCGAGCAGGAAAAGGGGCCGGGGACAGAGTAGGAGGACGCAGGAGGAAGGAGAGAACTCCAGGCAGGACATGAATCCTGTTAAAAAGGCAAGAAGGACGGTGAATCACAGGGTCCGGCGGGCAGAAAGGGCCTATCAGCGCAACACCAACCCAGCAGTTAGAAGAATTATGCAGTACCTGGAGGAGGAGTCTCTCCAGGACCAATCTGAAGATGAAATGGAGGATTGGGAGTTCCTGCTTCATGATCCAGGACATACCAGGGGAAGAATGTCCTTGTTTAAATAGTCCTTGCACATATACTGGGTTATGAAGAGGTTGCTGGCAAAGGCCCTAGAGAAAGTGGCTAAGGAGATGGTTGAGCTTACCCAGGGAAGCCCTGATATGCGCAGAGAATTAAGTTTCATCTGCATTGCCATGGAGAGGCAAGAGGAGAAGCTGGACGCAATTCATCAGCTGCTGAAGGGAGACCAACAAGATGCAGAGAAAGGAGCAAGTCAACAACCAACAATGGACAATGTTTGACATGAGATATGTTCAGGAAAACTCATAGTTTTTCTAGTTACAGTTTTTTGCATGATTTAGATAGAGATATATATTTCTTGCAGACTAGTAGTATTAGAAAATCTCAAGACTGCCTTGTCTATTTGGCTAAGATTATCAGACTTTGGGCCTTTTACTTTTGGGCGGCCATCAAAAACTATAGATGGATTAATTACCCGGTTTCCCCATGTGGGCGGGTCTTCAATATTTTTGATACGATGTAATGTTTTATTTTCTATCCAGTAATAGAAAGAGTACCACCTCAGCTTACAAAAAAAAAGTAAGTAGCACTACGAACCTCCTCTTTTTCAATTTATTGTAGCTGAGATGATTTGACATCCTCGTCAACATTGGTTTCTTATTGCTTTATCTATAATCCAAGCACTTTCATGGATTGTATTTGGGGTAATAAATTGGACATGAGAAGAAATTCAAAGCTACAACACGTCCAAAGTCTTTGGTGGCTTATGAATTTCATTCTGAATACAATATTCTTGATCTCTACAATCATCGCGTTCACATCCACAACTCCTAATCCATATAGTATTCTCCCTCTTGATGAAATTTTTGCATTGATAATTTTCCCTACCTGTGGATTTTTGCTGGCATTAGCCCTCAAAGGGACTACAAGAATCACCATTGTTGAAGAAACAAAAAAGAAAATTACATGAACCTCTTCTAGATGGTAGCACTCTAAATTCTGGCAATGAGAAGAATTAATAAACCCTTATGCTACAACAAGTATTTTGTCATGTGCTACATGGTGATGGTTGAATCCTGTATTGAACAAAGGCTACATAAATGACTTGCAATTGACAGATGTTCCTGCACTGGCACCTGGTGATAGCGCTTAAAATATGTTTGAACTTTTAAAATCAAACTAGTCTAACGACATAGTGGAACACCAACACCATGTACACCTTACATTGCTTCGATGATTTTGTCCAAATCTTTCACTTACTGCATCCCTGGCCATTACAAAACTGTGTGTGATGTATATTGGTCCAATTTGATACAAAAATTTGTTGATTTTACATTTGGAGATCAGAGCTTTCCTTATGAAGGATTTTCCCTTGTATTGATACTATTTCAGCAAAATCCATTGAGGTTCTTTGTTCCCATCAGTATAACTTTCAATGTCAGAAGTTGGGCATGCTGATAAGGTCTACTTTGATCACAAATTTATACAGAAAGGGTTTAATATTGTCAAGCTCCACTAGGCAAGTCCATGGTGTTGGCCAGATTGTGAATTACATGGTCGTGGATGCTCAATAGCTTTCGGATGCGATGTTACAACTTCATTACATCTAGCTGATGCCTCTACAATTTGGGGTTGCTTTATCAATCCTGTGTTAGGTTTTGGGCATTTCTATGTTTTCTGGTTTTGTTTACATGGCACTAATAATGGGCATTGTAGCTTAGGGATACAAGAGAAATAGGAGATATGAGCTCCAATTAGTGAAAATGTGTGATCTTCATACAACTAATGAGTTTTTGAATTATATGAGGGTTATCAAACTTGAAGCATGGGAAGACCATTTCCAAACATGTGTAGTCTTTTAAGAATTCCAAATATGAATGGCCCTGCAAAACTATGTATTCTATTTCAGTGAATATAGTTACTCTATGGAGCATGTCTTCACTTGTTTCAGTAGTGACATTCACTAAATGGAGCATGCCTTCACTTGTTTTAGTAGTGACATTCACTACATGCATTTTTGTAGGAGAAAAACTTATAGCAAGGAAGGTGTTAAATGAAAAATCGATTATCAAAATTCTTCAAGAATCCATTAGGAACTTTCATCAAGCTTTAATATCTATCTCACAAGCAATGGTGTCCTTGGATAGACTTGACAGGTATATGACTAGCAAGGATATTGATCCTGAGGCAGATGAAAGGTTAACGCCAGGCAAAGAGATTGTTGTTGTAGTTAAAAATAGTACTTTCTTTTGGCATGAAGAGGAATCCAAATCCACTCTTCAAAATATCAACCTTGAGGTTCGAAGTGGACCTTTGGTGGCAATTTTTGGCATAGTTGGATCCGGGAAGTCCTCTTAATTGTCATCTATTCTTGGGGACATGCCAAAACTCTCTAACGTGGTATAAATACTATCCCTACTATCATATTTATTTTCTTCTCCATCTTCCTCTTTTAGTCTTCCACTACATTAAAAATATGTATTTATAACTTGATAACATTATCAAGATAATTGTTACAAAATTTTGTTATGGTTTCCTATTCAAACTCAGGTCAATAAAGAAAATGAGCCAAACTGACTTGCTGGAAAGTCAAACTCACTTCTTGGCCAGTAAAAAATTTCCATTCTTGTAAGAAAAAAAATAGCCTAGTTTGCCTGAGTTTTTCCCATGTTTGAGACGATCATGTACTCTCCGGTCTCACCAAAGTTTTCACGGAGCCAAGTTTTGTAACTATAAGAACCCAAACATGGGAAAGCTCCTCCTGCTAGAGAAATGTGAGATTGCAATAGGTACAAACCAAGGAAAAACATATATTGAAAAGAAGAAACTTGTATCCATTTGAAGTTTTGATTGCGAAGGACTCATATGACTAGTTGTTCTTAGTATACTAAAGTTAATTTATTGCAAGATTACCAGATGAAAGAAACGATAGTCAAAAGTAATAGCGACGGTAGTTGACTTGAAAATTGTCACTTCAAAGGTATAATAGACTTGTTTTCTGTTAATTCATGATCCATTGATTCATCAAACATGATTTCTTCTCTTAGATTTCTTTCCTTCATTCAAACTAAATAGTTCTATTAGATTGAACTCTAGTTCTCACCAATTTTGTCAAAAATAACTTAGATCTAGGATCTCTGTCTCTTTAATAGAAACAAAATAATTTTACTAGAGATGCAACTTTTGCAATGAAACCCCTTACACTTTGTATGGAATTTTTAAAACTGATTTTATATTTTGTTTGTGCACAATTTCAACTATTTTTTCATCTCTTCTCAACATTCTTTTCCTTTTCTTGCCTCTTTTTACTAACTATAACTTTGTTTTTTTGTACCTCTTACCATACGGTTCCTTTGCTGAATTTCTTCCTTCTTGAACTCACAGTTGATGATGGTTTCTTCTCTCTTGTTTTGCAACTTTCTTTCTTTACATTTATTTTTATTCCAAATAGAGTTGTCTTCCAAGTTCACTTTAGTATTTGATGGGGGTTTTCCTCGATCCTTCACTTTCTTAGGTATGTTGCATAACCCATTCTCCTTTTTCCCTTTTCCTTGCATCTCAAAACCCTTCTTTCGTTTAGCAATTAGGTTATGGATATTTAATTTCCACAATCTTGTGTCTAGGATAGAATCTTAAAATCTCTAACACTACCAAACCAAGAATCTCAATGATACTACTTTGCACAATAGAATATAAACAACAGAAAATCACACATGCATAGAATACAAACAACTTTTTACAATTTTTAACCCAACTTTGTTATATTAAAAAAAAATATAGTAAAACAATCTAGGGCTCCTGTACCAGGGATAATGGCCCTTATACATCCACTAGTACAAGATACAAATTGGGGCTTGGTGTCAGTCCATCGACAACCAATCTACCCTCAACAACATACTCTAGCCATTTGGTTGATGTAGTCGACTCCCACAGCTCCCCTCGGTCGTACCCTATACTTGCCTGGTCCTTTGGCTCCTGATTGTTAGGCGAAATATATGTCATAATAAAAGCATTGTAGTATAGTTGCCCAACTATTTACTTGTCAATCCGGGGTACGTAAGCTAATGAAACACGTGCACTATATATGCAGGACTGAAGTAGAACTAATCTAGTCTAATCTACATTACTGAAATCAACTTAATCTATGAATGGAGATTTGCATGAAGGAAAAGCAAATCAACATGTGAAGAGTTAACAACAAATGACATATGTGAGCTCACATCCATAAATCAATATTATAATAATCAAATGACAAACATGAGAGCATAATGATGAAAGAATCTAAGTCTAATCAATCTTCTTACAACTTCCAGCTTTCCTCCCCCCCTCCATGGAGAGGGAGCACTCTCCTTTATACATGAGAGTATTTGAAGATAAGATAAGAATGCATTAATTACATACCCACTATTCTCTCAACTACTCTTAACCACTTTACCATTATTACAAAATATAGTTCCTTCAAATCCTCCACACATCTTTCACATATCTTCAATAAGATATGCCAACCAAATATTCCATGGTCTTCTCCTTAAGAATAGGCTTGAATAACAATCTCCTTGAAATTGTGGAGGAGATATTCGAGAAGTCTCTTTGAATTAATCATTCTCATATTCCTACGCATTACAAAGCTCACCCATATTTGAGATATATATGAAAACATGTATATTTTCTAATATTAATCATAAATTCACTCTTAATACTAAAACGAATAAATTGGAAAATAATAATATGAAACCCAAATGAGTTTATGAAAATGATATGATGAAGGGTTTAATAGGGCGATGGAATGCAAGGAATAGTGAAGGGAAAGGTGGATGAAAAAGTGACATTTCTGAGTCCTAACACCGATCTTCAGCTCTTGCCTCTATCAATGATCCAAGTCCATCTAGCCATTGAACCTTGGTTGTCAATCTGCTCTCTAGTTGTTCCGTTGTCCATAAAGGCCACAACACATCGAGACTCATGTTGAGTTGTTCACAGATCCACTTGTGAACAACTCTCAACTGCCCATTGCTGCTCCTCAGCTACTCAGGGACTTCAACCCACTATGGTCTTCCTGCACTGCATTGATGAAGACCAACATAGGGCACGAAGGGCTACCACCTGTCACTGCAAAATGTCCATCTTCCACAATGAACATAAGCTAGGAGGATTGCCCATCATCTATTGTAGAAATCCTTCTCCACACACAAGTCTCAAGCTCCAGAACTGCTCCTGGTTGATCAGACCCTTGAGCTCAACAACTGCCTCTCTCGTAACTACCTTTGTCCATTAAGGTGTTGCTCAATGGGCTCCAACTTGGACACTGTCACGTTGTCCTCCAATAGACCATAAGTTCCCAATCCACATACACACTTGTTCCACTCTCACGCTGCCCTCCAACACTCCTGGAGTGACCAAGTCCACAATGTATCATTTGCCCCTAGTTAGGACATCCCCACACCTAGGAGACCCTTACACACAGTTGCCCATGGACTTCTCCACATCCGCCCTTTGCTCTACAATAGATGAGCTATTGCACAAATCTAGGATCCAAACTTCACTGTGAAACTTCCAATTGGTTAGGGCTTCTAATATGTCACGTTAGACCTACCTCCCTGGCTTCCACAGGCTGCAACAACTCTGTCTACACTAGGACACCTACATCACTCCATAACGGTATCTACTCCTAGTTGGAGTTCCTTCATACCCAAGGCAACTGCAGCAAATGGCTCCCAATAAACTGTAATGTAGATTGATCCAAATATTGGTCAAAACTTTGACCCAAAACAAGGAAAACTCAGATTCAGTTTTGATATATCTTTGTTTCCTTGGTTAGGGTGCTTTCATGCTACAACAACCCTAAATATACCACCCAAATAACCTCCAATCAATGTGGTCTAACCACGGGATCATGCCCACCTATGTGCTGTTGTTTTGAGCATATACCACCCCAAACAACCTTGCGTAGATGCCTTCCTATGGTGGTATGGCCTGCGGCCTACCATAGTTAAGCTCCAACATCCACAACCCACATAAAACAGGGTTTAACTCACCTTGTTGATGCCATATCAGTCATGTGTTCAGCCTTTAACACCCTCGACCTAGCTGCAACATGGGATAATCCTCAATGTAGTCACAAGAGGCTCCAAAACAACCCTTCTTCTCCTTGTTGTTCTGCCCTAGTCTCTTGTGGCTAATTAGAGGCCTCTTCCCCTTGTACACTGCCCTTTTTCTATCCTTATGTTTCACAAAATGGATGATTAAATGATCACATATCACCTTTTATTTATACCAAACAAGAGGGCATCTTCCAATGTCACTCTAGGGTTGTACAACTTGTCAAGAGGCTTATTCAACTCAAGCTGACCTTGACACATATTGTGTAAACCCACTCATGACCTTCAAAAATTCATATCTCAAGTTCAGGAGCTCCGATTTGGGTGATCTTCGAAGCATTGGAATCAACACACCAAGCTCTATCACCTCAAATTTTCCCATGCTCAAATTATTGATGGTTTTGGCCCAAATCCCGATGGGTGAAAAACCCCATGCTTGGGTTCCAATCCCACAAGCCTACTTGTGGTGCTTTACCCTCCAAACCCCGAACCCTAGGGCTTGGAGTACCTCCCAAGGGAGGCACTCCCAAGACTAGGAAGTCACCATCATCATCTCTAGTGACACTAGCCCATATGGCATCCATCAATGCATCATACCTTGTAGAATGAGTTTGACAATCTCCGTAGTGCCTCTGCCTCATCACATTCGAACTTGAAGATCCCAAACCTCCATATGGTTGCTCCCTCTGAGGCTAGACTTCATCTGAGCCTAAATGATCTCCACTGGCTCAGTCCTATAAGCACTCATCCTCCTGGATCAAATACCAATCGTTCAAATCCCTCCAATCTCAGATATTCAACATCATGATCCGATGAATATTCTAACCTGCCTGAATATCTAGTCCATCACATGAAGCCATCTCAATCAACCTGATCTCATCCATGCCAAAGAAACCCTCGAGTTGTCCCAACCATACATGACAAGGAATATGAAGTCCACGATCCAAAAACCACCATACAACATACTGAAGTGCACTAGGTTCACCATCGATCTACCAGAACTCCCAACCCATCTCATGTAGTCTATCGAGACCACATCTCCATGTCCTCAGCTGAACCCTCTGCTCCATGATCCAAACACCCACAAATCCCTCTGAGTTTCTTCGTTGTGCACACTATGATTCATTGTCCATAAAAGTACCTCAGATAAGCTATGATACCATGTTGAATTTCCACAATCTTGGGTCTAGGATAGAATCTTAAAATCTCTGACGCTATCAAACCAAAGATCTCAATGATACCACTTTGCACAACAAAATATAAACAACAACAAATCACACATGCACAAAATATAAACAATTTTTTACAATTTTTAACCCAACCTCGTTATATTAAACAACATATAATACAATAAGCTAGGGCTCCTGTACCAAGGATAATGGCCCTCATACATTCACTAGTACAAGATACAAATTGAAATTTGGTGTAAGTCCATCGAAAACCAATCTACCCTCAACAAGATACTCTAACCATCTGGCTGACGTAGTCTACTCTCTCAGCTCCCCTCGGTTGTACCCTATAACTTCCCATTCCTTTGGCTCCCGATCTACAACTCCTGCCTCTATCAACGCTCCAAGTCCATCTAGCCACTGAACCTCAGCTGTCCATCTGCTCTGTAGTTGCGCCTTAGTCCATCAAGGCCACAACACATCGAGACTTCTGTCGAATTGTTCACAGCTCCACTTGTGAACAACTCTCAACTTCCCACTATTTCTCCTCAGCTAGTTAGGGACTTCAACCCACTATGGTCTTCCTGCGCTACATCGATGAAGACCAACTTAGGGCACGAAGGGCTACCACCTATCACTGCAAGATGTCCATCTCCCACAATGAACACAGGCTAGGAGGATTTCCCATCATCTTTTGTATAAGTCCTTCTACACACACAAGTTTCAGGCTCTACAACTGCTCCTAGTTGATCAGACCCTTGATCTCAACAACTGCCTCTCTCACAAATACCTTTGTCCATCAAGGTTTTGCTCACTGAGCTCCAACTTGGACAGTATCACACTATCCTCCAACAGACCATAAGTGCCCAATCCACATCCACACTTGGTCCACTCTCACACTGCCCTCCAACAGTTCACAAGTGACCAAGTCCATGATGTAGCATTTGCAGCTAGTTAGGGCATCCCCACACCTAAGAGACACTTACACACGACTACCCACATGCTTCTCCACATTCGCTCTTTGCTCTACAATAGAGGAGCTATTGCACAAATCTAGGCTTCAAACTTCACTATGAAATTGGCCATTGGTTAGGGCTTCTAACATGCTACGTGAGCCCTACCTCCTTGGCTTCCATAGGCTGCAATGACTTTGTTTACACTAGGACACCTACATCACTCCATAGCAGGATCTTCTCCTAGTTGGAGTTCCTTCATGCCCAAGGCAACTCCAACAAATGGCTCCCAACAAACTGTAATGTAGTCTGATCCAAATATTGTTCAAAACTTTGACCCAATACAAGGAAAACTCAACTTCAGCTCTGAGATATCTATGTTGTCCCTAGTTAGGGCACTTGTACGTTGCAACAACCCTCAATATACCACCTAAAAAACCTCCAATAAATGTGGCCTAACCATGGGATTGTGCCCACCTATTGTACTGTTGTTCTGGGCATATAACATCCCAAACAACCTTGCATAGATGCCTTCGTATGGTGGTATGGCTTGTGGCCTACCATAGTTAAGCTCTAATGCCTATAGCCCACACAAAACAGGGTTTAACTCACTTTGTTGCTGTCATATCAGTTGTATGTTCAGCCTTTAACACCCTCGACCTAGCTACAACATAGGATAATCCTCAACACAGTCACAAGAGGCTCCAAAACGACCCTTCTTCTCCTCATTGTTGTGCCCTAGTCTCCTGCTGCTAATCAGTGGCCTCTTCCCCTTGTACGCTACCATTTTGTTGTCCTTATGTTGCACAAAATGAATGATTAAATGATCACATATCACCTCTTGTTTATATTAAACAAGAGGGATTCTTCCAACATCATTCTAGGGTCGTCCGACTTCTGAAGAGGCTTATTTAACTCAAGCCAACCTTGAAACATATGGTGTAAATGCACTCATGACCTTCAAAAATTCATATCTCAAGTTATAGAGCTCTGATTTGGGTGATCTTCGAAGCATTGGAATTGGCACACCAAGGTCTATCACCTCAAATTTTCCCATGCTCAAATTATTTATGGTTATGGCCCGAATCCTGATGGGTACAAAAACCCATGCTTGGGTTCCAAGCCCACAAGCCTACTTGTGGCGCTTTACCCTCCAAACCCTGAACCTTAGGGCTTGGAGTGCCTCCCAAGCTACAATAGAGAGGGAAATAGTAGGGCTATATGCCATATTCATTGAAATACTGACATTGAAGGGTAACCTTTTCATAATCTAAACCCTGTTTCTAGGTAAAAGCATTGAATTTAAGAGGAAGCGCTATATGAAGATTCATTTCCAAAAATAATAGCACAAGACATGTGACCAACTATGGGAGGTTGCATTTTCAGGTACTTTCTTAGAAAATTTCCAATACTCTTCAAGGATGATTCGTACCAAAATTGTATTAACAAATTTCAGAGTCAAACTCAAAATTACATAGTTTCTATTTTTTTGTATGAAAGGATTGAAATTTGAAATTTGTATGTCATGGTTTCAACCGAGGTTTTCCTTCCACAATTAACATGGCTCGACTTTCAAAACAACTAGTTTATTTTCTTGTAACTCAAAAATCAGAATAGAGAAAACCATACCATAGTATTGTATATTCATACAACCAATATTTTTAAACACCAATCCAAAACAGTACTGAAATGATTTGATCAATGCAAAAATCTAGAGCTCTGGACAACTAGAAGCTTCTAAACCTGGAGATCTGATATGTGCACAAAAGTCAACAATGAGAGAACACTCACATAACAAGAAAATGCAAGAGAATAATTGTCGCAACTATACACATTGTACCAGTGTAGTTTGACTCATCCAAGACTCTTTTGTTGAGTCTTGTGGAGTCTTCTCTAGCCCCCACACTCACTAAAAAAGCACCAACAAACTCACCACTTTCTATACTCACCATAAAATTTCCATGCTCATCGAGATTCGCCATATTTTTGGGCACTGAATTTATTGTATTTTGAGGTTCATTTGTATTTGTTGAGTCTTTCCCAAGTCATTGAGTCATGTCAAGTCATTGAGTTTTTTTGAGTCCTAGGCTAGTTGAGCCTTTGTCAAGTTTGAGTGTGACAACATTGCATTGTTGTTAGGGTTCCACAACCACCTTAACTTCCATAGTTAGTGGAATAGATTGTTAATGTATTGACAACCATATTTATTAAATAAGGCTCTACACAGTAGTATAGTGTGAAATCAATAAATCTAAGTGAACTTGTTAAAGAAGGTCCATTAGTTAGTGGTTGAGGCCTCATTAATGTAAGTCTATAAGGTGGTTTCGATTTTCATCAATTAGAAACTATATATATAGTAGTAGAAGCCATGTAATGAGTTATCAAGTGAATATTGTAGTATTTGGAGCTCCTCATGTTGGATATTTCCCCCTAGAAAAGGCAAGTGAAAAGGCAAGTGAATATCAATAAAGGATTGCTTAAAGTGTTATTTTCCAATTTTAGTTCTATTATTTGCTTCCACAGTTGCATTCCATGTATCTTATTTAATTGCTTGTTGAATTTATATTATGCCCTTTTTGCTCTAAATAATCTATTTTAGCTAACAAGAAACACCTCAAATACAAGTGGTCTCAGAGGAGTTTCTCATGCCAACACATGTTCCAATTTTATAAAAACATTATTTAGGTTAGAACATGTGTTGGCACATGTAGAAAATAATAGAGGCATCACCTTCTTGAACACCTTTGTGACACATGTTGGCACCCCTTTGAGTAACACTATATCAAATAACACCTACATATGGAATTATCTTCCATGTTCCTTCAGGTATATCAAAATCCCCCTCGGTACACTTGAAACCAACCTTAATCAACCCTGTTAGTCATCCTATTGCCATGAGTAATGGAGAATAACACTTGGGAGATAACTCTCACATACTAGGGAATTGGGTAGTATGACTATGGGTATAATCTATCACCATTATTTGGTGCAATGAAAGATTCGGTTGATTACTATTGATGGAAACCATATGTATATTAAGATCTATAGAACTTGACACTCTTTTATCCTTAGTACCCTATAAATCCTAGCCTCTTCCTCTAAACCATAGCTTTTGCAACACAGGTAACAAAGTTCCTACACGTTTTGTAGTATCAAGAGTTTTTGAATTTCATCATTGTAGTAATACTCCCCTCAAATTGAAAAAATATTTCTAGGGCCTGGAAATACTGTTATAGGAGACCTAGCTCAACAAAATCCTTGTGTAACATTGATTGTTTTGGTGTCAATTTACAATAACTATTTTTTCATTTTTTTTGGACTCGCTCATACCATTACTTGTGGCCCCTCTAAACAAATTTCTTTTGGTACAATCATTATCTTCCGCCTAGTCAATTAGAAAAATGGAAACCAATATGCCTTCCCTCATGTTTCACATATCCCCCATTTTCAAACTAATGGTCCTTTTTCAAAAGATTTTCCATACAATGGTAGTTGATTATTTCTATAGTGGTTGCTTTGAAACCTTTGAGCATGTAGGAATTTCCATTCTCTTGAAAACTCATGTATAATTCCAAGAAATCCATGGTGATAGGTCCTAGTGTTCTTACCCATTCATCACCCAAAGAAATATCACAACCACCCATTTCAATGGCAAACATGTGGCTTCCTTGTGAGGGAAGACATAATGGTTTACATTTGCTAATTTAGGGAACAATTCCCTACAAGCAAGGAGGAAGAGGTGAGCATAATACTAGGTGACAAGTGGAAAGTGGGAATGTATCAGTGTATTTGTAAACAATTGATTTATCCATCAATTATTCCATTAATTGACTTCATTATATTTTGGATTTTATGTACTACAATATATCTACATTTGTGACATTCCTCTCTTGTAGTCTTCCTTTTATTTTTTAAATGCCACCTATATTAATTCAAGGAAAAGGATCAATTAGTTACACTTATTATCATCTTCTTATTTTCGTAAGTCTTCTCATCTTTGTTTGTGATATTGGGAAAAATCTTGCCATATTCTAGCAACAATATGATCTATTGTTAAGTGATTAGCACAAGTTAATGTGCATCTTTGACCCATCCAAGCTAATGTGAGTTGGGATGAGTTGAGGTTGGTAACTTGAGTTCCTTTTCCAATTGAAGCAAGAGAAGGTTATTTTGGTTGCCATTATCAATTATCATATATGCTAGTTTGTGCTTGATTTGGCAGTTCTATGTACAAAGAGCTTCCTTGTTACTGGTAAGGCTATCTTTGGGCATTAGCATCAAGTTTGGATCAATATAGTGAAGATTGTTGACATCAACCTAGAAGTCTCCAACCTCTAAATAATGTTTAGAAAGGAAGTATTTTTCCTTTCAGAGCTCTTTGGCCTAAATGTTTGACATTTCTTATTGGAATGGGCAAGCTTCCTATGATAGGTGCCATATTTCTTCTTCCCATAGTGGGTAGAGGATACGGAATCGGTTTCTCCTTTGCTCTACCCAATATTGTTGGGCTGAGTAATTAGTAGAAAGAAAATGTGTACGAAATTCCCTTCATCTAAAAGAATTGAATGGTTTTATGTAACTTGGATTCAATAATGGAACCAATTTGCAATTTTGCATAAAATTCTTCGAGGAGGAAATAGAAGAAACTCTAACTTATTTCTAATACTAGGGAACAACCCACAAAATAATTTAGTGTAGAGGTTATATTTTGGGCCCTTTGAGACTCTACCTTGAGTTGGGAGAGAGATCCATATTTGGCTCTCCATTCCTTTCCTATAAAGATCTGGTCTCCTTGGGTCATTCTGGTTGAAGGAAATATTGAGATTTTGAGGCCACTTTTTTTCTTCATTTTTCATTATCTTCATTTATTGACTCCCTACTTTATAGTTTCCCTTGAATTCCCCCCCAAGGAGTAGAATAATGAATCAATCAAGGAGGACATCTGATGGTAGTACATTCTAATCACCTAGTTTTCTCCCTCACAATGTCTTAGATTTAAGCTAGCATTTTACACTAAGCATATTTTTCAACTTAACTGTCAATTGTCCGTACAACTACATATGAAGGCACTAATCCCATGGACTAAAGATTCCCATCATCAACTAAGATCATGCTTCAACCGTTTATGTGTCAAGATATGTATCATTAGATTCCCTAAAAGGACAAGAATTGTCAACACTCCTCCCTCTAGGAGGTGGAGACTAAAGATCACTTCATGTTTCAAGTTCCCCATCTAATACAAGATACTAGGGAGATTTCACTACTTCTATAGAGACTCTAGCAAGTCCCTTGTGATCTTTTTTTTTAAAACCAAAACCATAGATTCTTACCCCAATAATGCAAGTTGTATATACTAATAGACAATGTGCCCTACAAGGACCTTCAAGGCCTACTTGGTTGACAACTCCACCTCTCAAACATCAAAGGAATGAGGAGACTAGATGCAAGGTTTCACTAGCATGGACAAAGATAGATTATTAAAATTGTTATGAAACCAGCTCACAAAAAGATAGAAAAAAAATATAAATGCCTTAGAATTCAGCCTCTTCGAGGGAGCAACCTCCTTTACCTTATACAAATGAACAATTCTTGGATGATACAAATGACAAGACCTCCATTCTATATATAGGAGTCTAAGAGATCATAATATAATCAGAGCCGACATAACAATAATAATGTAAGGGCACAATAATAACAATAGTGGGCTTCTATGGGGCATAATAATAAAAATATGGGGACTACATGGGCACAAAAATATAATAAGGGGGTTGTACCAATAACAGTATAGGGACCTAACATGCCCCTCTCCTTCAAAAAGTGTTGTCCTCAACGCTTGAGTAGTTCTTGATGCTTATGTATAAAATTATTGTCCTCCCATGTGGAATCTTCAGCGGGTAAGTTCTTCCACTTGATGAGATACTCTGAAATTGATTGATTTTGTAGCTATCAGGTTCTTGTTTTTGTGACTGCTCCAGGTTCCAATATGAATTTTCCTTCCTCGTTAAGTTCTGGCAATATTGTTTGAACTAGGATCTTCTGCAACTTTTGAATGAATGGCCATACTTATTCGTCCTTCCATTCATCCCTTGCTTCATTTATCCAATCTGGTTGGATAATAGAAATGACTCAAAACAATGCTTCCACATCCTCATCCTTTCTTGAGAGTGCATCTACATCAAAATTTTGCTTCCCTTTTTTATAGATGATTTCAAAGTCATAACCCAACATATTTGTGACCCATTTTTTATGTTCTTCTAAAGATAATATTTGTTCTAAAAAGTATTTAAGAATATCATGATCCATTTTTATCTTGAAGTGTCTTCCCATTAGGTAAGGTTGCCATTTCCTAAGTGAATGTAGTATTGCCAACATTTCCTTCTCATAAATATCTTGCTTGAGATGTAGTCGTAAAAATACCCAATCACCTACATCAATTTTTTTTTCATTGCGATGTTGATCTGCCTGTTGTTTCATTCGATTCTGCACCAAAGTGGTGCTATCCTTTAAAAGTTGGAGAGCTTGTTGTTGATGCTCGATGTGATCTTTCATTGCTTGAGTCTTTTTCTTCTTGATATGTCCTTCTATTTTGATAGTTTGAGGAGTGGTAATTTCTTCCAATGCATTACAAGATATGGTCAGATTCATTTCTTTATGCTCGATGTGATCTTTCACTTCTTGAACATTTTTATTCTTGATATGCCCTTCTATCTTGATAGTTTGAAGAGTGATAATTCCAGCCAATGCATTACAAGATATGGTTGGATTAATTTCTTCTTTCTTGATGTGATCTTTCACTTCTTGAACCTCTTTCTTCTTGATATATCCTTCTATCTTGAGAGTTTGAGGAGTGGTAATTCTTTCCAATTCTTTACAAGGATTGATTTTTTCTTTCTCTGTGGTTGGTTCCTGGGGTATATCCTCTTCTTTTGATGTTTCTTGATCCTTTTCTTCCTCCTCTTCACAATCTGTGTAAAATAATTTCTTCTCAGCACACTTATGACCTTTAATGTATTTGCTATCACAAATGTAACAAAGCCCTTTTTCTCTTTTTTTCTTCCAATTGTGGTTGTGTAAATCTTGTAGGTTGTGGAAGGCTAGAAGAAAAAAACTTCCATATTATAGTTGTGAGTGGTAGGATTCCTTTTTTCCATAATTTTGCTTTCAATTTTTCTTGCCAACCTGAATGCCTTCTCCAATGAATCAGGTTCCCAAAGATGAACCTCATGTTGAATGTTATCCTTTAAAGTCCCTATGAAGACATCAATCCTTTTCTTCTCTGGAATATCGTTTACCCTTATATTCAATTTTTTGAAATCCTCAATGTGCTTTGCCATTGAACTCTTTTGTTTGAGATTTATCAATTGGCTAAAGAAGGTGTTACTCTTTGTATACTCATAATATGCTATCATTTCTTTCGTGAAAATTGACCAAGTGACAAGTGATTTATGAGAACACAACCCTTTATACCATAAAAATTGATTTGGTTCTAAATATGAAGATGCAATACATACCTTTTGTAACAGTTGCACCTCATGTAGATCAAAATATTGCTCCATCTATAGTATCTAATTTACCAGATCCTTGCCATCAAACTTCCTCATATTGTCTTTTCTTGATTTTAGGGGCTCGATCTTGAAACAAATGTAACTCTGTAATTTTGGATTTTCTAGTTCTGAAATCATGACATGCAGTAGCCCTCTGTGTCCTCTTTCTAGTGCCACCAGTCTGATAGAAAGTGGATTCTCCAAGAAAGAGTTATGCACAATATCCCAAGTTGACTGATTATATACCTTTTCAGAAGAGCGAACTTGTATGAAGTACCACATGTCACTATTTTGACCTTCGGTTCTGAAAAATATAAACAGAAAACTACAGTCCGTCCTATTTCTGTAACTTCTTACGAAATTTCAATTGGATGCTCAGATAGAAAGTTATGATGATTTTCCCAATGTCAACTGTTTTAGATGTAATTCAGGAGTCTGTAAAAACCCTAACTTAGATCATATATCCAAAAATATAGCGAGACAAGATCTTACACAAATGAAAAATTCTTGGATGATACAAATGACAAGACCTCCTTTCTATATATAGGAGTCTAAGGGGTCATAATATAATCAGAGCCGAAATAACAATAATAATGTAAGGGCACAATAATAACAATAGTGGGATTCTATGGGGCACAATAATAACAATATGGGGACAACATGGGCACAACAATATAATAAGGTGGTTGTACTAATAACAGTATAGGGACCTAACAGAAACAGAGTCCATAAGCATGAGATATCATGAAACCACTTTATCCCATTTCTCTCCACATATGGCATAAAAGGACTACCACTCACCCTTGTTCTTAGCATAGAGGTCATGGACAGATTCTTGCTGCAACCTCCTTCAGGGATTTATGAGGCTTGGATAACAAGATAGCATGCTTGAAGCTTGAAGTGTGGTGGTTACTCTTGTAAACAAATTTTGTGACAGTCTTGATGTGGATGAGAATTGTAGCTCAACTGAGTTTGAGTCATCACTTTCTTCAAAGTGTCACTTCCCTAGGAAAGTTGTGGATGACATGACAACAGTTATATATGAAAACCATAAGCGAATGTGCAATACAACAGTGGTGAATTATTTCTATGCTCATGGTACAATTAAAAGTATTTTGAATACTTTTGAAGCAACATGTGATTCACTGTGGACATTACCATTTATGTCACAGGAAGGAATGGAAACAGAAAATGACAAGCTATAGCATGTGCTTTGGTTGTTAGAGGAATTACAAATATATTGCAGGTTTTTGGAGTACCTTGTGAATTCTTCTTCACTATTAACTGTTCCCTCTGCATCATAGTTAGTGCAACCATTTTTTGGAGGCTCTGTCATTGTTCCAAGGGATCCAAAGGTTTTTGTCCACACTCTATAAGCTCAAGTTCTCAATGTTGTTCTACCTATCTAGAGCAATCCAATGTTTTGTCGCTATAGTCCATCTTTGATTACCTTTGTTGTTTCCATTATTACCCATGTATACACTGCCATAGGTGATGTTAAAGGAAGAAGAAATAGTATTATTGGAAGCACTGGTCAATGATTTAGACGTCATCCACCTGATGAGGCTTCCATTTATATGATGGTTGAAATGGGATTTCCAAGGTCCAGGGCAGAGGAAGGATTGAGGTGTGTTGAAACAATTAGTGTGGAATTGGCTATGGAGTGGCTCTTTAGTCATCCTGAGGAGCCAACACAAGAAGGTGATGAACTTTCCCAAGCTCTTGCCTTGTCACTGGGTAATTCTAAGGTTCCCAAAGACAATGCCAATGAAAAAGGAATATATGTTTCTTATGAAGACAAGCCTCTAGAAAATCCTCCCATTGAGGATATCTTAAATACACGTATGAATCTATTGCAAATTACAGATGCGATTTCTTTTTCCATGACTAATTTGATTGTGACTTTTTGCAACTAAAACAAAGGCCAATACCTTCTGAGAGTTGTTTCCCTTCTTATTCAACAACTAAAGCTTTGTAAGGTGGATGGATCTGAAAAATGCACTAGTCCATTATCAACTATTTCTCATATTTTGGCATTAGTTTTGAGTGAAGACAACAATACTAGAGATATAGGAGCCAAGAATGGACTTGTTGGTATACATTGGACTTATTGAATTTTTTTATGCCAAATAACTTGATAGGGGAAAAATTTTTAGTTCCCAAGTGGGTGACTGCGTTATTTCTCATACTTGACCATATGTTGCAATACAAACTTCAGATTACTATAGATGCCCAAAACACTGGTTCTATGGGAGGAACTTCACTTGTCTTTGATTATGAAGATACAACTTTAGCTGGTGCAAGTGTTGTAGATAACAATGAAAATTCTTCCTTGGATGACAACATTAAAGGCAATAGTCCATTCATGAAGATTTTGGAAAAGCCTTTGGGATACATGACAACAAATGAACAACAGAGTAATGATTATATCTTGCAAATATTTGCAACTACACCTTCCAACAGTTACAATTTAGGTGGTTCTTTAGTTTTTTTGACTTACAAAGTCACATTCCATGGCAATGCAGTTTCTTGAGAGAGGTGGATTGTCTTCCATTTTGAGCCTTCCTAGAAGTTGTTTTTTCCCAGGTTTTGATAGTGTGGTAGCTGCTATTATATGCCATCTTCTTGAGGATCCTCAGACTCTTTAGATTTCTATGGAGGTAGAGATACGACAGACTCTAATGAACATGTTAAGTCATCATGGTGGTCATGTTTCTCGTTGAACATTCTTGACATCTATGGCTCCAATCATTTCTCGAGATCCAACAATTTTTATGTAGGCTACTAGTATGGTTTGTCAGTTACAAACATTGTGGGGTAGGACAAATATAATTTTGTCAAAGCAGGAAGATAAATAGAAAGCTAAAGAGATGGAAGCAGAGCTCATTTACAATGGTGAAGCTCAACAATGAAGTGAAGGTAAAGAGAACATGTTACAAGTTCCTTTCCATTTTGTGCCCTTGAACTCTATATTGTGTCTATGAAGTTGACTTTTTTTTCCAATCGGGAAAATGTTCTTGATTGAATAAGAAAACATACAAAAAATAGGATACAAATTATGCAAAAAGGGAGGTGAGTCTTCTGGTACACTCTCAGATCTTTTGTGAATACAGTGGTCCCTTTGGCATTAGAGAAATTCAGTCTACAAGTTTCAAAATTCCAACTCTTTACAGAGTCTTCAATTCTGTCTTTTATCCCCTCTTGCATAATAAGTTCCAGCCTTCTTTAGTGTAACTACATTCCAAGAAGAGAAAGGAAGATGAGGTGTCTTGAGGAAATTTTTGACCTTTGGTATGAAGGGTCTCGATTGTCCTAGAAAATAGTGTACTTTGTTGGCATTAATTCTCCATGAATTCCTATATTTATAACAATTTGTCAGTTGTCTTATCTATAGTCATAAAGTGAATATGCTATTAGTGTATTTCCAAGTATTCATTCTGAATGCCATTTGTCATTCTGAAAACACTATCCAGTCAATGAATGTATCAACATCCATTCAGAAATTGATTGATGGAATTATTTATGAAGCAAATGACAAATGATTTTTCCTAGCTTGTTTGTTCGTATGAATGCACCTTTGCTGCTCATTTGGTCATTTTAATTTGGAGTTGCTTCCCTTGACCTTTCTTTTTGTTTCTACATAGGATATACCAACACTGAATCTTGAAACAATGGAAAAAAAACTTGTTCTTTTTCTGATTCTATTTATTGTTGTTAATATGGCCCTCATAGGTTTCTAGTTTACTAGCCATGTAAATTTAGTAGCAACATTTGGAAATGGACCCAAACCCAACAACCATATTTCAAATTCTGAGTGAAGTCCTTTATTGGAAGGTTGGTTGACATTCTACCAACCATTATTTTAATCCTCCTTTTGGATCTAGTGTAGAAACATGCCTATGCCCTAAGGACTTACACCACTAAATCCTAAGAAGTTGCCTCTTTCTTCCAATAGATGAAATAAAAGAGCATGGGATTTCATGTTTAAGTTTACTAGATAAAAGTTGCACAACATTCACTCTTCCTTTCCCATCACTCAGTGCAACTCAATCTTCCTGCAGTTTTGGAGAATCAGGGGACTCCATATTTTGCACAGTGATTCTAAGTAAATTCTCTTAAATGATTTCCAATGAGAACAAGATTCAGATGAAGGAACAAGTTGTCTTCATTTGAGAGGGAGATGGAATTTCACTGATAGCATTAGTGCTGTAAAAGCTTCAGAAATAGAAATGCCAAATTAAATACAAGTTGTTGGATCTAGCACTAGCATAAGTCACACCATTATACCAGAAAATTATATTGATGTCACAATGTGAAGAAACAAAAAAGAGCTTGCATTTGAAAACTACAAGAAACATTCAATGATCCTACTAGCTCTAGATATGCAGGTATATTTATATTCATAAAATATGAAGGCCAAGTAGACAATTGATGTTCACTAATGCTTGCAATAACGACAATATACTCGCACACATAGTTTGGATCAAGAGGGCTTAACACTTCATCCACTCTATCCCTTTGTGGGGCTGTTGCTACTAATGCAACCAATATTTCTACAAATGTAATAGAGACAAACATTCAAACCAAGATTACAAGATTTATTGCTACTTCGAACATCTTATCCAACACATTACACTTTTATAATGCCTAAATGTGACAACTGAACTATGAAAAACATAAAAAATGATGCAGACTGCTCAGATGTCATGACTGCATTGAAACTGACAACGAGGACAAGAGCAGCCAATAGAGCACCTAGAGACTAGAAAATGAAAATAAATTGCACATTTTATACCTCATGGAAAGGTCATATATATTAATTATGTTTTAATGGATCTTCGAAGTTTGGAAATGACTAACTAGAGGGAAATCATGTACAAGCCTTGAAAGTTGATAAAGAATTGGAACAATCCCATAAAGAGGCACTTGTTTTTCCAATTGATGGACAATTTGGTGGCAACTATAAGGGAGTCAAAGACATGTTTAAAGAATCTGAAGAATACAAAGCAAATGGTGGTATCTTCCTTGTTACAAAGGGGAGTCTCATGGGCTCCCTTGAGGATGATAACGCTGACTAAGAAGAAAATTTTGAAAATTTTCAGTTTGATGCCTTGATTAGTGATAAAGGTGCTGCTCCAAAGGAGGATAAATTTGATTTGCTTAAAGAAACAACTGGAGATAAGAAAATGGGTATGGATTACTGGGAGGATGATCCTCTTTTCAGCATTGTCAGATACCACCATGAAGTTTGATGCCCAGTGAGATAGGGGTGGTATTACAATAGTAAAAAGTGAAGAATCTGAACCAAGGTCTGGAAGAGACAACATCATTCACCTCATGGGCTATGATGATATGCTCATTGTCCTAGAAGGATATGAAGCCTCGAGGGCTGAAAGGAATAATTTCCTATTGGAAAATGCAAACCTCATGACACCAAACCATGGTCATGATATTGATGAAAGTATCATTGTTTTGGACTCATAAATTGAGCAAAACAATTACACATTTATAGCCATACATTTGGAGGATTTTAACTTCAATTCTTCATGCATGCCATCTAATAAGGACCCATGAAATGAGTTTGTGTAGAGGGCTAAGGTTAAGTGTGCTAGAGACAAGATTTCAAGACTATTAAAAGGACCCTCAAATAAACCTTATGGAGGGTTTCTCTATGAATCATATTTTGTATGTGTGAATAAAGGTTTGATTCAAAATCAACACCAGGGACGACATGATAAGGTTTTCCTTATCAGAAAGAGCACCATTCTTCGAGCCCAAGCCATGATACAAACAGGAGTGTTCTTGGCCCTGGAGACAACCTTTCCTCTGCTAGAATGAAAATATATTTTTCATGAACCAAAGAGAGTTTGAATGTGGATGTTTTCACAAGAGCTTTAGATGGTGGATTTAATGAAGTTATGAGTGATAAGGAGGGTTTCTCTCCCATAATATGCTAGTTTCACAGTGATCAAGGACTTATAGGCCAATTTTTGCCTAGAATGTTGAGAATTCATGATCCCATGGTATCAAAGGAAGGGAATGATCCCACTTGTGGCTTGTAAATACTGTTTTTTTCACATGTCACTTTTGTTCATGATGACTAAACACGGGAAAGGGACACTGCAACCTTGAGATGATGAAGTGGATTCATTGGATCATTGATTTTTCCTTAACAAATCTATGTTGATATGTTCATATTTGAGGGTCCTCAAAAACTCCTTTATAAAGAACTTACCCCCAAGTTAGAGCCATATACAATCTAACAATTTTCACATGGATTGGAATATATATTCTAGAATATGGAATACAAGGGGAGTCTTACGGAAGGAAGCCTTTGATGATAAATATGCATGACCTCAAGATTAGAGTTTTATTGATATGTCATCACACATGAGAAACTCTTGCAGGATCTAGTGTGATGGTTTTCTAGGAAAAAAGGTATTAACTGCAACATTTTTCTTTTTACAATTAAAATGGCCTTGGAAAGACAATGCATTGGATAACATTTAATGCAATGGTCAATGAATACATCAACTCCAAAAACACAGGGAAATAAGCCTTTGAGAAAGAAGTCGAATCAAGGTTGGTAAGATGCTTTCTTCCTCTTTAATTCGGCTCTTGCCACAAGGCAATACTCGAGGTAGACATCCTCCCGCTGGTGCTTCTGTAATCGAATAGGGAGCATCCAAAAGGAAAATTCATTTCCCCATATTGCTTCTTGGGGATTCTCCATCATGTATTCAAGATTCTGCTAAAAGAAAATCAGAAACATGAATGAAGTGAATGATAGAAGCAAAATAATTTGAACAGAGTATTCATGATGCAGTGTGCTCTCACATGGAGTCCTGATGATGGTCTCATATTCACTAGAACAAGTGCTTGGATTCAAAGGTTTGATGCTTTCTAGTAGGATGATCTATCCTTGGCTATCGATTTTACAGAAAGTCAAGTGTTTTGATGTTAGATATATTTCCTGAACATCAAAATAGATATTTCCATAACATCATCTGCTCTAGAATCCAAAGTAATGCAATTTAGGACTGTTGAGAAAACAAAATTTGCAGAGTACTCAACCAATTTTCTTCAATTTAATGATTTATATTTTTTCTAGTCCTAGCCTTGACATTGAACTAGCAAGGGTGCCCGACATGAAAAGGATGTATAGCTCAACAATGATGGTACATGATAGAGATGACATGGCAGGTGAGGGCCATCCTTATCTTGATTGTAGATTCTAGAAATGTTCCAGAATCTAATGAACATGAGCGAGGTCAAAGAATTGACTTCATTCCTTTCCATTAGATTCCATAATATTCTCAGAATCTGCAATCCAGTTAAGTTTAGTTGCAGGAAAGGATGACTTGTGGTGTTACTTAGTAGACTTTAGAAAAGCTTTTAACGTGGTCCCTACAGATATGGGATCAACTTTCCAAGATAGGCTTCCCAGCCAATAGGGAAAGAAACAGTTCATGATTTGCATGATAAGGATGAGGCCAAAATTTGAACCAAGGAGGGTGTGTTGGACTGTTTTAGCAGTGTTATAGGAGTGAAGCAAGGGTACCTATTCTTCCTAACATTTTTCTAACTATACATCAACTAGCTAGAGAAATGGATCAACGCAAAAGTGGGGAAGGATGAACATCGCAATAATATTCAAAATATTACTATGTAAAAATGATGCCATCTTAGCAGCAAGAACACTCTGAAGCTTAATAGAGCACCTCATAGCACTAGAAGCTTTTTGCTTGGGAAGTTGATATCAATAAACCAACGTTGTTAAATTCATACCCACTTGCATTGGAAGCGATAAAGTTGTTGATTCTTTATAAACAAAGAGTGGATAATATGCATAGCAAGCATATCCCATGTAAGATCATCAAGGAATTCCTTCATAGAATGAAAAACAAATGGGAGATACAATGCAAAAAATGGATCAAAATCTGGTTCATAAAAGAGAGAATGCCCAATTCACAAAAAGGAGATGAAAAACTACATAAAATTCTTCCATAGGACAATTAAACTGTAGAAAAAGTAATAATAGCATATCAACCAGTTCAACCCCACAATATGCTAGATTGAGATACAAATATTTCTAAATTAAGTATACCATGGAAAGGAAAACATGCAATAGGTCAATTGACGAAAAGCTCATAGGTTACAATTACGGTCTAAGAGAAGTAGATAAATGGAACTCGAAGAGGAATGGGACAACAAGACTTGTCAGGTTTGTGACTCTTTTGTTCTTCAGCTTCTTACTGGGAAACTTCACGACTTGTATCCTTAGGTGGGGGAGTAGAGATCAAACGACATTTTTTTCTCCAATTGAAGGCATATAACCACATTAAAAAAATGCTTGATATTGGAAATAATCGGTGGGAAAAAGGTATCTCATGACAACAAAATGGATGATATTGCAGGAAGGGCATCAAGGGTGATGCATGTCAGGAACAAATTGGTATAGGAGCACCCAAATAGAGTTGCTAATGTACCCCAAGGGGGTTTCCCAGATAAGTAGTCAAATGTTTTTATTCAAAAAGACTTAAAAAGGGGATTTATAGACTTTATCTACTTCCTTAATATAACATACCTACATTTAAATTTTCATACTTCTGTAAAGGTTTGGCCTCAAAAGGAAATAACTTTCTGTCCCATAGACCAAGTAATGTCATGGATGTTAATTAAAATTTGATCTGTCATGCTATATTCAGTGGTATAGTAAGGGTGCCCTATATGAAAAGGGCATATAGAAAGACAATCAACGATGAAAGGGCATGGATCTCAATGGTCGTGGTACCATATGGGTGTTCAATGTGAAATTGGCACAAAATTAGATTATGTTATAACGGTGTCTGGCATTAAGGATGGCATATAACTGACTTGGTAGTGGTAGATTAAGGGTGCTTAGAATTAAAAGGGCATGATCATATGGTAAGGATGCATGACATGAAAGAGGAATGTGTCTCAGTGGTAAGGAACTTGGCAAGGCTACTTGGTATGAAAAGGGCATGTAGCTTAGTAGTGTGTTCAAAGTGTCTAGCTTCAAATGGGCATGTGGAAACTTAATTGTACAATGAGGGTGTCCAACATGAAAAGGGCATGCATAGCCCAATAATACACAAGGGTGCCCACTTCCTAGTATAAAGGGCATGTTCATAGCCCAATAGTACATAAGGGTACCCAGGATGAAAAGGGCATGTAGCTGGCTAAGCCATACAGGGAGGGAAATAAGTATAAAAAGGGAATGTAACTCTTGATCACTTATAGTAAGGATGCCGAATATGAAAAGGGCATGTAACGCTTGGTAATGGTACATTAAGGATGCCCAACAACAAAAGGGCAGGTAGTTAAGTTGGTACTAATAAGGTAGGGGTGTCGGTCATTAAAAAAGGGCATGTAGGCCAGTGGGATTAGCAAGGAAAGAGCACTCAACAAAGAAAAAGAGCATGTAGGTGAGAGTGGAAAACATGTAACAAAGTGGGAGAGCCACCAACCATTTGGGGGTAGGTCTAGTTTGTCCAATTTTTCAACTTCTTCACCTGTCTGAAGTTAATTAATTTGAACAAATAATTTTATAGTTGTGCTTGATAGAAAGTTCAGATGTGTAGTTTTTAACCACTGCAGAAACACAAACCAATGATATTAAGAGTTGTTGGATGCAAAGAATATATACAGTGCTTGATTGTAGCTAGCAACACTCATGAAACATGCAAATAGAAAATGAAGTCCCCATGGAGAAATTTACCCACCATAGATCTCTTAAGAACTTCAAAATTCTTGAAAGGGTTAAGGAAAACCAATAAAGACTAAGATTTTTTATTTCAAAATATTTATGGTCAGAAAAATTTAATGTATAAACTTATGAACATATCATAGTACAAGAAACTTGATCAGGAGACCTTATTTTTCATTATGTTCTAGTTTCCTTTCCTATCTTGACACTATTATTTATATTGTTAAACATTTTATATACATAATAGGGTTGACATGTCTTTATCCCGTGAAACCCTCTAGTCCCATTTCTTGTTTGTTTTCCCATTTCTAGTAACATAGTTTACAGATAAATTGAAATGACATGTGAATAATAACCCCAAGTTAATGACAACTTACCATATAAATGGTGAAAATACTGTGCAAATACTGCACTAAGCATCCCAATAACAACATCATTAACTGTCTGCAAAATAATGAAATGTTGATTATCAGATCATATGCTATTATTACCCAAAATATTTCAAAACGCAAGGCCAAAAGCAGTGCAATAGCTAAGAATGGAAACACATAAAAACCTTGTCAATAGCCTTTCTGATGATGGCATTGTCTTCAAGATCAACCTTGACATGAGCAAGGGTCTTCAGATGATGAATTACTCTTAGAGGACCTCTGAGCATTTTGTTGTCTTTCATCCACAGGGACATAACCATAAATTGGAAAATATCCAAAGCTGTACACCAAACCACAAACATCACACCCCATAATTGTTGGGTGTGGAGCCTAATTATCTTCTGTATTCAAAGGTTTCAGCCAAATGTATACCCCAAGAAGACTGTACACCCCTCCACACGGAGGGGTAAATCCCCCCCGGTTGGGGGGTCCAGGGGCCAGTGGTCCCCTGGCGAGGGTTCGGGGGCAACGCCCCCGAAGCTAAAAATAGATGTAAAATTGCCTTGTAAAAGTCTAGTAATTTCTAGTCAATTTGGGCTGTTCATTGGGCGAATGATCTGACGGTAGAAGTTATGTTTAATTTAGGGTTTTTTTCCCTAGAAGGCAACCCCTCACTATATATGAGGGAATTGTATTGCATCTATGTATATCTGGATTCTGAGTGAGGAAGAGAGAGGAGATTGAGAGCAAAGAGGGTGTTACAGCGGATCTGCTATAGGTTGTATCTCTTCAGTTTGCTGGATAATATAAAAGGAAGGATTGGTTGTTTATCTGTGGACATAGCCCAAACTGGGTGAACCACATATATTTGTGTCTCTCTTGTTTTATGTGTTTTTTGTGTTTATATTTCTGCAATATTTTATGTGTTCCATTGCTCTGTAATATATAATTTTCTAAAAACTGGTATCAGATCCAAAGGTCTATTTTGCTAATAAACTCGCAGGAGAGAAGGGTTCTTAGTTTGAGTGGGAGCAATGGCAGAAGATGGTAGGTTTATGGTCAAAAAATTTAATGGCCAAAACTACCAACTGTGGAAGATGCAGATGGAAGATTATTTGTATCAGAGAGATCTGTACCTACCATTGAGTGGAAAGACAAAGAAGCCGATGAGTATGACAGACACAGAATGGGATATTCTAGACAGAAAGGCACTTGGAACAATACGGTTGTGCCTAGCGGCGTCGGTAGCATTTAATATTTCAAAGGAAACGACAACACAAGGTTTAATGTCGGCATTGGCCAAACTATATGAAAAACCCTCAGCCTCAAATAAGGTATTTTTTATGAAGCATTTATTTAATATGAAGATGTCAGAAGGTGGATCTGTTGCAGATAATTTAAATGATTTTAATACTGTTACAAGTCAGTTAAGTTCTGTAGGGGTAAATTTTGATGATGAAGTTAGGGCTCTGTTATTTCTGTGCTCATTGCCAGAAAGTTGGAATGGTTTAGTTATGGCCGTTAGTAACTCTGTCTCTGGATCTAGTACTTTAAAGTTTGATGATGTTGTCGGTGCAATCCTAAGCGAGGAAATACGACGGAAAAGCTCCGATGAGACATCATGTAATGCTTTGACTGCAAAGACTAAGGGAAGAAAAATGGAAAGAGTAAAGAGCCTAGGATATCGCAGTAAGTCAAGAAAAGGAAGATCCAAGTCCAGATCAGGGATAGTGTGCTGGAAATGCGGGAAGAAAGGACACCTGAAGAAAGACTGCAAGTCTCGGAAGGGAAAAGAAGTAGATGCGCAGCAAGAAATAAATCATGAAGCGAATGTAACAGGTGATGTGTTGCAAGATGCTTTGATTCTTTCATTAGAAAATATTATTGATGCCTGGGTGATAGATTCAGGGGCCTCATTCCATGCCACACCTGATAAGAAACATTTTCATGATTATGTTTAAGGAGATTTTGGACAAGTTTGATTGGGTAATGATAAACCCTGTAAAACCGTTGGAATGGGTACAGTTTTCATAAGACAACAAAATGGAAATCAGTGGATATTGAAGAAGGTAAGGCATGTTCCAGATCTGAAGAAAAATCTGATTTCAACAGGGCAGTTGGGAGGTGAAGGTTGCGTAACTACTTTCACAGATAAAACCTAGAAGGTCACTAAAGGATCCCTGGTAATAGCAAAAGGAGAAAAGGTTGGTACGTTGTATTTATGCAATGGTATTTCTAATTTTGTTAATGCTTTAACCTCTACAGGAGAAGATACGGCATTGTGGCATCATAGGCTCGGGCACGTAAGTGAGAAGGGGATGCAGATTCTTCACTCAAGAAATTTTTTTCCAGGTTTGAATCATGTTGATTTAAAATTCTGTGAGAATTGTGTTTATGGAAAACATACGAGAGTTGGGAAAGAAAAGAAGAGTGAAAAATTAGAGCTTGTGCATACAGATGTATGGGGACCTGCTCAGATATCATCTCTTGGTGGTTCTCGTTATTATGTTACTTTTATTGATGATGCAACTAGAAAAACGTGGATTTATTATATTCGAAATAAATATGATGTATTTGATACTTTCAAGAAATGGAAAGCTTTGGTTGAAAATGAGACAGGGAAAAGGTTGAAGTGTCTCAGATCAGATAGTGGAGGTGAATATTGCAGCAAAGAGTTTGATATGTACTATTCAGAGAATGGAATTCGCAGAGAGAAGACAGTTCCAGGAAGACCACAAGAAAATGGTGTGTCAGAAAGGATGAACAGGAAATCATGGAGTGTGCAAGGTGCATGAGATTGCATGCAGGATTGCCTTTACAATTTTTGGCAGATGCTGTAGATACTGTTGTTTATCTAATAAACAAAGGGCCTTCAAGTTCCTTGGATGGTGGTATTCTAGAGGAGGCATGGATAGGTAAAAAGGTAAACTACTCATTTTAAAGACTTTTGGTTGTGAAACTTTTGTCCACATTAACAAAGAAAATAGAACAAATCTTGAGGCAAAATCAAAGAAATCTACCTTTATTGGATATGGTGTTAATGATTTTGGTTATCGCTTATATGATTATGAAAATCAAAAAATCATTAGGAGCAAAGATGTAATATTCAATGAAAAGGTCTTGTATAAGAATCAGTTGCAGGAAAAGAAACATGAAAAAGAAAACAGAGAATACATAGTGTTTGACGATATCATAGGAAAAGTGATGGTGCCTAAAAATCATAATGATCAACAGCCATAACAACAACCACAATAGCAACAATCACTTCAAACACCTGAAAGTGGTGTTAGAAGATCTACCAAGATAAGTAAACCCCCTGAACAATACTCTCCTTCATTATATTATGTACTGTTGACTAATTCTGGTGAACCAGAATGTTATGAAGAAGTAGTGCAGGTAGAAACCAGGAATAAGTGGGAGCAAGCCATGAAAGAAGAGATGAACTCCTTAGCACATAACCAAACTTGGGACTTAGTTAGGTTGCCTGCAGGTAAAACATCATTGCAGAATAAATGAGTTTACAGGCTGAAGGAAGAGGATGGAGGAAAACAAAGGTACAAAGCTAGACTTGTAGTGAAGGGGTTTGCACAGAAGAAAGGTATTGATTTTGATGAAATATTTTCTCATGTTGTTAAAATGACTTCAATTAGAAATATTTTAAGTCTAGTAGCAGTTGAAGATTTGCATCTTGAGCAGTTAGATGTAAAGACAACCTTTCTCCATGGGGATTTGGAGGAAGAGATATATATGCAGAAGCCACAAGGATATGAGGTAAAAGGGAAGGAGAAACTAGTGTGCAGGTTGAAGAAGAGCTTGTATGGCTTAAAACAGGCTCCAAGGCAGTGGTATCTAAAATTTGACAGGTTTATGTCTGAACAAGGTTATACTAGATGTCACTCTGATCATTGTGTTTATCTCAAAAGGCAAAATGATGGCAGCTATATTATATTTTTATTGTATGTAGATGATATGCTTGTTGCAGGTTCTAACATGCAGGAAATAAATGTGCTCAAAAGGAAATTGGCAAACTCATTTGCAATGAAGGATTTGGGTGCTGCAAAACAAATCCTTGGTATGAGAATAACTAGAGACAGGAAGAATCGCAAATTAATGTTGTCTCAAAGTGAGTACATAGAAAAGGTGTTAAAAAGGTTTAATATGCAGAATGCAAAACCAGTTAGTATACCTTTGGCTAGCCATTTCAAATTAAGTAAGGAGGCGTGTCCCAAGAATTAGGAAGAAATGGCTCATATGTCTAAAGTTCCATATGCATCAGCAGTTGGAAGCTTAATGTATGCAATGGTCTGCACAAGGCCTGATATTGCACATGCAGTGGAAGTTGTGAGCAGGTACATGAACAATCCAGGAAAAGAACATTGGATGGCAGTGAAGTGGATTCTCAGGTATTTGAGAGGTACCACAAATCAAGCATTATGCTTTGGTGGTTCAAACATTGCTCTACAGGGATATGTTGATGCAGATATGGTAGGTGATAGAGATAACAAGAGGAGCACAATAGGGTATGTGTTTACTGTAGGCGGAGGATCTGACGGTAGAAGTTATGTTTAATTTAGGGTTTTTTTCCCTAGAAGGCAACCCCTCACTATATATGAGGGAATTGTATTGCATCTATGTATATTTGGATTCTGAGTGAGGAAGAGAGAGGAGATTGAGAGTGAAGAGGGTGTTACAGTGGATCTGCTATAGGTTGTATCTCTTCAGTTTGCTGGATAATATAAAAGGAAGGACTGGTTGTTTCTCCGTGGACGTAGCCCAAACTGGGTGAACCACATATATCTGTGTCTCTCTTGTTTTATGTGTTTTCTATGTTTATATTTCTGCAATATTTTATGCGTTCCATTGCTCCGTAATATATATTTTTCTAACAATAATGCCTGTAGAATTATTATTACATTCCATATGGGTAGGTTTCTTCCACTGTATTGGTTAATATGTGGTATAGAGGGCATGGATCTAGATTGGAAATTTTTTCTGGTAAAATCCAATAATAGGGACATGAGAGATATGCAGTCCCTTATGCAGTAATGTATTTTAAGAATGACATTGGCCTCAACCTCTATTGATTTGTAATTCAAAACATGGATTTTCCATAAAGGAAAGGAAAGGTCTAGAGGTGGGGTGGTAGCCAACGAGGCTATATACTTCTCAACAAAATCAAAACCCCGGGTATAGGAAACACTGAGTTGTGGCACTGTAACATGATTATCTATGTCAAAAAAATTTCGGAGCTATTGTTGATGCCCTTTTCTATTTCTCTTTTGCATCCATAGATAAATGATAATCTCAACTCATAATTCCAAATGAAATTTTCCATTAAATTTATTAAAAAATCTGTAACATTTGAAGTTTTCTATAATTTTACGAAGATGAAAGAGCCAAGGATAGAGCACACATAGATGATAACAAAGCTCCACTCCATCAATGATATTGCAACATAAACTTGTATCATCTCTGAACATATTCTAGCAAAGGATGGGGTCAAGAGATTGCTCGAATTTTAAGAAAAGTGATGGACCTATCCCAAATGGAAAAGCAAACTTCAGAAGCATGGGTTATATTCAAAAAACTATTCTTCAATGGAAATTATTGTCACATTTTTGTCTCTAATATTGTATCTTTGATTGTCCTCCACTGCTGCTTTCTAGAACCAACTCTGAATCAACAGAAAGGAGGAATATCTTTTTCTTATCAAGAGAAATATTTTGACATCATAGTACACGTAGGGCTGATAGAATGGGAGCATGAGAAACTCAATAAATATGGTCAATACTTTTTTGAAATCTATCAATAGCATCCTTGACTTTATACTCCCAAGACACCTAACTGAATGCTCAAGCCTAGAAACCTACTCCTACAAGAGACCATTGCAAGGATCACTCTTAACTTCAACATGTTCTCACTTATGTTCTAGTATGAGGTCCATGTTTGTTTTCACTTCCACAATTTTTTTTCTTTGTATGATTGCACTGATCATGTCAAGGCTACAAAGGAGGTATGTCAAAAGGTTGCTCCAACCAAGGTTTGGTCTACAAAAAGATACATGCTTAGCGATGATTATTCTAAGAACTATTTAAAGTTCTCTACAAGATGGATAAGAAATCTCTTGTGCTCAATTATTTTCCTTTTTAATTTTCAAAAATGACGTGGGATGTTGTTGGGGATGACCTACTAATGATGGTAGGGATATCTTCCGTTATGGTAGGATGAGTGACCTTTAGAATCAGGCCTTGATCAATTTGATCCCCAGGAATTTGGTAAAGGATGCCATTAGTATCAGTAGGCTTCTCGTTATGTTGAATGTATCTTATAGGGTTCTAGAAAAGACCCTTGTCTTTTGAGGGCCCAAAAGGTAGCTACATGTATTGTCTAGTTTGAGCAGATCAACTTCATTCAGGGCAGATTCAATTTGGTTATTATCATCATAGTGTGGGAATCTATGGAGCTGCCTAGAGAAACTAGCCAAGAAATTCTACTGTTTAAGATTGATTATGATAAACCCTACAACAGGGTAGATTGGAAATTTATCCTCCATATGCTAACATGTTTGATGTTTGGCAACAAGTTTGTTTAAATTGCAAATCTCTTTTTAGTAATGCATCAAACATTGCTTTTGTGACTGGGAAACCATTGAACATAATTGTATTACATAAGTTAACCATACAAGGTTGCGACTTAGCTCCTTATTTATACATGATTGCAACTCACACTTCAGACTTTCTCCTGGATTCCATCAAAGCTCAGGATAGGGTTCATGGAATTCTCATCCAGGATAGAACTGAAGTGATCAATAGTCATTTTTAAAATGAGTCCCTTCTCTATTACAACTTGATTCGGAGTCGGTCAATAATGCCTTTGAGTGTTTGGATATCATTTGCAAAACATCTATAATCCTGGTGAGTGATGCCAATTCAGAATTCTAGTTTATTTTTCATGATGCTTTTCCCTACTGGCTCAACCACTCTTAGAAAATAGTTTACATATTGTGTAGTACCTAGGGATCCCCTTGGTAGTTAATCTCAGATTTGGGAATAGAGTAAGTCAAGAAATTATCAAGGAATGGTGAGGTTATCAGGATTATTATTAGAAGAATATAATAGAATATTTCTAATTACTTCATCAAGAGACCGATTCTTACAACAAAATTTTGTACAAGAATTTTATGCATTGCCTCTGCCATTTATTACCTCAAGGTTGTCTTTACCTGCTATATTTATATTTTTGATACTCATGTTTCGAAGTTCTAAACATTCTCAATATGTTTACTTGTTTAGAGAGAAAATTCAACCAACTATGTAATTGTAAAATACTAAATATTCATGGTTTATTGAGTTTTTCCTCATGTTTATTTCCATCTGAATTAATATTTTTGGATTGCTAAAAGTCACTGATGTACAATTGATCTGAAATTTATCTAGGACAAAGAATTAAAGGTATTACGGACTCATATGCATGGATGTTCCTATATTACTTATGCAATGGATCAATAAGATTGCTAGAATACATAGACACTAAGGCAAACTGAGAAAACATAAGAGTCAAACATGTAAACAAAACAAGTTTAATAAGGAGTTCACCCAATGCTCCTAGGCTACGTCTCCTGGTCTAGCCTTTTAGTGGTGGCCTCTCTATTATGTTCTCAAGCATATTTTTACAACAGTGAGCTTGATTCGAAACTCACTAAACAATGGAGTCAATAGGAATGGAGTGCACAGACTCTCCTTACTAAAACTCGACCTCTGAGGGTCACAGTAGTATGACAGGCCTATACCGAGGAGCCTGCTTGAACCTCTCAAGCCTTCAATGGAGTACATAGACTCTCTGACTCTCTCTGGCTCTGTCTGGCTCGATGCTGCCTTTAGGTCAACTCGGCTTCTACTCTCTGTGTGTTGCTTCTCTGTATGCTTCTCACTCTGTATCCACCTGCTCTGCTTCTATCAGTTTATGGATTTAAATCCAGTCTGTTCTTTTGACTGTTCGTTTATGCTTCCCAGCCTTCTGGTTTCCTTTCTTTTGTCTGTTCTAATTCCTCTCTGTTGTGTCATCATCACCAGGTAACGCTTCGCAGGGAGGTGGCCACCTGTTTACTAACGAATTGGGTGTAAGATTCCCTGAATCATACTCGAATGGCCGTTAAATTTGTTTGCTTCAAGATTGCCCACGAACATGAATCATTTTCCAACTCATCATCCATGTTGGATGTCAAATCCCTGTCATCTTGCTTTTTGATCTGTCAAATCCGGTCAACCATCGGGACATATCTCTGCCATCGATCTGGACCCCCCAGATCCTACAGTCGTCCTTCATATCAGGTGGACAAGTCGCACGGTGTTTACCCATCTGATGTGGGCGGTTTTCTCTCTCATCCGTCGGACGCGTGTCGCTCGATTTGTGGCATCAGGCGGGACTCAGTAAAAACTGCTTACCACCTTGAAGCCTTCAGATATCCTACCGGTTTGTGGAATCCCATGCTACGGAACCGAAACAGTTACTTTTTTCCCAATTTTATAGCGATTTCAGGTTCGAGTGCTTTGGGGATTTCCTTCACTAAGGGGGACACCCTGAAATATGCGATTAGCACTTAGAGCTAATCGCGTATCAGAATCCACCTCTGTTTCCCGAATTAGCCTTCAGTTTTGCCAGTTTTGTGCCATCACACTTTACCATGGGCCAACAGTTTGTGTGCTTGACTGAGGGTCCTCATTGCTCCGCTCTAGCCACAACTGCAATTGTTATGAGGATTCCTTCTGATAGCTTCGATCTTTTCTAGGACTTGAATCTTTTAGCATAATTTGAAACAATCATGAAAACTTAGAGAGTTTTAGGATCCAATTCAGATCACGACCTTCCCACTGAAAAAGCTTTTGGACCACCAAAAGTTGGTTTTGTTTCAAGCATCAATCAAGTGAGGGTATTGCTTCCTCGCTTGCTCAATTTCTATCCATTTTGCACTGCTTAGCTTTGAACCCTTGAGTCTGATCCTGAGGTACTCAACATCCCCTTTGCGTGTAGTTCTTACCTTCCTGTCCAGAACTGTATCTTCCTGCAACTCATTAAGATATTTAGGTAATAGATCATCAATAGAAGGCAATTGACTCTACTCTTCGGGATCTTCAATTAATGAAGGTTTAAATAGTCTCAAGCTGTCTGCATTAACAACTAAGTAGATGTGCATGTAAGTTGGTAGATCAAGGCGAAAAGCATTCTCACCAATTTTCTCAAGTATATTGAAAGGTCCATACCTTATTGGCTTCAACTTCTTACCTTCTCCTTGCATTCGTTCTTTGCTGATATGTAGCTAGACTTGGTCACCAACTTGGAACTATGCTCCATCCGATGCTTATCATGCCTTGCCTTGTACTTGGCTTGGCTCTTTTCCAGTTGTTCTTGTATTGCCTGGTGAATCTCTTGGATTTGTTCAATGAACTTGGTTGCCTTGTCCACATCACTGTATCCATCAACTGCTATGTCTTTACCAAAGAAAAAATCCAAGGGAGACCTTGGTGTGAAACCAAAATAGGTCTCAAAAGGAGATCTCTATGTAGAATAATGTTTAGCTCGGTTGTAAGCATGTTGCACATAACATAAATGTTCATCCCAAAATTTGGGATGCTTGCTGCAATAGCCTAGGAGCAATTGGATCATTGTCTTGTTGACCACTTCTGTTTGACCATCTGTTTGCGGATGAAAATTTGTGCTTTTCTTCAACCTGGTGTCCATCAATTCCCACAAACTTGACCAAAATTTCCCAACAAATCAGGTAACTCGATCAGATATTATGGAAATGGGTAATCCAAAATGAACCCATACATGCTGAAAGAACAAATTTGCAGTTTGTTCAGCTGTAATTTGTTTGTTACAAGGTATTAAAACACACATTTTGATAAACATATCCACAACAACATATAAATAGTCATGACCTTTCCTAGATTTAGGCAGTCCTCCAACAAAGTCCATGGAAACACTTTCCCAAGGATGAGAAGGAACTGGTAGTGGAGTGTACAAACCTAGTTTTCTATTGCTCGGCTTGCTTTTAGCACACATGGTACACCCTCTTACATATCTAGAAACTGTCTCATTCATTTTTTGCCAATAACAAAATCTTTGCAGCTGTGCAACCATTTTACTTACACCAAAGTGACTTGATATTATAGAAGTGTGTGCTTCTCGAATTATCTTTACTCTTTCAGTTTGTTGAATGCATATCTTCCCACAATGATACAAGAGTTGGTCCTTAATATGATAATCCAATTCTTCTACCCTTTTGCCTTGACTCAAAGTTGCATTACATCTTTAAAATCTATATCTTGAGCATACTGTTCAATGTAGCTTTCATGCAATACTGAATTATGCTTAGATATAGTAGATGCATTTATAATTGGTCTAGATAACATATCTGCAAATTTATTGTGTATGCCCTTTTTATATTTGATGACTAAATGAAACTGTTGTAGAAAACCCATCCATCTATAGTGCCTTGATTGCTGCAACTTATTTTGGGAGTGTAGATATTGAAGTGGTTGATGATCAGTGTGTATAATTGTCTCTTTTCCCATTAAGTAATGTTTCCACTTTTTCACACTCTGTACTAATGCATACAATTCTTTATCATATGTAGGATAGTTAACTACTGCAGAATTAAATGTCTCAGAATGATAACATATGGGTTTACCGTGATGCATCAAGGTGTCAAAGGCTTTCTGCTATTTGCCTCCCCACTGAAACACCTTGTTCAATCTTGTTAAAGCATGCAAGGGAGTTGCAATTAGGAAAAGGTTATAAATAAACTTTCTCCAATATTGTGCTGCTCCTAAGAAGCTTCTAACTTCTATAGCAGATTTGGGTTTAGGCTAGTTTACAATGATTGCAACCTTAGAGGGATCTATCTTCAATTCACCACCCCCTACTATATGTCCCAAATAATTTAAAGATGTTTTACCAAATTCACATTTTGAGAGTTTAACATAAAGTTTTTCTCTTTTCAAAACATCTAGAGTCTGCTTAACTTGCTTTAAATGTTCTTCCCACGTTTTGCTAAATATAAGAATGTCATCCAGATATAAAATAACAAAATCATCAAGAAAAGGTCTGAGTACATCATTCATTACTCTCATGAAAGTAGCGGGAGCATTAGTTAAGCCAAAAGGCATAACCAGCCACTCATATAATACCTGCTTTGTTTTGAAAGCAGTCTTCCATGCATCTTGCTCGGCAACTCTGACCTGATGATAGCCACTATGCAAGTCTAACTTGGAAAAATAAACAACCTCTTTCAACTGATCTAATAGATCATCTATGCGAGGAACGGGATTATGATCTTTTATCGTTATCTTATTCAGTGCTCGGTAATCAATGCGCATTCTCTAAGAGCCATCTTTCTTCTTCACCAAAACAATTGGAGACCCACATGGTGATGTGCTAGGTCTGATGAACCCTTTCTCAAGCAGCTCCTGTACCTTCTTCTTGATTTCTGCATTCTCTAAAGCAGACAGCCTGTACATTCTGATGTTAGGCAATGGAGCATCTTGCTGCAAATTAATATCATGAACTATTTCCTTTTTGGGTGGTAGACCCTTAGGTTTTTGAAACAATACATCATATCCTGAAACAACTTTTTCTAAATTAGCTTGCTGTTTAGCATCATAGCCCTCAAATACATTGGTTTTATCAGGTTTCTTTTCCTTTACAACCATCAGTAAAAATTGTTTGCATGAATTTATAATTCGTTTCATCTGCCCTGAGTTTATGAGAGTATAATTATTCTTGAGCTTATGAGCTCTTACAATATATTCGATTCCATCTTTAACGAGTAGATACTTGTTTCAGCTCTATAGAAAATAGCTTTTCTATCATACAAGTAAGGACTTCCTAAAACAATTCCACATATATCCAAAGGAACTATATCTAACTCAACCTCATCTACAAATGCTGACCCAAAAGAAAACTTAAGTTTACATTGTCTAGTCACTTGTAGCTTTGCTTTATCACATAGCCAACCTAATGGTTATGGTTTCTTGTGAGGTGTGGTTAGTAATGCAAACTTCTTTACAATTGCTTCAGAAATTAAATTTACTTGTGAGCCGCTATCAAACAAAGTATCAATCTTTTGATGATTGGAAATAACTCGAATATGAAAAAGCTAACATCTTTTTCTCTCATTTTCTTCATTATCAGTAGATTGTGCAGAATTACTAGTATATGCTTCAGAATTTTTACCTTTTATACCTGTGGCTGTGGTTGTTGCTTAATCTCCTAAGTCTGACCCCAAATCCTTTTGAATAGCTGTAGCAGTCTTCTTCTTCTTGCCCTCGAACTTGTTAGGTTTTAGCTCCGGATGCAGAATCCAACAGTGTTCATCATCATGCCCATCCTTCTTACAGTGAGTGCATGAAGACTTGTTTTTCTGTACAATGTTTTTCTTCCTCTCTTTCCATTTATGTTTTCTTTTCTCCTTATTTTTGCTTGCAGTGGGTTTGGATGATCCCCCAACTTCTGGGTTCCCATTCTTACCTCTTGCTTTGAGATGTGTAGCCTGAACGGATACTTCATCTATACTATTAGGATTAAACATGAGGATAGTGTGCCTCATGTAGCTGTGTAGACCACCTATATACTTCAATAGAGTCTCAGGTGAGCCTAAAGAAATTCCTAGAATCAAAGCTCTTTTTCTAAATTCTTGGGTGTAACCTTGTACACTTTGCCCCTTTAATTGTTGAAGAGTTTGCCAGTTCATCATGGCTTGCTGCATGTAGGCTAGTGGATATAATTGCTTTTTAATTGCAGAAACAAATTCACTCCAGATAGAAAGAATCTTACCATGTTTCTTCATGTCAGCTTGTGTCCTGCCTTCCCACCATACCAAGGTAGTCCCTCCAAGGCATAGGTTGGCCAGCTGAATCTTACTCTTGTTTGAGTCAATACTCTGCACTCTACAATAAACATCAATATGTCTGATCCAATTATCCAGCTTCTCTGCATTCAACTCTCCATCATATATTGGTAAATCAAATTTAACATCTAATTTAATCAAAGAGGTCTTCTTTTTATTTTCAGGGCTATTAGGAGGCGTGAGAAATTTTTCTTCTTTCCCTTTGCCTTTGGAGTGATCATGGAGGAGGGATTCTTCTACTCCTTTGTCTTGTTTGGAGCTTGATGAATCTTCATCTCTATGTTTCTTATAGTCCCTATACATTTCCTCCACCATGGATTTTAGGGTCATAAAACTATCCATGAACTAGGGGTCTGATTCCAAAGGATTTTATCCTGACATTTTCCTCTTAGAATAGACTCTTCCAATTTTTGGGTTAGTTTTAGCCAATTCCCTTCTCCTAATTTAAGCTTTGATCTAGTTAGCATTCAACAAAAAAATCCAGCACAAGATTGTCTAACCTTAGTAACCTAGAGCTCTGATACCACTTGATCTGGAATTTATCTAGGACAAAGAATTAAAGGTATTACAGACTCATGTGCATGGATGTGCCTATGTTACTTATGCAACAGATCGATAAGATTGCTAGAATACATAGACACTGAGGCAAACAGAGAAAACATAAGAGTCAAACATGTAAACAAAACAAGTTTAATAAGGAGTTCACCCAATGCTCCTAGGTTACGTCTCTTGGTCTAGTGTTTCAGTGGTGGCCTCTCTATTATGTTTTCAAGCAGAGTTTTACAACAGTGAGCTCGATTCGAGACTCACTAAATAGAATGGAGTCAGTAGGAATTGAGTGCATTGACTCTCCTTACTAAAACTCAACCTATGAGGGTCACAGTAGTATGACAGGCCTATACCGAGGAGCTTGCTTGAACATCTCAAGCCTTCAATGGAGTACACAGAATCTTTGACTCTATTTGGCTCTGTCTGGCTCGATGTTGCCTTCGGGTTATCTCGGCTTCTACTCTCTATGTGTTGCTTCTCTGTATGCTTCTCTCTTTGTATCCTGCCTGCTCTGCTTCTGTCAGTTTATGGTTTTAAATCCAGTTTGTTCTTTTGACTGTTCATTTCCACTTCTCGGCCTTCTAGTTTCCTTTCCTCTGTCAGTTCGAATTCCTCTGCTCTGTGTCATCATCACCAGGTAACGCCTCGCAGGGAGGTGGCCACCTGTTTACTAACGAACTAGGTGTCAGATTCCTTGAATCATACTCGAATGGCCGTTAAAACTATTTGCTTCAAGATCGCTCGCAAACATGAATCATTTGCCAACTCATCATCCACGTTGGACGTCAAATCCCTGTCATCTTGCTTTTTGATTTGTCAAATCTAGTCAGCCATCGAGACATATCTCCACCATCGATCTGGACCCCCTAGATCCTACGGTTGTCCTTCATATCGAGCGGACAAGTCGCACGTTGTTTACCCATATGATGCGGGCGATTTTCTCTCTCATCTGTCGGACGCATGTCGCTCGATGTGTGGCATCGGGCAGGACTCAGTCAAAATTGCTTACCGCCTCGAAGTCTTCTGATATCCTGCTGGTTTGGGGAATCCCGCGCTACGGAACCGAACAATTACTTTTTTCCGAATTTTATATCGACTTTGGGTCTGGGCGCTTTGGGGCTTTCCTTCACTAAGGGGGACGCCCTATGATATGAAATTAGTGCTAATTGCATATCAGAATCCAACTCTATTTCCTGAATTAGCCTTTGGTTTTGCTAGTTTTGTGCCATCACCCTTTACCATGGGCCAACGGTCTGCACGCTTGATCGAGGGTCCTCGTTGCTCCGCTTTGGCCAAAACTGCAATTGTTATGAGGATTCCTTCTGATAGCTTCGATCTTTTCTAGGACTTGAATCCTTTAGCATAATTTGAAACAACCATGAAAACTTACAGAGTTTTAGGATCCAATTCTGATCAACAATGATTAACAAACTTGCTTTTGATCCAAAGTGCAACTCATGTGCTTATTTCTACAATGTTAGTAACACCGACCACCCTTGCACCTATTTCTACAACACTATTAACACCAACCACCCCTGCACTAGTTACAAGAACAGATAATTCTTGGTGTGTTGCTAAACCAAATGCAGATCCCAAAGTACTTCAAGACAATATAGATTATGCATGTGGACAGGGAGTAGACTGCAATGCCATTCAAGCAGGTGTTCCATGCTTTACTCCAAATACTATTGTGGCACATGCTATGCATGCAATGAATTCTTATTACTAGCTAATTGGTCACCACAACTATGATTGTCATTTTTCTCAAACAAAGGTTCTTACACAAGAGGATCCAAGTATCTATTCATATTTTTTCTTTAATTGCCACTTTAAATAATAGATTTGAATCTTTGTTACTCAATCCTACACCTTAACTAGTGTCAAAGAGCCAAGCATCTCCTTTTAAAATGGAACAAATGAGTTGTTATAATTATAAGGTTCCTTGTTTGGGTTCCTCTCAAGACACTGGCTATCTAGATACCCAAGAATGAAATTGATAAGAAAGATATAGATACTCTTCACATTTGGATGACCACTTACTAACACTTTCTTATCACAACCCAGTTTGTTTGTTACTTTAGGTCCTAGTAACAGACCTTTTGGATATCATGGATTTGTTTGTGATTATCTGGTTTAGTGTCTATTATTAGGCCTTCCAGGATTTTATTTTATTAACTGCATTTGCATTCCATCCTTAGATATCAATTTTTCCATCACCCATCCCCCAAAACTATCAAAAGGTCATCATGATCTGTCAAATACAATATAATCGTATATTTTCACCCCATTCCTTCATATTTTTTCTTGCAACAAGTCATATTTTAGGTCTCCCTCTTTTTACTTCGAAAAACTAGATGCAAGTCTAATTTTGATAATATTTCACAAACATACCATGGTGAAGTTAAAACCATTTCAAGACCCCATTATCTTAGTCACTCTTAGAACCTTGCCTTTTTATCCTAGTAAACTTTATCACTTCGTAAGGGCACTTCCTAGTTGAGTTTTGATTCTCTGACAATTACCTAGGGAATGTTCCAATTTGTAAGCTAAAAAGAAAAAAACACTTCACTTACATTGAGATCTTTCATTTTAACTTGGTAAGGGCACTTCTTAGCCGATGTTTGATTCTTTGACAATTACCTAGGAAATGTTCCAATTTGTAAGCTAAGAAACAAAAAACACTTCACTTATATTGGGATTTTTCATTTTAAGCATGTCTTCATTGCATTTGTAAAGAATTATATGTCATTTTCATTGGCAAGAACTACAATATAATGAATTGAATGGCATTTTCTTGTGTTGCAGGTTATGGATGATCAAATTAATATCCAAGAAAACAAGGAGAAAATAGTAGAGAACCTTGATATAATTGAAAAGGATGGATCCCTCCCTTTTGAGCAGAACAAATATGCCTTATCTTGTTTGAGGACCTCATTGAGGTTGATTTTTTTGATGTCATGCTTGATTGATACCTTCTCATATGTCAGGAAGACTTTAAATATGAATTAATATTTTCTTGAAACAAATCAGATTCAAATTTTAAAGATATAAAAGATAAAAACAAATGTCAATGCCTTCGTTTGATTGTAACTTGACTCTATTGTGGGCAGGTTACAGGAAATATGATTGGAAAATGGATGGGGAGACAATGTAAAGCATGTCTTGGATACGATTCATTTGTTGTTAGACATCCTTCAGGCACCTGGGCCATCGAATTTGGAAATGTTTCTAGTAGGGATTGCTATGGTTTTTAATTTTGTGATTCTTTCACCTCATGGTTATTTTGGGAAAGAAAATGTTTTAAAAATGCTAGACAAGACATTGGTGGAAAGGTAAACAATTTTTTTATAATTGCAATGTTCATTCCATGATATCCTCTCTTTATTGTTTGATTATATTTTGAACGTTTCTTTTGATTTTGTTGTCTTTTAACTAGGAAATTGAAAATACTTCGTATCATGTCCATTTAAACAACAACCAAAGCTTGAAGTTGAAATTAGTAGTACACGATATTGATTGGGATCCTTATAGCTATTTTGTGTTAAAATATTTTCAAGATTATCATAAAAATTTACTTTCATGTTGTTATTTGAACACATGTTGTTTATATACTTGACCAAGTTCATTCATTAGAAAATGAAATGTTGTTGCGAATAAAATAACAAGGATTAAACATCACACCTCATATTATTTGTTTTCACATCTTATCTACAACTTGAGCTTTTTAGCATGTAACCTAGTTGGCATGATTGTGCCTAAGCTTTCCCTGAATGTTGAATACTAAGTTACTAAGGTGTTATTTTATAAGGTGACATTTTATTTTCTTTGTTTACACAGGCCATCTTGCCACATTATAGTGGCTACTATCACCCAACTGAAAGAAAAATAAATAAATAAACTGTTCGAGTTTCTTACTTGTATGGGTAAAAATGGCTTTGACATTGTTGATGTTGAAGTATATGTCGTATAAACTTGTTATAGTCTACTTTAGTTTATTTTCTAGTGTTCATTGTATTTCATGTCTTACACTTTGCATTGTATTTTCTTTTGTTTTCAGAAAAGAAACTTAGTGTTGATGGTAAGAAGTAGGAATTGAAGAAAAGCTGAGAGCATTAACAATGGAGCGACATACACAAAAAGAGAGAGAAGAGAACTGATCTAGTGATACCCTTAGATTAATATCCCACATAAGACACACACATAGAGATTGATGTTCAAGTCTTCAGAGTTGGTGAATTCACCTATAATGCCTTGGCAACACAATGATAATGTTTTGAAGTGATGAAACATCATTTCATGTGTAAATTGTAGTCCCACCAATATTAAGTTGGAAATTCCTATTGTAATACTTTAACATTTCATATAATATAATGTGTGGTTGAAATTATTTATAGTTGTATTTGATATTGTTTAGTATTTAAATTAACATGTAATTTTGTGTTTTCATTTTAGATGAATATGCACATTGTACGACATTTTTTAAATTTAGTTGCAAAATCATACAAATTAATTCATATTGATTAATAATAAACACATAAAATCAATCTAAAACTACTAAATTAGTAATTTATATTGATTAATAATGAACACAAATAAAATGAATATATGACTAAATTAGTCATTTATAATGATTATTAATGAAACTAAATGAAATGAATATAAACTACTAAATTAGTCGTTTATATAATGAATATGAAACTACCAAAAAATGATAAATGACTACTGAAAATGATAAATTTGTGATTGCAAATGACGACTAAATTTTGCATATATACGACTATTAGTAGCTAATTTACAGTATCTTATAACACGACCAACATTTAGTCATATTTCTTTGGTCATTGATTGGCTTCAAACGATGACTAAAATTTGGATATATATGACTATTAGTAGCTAATTTACAGTATCCTATAACAAGACCAACATTTTGGTCATTAATTTGTTTTCTCGGGCGATCATATAGTAATATATTTTGTTGTATATTTGGTCGTTAATTGTGACAATTAATGACTAAATTAATGACCAAATTTATGACTAAATATACTACTAGACGATAAAATTGAGACAACTAATTAATGACTAAGTTAAAAACAACTAAAAGTTGGTTGCATTATAATATACTATAAATTAGCTACTACTAGTCACCGACTGAAAAATGGTCATTTATATGCAGATTTTAGTCATTTTTTTAGTAATTGATTATCCATTTTGTACTAGTGTTACTTTAGTGATAGATGGTAAAAAATATGTGATTTCCAGCTAGAAAGATTGACCACCTACCTACTACAATATTTTAAGATAACTAATATTTTCATTTTTTTAAAGTAATACAATATTAACTTAAAAAAATAACATGTCTATATAGCATACCTCAAATAATGTCGAGTCATATTAAATGCATGAATAATGGTGACATTTTGTTGTCTCGGGGTTATTACTAGCATTGTGGGTTTTCATTTCTCTGTGAAGATGGATGGTGGAGAATTGAAGGGATTGGCTCATCCTCTAGCGGAGTAGGGTTATGGTCTCTATGACTGTAGTGATCTCATTGATGAAGGTGAGTATGAGGACATGATTGTTTGTCTCAGGAAGTGTGCCAGGAATTACACTTGTGCTTTCCAGGTCCTGGGGTGGCATTGAAACTGTTGGTTAACCTTGCATCATTATCCTTAGTACTTTCACTATAAATGCATGGGATCTACTTTAGGGTGGTGGTGGTACGACATGATCTCGGGTGGTGGGGAGGAGGACTCCTCACCTTGTTGTTTATGTTTCTCTGTGGTAAGATATTTGGTAACTTGGGGTCGCTTGTATCCTTACTGTGGCAATTTTGGGCTTCTTACTTGCTCTAAGGGAGACCCAAAATTTTCTCCAATATTTCCCATAGATATGAAGAATACAACAGAGGGTCAATGTTTTCAATTTTGTTTCTATATAATACTACTATGGGGCTAGTTTTTATATTGGTTGTGGTTTTACCCACATCAACTCTCTAGGGCACTGATTCAACAAATATTTCTTTTAACTGTCTAGTCTTGGTTTGTGGCATTTGGTACCTAGGAAATTTCTCAATTTGGTTTTAGCATAAATCCTTTCTTTTATAGTCTAAAAGAAAAATGTTTGTTTTCGGTCAGTCATATCTCTAGTATTTTTCCTCTTCTGTCTCTGTATTAGTTTGCGCTGGCCCCAACATCTAGTTTGTGATATTGTGTAGAAGGTTTCTCAGTATACACTATCTTTGTTGTGGGTTTGCCAGGGTTATCTCTCTGTATTTTGTTTGTTCCAATTGTTGTCTCTGATACTTGAGTTGTGTTTGATATTGTTTGTCCCATGGATAATATTGTGGATAATTAGGGATGATGTGCTATTTCGCCAGTTAAAGGTAAAATACTCTAAGTGTTCCTTGGTTGCCAGTGTTGTCTTAGTCTTGTTCATGTCTCTATGAAATATTTCGTATTCTTTGTAACTAGGTCCCCTTCGACAGAGGATGGAAAGTTAGGGAGGTAGTGCAAGTACTCCAACTCCTCAACGTAAGAGTTTGTTTGGTTGGAATTCAATGGCCACATATTTTGACTTGGTTCCTATGGAGGTCCGAAAATAAATTATTCACTTAGAATCTAGGGAGTACGGGGATCGTCACTACTTCTAAGATTCTAAGGTGAGTACCGAGAATTTCAATCGGATCCTAACCTTGGGAGATTCAGAAAGAGGCGGTTACATTTTCTACATTCTATTGTTGTACACCAACAGATGGATACCCTCATCTGCTTGGTTCTTTGTGATAAACATGTGGACAACTATAATATTTTTGCAGGGCAAGAGGACATTAAGAGACTTCTCAGAAATGTGCATTTATGCTTGGATGATATTGTTTCATATCTGCATAGGGTGGATAAATATATCCTTTAGGATTCAAATTATGAGGAGACAATAGATATCCCTGCTATTGTTAATGATCCACTAGTTGCTACTTCTCCACCCTCTCATACGTCTCCTTTGTCACCAATCATCATATAAGACTGAAATGGCTTTTATATGTTCAAAGAGTTTTCTATGGATTTTTGAAGGTATTGCCAGTGCTTCTTGGGTATCTTTGAATTATCTTTTTTGGGATGGCAATTGTTTTGTTTTCTACAAAGTTTTGGTGTTGGTGACAAATCCTCTTTTCTCTTGGAGAGGCAATCAGCTCAAAGTGATCTTTGTTGGTGTCACTAGTTTTAATGAATGACTCTTGGTGTAAGTGTGTGACGACATTGGCGATTTAATCTCCTGCCCTCTTGGAGAGGCAATTTGCTCTAAGTGCTTTGTATTGGCATTGTTGCTTTTAATAAAGACTCTTGGTGTAAGAATGTGACGATTCTTACCTTAGTTTCCAAGCCTTTTGATGATGTTGCTGCATGGGTGGTCTTTTGGAAGTGTTTGGTTCCTCTCGTGATTATATTAGTCATATATTTTTTCTGGGTTTGTCTTGGAGGTGTGTTTTTAATGGGATGTAATTTCTCAAGTTTATCCTAAACATTTTAATTTTGTAGATGAACAATGGACTCAAATTGACATATGTAAAATGATGTATCTCTCTGGTTTCTAGTTCAGTAGATCAACATGCTTAGTTTACTCATCTGGTTGACGACTTGAGCTCCCAAATCAATCAATGCGAGATTCTACAAAATCTTTATTACCACTGTAAATTTCGTCAAAAATATTTAAAAATAATTATAATTATAATTATATATATATATATATATATATATATATATATATTAATTTTGATAATATGAAAGGTAAAGTACCTCTAAAAGCATTTACTAAGCCTTCGATTTATATATATGACTGACCTACCTTTTAACACAATCAAATAACCTAACCTCCATGAAGATAACTTCAAGCTTATCAACGTAGTCCATGGGTTATTGTTAATCAATAGAATGGAGAAGAATTGAGCTCTTCTTTGTTGGCGGGGATGGGACACAAAAGCGGGCTGGGTATTTCTGTTACTGTCTTGGAGATCGACATTCAGAGTTCCCCACGTACATTGATAATCAAGAGATATTGGAAATAAGGACTTTTGATTTGAAAATTTGAAATAAAAATTAAAGTCTTTGTTACATATAAAAGTTCTGTTCAACTCAACCGTTTTGAAATTTTATTAAATAAATTTATTTAAATTAATTAACTAAAAAATCTATGTAATTTATAATTAAAAAATAAAGATTATTAAAAATATTGTAGAAATATTGGAAATAATGATTTTTCATTATATTAAAAAAAAACACTTTAAAGGTTATTATACTAAGGTGAGGACTTTTCATTTAAAAACTTGAAAAATATTATTTTGATCCAAGGACTTCTCATTTTAAGAATTGAAATTAAACTTTAGGTATTTATTATAGAATAAATATTTTTATCCAAATTAAATAAATGGAAAATATTGTAATCGTGAAATTTTATTTTAAAAATATCATTTAAATAATTAACTAAAAATATGTCAAATTTAATCTTTGAATAGGGGTAATTTAATTAATAATCGAAGTAATATGAGTTCTAGAAAAATAACATACAAATTTTCTTTTTGTAAAACTTATATTACAAAAATATAATATATATTATAATACTTTAAAATTAAAAATATAATATATATTATAGTAATTTGACTTGTAAGAATAAATTTTAGTTTAAGAAATTGTGTAAATTGGAAAAATTTAAATGGATTGTGTGCATGATCTCTGGATGACCATTATCTCAAGTATCCCATAACTTTCAAAATATATGATACTCACGATAAGTAAACCTTAAAAACTAATTTTACACATTAACAAGAATATAAATATTTATAAGTTATTTTATATGAAAACAAGAATATAAATATTTATCTTAGTTATTTTATATGAAAAATGTTATTGCAACTAATGTTGATATGAAATAAATATTTATCTTATTGATTTACGTAGAAAATAATACTACAATTTAAAATACTATTACAATTTAAGTCCAATAAAGGAGGTAAAATACTTGTATTAAAATACTGAATTTTTAATTTAAACAATGGTTTAAAAAAATAATTAATTTCGTATTTCTTATTTAATAATAAATTAAAAATAAAATAAAATAAATAAACTTTAATATTAATATTAATATCTTAATATTTTAAAATTATGAATGTTTTTATAATAACAAAATAATTGAAAATAGCATAATTAAAATATGTACATTTTTGCTATTAAGCTAAGGTGTATATATATAGATATATATATATATTTTGATGAAAATAAAAATGAATTATTAAATATTGTAAAATATTCATATTTTTTTTATAAAATTTATATTCCAAAAAATTATTATCATTTATAAAGCAATCTAAAAGACCATATTATATGAATCAAAATGTTATTTAATTTAATTTTAACTTTATTTTTAATAAATCCTTAATCACCTCTTTCTTTTCAAGAAATAAAAGCGAGAGTATGAATTAAAGACCATATTATATGAGTTAAAATGTTATTTTACTTAATTTTAACTCTATTTTTTTTGGTAGGTAAGCACCCACGACGGATTTGAACCAATGACCTATCGCAAGGAGTCCCTTAACAATGCACCCATTCACCATCAATCCAAAGCCCCATGGCCCAATTTTAACTCTATTTTAAATAAATATTTAATTACCTATTTTTTTTCGACAAATAAAGGCGAGAGTATGAATTTCTCCAAAATAACTTGTATTTCATTAAGTAAAACATTAAATATCTAAATATATTTCATTTTATCTTACCGAAATCAATTTAAATATTAATAATTCACAAAAATAAGAAATGTTATGAAGCTATTAAAAAAATATAAACTAGTAATTGTTTTTAAAGGTGCAAAGGTACACCAAAAAATTAGACGATTTAGGAAGACCATTTTTGAAAATTAAATCACTAAATTTTAAAAATATTATTTATAATAAAATAAATACTATATATGGATTATTTGAAAAAAATGAAATATATAAAATGTATGAAGACGTACATCTTACTGCGACATGTATTGCATTGAGATAAGTGGATTCAATGAATGACTAATATCTCTAGCATATAATGCTAACCTTACTGCAAAGTAGAAATTAAAGAAGCAACCAAGTGGAAAGAGGTCCTTGGGTTTAGGAAAACACATTTATTATATGAAACCTTGCTTCAAGAGTTTCAACTCTATTACCTTGGTAATATCCTTTGTTTTGGGGGGAGAACCTTGGTTTTAGGAGAATACACAGTTATTTATGGAACCTTGGTTCAAAAGTTTAACATTGCTACCTTGGCAATATCCTATTTTCCTATTTATATATGCACATGGAATTTCCCCACACTTCTTAGTTATGATATGTTTGAATGCCTCGCTAATATAATCATAGAGGAGTGTCCAAATCAACTACAAGGAAGTCATTAGTTTCATGTGCCCTAACTTGTTGTTGAAATTTGTGTATGAAAAGAGTTGCCAAAAGAAGTATTGTTAGTTTTGAAGGTGCCAATAGGCAAGTGTAGTCTCTCATCACAAAATTTGCTAGGGACGTGAAATTTTAGTTATACTCTTATTTCAGAAAATATTTTTACTATTGTGGAAATGTAGTAATAGAAGGGCATCAAGAAAAACTTAGGCTTAGGTGAGGATAAAAAATAACCTGAATTGGTAATTAACCTTGAGGTATATTCAGGAAAGTGAGTCATGTACAAGGGAATAGATGCAACAAGAAGAAATACCACCCACACTTATGAAGGAATCCAATGACTATGGTACTTCTCCTATCTGAACAAGATTGAAAGAATAAAGAATCCAAAATAAATGAGGAAAAGAAAAGGAGAATGGTAATGGATGAAGAGGATTTATCATAGCATTAAGAGGAAATAATAGGATGCAAATTTAAGCCAAAGATCTTTAACTTCAATCCTAAAAAGAAAAGGGAAATTTCTTTTAAAGTCTTGAAAGAGTTGGAATATTAGTGTTGAAAATAGCAACAAGAAATGTTAAAAATAGCATCAAGAAAAAAATCCAAATTAATTTGTCTTTGAATTAAATTGGGAATAAAATTGTAATTCCACATCTCATGGCAACTTGCAATAGTCAACTAAGTTAATCAGACTTAGTTATGTCAGTTAATTCAAGTTGAGGGTATAACTAAAGTTGTGTAGAGTGACTCCTACAATTAGGAGCACTAGTTGAGTTTATTTTGAGTTGTAATTATTTAATTCAGTCTAACTGAGTTAAATTCAGTTAAACTAGTTCCAACTGATGGAGGAATTAGTGGGAGGTCGAGTAGTGGGGTGTAACATGTAGTAGTGGGGTGTAACTTGTTGAAAATTGGGGTGTTTCCTGAAGTAGAGTGTGGTGCTATTTGCAGTGATCAACCATTAAACTAAAGATTCACTCATAATTAACTCATGCATGTCAGATCAAAGGAACACCGAGTTGATATTAGCGTTTAGGGACAACGTACTATCAGTTGTAAAATCATCTAAATTAAACAAATGGTGCATGCAGTCAAAGGAAGTCCTATGAGGATTTCAAAATTCATAATTGAGGAATTTCTCCATTAAATAGGGGTTAATTCATTGAGGAACAATGCAAGAAAGTAGGAGCTTGGATGCTTGGAAATTTAGCTAAGTATTGGCCAAAGGTAGTTAGTCAGGCAGAGGATAGAAAATACTTGTACAAGTTGAGCTCAAGGTTGAGTAGAGCATATTGTATTCATCCAAGGTTTGCGTGGGAAGTAGTGAGATAGATAGAGATAGTGCAGAGGTTGCTCGAGCTTGAGCAAAGCATTGTAATATTCTCATATTTTATGACTAATGAAATATACATATAGTAGTGGTTTTTAGCTGTGGTTTTACCCATGAAATCACTCTATAATGTGTTAATTAAATTATTTCTCTTGTATGCTTCGTGATTTTGCGATCATTTAATTGTTTTCGCTGATGCGTAGAGTAGATTTAAGTCCATTGTTTTAGTAAATTACAATTAGCAGTTTGAATTTACAAGGAGTTTCTACATGGTATCAAAGCTAGATTTGTAGAAATTTCTACATGGTATCAAAGCTGAAATCACAATAGAAGAGAAGAATTTGAAGTTTTCCTTGAAAATTGATGGAGCTCTAGTTCAGGGTAGATCCAAAAGACCTTATGTGCAGACTTCTTAATGGAGCTAGAAGGCTACTAGTGGGTATATCAACGAGTCAATATTTAGTGACACAAAAAGGAGTTTTTTTTATCATTGATATTGGCAGATTGAGGAGTAGAATGATTTCCCATATGGATATTGAAACTCAGAGGGAGAAGCCCTACGGAAGCTAGTACTTTAAGATTTCGAGAGATTAGACTCATTACTATAGTAGTTGTAACAGAAATGCGGAAGCAACATCAAATCAGTAGCAATAGCAGTATGAATAGATCATATGTAGCTCATGCATGCAAAGCCTTGAGGAGAAAGGCAAAGGTTAGAGAGTTGGTCGTTGAGAGGGAGCATGAAATACCTCTCAACATGCAGCCTTAGAAGTAGCCTCAACAAGTTGTGTAGCAACCACAATTGGATAAGCAGAGAGGAGACCGAGTGGATGCATCCACTAGTACAAAATGGCTAATTAGTTACTAAAACAACGACTAAAATTTGCATATAAATGACTATTTTTCAGTCTGTGACCAGTAGTAGTTAATTTACAGTATCTTATAAGGCGACCAACTTTTAGTCGTTTTTAGCTTAGTCATTAATTGATTGTCTCAATTTTATCATCTAACAATATATTTAGTCATAAATTTGGTCATTAATTTAGTTATTGATTTAGTCATTAATTGCCACAATTAATGACCAAATATACAACAAAATACGTTACTATATGACCATATGAGAAAACCAATTAATGACCAAAGAAATATGACCAAAATATTGGTCGTGTTATAAGATACTGTAAATTAGCTACTAATAATAATATATATGCAAATTTTAGTCATCATTTGAAACCCATTAATGAGCAAAGAAATATGACTAAATTTTTGTCGTGTTATAAGATACTGTAGATTAGCTACTAATAGTCGTATATATGAAAAATTTAGTTGTCATTTATACTGAAAAATTAATAATTTGCAGTAGTCATTTATATTTTCTTGGTAGTTTCATATTCATTATATAAACGACTAATTTATTAGTTTATATTCATTTCATTTATTTTCATTAATAATCATTATAAGTGACTAATTTAATCGTATATTCATTTTATTTGTGTTCATCATTAATCAATATAAACTACTAATTTAGTAGTTTTAGATTGATTTTATGTGTTCATTACTGATCAACATAGATTAATTAGTATGATTTTGCGACTAAATTAAAAAAACATCATTAATGTGAATTGGTTCATCTAATATGAAATTTCAAAATTACATATGTTAGTTAGAATACTAAACAACATCAAGTGCAACTATAAATAATTTCAGTCACAGAAATTATATTATATGAAATGTCAAGTATTACAATATGAGTTTCAAACTTAACATTGGTTGGACTACAATTTACACATGAAATGTTGTTTCATCACTATAAAACATTATCACTATGCTACCAAGTCATTGCAGGTGAATTCACAAACTATGAAGACTTGAACATCAGTCTCTATATGTGTGCCTTATGCGAGATATTGGCTTTAAGGGTACAACTAGACCGATTCTCTTCTCTCTCTTTTTGCATTTGTCACTCTAGTGTTAGTGTTCTCCTATTTCTTCAAATCCTACTACTTACCATCAATATTGAGTTCCTTTTATGAAAACAAAAGAACCTAGAATGCAGAGTGTAAGACATGAAAGATGATGAACACTAGAATATAAATGAAAGTAGACTATAAAGGATTTATATTACATATACCTCAACATCAACAATCTTAAAGCCATTTATCCCCATAAAAGCCAGAGACTCGAACAAGTTTTCTTCAGTTGAGCGATAATGGCCACTAGGTGGTCAGATGATCTATATAAATAAATTACAGTCACCATAGAAAAGAACACCTTAGTAACTTAGTATTCAACCTTTAGGGAAATCTTGGCACAATCATGCCAACTAAGTTACATGCTAAAAAGCTCAAGCTGTAAATAACTTGTTAAAACAAATAATTTGAGGTGTGATATCTAATCCTTGCCATTTTATTTGAAACAACAATTTTTTGTCTAATGCATGAACTTGGTCAATTTTATAAACATCATGTTTTCAAATAAAAACATGAAAGTAAACTTTTCTAATAATCATGAAAATATTTCAATACAAAACAGTTAAAAGGATTTCAAGCAATATTGTGTAATATTAATTTCATCTTCAAGCTTTGGTTGTTGTTTAAACAAACATAATACCAAGTACTTTCAATTTCATGGTTAAAATACAGAGAAAAATTGAAATAAACGTTCAAAATACAAGCAAACAATAAAGAGAGGATATCATGGAATGAACATTTGCAATTATAAAAAAAACGTTTATGTGTCCATCGATATCTTATCATGCATTCCTAAAACATTTGCTTGCCCAAAATAACCATGAGGTAAAAGAATCATAACATTAAAAACCATATGAATACGTACTAGAAACATTTCCAAAGTCGATGGCTGAAGTGCTTGAAGGATCTCCAACAACAAATGAATCATATCCAAGACATGATCTCTATATTGGCTCCCCATCCTTCCAATCACATTTCATGTAACCTGGCCACACCAGAGTCCAGTAACAATCAAATGAAGAAATTGACATTTGTTTTTATCTTTTATATGTATAAACTTTGAATACAATTAGTTTTGGTAACATATTAATTCGTATTTAAATCCTTCCTATCATGAGAATGCATCAATCAAGTAGAACATCAGAAAAATTGACGTCAATGAGGTCCTCTAACAATTTCTACAATATCAATATTTGTCTTACTGTGATATCTTGGATAGAAAAAAGAACATATATGCAAACAAAAAAGCCATATATTACTTATGTTCAAACTATGTATATGGTGTATTCTTAGGTAACTTTTTAAGATGTCCCTCTACCTTTACCAAAGCGGATTGTAGCTTGGTTAAACTCTATATCCTTTCATTCAACATCAATTTCTGTAAGATAAATGTCACACATTATTCTTTCACATTTCTCAAAATGTTAGATATGATAAATTGAAAGTCACATAAAAGCAAGAGAAAACCATTTTCTAACCAAAACAAATAAACAAACAATGCCTCTAATAAAACTTCACACCTCAGAAATTACTTTTCCACGTGCTCAGACTAAAGGTGATATTATTTGAATCATCTGTAGGTAATATTTAACGGGATATTCGTATTTTTACCATGATTTCAATTTGGTGCTAAAAGAAATATATAAATCCAGGTTATTATCAGTGAACTTCAAGTATAATTCAGAAAAATAATGTCATTATAAGGTATGGTGGGAGAAACATCTTTATAACTAGGATTCTCTATTTTAGATTGGTTTGAGTTGAGTTGGTATTTGAATATATAGTTTTCTCTAAAGAAGTGAAATAGAAAGATGAGAATCGAAATAACCTCGTGAATTTTTAATTAATTCTTATTATATATTTCTAAAACATCCAGGTCATCCTTATCTGCTGTTTGATAGAGATTTATTGGCATATAATAATAATGAATTAACTATCAAAAATAATGATGCAATATATTAACCAAGGAAATAAAAATGACATGGCTTTGGTATTTGTGTGCTCGAAGGAAATCCAACAATGGTTGTGTTCTTTCTTTATCATGAAATAATATTGAAGACAAATGTTGGTTAAGAAATTAAACTTTGTTACCAATAGGAGATGGCCGTGTTGGGTAAGAAAAGGATGAATTGAAGGGCTTGTGGTCTAGCTCCTATACATAGTTATCCTTGTCACTACAAAATACAAAGTTTTCATCATTTTCTTATCCAGGTAAAAAGAAAAGTGATTTTGTATTTGTGCACTTGTGATAGTATATAAAAAAGAGAGCAATAGTGAAAATCAAAGTGTGTTGTCTCATCATTCAACCTAACAGAAAACTTATATATTCAGTTGTTGACTAGAATAGAAATGAAATTTAAAACCCACTCAACTTTATATTTACATGACATCATCGTAATGAACTAGTACAATAGAATCCTGCTAACTAATAAAAAAGAGATGATAAAAAAGAATAATGGAACATTATTTCCTGCCACATAATTGGCATGAATAAAATTTCCATAGAATTCATCCAAAAAATGAGAAGAACTTATGGCAAAAGAACATATCATTAGTGTTTTGTACCCTCTTTAACACATGTAGCCTAGGGAAGTAGAGGAGGCCAAATGTAGCAGGATTCCAATTGTGTGGGATATAAAAATAGAAATGTGGAAAAACACGCCTGCCAATTCATGAAATCTCACTCTAAATAATAGAAAATGTTGAGGATAGTAATGATGAAAATAGATCATGTATTAAGATCAAGCCCCTTATTAGTCATCAATTAGCAAGGAAGCTGGTAATTTTTACTCGTAAAAAAAAAATCATAGCTAGTGTAATGATTGTGTGGATCTTTTTGTGATTTTTTTTACATTTATTATATTGTGTCCTTGCAGAAAAGATTAATGAAAGTTCTCCAGGTTTGGACAAACTGGTTTCTCCTTTCATATGATTATGTGAATGGAAAGAGAGCTACCTTTCTTCGGTTTGGAAATTCAGGTGTCCCTCCATTCCATTCAATATGTGGAGATGCCCCACCATTGAAGGACCTTGATAGTTCTAAATCCAATTTTACAGACATAACAAATGGATCTGGTCCAAATCAAGATGTTTCTATGGTGATTGGAGAGGGAGAAATAGCTCGATAATTGTTTAGTATTCCTCTTGTGGAGCTTGAAAGATAGTGTAGGAAAAATGGTTTATCTATTTGTGGTGGTAGGGAGGTAATGTTTTTCTGATTGCTTAGCTTAGAAGAATAAGAGAAGCATAAGAACCAAGATCAAGACGAAGATTTCAGGTATGGGTATAACTTTGCAATCGGAGGGAAGCATGCAAGAGAAACTGATACTTATATAGAATTGGGAGGGGGAAGGTGGAGCACGGGTGAAGAAAGAAAATCCATACTTTATGATGATAAAGCCTATATATCATTATCATCATCTAGGGAAAATGTTCAGGAAGAATCATCTTTATGGTCACGTGTTGAGGAACGTGAATCAGTGGATGCCTCTTGCAATGGAACTTTACAAAAAAATGTTGGTGTGGTGATGGTAGTGTCACGTGATGTGCCCCCAAAAGTTCAAAATATTCTAGGTAATGTCAAGGAAAATTTATTTCTCTGCTCCTTAACTCATATTTCGCCCCATCCACGTTTTGATAGACCAATTATCAAGATCATAGAATGATCTTTTCTTTAATGAAGGAGTCCAAGGGCTAATAATTTAAGGATATGATCAATTTAAAAAAAATGGACAGTCTTGTCTGACTTGCAAGGACTTGGTTGTCAAACTTGCTGCCGTTCACATGTCAAACTTTTTAGTATGACCTGGGGTTGAGTTTGAATGAGAGGATTTTGCTTAATACTGTTTAGTCAAGGAAAAGAACCAAATTCAGAGTCCATTTGAATTATCATTCATGAAGCATAGTAACATAGTTGGGAAGATTAATAGGGCTCATCCTTGTTGTGATGTGTTACATTTGAATGGCATGAATGCATAAATTTGAAAAGACTGAGATATAATATAAATCTTGGGAAATTTTGACCAAATAAATAACCCAAATGTGACACTTGAGATATGATATAAATCTTGGGAAATTTTAACCAAATACATAACCCAAACCTTAAACCTAGTAGTGTGAAATCCATTGTTTGAAGTGTGGCTACTAAAGACAAATTTATTAAATACTTTTAAAAATTAACATACAAATAATTTATAAAAGCATGGAATTTCATTGTCAATCAAATGTCAAACCGGATAACAATTAAAGTGATAACCCGTAATGACAATCCAAAATTGACAAGGCATATTGGACAAATGTTCAAAACTCATTGGGAACATCCTAATCCTACAGGCTGTTCATCTAAAGTAACAAAAAATCTTACCTTGCCTATGAAACATGGAATGTTAATGATATAAATGACAAAAAGATAAATAATTAAAACTAAATATTAGAACCAACGCAAACAACGAATGATAAACAAAATGAAAATGGGGCAAAATGTCGCATACCCACTCCATGAGACTGCCATCCACTTCCATACTCGATGTTTCCCAAGACTAAGCAGGTCATTCCACTGGTTTCCACATCCTCGTATCCAAAACATAATTCATCCTGTTATCCACATACAACTTGCATTGGTCATACCCTTCCGCAAAGAAAAAAATAAAAGAAAATGAAGCGAGAAAGCCTTTTAATTGGCCAACGATTTAAATATTTTATGCGTGTATTTAAAAAGAAGATTCTCATACTAATATCCTTGATTTCTTTGAAGCCCTATTCAAATACATCACTTCCTCCAAAAGCTTTACATATCGTGGATCGTCATAATTAAAGTCATCAATTAAACGAAGTTCTATCATCTCTAGAGTAGGGGTGCTCTGAAGAAAGCAACCTAATACATTGATTCCCTATCACGAAATTCAGTTATGTCTACATAAACCTGTATATATGGAGATGAGAGAGTGGGGATATGAGATTTCGAGGTATGGGATATTTTTAAAGTTCCTGCATTGCATTTCAAAACCAGAATAAGCCAAATCTACACTCATTTACAAGGTAAAAGACATAAATATTCATTATGAACATCATGGAAAAGAACCATGGAAGAATATGGTCTTTTCACAACTTATAACAGGTTAATTTTTTTAATTTAGGTAGTGTAGATTCACATTAAGGAATAGATATGAAACAATGTCATTACTTGGTTTTGTTTTATATCTATTAGATATACTGAATCTGCAAACAGGACATAATAATGAACCAAAACATAATAGTCAACCTAAACTACATCAATATATGCTTTGTATATAAAAAAACTATGCTATACCTGACAACTAAGTAGCAAATGCAAAAATTTTGAAACATTGAAACATGTTGTTTGTTTCACATGTAAAAGAAAAGAAGAAATTTTGTTTTTATCAAGATAAAGTTGTCACCCATTAACAAATATTAGAGAATAGGAAGCCTCTCGAAAAAAAATTGAGAAGACACATATTTCTTTAAGCAAAGGCACAACACATATGACCAGCTCCTTTAATGATTTAAAGCTCCCCATCATCTCAATCAATATGTCCACAAAGAAATTGTATGCATTGTCGAGATATGAGTCCATTTCTAGTAGGGTCAAATTACTTCCACGTTGCATATTGAGTCCCAAGATAGAGCATGAAAGCTCTTAAGACAATATTCCATTCACTCTCAAATATTTTATCATGTATGCCCCTGCATACACATACAAGACAACCTGCGTTTACAGTGGTTTATATTTTATCCACATACAACCTGCATTTACATTTGTTTCATTGTAAAGCATTGAAAGTAATAGTAAAATCCAGACTTACATGGTTGTAGTTTGAAGCAATGCGATTGAAGAGGTTTTGTCCATACCTAGCGGCTATTTGATGCAAATTCAGTGATTCCTTTATTGAGGACCACAAATGCATGGAGTGCATAGAAGGTTGAATATTGATGATCAAATATTCTTTATGGTTTGGCTAGTCGAGTGGGGCATTTGATTAAATTGGATGAGCATACAGCTAAGGTTCAAAAGGGGTCCGATGCAAGTGATTTTAAATGATATCCCTTGGATGCTTCAACATAGTACTTGGTATCATCATACAGAGGACCACCAAAAAACACACCATCTGATCCTGTTGAAGTTTGAAGAACCAAGTCACCCTTTTTCAGAAGACCATTTCTACTATCATTTTGAGCAATTATTTTAATGTCAAAACCTAGGATTGTTGGCAGCATTGACCCTGAATGTAGTTTCCTGAGCAACCCACAAAGGAAGGAATAACAGGTTGCAACCCATCAATTTTAACATCAACGTGCCAAATTCTTGGAAAAAACAAGACCTTTTCCAAACTATTTTTCTCACTAGCATTACTTTTATCTCTCAGAAAAAAGACCATTTCATCTTCAAGATTGGCCCAGTGGTGTACTCATATACAACAATGTTGCTTGGTCCATTAGCACTTGAAACAAGTTTGACATTATTGATCATATCTATAAATGCACTCTCCTTTTTCCATATGTCTATAATAATGCTTCGAGACAACTCATTTTGTTTGGGATAAGAACTTGAATCAACATGTATTTCACCACTCAGTAGATATTTTTCACCAGTCAAATATATAGGCTTATGGTTCAATACATTGAATTCTAATGAAGACATTCCAAAGAAAATGTAGGAGTTCAAGAAATGAAGCATGTGCACATGAGAAGCTTCTAAATAGATTTGCTACCATCCTTTCTCAATCAACAAATTCATGGGCTTTCTATTTGGTTGTACGATGTAAGAAGCCATGGGATGAGTAGACATAATACAAAACCAATAACCTTTTTGGATAAACACTATCTATGAATGATTAGAAACACCAACATTGACATCAATAACCTTTCTCTCCCAACACCAGCCATCATCCCAATCTAACAATTCAGATGAAGGTCCATGTTTTAACTCAAGACGCAGTGCACCAGGTAGCACTTTCTCAAATATGAAGTCACTTCTCTTATTTGTTAAACTTAAAGAGTTAAGCTTCTCTGAACCCAGAGTTCAACAACCAGAGAAGTAAGTGATATCTAAACCGAGGAGTCACATCCTTCCTTGCATATCACAGATCCATAGATATCAACAAGGGCCTTTATAAATTCAATGCCAAAAATTGGTCTAGTTACTGTCACATCAATATGTGATGGTGAAAATTTAAGATCAGAATCACGTTCTGTTGTTTTGGTCAGTAGGGATATTCGATATTAACTTGGTTGAACCTCGAAGAAGAAGCTTCCCATATCATCAATCCTCTTTAGTTGAGGCTTAACATTTTCTGGCCTATGTGTCAAGCCAACTTGACGCTTTCCATAACATCAGTTTGTCACTAATTTTAGGGAACCACAAATATTACAATTTGTTGCTTCTATCTTTGGGATTGAAGCCATGTTTGGCACAACCATGAAATTCTCCAAACTGCTAAACTAGAAGTGATCCTTCTCAGCCTTGAGTGTGTAGCGTGTTGAAGTTGCATGATCAATTTTGTAATATCCCTAGACATATGTTGTATCTCTTTCTCACCCATCAATTAATATCTTAACACCTTCAAAGCGAACTCCTTCAGAAGTCACCACAAGTCCTCCAACTGAGAAACCTGTGACCTAAAATGGATGAGATATATCAACATGACTGTGCTCAACAAGAACTTATATAGATGGACGTGAAACATCAAATATTGTATTATCACCCTTGTATAATGGAAACAACCTTTATTTTCCACATGAAATAAAATTAAAAGCAAATTTTCCATCTACATCAGATATTGCATGACAAAGCGCTTGATTTGGCCAAGGAGCTTCTTTGAGGGCACTTCACCTCATGGACATCATCTGAATAAAGGTATACATGAACACTTAAAATAGGGTTACCCTGAGAAATAACTAATCCATCCATATCATTACTTGGGACAGAAAATATGTCATCTACTACTAGATTTCCAAAGCCCAACTCCATCTCTAGAGAGCCTCTTTGGACAATTGTTAAGACAACATGAGAATCACATATTTGAAAGAGAATATTATAGAAAATATACTCCATAAACCTCAATCATTATACCTCAGGCGTAGCACCATCCTAGTTAGGATCGACATTAGGTATGACCTTGTATCTTCTTCCTCTATTTAACAAGAGGCTCACAGAGCCCGCCCTTTCCACTTCTTCACATTTGATTTCATGGAAGGCTACTATTTCCTCTGGACACTCATCCTTAAGGAATCTCCAAACTTATTATGTGTATCAAACGAAGGAAAAGAGAGAAAAATATCATGGCCTTTCTTTTTTGAAAAAAATATAGTGGGATTTGATATGACCTCATATTTGTATACTTCTCGAGGATTGATGAAGTTTATGGAGTAATATTTGTAAACGTGTAAGCCTATATTTCCTTGGAGTAATATTTGTAAATGTGTAACTGCCTCCTTATGATGTAAAAACAACATTAATGAGATCATTGCTGGTGGAAGTGAGTTCAACCTTCACATTGGCACGACATCCATTTATATGTGGACAACTTTCTGCTCCAACAACCCCCATCACTCTCCCAGAAATGGAGAAGAATCAATAGAATGGAGAAGAATTGATCTCTTCTTTGTTGGCGGGGATGGGACACAAAAGCGGGCTGGGTATTTCTGTTACTGTCTTGGAGATCGACATTCAGAGTTCCCCACGTATTCTAAATAAGCTCTTACACTGATAATCAAGAGATATTGGAAATAAGGACATTCGATTTGAAAATTTGAAATAAAAATTAAAGTCTTTGTTACATATAAAAGTTCTGTTCAACTCAACAGTTTTGAAATTTTATTAAATAAATTTATTTAAATTAATTAACTAAAAAATCTATGTAATTTATAATTAAAAAATAAAGATTATTAAAAATATTGGAAATAATGACTTTTCATTAAAGTAAAAAAAAAACACTTTAAAAGTTATTATACTAAGGTGAGGACTTTTCATTTAAAAACTTGAAAAATATTATTGTGATCCAAGGACTTCTCATTTTAAGAATTGAAATTAAACTTTAGGTATTTATTATAGAATAAATATTTTTATCCAAATTAAATAAATGGAAAATATTGTAACCGTGAACTTTTATTTTAAAAATATCATTTAAATAATTAACTAAAAATATGTCAAATTTAATCTTTGAATAGGGGTAATTTAATTAATACTCGAAGTAATATGAGTTCAAGAAAAATAACATACAAATTTTCTTTTGTAAAACTTATATTATAAAAATATAATATATATTATAATAATTTAAAATTTAAAAATATAATATATATTATAATAATTTGACTTGTAAGAATAAATTTTAGTTTAAGAAATTGTGTAAATTGGAAAAATTTAAATGGATTGTGTGCATGATCTCTGCATGACCATTATCTCAAGTATCCCATAACTTTCAAAATAAATGATACTCACGATAAGTAAACCTTAAAAACTAATTTTACACATTAACAAGAATATAAATATTTATAGAAATTTCTAGCATATTATATATATATCTATATATATATAGAAGCAACCTCAGAAAGAAGATCAAACGATGGCGGGGAGCTCTGACGGCGTTTAGGACAGATCGGCGAAATTAACCGCAAGTCCGAAGACCGCAGCACAGAACAGGCTTCGCATTTGTTTCGGAGCTGGCCGCGCATCAGGGTGACAGGTCGACCGCGGAGAGCGACAGGACAAAGGATTCTAACCGCCATGGAGGGTCAACTGTTAACGGACCTCGTGGACTTCACCGAGGATCCGTTCGAGGGACAGACGGTTTTCAGTAACCCTAACCATTCGTCTGGTTTCACATCGCCGGTTTCTGACGAAGTTAGGGCACAGGGTTTGACCCCGGTGGTTACGCTGCCGGAATCCGAGAACGAGGCCATTGGTATAGAGGCACCGCCCCTCTCCCCAGGTACGGCAATTTTTCTTACATCTTTCTCTCCGGACTCATTGAATTTCGACTCCATCCCCCCACCAGCTCCGAGCGCTCCTGGGGCTCAAGCAAACCATACTGGTTTAGGGCAAATCCCCTGTCGGAATCCGGGAGACAAATCATCGGGTTTCTTTGGCACTCCAACAGTAAATATTCAATCCACAAAGCCCTCATCTCAGGCTAGGGTTACTGATCCTCTGGCGGAGCATCCATCGGCCCCCAGATCAAAGAAGCAGAAAATAAAGTGTGTAAGAGCCACTCAGAAGGACATCTCTATTGAATTTGGAAACCCGGCAGACTTCGAAGAAACAATGAACAATGCTCGCACGATGCTGGTTGGACATGTGCGAGGGCGATCTTACACAACGGACAGACTGAGGATATGGGTACAGGAAATCTGGGGAGGATTATTCTCGCAGCTGCCAGCGGTTCGGGTCCTCCCACGGGGATGGTTCTCTCTTAGATTCGCACAAGAGGATCACACGAACACCGTACTTGAGAAATTTTGGCATATAGAATCTGCCCCGGTTCTATTGAAGCGATGGAATCCCCTTTTCGATCCGGAAAGGGAGCAAATAGCCGCTGGGCCACTATGGGTTCGGCTGCCTGGGCTTCCACTTCAATTCTGGAGAGAAGATGCTTTCACCCGCATAGGTAATGCACTGGGCTCATACCTAGATCACGACCGATCCTATTTGGATTCAGGGAGGCAAACGGTGGCCCGAATCCTGGTACACCTAGACACTAGAGAAGGCCTGGAAGAAAAGATCACTTTGAAAGCAGGGAAGCTCAAGCGAATTCAGATACTTGATTATGAAGGAGTGCCCTTCCGATGTAATAAGTGCCATCAAGTGGGTCATTTATACAGGGACTGTCCATTGATCAACAGCCCTGCCAGCACTACAAAGAATTCGCCAATATTGTCCAGAAGGAACTCACCTCTATCATCCCCTGTGATCCTGAAGACTGCAAGTCACAAAGGCGTCCCCAGCGCAGTGGATCAGACAATGAAGGACGCTTCCTCTCCTCCCTTGACTCGGGCTCGGGCTGCTGCTGCAGCTGCTCAGACATCGGGTCATTACCACTCCTCTTCCCCTTCTTTAATTGAGAAGCCTATTGAATTTTTAAATTCAGATACTGTCACCTCTGCACACTGCATAATTTCTCCTCCCTCCATGACCCCTTCCACTGCTCCCCCTTCACTGACTCGTGCTCCATCCCCCCCAAAGGAAACCATCTCCGGTAGACCCCCGCCTCACTCATATTCACTTCGCCCCCGCACATCACTACCGGATTCTTTAGCTCCCTCGATTGGCCTGGGCATTATTACCCCGGGACTGGGTTCCTCTGCCACCAGGGGCCGGAAATCGGAACTGAACAAAGCTATCAATCGCGCCGGGGCCGAAGTTGCCTCTGGTCGCCAGTCCACCATTGATGGGGTCCTTAGAGCCACAAAACCCCCTCAGAAGGGGCCCCCATGAAGTTTCTCTCATTCAATTGCAGGGGGCTGGCTAGTCACCCCAAGAAACTGGCCATTAAACGACTTTTTGAGGTCGAACACCCTGATATCATCCTCCTTCAAGAAACCCTTGGATCTGCTGAGGCGGTCACACACTCCCTCAGTCTCTCATCGCCTCGATGGAATTTCATTGCCTTGGATGCGAGCGGCAGATCTGGGGGTTTGGCAATGGGATACAACCCGCTATCCATCAGGCTGGACTCTTCCTGGGGAGGACCAGGATTCATGGGGATGGACATATTTGCGATCGAGCTTGGGATGAATCTCCGTATTGTCAATGTATATGGGCCATGTCACCAAAGAGAGAGTTTCTGGAGAAAACTCCTTGGATTCAGTTTGATGTCTCTTGACCACATCATCTTGGGTGGGGACCTAAACTTCTCATTGGGCTTCAGTGAATCCTGGGGCTCTATGGCGCAAATAGACACCATCACAGGATTTATGAGAAGACAGCTGGAACTTCATGATTTGGTTGACGTCCCCATGCAGAAGCCCCTTCCAACTTGGAGAAATAGAAGAGTGGGTCAAGATGCACTTGCCCGCAGACTAGACAGATTTCTTCTCAAAGGGCCATTGATTCAAAAGCTCCATCGTTTAAAACAATGGGTTGGATCAGGTGGCATATCTGATCACTCACCTATCCTTATGGAGATCATGGGCCCTCTCCCAAAGCCGAAATCTCCATTTAAATTCAACCACCACTGGCTCGAGGATCAGAGTTTCATCAACCTAGTCTCCAATTTCTGGAAGTCACACCCGATAGACAGAGAAGCATCATTGGCAAGAGGATTTGTCAAGAATTTAACAGAGCTCAAGCACATGGTGATAGAATGGGCAAAAGAGAAGAAAAGCAGGGAGGATGCACAACTCATAAATTTGGAAGAAGAGATACTTGCCCTCCAAGATGACCGGAACTTGGCTTTTGGATCCATGGGGGACAAAACTCGGCTGATTGAACTAGAAAATCAGAAGCACAGAATCCTGAAACTCAGAGAGGAGTCCCTGAGACTCAGAAGCAGGGCTGTCTGGCTCAAAGCCGGGGATGAGAACTCCAGATTTTTCCACAATTTCGCGAAGGGAAGGAGGTTAGCAAACACAATTTGGAATCTACCTATGACAAACGGAGGGGTGGCGGACACTTTCAATAAGCTCTCACAGCTAGGTACCTCACATTTCAGACAATTGTACAAGAATCCGGCGGGCTCAAACTTGGCAGAAATCATCAATGTGGCCTCACATTTCCCCCGCTTTGTAGATGAAGATGACATCGATCCTCTCATGGAACCGGTTACTATGGAAGAATTGGAGAGCACCATTAAATGGTTTCAGAAGGAAAAAAGTCCAGGCCCGGATGGATGGACTATAGAGTTCTACTCGGCCTTTCTAGAGATTCTTGGAGAGGACATCCTGAGAGTGGTGGAGGAAAGTAGAACGTCGGGACAAATATATGATGCAATAAACTCAACTTTTATTGCTCTCATTCCCAAATCTGACTCCCCCTCATCATTTGACGATTTCAGGCCCATTTCATTATGCAATGTACTATACAAAATCATCTCTAAAATCATTGCCAATCGGATCAGGCCCATTTTATCCAAGCATATCGCGCCCCAACAGTTTGCCTTTCTGGAAGACAGACAAATCCATGAAGCCATTGGATCCGCACAGGAAGCTATTCACTCCATTTGGACTAAAAGGCTAAAGTGCATCCTTCTCAAGATAGATCTCTCCAAGGCCTTTGACCGAGTTAGCTGGCTCTATATCAAAATGATCCTCATCCACTTAGGCTTCCCTATTCACTTCATCAATTGGATAATGGCATGCATCACATCCCCCACTTTCAGCATTCTTATCAATGGCGCGGCTTCCCACTTCTTTCACTCAGAAAGAGGCCTTAGGCAGGGATGCCCTCTATCTCCTTTACTCTTCCTTTTAGTGATGGAAGCCCTGAGTCGCCTCATCATCTCGGCCAAAAGAACAGGAACACTCAGGGGATTGAAGATCACAGACGAGTGCTTTATTACACACCTCCTGTTCGTTGATGATGTGCTTATCATGCTTGATGGTAGTATACGAGACACCTCCTCATTCAATCGAATCCTCAAGCTCTTCGCACAAGCTACTGGTATGGAAGTTAACCGGGCAAAATCCACCATCACTATGATTGGAACATCTGTACAGGAATCATTTTCAGCTTGCCAGGTATTTCCATACACCAACCATCCCTTGGATAGAGGGCTTAAATACCTGGGGTACTGGCTCAAACCCACCTCACAAAAGATCGCGGATTGGGTATGGTTGGTAGCAAAAATAGAAAAAAGGATCACCTGCTGGAGTTTTCGATATCTGTCCAGAGCTGGCAGACTGACACTGATAAAATCTGTGCTGGAAGCTACACCGGTCTTTTGGATGGCACTGGCTTGGATCCCGCGAAACATATTATCAAAGATCCAGAAACTATGTAACAGATATCTCTGGGCGGGCAATAAGGATAAGCGCACATTTGCATGGATCAGGTGGAACTCTATTGCTCTTCCAAAAAAGTGGGGGGGATGGGGATTAAAGGACCTTCCCACTTTTGCACAGGCCATGGCTGCAAAGATGGGTTGGGCTCTGATGACATCTCACAGTCTTTGGACCTCCATTGTCTACCACAAATACATTTGGCCCAAGAACAAATTGGACTGGCTCAGAATGCCATCCTGGAACAAGGTGGGTATCTCGTCAATATGGAAGGCTGTGTTACACGCCCTACCTCTCATCAGGAATAATATCGTATGGAGGATCAACAGTGGTAACAGTGCTCGTGTGGGCCTTGACCCGTGGAATGGTAGCGGAGGACGTCACATTCTACCACGGGACCTGGTAGAATGCCTTTCTGCTCATAATATCACAGTACTCGCTCAGGTCGCGGACAGAGACCGCTCGGATATTTTTCAACAGGCCTGGAAGACGGCCACCCAACTCCATCTCCCTGCTAGATGGCACCCGATCTGGCGCAATTACTGTGCAGCTCTGACAGAATCTCATATCAGGATAACCGAGGGACCGGATGAATTGATTTGGTTCCTAGCTGACAGTGGAAAATACACACCAAGGGATGGTTATACGCAGCTTAACATTCAGAAAAAGCCCGAGGTCCTTGAAAATTGGTGGAGGCAGATCTGGAAGCTCGCTGCATCTCCCAGATCAAAGCTGTTTACTTGGTGTGTTCTTAGGAACAAAGTGCCCACGGGTGATTTCCTAATGAAACGAGCCATACAGGGTCCGTCACGATGCATTCTCTGCAAAATGGATTCGGAATCCACAGCACATTTATTCCTGCACTGTACTGTGTTTCAACAGATTTGGACAAACCTAAAACCCTTCATTCCCTTCGATGGGGACTGGGGCGGCCCCGACCCTATCAACGCTTGGATCAATTGGACAAAGCGTCACAAGGGCACGAAACTGGTCAACCTTCCTATCATCATTCTCTGGACTGTGTGGAAAGTTCGGAACAGATGGACTTTTGATGAAAAAGCCCCGCATTGGCCCCTCATAGAAGCTGGGATCATCACTGCTTACAGGGAGCTCCCTGATCCGCCTCCCCCAAAATTCCGCCATCCAAATCCGCCGCCTAATATCGATCACTCCACCCCTTGGGCCTATTTCGATGGAGCAGCAAATGCTCAGAGTTGTGGGGGTGGCTTCATACTGCACCACAACTTAACTCATTCCTACCATATCAAAGCTGGTTTGGGCGTTGGTACAAATAATTATGCAGAGCTCATCACATTGCGCCATCTCTTGCACTTTGCACTATGTCATCATTACACAAGCATCAACATATTTGGGGACTCTCAGATTGTTATTAACTGGTTCAATGGAACCTCAAATTGTCACATGCACACACTCAGAGCTATCATGGATGAAGTGCATCGATTTAAAGAAGCTTTCTCACATATCTCTGTTACACACATTTACAGGGAGCATAATATGGACGCTGACAAATTGTCCAAGGAGGCCGCGCTGATGGATCGAGGCAATTGGGAGATCACGGAAGTTTTGGGACAGCAACAACAAAAGTTCTACCATCGGCCCTATATAGACCAGGGCTACCCAACAGTGGGTCCTCACCACGCATAATATACAGCAATAAGGACAACAGCATCCACAGAACACTGCATTTTGCACAGTCATCACAGCAAATCCTCAAAGATTTTGTTTTTTGATAGTTGCTGAAAAAGCAACAACATATTTATAGACAAATGATGGAATGTATTAGATGATTACAGAGAAAGATCGATGTAAATTTTGGAATATGTACAGATCCTACAGTGATCATAGATTATGTAAAACTGATACATATGTAAATCTTTTCATATTAATGAAAGTTTTACGGATTTTCCCAGGGGAAAAGAATATAAATATTTATAAGTTATTTTATATGAAAACAAGAATATAAATGTTTATCTTAGTTATTTTATATGAAAAATGTTATTGCAACTAATGTTGATATGAAATAAATATTTATCTTATTGATTTTATGTAGAAAATAATACTACAATTTAAAATACTATTACAATTTAAGTCCAATAAAGGAGGTAAAATACTTTTATTAAAATACTGAATTTTTAATTTAAACAATGGTTTAAAAAAATAATTAATTTCGTATTTCTTATTTAATAATAAATTAAAAATAAAATAAAATAAATAAACTTTAATATTAATATTAATATCTTAATATTTTAAAATTACGAATGTTTTTATAATAACAAAATAATTGAAAATAGCATAATTAAAATATGTACATTTTTGCTATTAAGCTAAGGTGTATATATATATATATATATATATATATATATATATATATATATATATTTTGATGAAAATAAAAATGAATTATTAAATATTGTAAAATATTCATATTTTTTTTATAAAATTTATATTCCAAAAAATTATTATCATTTATAAAGCAATCTAAAAGACCATATTATATGAATCAAAATGTTATTTAATTTAATTTTAACTTTATTTTTAATAAATCCTTAATCACCTCTTTCTTTTCAAGAAATAAAAGTGAGAGTATTAATTAAAGACCATATTATATGAGTTAAAATGTTATTTTACTTAATTTTAACTCTATTTTTTTTGGTAGGTAAGCACCCACGATGGATTTGAACCAATGACCTATCGCAAGGAGTCCCTTAACAATGCACCCATTCACCATCAATCCAAAGCCCCATGGCCCAATTTTAACTCTATTTTAAATAAATATTTAATTACCTATTTTTTTCGACAAATAAAGGCGAGAGTATGAATTTCTCCAAAATAACTTGTATTTCATTAAGTAAAACATTAAATATCTAAATATATTTCATTTTATCTTACCGAAATCAATTTAAATATTAATAATTCACAAAAATAAGAAATGTTATGAAGCTATTAAAAAAATATAAACTAGTAATTGTTTTTAAAGGTGCAAAGGTACACCAAAAAAATAGACGATTTAGGAAGACCATTTTTGAAAATTAAATCACTAAATTTTAAAAATATTATTTATAATAAAATAAATACTATATATGGATTATTTGAAAAAAATGAAATATATAAAATGTATGAAGACGTACATCTTACTGCGACATGTATTGCATTGAGATAAGTGGATTCAATGAATGACTAATATCTCTAGCATATAATGCTAACCTTACTGCAAAGTAGAAATTAAAGAAGCAACCAAGTGGAAAGAGGTCCTTGGGTTTAGGAAAACACATTTATTATATGAAACCTTGCTTCAAGAGTTTTAACTCTATTACCTTGGTAATATCCTTTGTTTTGGGGGGAGAACCTTGGTTTTAGGAGAATACACAGTTATTTATGGAACCTTGGTTCAAAAGTTTAACATTGCTACCTTGGCAATATCCTATTTTCCTATTTATATATGCACCTAGAATTTCCCCAAACTTCTTAGTTCATGATATGTTTGAATGCCTCACTAATATAATCATAGAGGAGTGTCCAAATCAATTACAAGGAAGTCATTAGTTTCATGTGCCATAACTTGTTGTTGAAATGTGTGTATGAAAAGAGTTGCCAAAAGAAGTATTGTTAGTTTTTGAAGGTGCCAATGGGAAAATGTAGTCTCTCATCACAAAATTTGCTAGGGATGTGAACTTTTAGTTATACTCTTATTTCAGAAAATATTTTTACTATTGTGGAAATGTAGTAATAGAAGGGCATCAAGAAAAACTTAAGCTTAGGTGAGGATAAAAAATAACCTGAATTGGTAATTAACCTTGAGGTATATTCAGGAAAGTGAGTCATGTACAAGGGAATAGATGCAACAAGAAGAAATACCACCCACACTTATGAAGGAATCCAATGACTATGGTACTTCCCCTATCTGAACAAGATTGAAAGAATAACGAATCCAAAATAAATGAGGAAAATAAAAGGAGAATGGTAACGGATGAAGAGGATTTATCATAGCATTAAGAGGAAATAATAGGATGCAAATTTAAGCCAAAGATCTTTAACATCAATCCTAAAAAGAAAAGGGAAATTTCTTTTAAAGTCTTGAAAGAGTCGGAACATTAGTGTTGAAAATAGCAACAAGAAATGTTAAAAATAGCATCAAGAAAAAAAATCCAAATTTAATTTGTCCTTGAATTAAATTGGGAATAAAATTGTAATTCCACATCTCATGGCAACTTGTAATAGTCAACTAAGTTAATCAGACTTAGTTATGTCAGTTAATTCAAGTTGAGGGTATAACTAGAGTTGTGTAGAGTGACTCCTACAATTAAGAGCACTAGTTGAGTTTATTTTGAGTTGTAATTATTTAATTCAGTCTAACTGAGTTAAATTCAGTTAAACTAGTTCCAATTGATGGAGGAATTAGTGGGAGGTCCAGTAGTGAGGTGTAACCTGTAGTAGTGGGGTGTAACTTGTCGAAAATTGGGGTGTTTCCTGAAGTAGAGTGTGGTGCTATTTGCAGTGATCAACCATTAAACTGAAGATTCACTCATAATTAACTCATGCATGTCAGATCAAAGAAACACCAAGTTGATATTAGCATTTAGGGACAATGTACTATCAGTTGTAAAATCATCTAAATTAAACAAATGGTGCATGCAGTCAGAGGAAGTCCTATGAGGATTTCGAAATTCATAATTGAGGAATTTCTCCATTAAATAGGGGTTAATTCATTGAGGAACAATGCAAGAAAGTAGGAGCTTGGATGCTTGGAAATTTAGCTAAGTATTGGCCAAAGGTAGTTAATCAGACAGAGGATAGAAAATACTTGTGCAAGTTGAGCTCAAGCTTGAGTAGAGCATATTGTATTCATCCAAGGTTTGCGTAGGAAGTAGTGAGATAGATAGAGATAGTGCAAAGGTTGCTCGAGCTTGAGCAAAGCATTGTAATATTCTCATATTTAATGACTAATGCAATATACAGATAGTAGTGGTTTTTAGCTGTGGTTTTACCCATGAAATCACTCTATAATGTGTTAATTAAATTATTTCTCTTGTATGCTTCGTGATTTTGCGATCATTTAATTGTTTTCGCTGATGCGTAGAGTAGATTTAAGTCCATTGTTTTAGTAAATTACAATTAGCAGTTTGAATCTACAAGGAGTTTCTACATGGTATCAAAGCTAGATTTGTAGAAATTTCTACATGGTATCAAAGCTGAAATCACAATAGAAGAGAAGAATTTGAAGTTTTCCTTGAAAATTGATGGAGCTCTAGTTCAGGGCAGATCCAAAAGACCTTATGTGCAGACTTCTTAATGGAGCTAGAAGGCTACTAGTGGGTATATCAATGAGTCAATGTTTAGTGACACAAAAAGGAGTTTTTTTATCATTGATATTGGCAGATTGAGGAGTAGAATGATTTCCCATATGGATATTGAAACTCAGAAGGAGAAGCCCTATGGAAGCTAGTACTTTAGGATCTCGAGAGATTAGACTCATTATTGTAGTAGTTGTAACAGCAATGCAGAAGCAACATCAAATCAGTAGCAATAGCAGTATGAATAGATCATATGTAGCTCATGCATGCAAAGCCTTGAGGAGGAAGGCAAAGGTTAGAGACTTGGTGGTTGAGAGGGAGCATAAAATACCTCTCAACATGCAGCCTTAGAAGTAGCCTCAACAAGTTGTGTAGCAACCACAATTGGATAAGCAGAGAGGAGACCGAGTGGATGCATCCACTAGTACAAAATGGCTAATTAGTTACTAAAACAACGACTAAAATTTGCATATAAATGACTATTTTTCAATCGGTGACCAGTAGTAGTTAATTTACAGTATCTTATAACGCGACCAACTTTTAGTCGTTTTTAGCTTAGTCATTAATTGATTGTCTCAATTTTATCATCTAACAATATATTTATTCATAAATTTGGTCATTAATTTAGTTATTGATTTAGTCATTAATTGCCACAATTAATGACCAAATATACAACAAAATATGTTACTATATGATCATATGAGAAAACCAATTAATGACCAAAGAAATATGACCAAAATATTGGTCATGTTATAAGATACTGTAAATTAGCTACTAATAATCATATATATGCAAATTTTAGTCATCCTTTGAAACCCATTAATGAGCAAAGAAATATGACTAAATTTTTGTCGTATTATAAGATACTGTAGATTAGCTACTAATAGTCGTATATATGAAAAATTTAGTTGTCATTTATACTGAAAAATTAATAATTTGCAGTAGTCATTTATATTTTCTTGGTAGTTTCATATTCATTATATAAACGACTAATTTAGTAGTTTATATTCATTTCATTTATTTTCATTAATAATCATTATAAGTGACTAATTTAGTCGTATATTCATTTTATTTGTGTTTATCATTAATCAATATAAACTACTAATTTAGTAGTTTTAGATTGATTTTATGTGTTCATTACTAATCAACATAGGTTAATTAGTATGATTTTGCGACTAAATTAAAAAAAAATCATTAATGTGAATTGGTTCATCTAATATGAAATTTCAAAATTACATATGTTAGTTAGAATACTAAACAACATCAAGTGCAACTATAAATAATTTCAGTCACAGAAATTATATTACATGAAATGTCGAGTATTACAATATGAGTTTCAAACTTAACATTGGTTGGACTACAATTTATACATGAAATGTTGTTTCATCACTATAAAACATAATCACTATGCTATCAAGTCATCGTAGGTGAATTCACCAACTATGAAGACTTGAACATCAGTCTCTATATGTGTGCCTTATGCAAGATATTGGCTTTAAGGGTACAACTAGACCGATTCTCTTCTCTCTCTTTTTGCATTTGTCACTCCAGTGTTAGTGTTCTACTCTTTCTTCAAATCCTACTACTTACCATCAATACTGAGTTCCTTTTATGAAAACAAAAAACCTAGAATGCAGAGTGTAAGACATGAAAGACGATGAACACTAGAATATAAATGAAAGTATACTATAAAGGATTTATATTACATATACCTCAACATCAACAATCTTAAAGCCATTTATCCCCATAAAAGCCAGAGACTCGAACAAGTTTTCTTCAGTTGAGCGATAATGACCACTAGGTGGTCAGATGACCTATATAAATAAATTACAGTCACCATAGAAAAGAACACCTTAGTAACTTAGTATTCAACCTTTAGGGAAATCTTGGCACAATCATGCCAACTAAGTTACATGCTAAAAAGCTCAAGCTGTAAATAACTTGTTAAAACAAATAATTTGAGGTGTGATGTCTAATCCTTGCCATTTTATTTGAAACAACAATTTGTTGTCTAATGCATGAACTTGGTCAAGTATATAAACATCATGTTCTCAAATAAAAACATGAAAGTAAACTTTTCTAATAATCATGAAAATATTTCAATACAAAACAGTTAAAAGGATTTCAAGCAATATTGTGTAATATTAATTTCATCTTCAAGCTTTGGTTTTTGTTTAAACAAACATAATATACAAGCAAACAATAAAGAAAGGATATCATGGAATGGACATTTGCAATTATAAAAAAATCATTTATGTGTCCATCGATATCTTATCACGCATTCCTAAAACATTTGCTTGCCCAAAATAACCATGAGGTAAAAGAATCATAACATTAAAAACCATATGAATACGTACTAGAAACATTTCCAAAGTCGATGGCTGAAGTGCCTGAAGGATCTCCAACAACAAATGAATCATATCCAAGACATGATCTCTATATTGTCTCCCCATTCTTTTTCCAATCACATTTCATGTAACCTGGCCACACCAGAGTCCAGTAACAATCAAATGAAGAAATTGACATTTGTTTTTATCTTTTATATTTATAAAATTTGAATACAATTTGTTTTGGTAACATATTAATTTGTATTTAAAGCCTTCCTATCATGAGAATGTATCAATCAAGTAGAACATCAGAAAAATTGACGTCAATGAGGTCCTCTAACAATTTCTACAATATCAATATTTGTCTTGCTGTGATATCTTGGATAGAAAAAAGAACATATATGCAAAAAAAAAGCCATATATTACTTATGTTCAAACTATGTATATGGTGTATTCTTAGGTAACTTTTTAAGATGTCCCTCTACCTTTACCAAAGCGGATTGTAGCTTGGTTAAACTCTATATCCTTTCATTCAACATCAATTTCTGTAAGATAAATGTCACACATTATTCTTTCCCATTTCTCAAAATGCTAGATATGATAAATTGAAAGTCACATAAAAGCAAGAGAAAACCATTTTCTAACCAAAACAAATAAACAAACAATGCCTCTAATAAAACTTCACACCTCAGAAATTACTTTTCCACGTGCTCAGACTAAAGGTGATATTCTTCGAATCATCTGTAGGTAATATTTAATGGGATATTCGTATTTTTATTATGATTTCAATTTGGTGCTAAAAGAAATATATAAATCCAGGTTATTGTCAGTGAACTTCAAGTATAATTCAGAAAAATAATGTCATTATAAGGTATGGTGGGAGAAAAATCTTCATAACTAGGATTCTCTATTTTAGATTGGTTTGAGTTGAGTTGGTATTTGAATATATAGTTTTCTCTAAAGAAGTGAAATAGAAAGATGAGAATCGAAATAACCTCGTGAATTTTTAATTAATTCATATTATATATTTCTAAAACATCCAGGTCATCCTTATCTGCTATTTGATAGAGATTTATTAGCATATAATAATAATGAATTAACTATCAAACATAATGATGCAATATATTAACCAAGGAAATAAAAATGACATGGCTTTGGTATTTGTGTGCTTGAAGGAAATCCAACAAGGGTTGTGTTCTTTCTTTATCATGAAATAGTATTGAAGACAAATGTTGGTTCAGAAATTAAACTTTGTTACCAATAGGAGATGGTCGTGTTGGGTAAGGAAAGGATGAATTGAAGGGCTTGTGGTCTAGCTCCAATACATAGTTATCCTTGTCACTACAAAATACAAAGTTTTCATCATTTTCTTATCCAGGTAAAAAGAAAAGTGAGTTTGTATTTGTGCACTTGTGATAGTATATAAAAAAGAGAGCACTAGTGGAAATCAAAGTGTGTTGTCCCATCATTCAACCTAACAGAAAACTTATATATTCAGTTTTTGGCTACAATAGAAATGAAATGTAAAACCCACTCAACTTTATATTTACATGACATCATCGTAATGAACTAGTACAATAGAATCCTGCTAACTAATAAAAAAGAGATGATAAAAAAGAATAATGGAACATTATTTCCTGCCACATAATTGGCATGAATAAAATTTCCACAAAATTCATCCAAAAAATGAGAAGAACTTATGGCAAAATAACATATCATTAGTGTTTTGTACCCTCTTTAACACATGTAGCCTAGGGAAGTAGAGGAGGCCAAATGTAGTAGGATTCCAATTGTGTGGGATATGAAAATAGAAATGTGGAAAAACACGCATGCCAATTCATGAAATCTCACTCTAAATAATAGAAAATGTTGAGGATAGTAATGATGAAAATAGATATTAATATCAAGCCCCTTATTAGTCATCAATTAGCAAGGAAGCTGGTAATTTTTACTCGTAAAAAAAAAAATCATATCTAGTGTAATGATTGTGTGGATCTTTTTGTGATTTTTTTTACATTTATTATATTGTGTCCTTGCAAAAAAGATTAATGAAAGTTCTCCAAGTTGGGTCAGACTGGTTTCTCCTTTCATATGCTTATGTAAATGGAAAGAGAGCTACCTTTCTTCGGTTTGGAAATTCAGGTGTCCCTCCGTTTCATTCAATATGTGGAGATACCCCACCATTGAAGGACCTTGATAGTTCTAAATCCAATTTTACAGACATAACAAATGGATCTGGTCCAAATCAAGATGTTTCTATGGTGATTGGAGAGGGAGAAATAGCTCAATAATTGTCTAGTATTCCTCTTGTGGAGCTTGAAAGACAGTGTAGGAAAAATGGTTTATCTATTTGTGGTGGTAGGGAGGTAATGTTTTTCTGATTGCTTAGCTTAGAAGAAGAAGAGAAGCATAAGAAACAAGATCAAGACGAAGATTTCAGGGATGGGTATAACTTTGCAATTGGAGGGAAACATGCAAGAGAAATTGATACTTATATAGAATTGGGAGGGGGAAGGTGGAGCACGGGTGAAGAAAGAAAATCCATACTTTATGATGATAAGGCCTATATATCATTATCATCATCTAGGGAAAATGTTCAGGAAGAATCATCTTTATGGTCACGAGTTGAGGAACGTGAATCAGTGGATGCCTCTTGCAGTGGAACTTTACCAAAAAATGTTGGTGTGGTGATGGTAGTGTCACGTGATGTGCCCCCAAAAGTTCAAAATATTCTCGGTAATGTCATGGAAAATTTCTTTCTCTGCTCCTTAACTCATATTTCGCCCCATCCACGTTTTGATAGACCGATTATCAAGATCATAGAATGATCTTTTCTTTAATGAAGGAGTCCAAGGGATAATAATTTAAGGATATGATCAATTTTAAAAAAAATGGACAGTCTTGTTTGACTTGCAAGGACTTGGTTGTCAAACTTGCTGCCGAGCCAATGTTATTCACATGTCAAAATTTTTAGTATGACCTGGGGTTGAGTTTGAATGAGAGGATTTTGCTTAATACTGTTTAGTCAAGGAAAGAACCAAATTCAGAGTCCATTTGAATTATGATTCATGAAGCATAGTAACATAGTTGGCAAGCTTAATAGGGCTCATCCTTGTTGTGATGTGTTACATTTGAATGGCATGAATGCATAAATTTCAAAAGGCTGAGATATAACATAAATCTTGGGAAATTTTGACCAAATAAATAACCCAAACGTGACACTTGAGATATGATATAAATCTTTGGAAATTTTAACCAAATACATAACCCAAACCTTAAACCTAGTAGTGTGAAATCCATTGTTTGAAGTGTGGCTACTAAAGACAAATTTATTAAATACTTTTAAAAATTAACGTACAAATAATTTATAAAAGCATGGAATTTCATTGTCAATCAAATGTCAAACCAGATAACAATTAAAGTGATAACCCGCAATGACAATCCAAAATTGACAAGGCGTATTGGACAAATGTTCAAAACTCATTGGGAACATCCTAATCCTACAGGCTGTTCATCTAAAGTAACCGAAAATCTTACCTTGCCTATGAAACATGGAATGTTAATGATATAAATGACAAAAATATATATAATTAAAACTAACTATTAGAACCAGCGCAAACAATGAATGATAAACAAAATGAAAATGGGGCAAAATGTCGCATACCCACTCCATGAGACTGCCATCTGCTTCCATACTCGATGTTTCCCAAGACTAAGCAAGTCATTCCACTGGTTTCCACATCCTCGTATCCAAAACAGAATTCATCCTCTTATCCACATACAACTTGCATTGGTCATACCCTTCCGTAAAGAAAAAAATAAAAGAAAATGAAGCCAGAAAGCCTTTTTATTGGCCAACAATTTAAATATTTTGTGCGTGTATTTAAAAAGAAGATTCTCATACTAATATCCTTGATTTCTTTGAAACCCTATTCAAATACATCACTTCCTCCAAAAGCTTTACATATCGTGCATCGTCATAATTCAAGTCATCAATTAAACGAAGTTCTATCATCTCTAGAGTAGGGGTGCTCTGAAGAAAGCAACCTAATACATTGATTCCGTATCACGAAATTCAGTTATGTCTACATAAACCTGTATATATGGAGATGAGAGAGTGGGGATCTGAGATTTCGAGGTATGGGATATTTTGAAAGTTCCTGCATTGCATTTCAAAACCAGAATAAGCCAACTCTACACTCATTTACAAGGTAAAAGACATAAATATTCATTATGAACATCATGGAAAAGAACCATGAAAGAATATGGTCTTTTCACAACTTATAACAGGTTAACTTTTTTAATTTAGGTAGTGTAGATTCACATTAAGGAATAGATATGAAACAATGTCATTACTTGGTTTTTTTTATATCTATTGGATATACTGAATCTGCAAACAGGACATAATAATGAACCAAAACATAATAGTCAACCTAAACTACATCAATATATGCTTTGTATATAAAAAAATTATGCTATACTTGGCAACTAAGTAGCAAATGCAAAAATTCTGAAACATTGAAACATGTTGTTTGTTGCACATGTAAAAGAAAAGAAGAAATTTTGTTTTTATCAAGATAAAGTTGTCACCCATTAACAAACATTAGAGATTAGGAAGCCTCTCGAAAAAAAAATTGAGAAGACACATATTTCTTTAAGCAAAGGCACAACACATATGACTAGCTCCTTTAATGATTTAAAGCTCCCCATCATCTCAATCAATATGTCCACAAAGAAATTGTATGCATTATCGGGATATGAGTCCATTTCTAGTAGGGTCAAATTACTTCCACGTTGCATATTGAGTCCCAAGATAGAGCATGAAAGCTCTTAAGACGGTATTCCATTCACTCTCAAATATTTTATCATGTATGCCCCTGCATACACATACAAGACAACCTGCGTTTACAATGGTTTATATTTTATCCACATACAACCTGCATTTACATTTGTTTCATTGTAAAGCATTGAAAGTAATAGTAAAATCCAGACTTACATGGTTGTAGTTTGAAGCAATGCGATTGAAGAGGTTTTGTCCATATCTAGCGGCTATTTGATGCAAATTCAGTGATTCCTCTATTGAGGACCAAAAATGCATGGAGTGCATAAAAGGTTGAATACTAATGATCAAATATTCTTTATGGTTTGGCTAGTCGAGTGGGGCATTCGATTAAATTGGATGAGCATACAGCTAAGCTTCAAAAGGGGTCCGATGCAAGTGATTTTAAATGATATCCCTTGGATGCTTCAACATAGTACTTGGTATCATCATACAGAGGACCACCAAAAAACACACCATCTGATCCTGTTGAAGTTTGAAGAACCAAGTCACCCTTTTTCAGAAGACCATTTCTACTATCATTTTGAGCAATTATTTTAATGTCAAAACCTAGGATTGTTGGCAGCATTGACCCTGAATGTACTTTCCTGAGCAACCCACAAAGGAAGGAATAACAGGTTGCAACCCATCAATTTTAACATCAACGTGCCGAATTCTTGGAAAAAACAAGACCTTTTCAAAACTATTTTTCTCACTAGCATTACTTTTATCTCTCAGAAAAAAGACCATTTCATCTTCAAGATTGGCCCAGTGGTGTACTCATATACAACAATGTTGCTTGGTCCATTAGCACTTGAAACAAGTTTGACATTATTGATCATATCTATAAATGCACTCTCCTTTTTCCATATGTCTATAATAATGCTTCGAGACAACTCATTTTGTTTGGGATAAGAACTTGAATCAACATGTATTTCACCACTCAGTAGATATTTTTCACCAGTCAAATATATAGGCTTATGGTTCAATACATTGAATTCTAATGAAGACATTCCAAAGAAAATGTAGGAGTTCAAGAAATGAAGCATGTGCACATGAGAAGCTTCTAAATAGATTTGCTACCATCCTTTCTCAATCAACAAATTCATGGGCTTTCTATTTGGTTGTACGATGTAAGAAGCCATGGGATGAGTAGACATAATACAAAACCAATAACCTTTTTGGATAAACACTATCTATGAATGATTAGAAACACCAACATTGACATCAATAACCTTTCTCTCCCAACACCAGCCATCATCCCAATCTAACAATTCAAATGAAGGTCCATGTTTTAACTCAAGACGTAATGCACCAGGTAGCACTTTCTCAAATATGAAGTCACTTCTCTTATTTTTTAAACTTAAAGAGTTAAGCTTCTCTGAACCCAGAGTTCAAAAGCCAGAGAAGTAAGTGACATCTAAACCAAGGAGTCACATCCTTCCTTGCATATCACAGATCCATAGATATCAACAAGGGACTTTATAAATTCAATGCCAAACATTGGTCTAGTTACTGTCACATCAATATGTGATGGTGAAAATTTAAGATCAGAATCACATTCTGTTGTTGTGGTCAGTGGGGATATTCGATATTAACCTGGTTGAACCTCGAAGAAGAAGTTTCCCATATCATCAATCCTCTTTAGTTGAGGCTTAACATTTTCTGGCCTGTGTGTCAAGCCAACTTGACGCTTTCCATAATATCAGTTTGTCACTAATATTAGGGAACCAAAAATATTATAATTTTTGCTTCTATCTTTGGGATTGAAGCCATGTTTGGCACAACCATGAAATTCTCCAAACTTTTAAACTAGAAGTGATCCTTCTCAGCCTTGAGTGTGTAGCGTGTTGATGTTGCATGATCAATTTTGTAATATCCCTAGACATATGTTGTAGCTCTTTCTCACCCATCAATTAATATCTTAACACCTTCAAAGAGAACTCCTTCAGAAGTCACCACAAGTCCTCCAACTGAGAAACCTGTGACCTGAAATGGATGAGATATATCAACATGACTATGCTCAACAAGAACTTATATAGATGGAAGTGAAACATCAAAATTGTATTATCACCCTTGTATAATGGAAACAACCTTTATTTTCCACATGAAATAAAATTAAAAGCAAATTTTCCATCTACATCAGATATTGCATGACAAAGCGCTTGATTTGGCCAAGGAGCTTCTTTGAGGGCACTTCACCTCATGGACATCATCCAAATAAAGGTATACATGAACACTTAAAATAGGATTACCCTGAGAAATAACTAATCCATCCATATCATTACTTGGGACAGAAAATATGTCATCTACTACTAGATTTCCAAAGCCCAACTCCATCTCTGGAGAGCCTCTTTAGACAATTGTTAAGAGAACATGAGAATCACATATTTGAAAGAGAATATTATAGAAAATATACTCCATAAAACTCAATCACTATACCTCATGCGTAGCACCATCCTAGTTAGGATCGACATTAGGTATGACCTTGTATATTCTTCCTCTGTTTAACAAGAGGCTCACAGAGCCCGCTCTTTCTACTTCTTCACATTTGATTTCATGGAGGGCTACTATTTCCTTTGGACACTCATCCTTAAGGAATCTCCAAACTTATTATGTGTATCAAACGAAGGCAAAGAGAGAAAAATATCATGGCCTTTCCTTTTTGAAAAAAATATAGTGGGATTTGATATGACCTGATATTTGTATACTTCTCGAGGATTGATGAAGTTTATGGAGTAATATTTGTAAACGTGTAAGCCTATATTTCCTTGGAGTAATATTTGTAAACGTGTAACTTCCTCCTTATGATGTAAAAACAACATTAATGAGATCATTGCTGGTGGAAATGAGTTCAACCTTCACATTGGCATGACATCCATTTATATGTAGACAACTTTCTGCTCCAACAACCCCCATCACTCTCCCAGAAATAGTGAACCCAATGAAGTGAAAATTGATGTCTTCATGGCCATTGCAGCCATTGTGATCCACTGATACATATTCATCCATTTAAGATATATTCACCAAGTCAGGGAATATGAATATTTCCGATGTAATTTTTCCACTCGATAATCTTAACATCAAATCTGAAACTGTCTCGTTCATCTTCAGAGAGCTCTTCAAACAATTTTTCAGAATTGTATCGAATCTGCACAAACATATTTAAAAAATTATTAATGTATCTCCTTGATTACCAATCAAAATGCTTAAGACAATATAGCACCAACAATGTTTAAAACAATACAACACCAAAAAATTTGTATTTCATCTCCATTGCACATAATTCACCTTCCTTAGTACAATGCATATGGATGGTAGATCTTTTCTAGGTGCTTTAATTGTCGTAACATATATTTTGTAGATGATCTTGATAACCCCACTATCTGCAATATGGCTATCAGTTTGCAATGATTCATTTTATGTATTTTTTTTTTATAATTATGGTGAATCTATAATTCTTTAGATTAAATAACGAATCTACTCCTTGAACATAGATTATATGTAGAGATCAAATGCAAAGTAAAATTTACATGAGTAAATTTTTAACTTTTCAAATTCCACTTATATTCATCAAAATTTCGAGTAAGAAACACCAATTATTGTTACAACTTACGTTGTTTGGTGAACTAACCGCTATGTCTAGAGCATGGGCATAATTATCCATAGTATTAACGCAGGTCAATTGCTTCAACAATTTTACTAGGTTTCCTTTCCGATCAATTTAGGTATTACATTTAAATATTCGAATATTATTTTTTAAAATTCTTGAATTGTTATGGATTTACCACCGAAGAAGTAACCTGATAAACCTTTACACCATGCTTTCTTGTGTGTTTCGCCATGACTGCTAAAGTTTCATTTGCAACCATATCTGCCAATATCTTCAATTTGAATTCAACCAAAAAAATAACACATTTAAGAGAAAAAGGATAATGGTTTTTTGGGTCAAAGTTTTGAAGACATATATGGAAGATCTGATCTCCCAAGAGAAATAAATAATGTAGAGAAGCTCTAGAAAAATCAAATAAATATGATTTAAATAATTAAAAAATGTGAAATCTAAGTTTGGAACCATCCACTATCATATTCCAGATATAGATGAAAAACATAATCTAATAAAAAAAAAAAAAACTTAATATGGAAATACTCAAGAAAATCTAAAATTAATTACGAAATGTTTTTTCACACTTTGTTAAGAGTTACTCACCAGATCTAAAATTAATTACGAAATGATTTTTCACACTATGTTAAGAGTTACTCACCAGATCTAGCACAATATATAGATCGGCCAAGAAGCAAGATAGTTGACCTTTGCTATAGTGCGTAAAGATTGTATCAAACATTCTGCAAGTTGAATATTTGATTTAGCTCAACAACAATGTGAGAGTAATTGAGCATCAGATCCGAAGGTTTCCTCAACTTTGTCAAAGACCGACTTTCAATGAAACCTTGGCATCCATTGATCCATCGGCATTGGAACTGCCAGACATGTAACCAACATCTGAAGCACCCACAATGTCTCCATTATTAAGAACTTCGAATCTAAAAACCTACTAGTTTTTTTCCAGGTTTCTCTAGGTTTCAGCAGCTCACTGCATCTCTCTTTCTCTTGTTCCCAACTAGTTGTCGCTAGTTCAATGTTGATAGAATCTAAAATCACTCTGATGGTTGAAATGTTGGTTTTCAGGGGCAAAAAACACATGGATCCACAACACCATCTCGATCAGTTTTATCCTCCAAAATATTTGGATATGTGTTACACTAGTAGAAACAGTGCCAAATCTAAAACAATGCCTTTACATTGCCAATTATCAAGGCAAGATGATCTATAACCCCTACGGTTTAGGGAAAAATCACCGAAAACCCAAAATTTATGGCAATTTAAATTATTAAATTATCTTGTAATTCAAAGTTTAAATAAAATAATTAGAAATCTCTTTACTCTCTTTGAAAATAGAAAGAAACTTTTCAATCAAATTATAATATTATTTTAACTTTCATTTAATTGAATTTTATTTTATTTTAATTAATATAAAATTGTTTTTGGTTATTTATATTTATTTTCAAATTTATTTGTAATTTTAGATTAAAAATAAAATAATTATTGGGCCCATGGGGTAGATCTCTCGTAAAAACGTAAAAATGTAAACATAAATGTAAACGTAAACGTAAATGTAAACATTAATATTTAACATTTAACATTTTTTTATTTGGTCAAGAGTGGAGCCTTCAATTAACCGAAAAAAAGATTACATATGGTACACGTCTTTACAAGTGTAAAGACCAACAACAGAAAAACCCTTTGATGCTTAACAGATAACAGGGTCAACAAAACCCAAAATCAAATATTGCATCACAAAGTTACAAAGAATCCATAGCATATGCACACATGATTCCCAACTTGTGATATGCGGTTACCCTTTTCCACCATTGATCTCGTCCACCAGATCAACGACAGTCGCAATATCGCATCGCACCATCATGTGATTTCATCGCTCTCGCATGTGATATGCGATAACATCTAGACTTCAAATAAATTAAAATCGTGCCTAAAATCTTCTCAAGTCTGCTTGCCCAAGTCTTATCACTTAATATCCACCGTCGATCTTACCTTCAATATGACGGTTAATACTTCCTCTGATCAACAGAGCTGCTCGGTGATCCAGTGTTGTAGATCAAAACCAGTTGATATGATGGTCCTCAATGACATCGCTTCGAACCACTTACATGACATTTAATAGCCTTATGGAGCCTATAAGGATTATACAACCTTAATCTATAAATGTTTAGGTCCACCCTTGAGGATAAAGTTCGATCTCTTTACGGCCTGATATTCGTTGGATGACGAAGGCCATTAAATCCTACGATTGCAGCCTTTCATCTAGCATACGGATTAACTAGCTCTCGACCCCCGTAGTTGACTATGATTTAAGCATTGACTATGGGATCGACGATTAGGATTTACTGCGGCATTTCAACCAGGCTCAAGGACTTCTACTCTCTCCTACTCCCGCTAGTCTACTAATCACCGTTGATCCACCATGTCGATCTGATGGTCCAGATCGATTCTTGCCTTTCACCTTCCGCCAGTAGTTAGTTTGAATCTTCGTCGTTCATTTCTTAGCTCCATTTTCTGCGACTTAATCCTGGCCACCCATCACGAACAAATCTCATTCATTGATCATCTAGATCCAATGGTTACTATGCATCAACACTTCACTTCTTCGCTCTTCTCTTCATTTGAGTTTTTATGGTTAGGATTTACTGCAGCACTTCAACCAGGCTCAAGGACTTCCGCTCTCTCCTACTTCCGCTAGTCTTCCTCCTGCTCACTACTCATTATTCATGGACTAGAAGTGTGCCATATATTTGGCCGCTTGTCGTTGACAATCATCACGTATTTTAGCAGAGGGTATAGAATCCCAATCGTACCAAATATAGCTTGCCTTACATAGCACTCCTTCATTCACTAGACGATCAGCTAACATATTGGTTTTTCTTCAAACATGAATGAAGCTGACGGTTCTCAAGGTTCGCAAGTGGGAATGAATCCGTTGAAAGACCTATGATAGCCTCCAATGTTTCGACACTTTTCAGGTGTTGTTCCATTACACATTTTCTTGGTTGCATTAATGACCAACTCAAAGTTAGCTTCAATGATGGCATTGTGTAAATTTGACTCCATCAGGATTTCCAGGAACTGCTCTAAGGCCATGAGCTTCGCCATGTTATTAGTGGCAGTCCTCAAATGACTGTGAAAGATATCCTTTATGCGCCCTTGCTCATCTCTTATGACACTGCCAAATCTAGCCATCCTTGGGTTGCCCTTAGAAGCCCCGTATATATTGATTTTCAAAAAAACATGAGGAGGAGGCTGCCAGATATCTTTACCAGTAGTTGTTTTTCTCACACCCTTGTTAGTGCCTTGGGGAACCAGAGAATGGAGACCCAACTGCAGTATTATGCTAGCATCCTGGGGTGATGGAGGGTCCTCAGGAATTTTCCACATAAGGGCTCCTATGGTATCTTTGAGCTGTCATAAAATTTGGACAATGATGTTCTAGGTCAAGCCTGTTTTGTTCTTGAAAATCCTGCCATTGCTTCTTTCTAGACATCCCAGATAATAAAACCTGGAACCAGAGTCCAAGCCTTGTTAATGATCTCATTACCTGAGAAGTATTTCCTCCAATTCTTCAAGTGTTGGTGATGTTGAGTCTGTCCTTGTCAGTTTACCTGAAGACTGAGGCCGCCCAATCCCACAAGGTTGAGGTGAAGGGGTAGAGGTTTAGTAAATGTTCCATTGTCTCCTCCTGTAAGCCACATAGATGGCATTTGGATGGGCCAATAAATCCCATTTTCAGAAGATTCTCCCCTGTGAGAATTTTCTTTTGGTGAACCAACCACATAAACAACTTGATTTTTATCCATTGTGAGTTCTGCCAAAGGTCATTCCAAACCTGATCAGGGTTTGGATAATAAAAACCTAGGGCCATGCGTTTAGCTTCTTTGAGGTTAAAGGTGCCTTCGGTGTTGTGATCCCATATCAGTTGGTCAGACGAGGATGACACCAAAATCTTCCTCGGCTCCAGGTCAAGAGAAAGGGAATCCGCCTGGCCCTTCAAAGGACTCTCTTCATTATAACCAAGATCCTTCAATTTTATCCATCTACCATTGTCTTTTACCTAATCCCAGAAGTCACTTACCATAAGTAAACCTTTGTTGTTAGTGTCATTTTTTAGAGTGGTTAGTTCTTCTCTAAACAAATTTGGTTCCTGCTGCCAGTTATCCTCCCAAAACCATGCAAGGTTCCCAGCTCGGATCTCCCAGAAACTATGTTGTTGGACAAAGGCTCTATTCTCCCAGGAAAGGTTCCAAATGTGGGAACCATTGATGAGCACTGACATTCGTATGCGATCCTTCTCCTGCCAATTATTTTCATATTTATGTTTCCAAAGCTTGGCCCAAGGGGTTGCCGATTCCTTGAGCCACCTCCACCAAAGTTTGGCTCCTGAAACTCTGCTGAGGATTTTAGGGTCATGAAGCCCCAAACCACCATGGGCCTTAGGTTTGCAGAGCTTGTCCCAAGCTACCAAAGCCCACTTCTTTTTCTCTTCCCCTTTGCCCCAAAGAAAATCTCATTGAATACTCCTGATTTGTTGCATAACTCCTTTAGGAGTAGGAAGAGCTGAAAACATGAAAATGGGTATAGCCTGCAGGACAGCCTTTGTAAGCACAAGATGCCCCACCAAATTCAAAGACCTGCAGGTCCATTTCCTGACTTTTTCCTGAAGTTTATTAGTTACCGGCTCCCACACTCCCTTACTCAAAGGTTTGTTAGTAAGAGGCATTCCAAGGTACTTGGAAGGTAACTGATCACTTTGAAACCTGAGAATTCTGGTGAGGTTCCTTTGAATAGCGATGTTAGTGTTGAAAAAAAACACCTGTGATTTGTCGAGGCTTACCTTTGTACCAACGGCCAAAGCAAAGTCATTCAAGATTTGTTTGAAAGCTTTGGCTTTCTTGACCGTAGGAATTCCCTGTAACATTGTGTCATCAACAAATTGTTGATGAGTAGAAGCAGCACCATCCGGGGTAAGTTTCAGACCATGGATTTTTCCTTCAGAATTTTCCATTTTGATCGCTTTGCCTAGCCCTTCCATCATGAGAACAAAGAGGAAGGGTGAGAGTGGATCCCCTTGTCTGAGACCCCTAGAATGCATAAAGGTTCTAGAGGGAGAGCCGTTAAGTAGAATGGAGAAGCTAGCCATAGATACAAGGGACATAACCCATCTTATCCAGTTGTGGTCGAAGCCATAAGCTCTTAGCACTGCCCTGATGTAAGACCAGCTTAGCTTATCATAAGCTTTCGCTAGGTCCAGTTGCATGATCATACCAGCTTGCTTATTGTTCTTAAGAGAGTGAACCACCTCATGAGCTCATATGATGTTGTTAAGAATCTGTCTTCCTTCCACAAATCTAGTTTGCTCCTCTGAGACGAGAGCAGGAAGAAGAGGCTTGAGTTTGTTAGCAATCACTTTGGAAATAACTTTGTACACCACATTACATAAGGCTATGGGTTTGAATCTGTCTGGTTTCATAGCTTTTTCTTGCTTTGGAATCAAAGCTATGAAAGAGGCATTAAGAGCTTTAAAAACATTTTTGGATCTTCTAGAGTCTTCCACAACATCAAGGATATCTTGTTTGACTATTTTCCAGCAATCATTGAAGAAGTCCACATTGAAATCATCAGTGCCAAGAGCTTTCCCATTTTGCATCTCATTGATAACTTCACTAACCTCCTCTTCAGAACTAGCCTGTTAATATTGTGGTTGTCTTCCCTGGTTACAAGCTTAGGAATTGACTTTGTGAATTTGTTAATGAACCGAGTTATGTCGACGAGAGGCTCCTCTACTATGCTAAGGAAGTGTTGAACTAGGACAAATTCCATTTCTTTGTGAGAGATGAGTTCTTTCCCTTGAGAATCTTTGAGTTTTGAAATTCTCTTATGAGATCTGTGATCCAAGGTTGATCTATGAAAAATCTTCATGTTTCTTTCTCCTTCTCTAATCCACTGCACCCTCGATTTCTGTCTCCAGAAAATCTCCTCCTGCATGCACCGATCTTCCAATTCGTTCTGAAGAGAGTCAACCTAAATTTTTCGTTCCTTGGTAAAACGTTTTGAGATGATGGTCTGATTAATCTCCTGGAGTTTCTGCTCAACTTCTCTTTTGTCTTTAAAAATATTACCAAACTCTTTTTTGTTCCAATCTTTAAGCCTAGATTTGATGTGTTTAAGTCTTTGTTGCAACATGAACATTTTAGTGCCTTGAACAGGCATATCTTCCATCCACCATTTGTCAATATTGTTGGTGAAGTCAGGGTGAGAGAGCCAAACATTTTCAAACCTAAAAGGTTTGTTCCTTGGTGTACCCATAAAAGTAGCTTCAAGATGGGCAGGCCAGTGGTCCAAGCCTCTGAAGGGAAGGATTAAAGTTGACATATCAAGGCTTGTGAGAAGGAGGTCCTCTGAGATTATGAATCTATATAATTTAGAGGCGACTTGAGAAGCCCCTCCCCTCTTATTATTCCAAGTAAAAGTTCCATTTATTGTTTCGGTGTCCACTAGCCCCATGTTATTCATGAAGTTCTGGAAGGCAATTGAGTCTCTACCTAGTGTTCTAGTACTGCCTTTTTTCTCTGTAAGAGATCTGATCATATTGAAATCCCCTGCCAGAATCTAGGGCATATCTGGATATCTCTCTCTCATCTCCTCAAGGAAGGTGAGAAGCTTAAGTTTGTCTTCTAGTTTTTGAGGACCGTAGACGTTAGTGATCATGTAGATTTCCTTATCACCCAAAGGTTGAATCACCAGCGATAGATAGTTCCTAGAAGCTTCAGCATCTAGGATTCCAAGTTTTTGAGGATCCCATAGATTAAGAATCCCACCCACCGAGCTATCCGCTTTAACCTCTAGATACTCATACTTGATTAACCATTTGTTTTGTATCTCTCTAATCTTTTCCATCGAACATTTTGTTTCATGAATAAAAACCATATTTGATTTTTCTTCTTTTATTCTACTGCTAAGAGTTCTTTGTTTCCTTTTACTTCCTAGACCCCTAATGTTCTAAGTTGTAAGCTTCATTAATAAAGGTTTGTAAAGAAGTAACTGGTGAGATCCCTTATCTTACTTGAGTTAATCATAAGTTTCCCACATTCGGTCAGCAGTTCATTTTTTTTTTCCTTCCTCTTTTCCAACCCGGGTTCTTGGTAGAATGCATCAATGCATGCTCCATCATTTTCACTCCCTATTCTCCTGGATATCATGGTTTCTTTTGACTCTAGAAAACTTTGTTTGTGATCTCCAGAGGAAGAGTTGTTGAACCTTGTCAAACTCCTCTTTTGGCAGAGAGTCTACCCCTTTGGTGATTCCCTGCCCCAGAAACTTTTCTAGATATAAATTCTCCCTCTATAGAATCTCCTGCAGTTCATGGTCTTCTGTTCCAGCCTCACTTGGGGTCATCTCATGGTCCCTACTGTGCTCCATAATGTTCGGAATATCATCCTTTTGTTTGATGTTTTCTAGTATATCCTCCATATTAGCATCCCTTTCCTTCTCAGTGGGAATATTCTTCGATTCCTGGTTTGTCCCGTTGTTTTCGACTTCTTCTTCTAAGATCTTGAAACTATTGTGGTTCGGTTGTCAGTCTTCATTAATTTTCTTTTGGTACCACTTGCCTCCTTTCCCTTTACCCCCAACCTTAGTAAAACCTTCAAGATCCTTGCTTGTAGTGGCTTTTGTATTACTCTCCAACTTGTTCAAAGGGCAGTCCCTGTATAGGTGCTTGTGTTCATGACACTTATAGCATCTAAATGGGACGTGTTCATAGTCCACCACCTGTATCCATTCCTCATCATACACTTCTAAAATGATTTCATCCAGAAGTGCCCCAGATAAGTCCATTTCCACACATATCGGGGTGAAGGAAGTGTATTTGCCTCTTAGAGTAGTGTCTGAGATCTTTATAAAATGCCATAGCTTGTTTCCGATAGCCTTTAGAGACTCCAAAAACCAATAATATAAAGGAAGGGAGTAGAGTCTTATCCATATTGGCACCAAGGTGAAAGTTTCTCATTCTGGGACAAAGTTCATTACCCATGGTCTCATATAAAGGCCTACAGAAGCGTAAAAATAGGGTCCTCCCTCGAACACTCTGTCTTTATCCTTTAAGATTGTGAACACCACTGTGAAGAAGCCCTTGGACCCAAGGTGCAAGTTAATGTTCCCCTTTTGTTTCCAGTGGTTCCTTATCCATGCTTGTAAAGCCTTCTTCGTCGGCCAAATCCCCATAAATTTACAGATAACATCATATTCTGCCATGTGTTCTCTGTGCACCTGCATTGCTGGGTCACTTAAAACGACTCGAGGAATAGTGGTCGACTTGGGTTTATAGACCCCAGATGTACTCATAGGAGCAATTTTCTGACTGCTAACCTCTGTCCTCTTCTCCTTACTAGCTTCCTCATGATTCTCTTCATGTCCTTGAGGTTTGATGGCTTCCATTTTTCTTGTATTCATAGCCTATGTTACCATCTCCGTTGGTTTCTTGAAGTGATGTGATCCATCTCCCTTGCTTTTGTCCGCAACCACTTGACTGTAGGAGGGAGCTGAACTCCCTCCTATGTGCCCCGCCATGGTGACCAGCAACAAAACCCTAAAGCAAAACCCTAGTTTAGATTGCAGCTACCAACCTCCAAGCTTCCATCAAAAAATAACATTTAACATTGTTAATCTAATGTCAACCCTACTTAAAAATCAATCTAATTATTATTATGTATAAAAAAAACATAAATTTAAAATATAAAGAGGTTTACGAATAGTAAAAAAAAAGATCTTTCATAAATAAATAAAAATATAAATAAATGAGAAGTATGGTAAATAAATAAGACTTTTTTTTTATATTTACTCCAAAGGTATGGTAAAAAAAAAAAAAAAAAAACTAGAGGTATGGTAAATAAATAAAACCTTTTTTTATCTTTACTCCATTAACCTCTTTATATTTATGAAAACTCAAAAAATAGGTTTTATTTAGGTGGATCCTCCTGGACAGATAATTATTAGTACCATGGGCCAATTACCATATTTATAAAAGAGGTACGATAAATAAATAAATATAAAAGAGGTATAAATATGTATGGTAAATAGATAAAAACATATCAAATAAGATTATAAATCAACATCTAATTATATACCAAGCCTATGTGTCAAATACTATTGTAAATAAAAGAAAAATAATAAATAAATAAAATATAAATAAACAAGAGGTATGGTAAATAAATAAAATCTCTTTTTATATTTGCTCCACAAACCTCTTTACACCTACTAACACTCAAAAAATAGGTTTTATTTAGGTGAAGCCTATGGGCAAAATACCATGGGCCAAATTACTATTAATACCATGCAGAAAATACTGTTAACCATAATATTAATATTAAATTATTATTATTATTATTAAATCTAATATCCATATTAATATATCATAATATTGATATTATTAAATATAATAACTTTGTTTTAATCCAATATTAAATTTGTTATATTATAATATATATTAATATATCATGATATATATTAACTCTATATTTATGGGAGGTAAGAACAAAGACATAAAGTTATAGAGGTGGAGAGATAGGGGGAGTGACAAGGGAGAGATGGAGATAAACTAAAGGAGAGGGGAGAGGAGGAATAAAAAGAGAGAGAGGTAGATAAGGGTAAAAGAGGGAGAGGGAGACACAAAGAAGGAGGGGGAAGAGAGAGGAGAGTGGGAGGGAGATAGTGAGAGGATTGGAGGGTAGAGAGAGAGAGAGATAGAGAGACGGGGGAAGAGAGATAAATGTAGGAGAGAAAGGACGAGAGAGGAAGGATGAGAGAGAGGAGGAGAGAGGGAGGGATAGAGATATGGATTTGGAGGGGGATAGAGGGAGGGAAGAAGAAATACATAGAGAGTGAGAAGTGGAGAGAGAGAGGGAGTGACAAGGGAGAGATGGAGAGAAAGAGTGTATGTTTAGGGGTGAGATAAAGAGAAAAATAAGGAGAGATAGAGAGAAGGGGGGAGAGAAGGAGACAGAAGGAGAGAGGGAGGGATATAGTAACATAGTTAGAGAGAGAGAGAGAGAGAGAGAGAGAGAGAGAGAGAGAGAGAGATATGGGGGAAGAGATAGGATTGGAGGGAAAAGAGAGAGAGAGAGAGAGGTAGAGAGAGATAGCGAGAGTGAGAGAGTGAGAGAGAGGAAGAATGAGAGATAATACTTGAGAGGGAGAAGGCGAGTTATGGGGTAAGAGAGAGGATTATAGAGAGAGAGAGAGAGATGATGGAAGAGAGAGGGAGGTAGGAGATAAAGGGAGAAAGAGTGAGTACGAGAGAGGAGGAGAGAGGGAGAGATAGGGAGATGGAGTTGGAGGGGGAGAGAGGGAGGGATAGGGAGATGGAGTTGGAGGGGAGAGAGGGAGGGAAGAATAAATACATAGAGAGTGAGAAGTGGAGAGATAGAGGGACTAAAAAGGGAGAGATGAAGAGAGAGTGTGTATTATTTGGGGTTGAGATAAAGACAAAGAAGGAGAGATGGAGAGAATGGGGGAGAGAAGGAGAGAGGGAGGGATATAGCAACAGAGTTGGAGGCTAAAGAGAGAGAGAGAGAGAGAGAGAGAGAGAGAGAGAGAGAGAGAGAGAGAGAGAGAGAGAGAGAGGAGAGGATGTGAGAGAGTGGAGTGAGGGAGGGAAAAAGAGATGGAGTTGGAGGGGGAGAGAGAGAGAGAAGAAAAAATATAGAGAGAGAGAGAGGAGAGAGAAGAGAGAGGGAGTGAGGAAAGAGAGAGGAGAGAGAGAGAGAGAGAAAGAGAGGAAGAGAGAGAGAGAGAGAGAGAGAGAGAGTAGGAGTGAGGGATAGGTAGATAGATTGAAGAAATAGAGTGTATGTTTTGGGTGATATAGAGAGGCAAATGGATATAGAGATATAGATGGAAAGTGAAGAGAGGAAAGAAGAGAGAGATAGAGAGAGGGAGGGAGGGACAAAGAGATTGATAGATATGAAGTGAAATAACATGTGCATTTGGGGGGTTGAGATAGAGTGAAAAATAAGGAGAGATGGAGGGAGATATAGATATATATGCGGGGGGGGGCGGCGAGGGGGGAGAGAGGGAAGAATATTTATTTCACTAGATATATTGATTTCAGTGTAGATGGTGATTCCTAATCCAATTTGATTTCTTGCACTAGATGCATTGATTTTAGTGTAGATGTTGATTTCTAATGATATATGATTGCTTTCACTACATGCATTAATTTCAATGTAGATGATTTCTAATCCTATTTGATTGCTTTCACTACATGCATTGATTTTAATGTAGATGGTGATTTCTATTCGTATTTGATTGCTTGCACTGGATGCATTGGTTTCAATGTAGATGTTGATTTCTAATATTGTTTGAGTGCTTGCACTAGATGCATTGATTTCAATGTAGATGGTGATTTCTAATCTTATTTGATTGCTTTCACTAAATGCATTGATTTAAATGTAGATGGTGATTTATAATCCTATTTGATTGCTTGCACTAGATGCATTGATTTCAATTTAGATGTTTCTTTATAATCATATTGGCTTACTTGCACTAGGTGCATTAATTTCAGTGTAGATGTTGGTTTATAATCCAATTTTCTTATGTGCACTAGATGAATTGATTTGAGTGTAAATGTTGATTTCTAATCTTATTTGATTGCTTTCATTAGATGCAGTGATTTTAGTGTAAATGTTGTTTTCTAATCTTATTTAATTTCTTGCATTAAATTCATTAATTTCAGTGTAAATGTTGATTTCTGTTTTGATGTAATTGGATGTATGATGGTACATTAATTTTAAAGTGATTGGATTAACATTGTGCATTGATTTCAATGTAAGCACAAAAAATTATTGACAATGTACATTGATTTTTGTGTTATAGTAATTCAACCTATTAATATTGGAGTGAAGGAGAGAAAAGGAATGATGTTTACTACAATAGATTGAGCTAAATATTTAAATGTTCTATGGTTTAACCTGTCCTTTTCATATAATCGATATGAAAATATGACAATCAATATGAAAAGATGAAAAAATTAACAAGGGTGACAATAAGAATAATAGAAGAAAATAGTTTTAGATTAACCACAATAAAGACTATTTTTAATTGACTATATTCTTATTATTCAGATTTTCTATCATTCAACATTATTACATTGTCCCTTTACATTCAAAATTTATATTTCATCATTTTTCATCATTAAAGTTATTATCATCACAACAAACTAAGGCAACTAAGAAAATTTAAAATTAAAATATACAAATTAATCTGAGACATATTAGCATATTTAAAATGATTATATTAATATTAGATGAATTTACGTATTATTGATAAAATTAATCATATGTTCGTTAGATTTTCTTTGGCCGCACATGATTGAAACCAACCTAGATCCATCTTAACTTTGGATCTATCAAGTGCTGAGAGGGATCAAATCTCTCGAGGTACAAACCTTTCCTCAAGTTTTTCACTCAAAAAAGAGGTTTGTACCTCAAGAGATGTGATCCCTCTCATCACTTGATAGATCCGGAGTTAAGATGGAACTAGGCTAGCTTTATTTTAAAATTGAGGAAATTACAAATATTTTTGAATGTAACATTTCATTACAATAATATGCCTTTACTTTCAATTACATAAATTGATATAAACTAGCTTGGATCTATCTTAATTTTGGATTTACCAAGGGCACAGGGGATCAAATCTCTTTTCACTTAAAAAAAGGTTTGTATATGAAGAGATTTTATGCCTCTGACACTTGGTAAATTAGGAGTAATATGATTGAATTATTAATTATAATTATAATTATTAATTTTATATTTCACTTTACTTATTTTTATTTTTATAATTTACCCCAACTTTATTTTGCTTAAAATTTTTCTCATTAAATTTTATTTTACGCAGTTTCCTCAAATTAGATGTTAAAATTGATTTTCAAATAAAATAAATTGGCTATATTTTTTAATATTAAAAGTTATTTTTAATTTTCCGTATGGTGTAGATTAGTTGATGATAGAATGGGTTGTTAAGGCATTTCTTATGATGTTATTGGTTTAAACTTCAATTAGCTCAGTATGCCACGTGTGAGGCAATGCAGGTACACTTGGAGGTGAATGTGGTAGTGGATAGAATCGATCCTTAAGTACAAACATGTTATAGTTGTCTATTCTCTCATATACAAAAAAATAACAATAACAACGATAATCTTATTTTTTTAATTAATTATTTATCAAATTTAGATTTTATTAAAAGCACATGATTTTATTGGAAGTATTTTAGGTGATGGAAATAAAGGAAACTAATTTTCTTGTATCTCCACTCAAACACTCACATAGATAAAAAAAGTCTCCACCCCATGTACCAAGCAAGCCACCTAATGTCACCTTGGTGGCCTTCTCTCACTCTTTAGATTACAAGAAGGACATCCTTATATAGGGGGTAATCCTTAAATATCGATCTAAGCTAGGTCATTGAGTAATGAAAGGAAGTTCCTTAATGAAGACTAGTGATTTGGCACTACTCACTCTCAAAGTAAAAGGTCAGGGATAAGTGTGTGAATAGTCAAACAAACCATGAATTATTAACAAATTTTGAATGATTTTAATTACACAACTATGCTTATTCATGCAACCAAATTATACTTGAAAAATGAAAGATAAAGCTTTCTCAATTAACCATATAGCATGAGATGCTAGTGAATCATATATACAATGACACAATAAAAATAGAAAATGAATCATAAGTTGTCTATACAAGTAAGGCATTAGATCATTCATTCATTGTATTCATGAGCATTGGAGTTTGAGAGTTCATTATCATCATCAAGAGACCATTCCACAATTAAGAGCTCATACGCCAACAATATTAACTATGTTTGGGACAACAAAGAGTTAATATGTGTTTGCGATGATAAATAAAGGAAATATTCAAACTTGTCGTTGTTACTAAGGACAATGAAGACAACAATGTTAAATGTGGACTACTTACGCATGTGTAACATTCAAATGTCATCCATTTATCATCATGCAATTTGCATGAAGGAAATTTGGTAGTGGTATTAAGTGAACATTATTTGATCAAAGCTCATACCCTCTCCTTAGCACTACCACTTTGCAAGACGAAGAAAAAATGTGAAATATATTTGCAACCAACTAAATAAGTTGGAAAGGTTGTTGCAACATATATATGTGGTCATGTCATGTTGCAAAAGGAGGTGTTGGCCCACTCCCATTTTTGATAATTTGTCAACCTTTGAATTTGATTCCTTGTGAATGTGATCAAATGATATGACCCTAAAGATTATAATAAGCTACATAATTTTAATCATCCTTTGATCCGATAAAGAAGTGTACAAGGAAGTATAACCTTTCATCCAATCTAAAACAATCTTTGAATCCCCTATGACTTGTAAGTTTAGATTGTTGAAGTGACACAATTAAAATAACTAACATAAACGACTAATTCATATTATTGTAGTTTTTGTTAGGTAGTCATATTTTTTTTCCTAGACTAAATTAGTCATTTATGTTAGTCATTTTTAGTAGTATTACTTATTAGCTAGTCGTATATTTTAACTGGTAACTAAAATAGTCATTTATGTTAGTCGTTTTTAGTTGGGTCTCTTAATATTGCTAATTTTTTGTAGTATTTCACTTGGAAAAGTTGTGGTGACTAACTTTTTTAGTCACCTAGTCACTAATTTCACCATTTTCTACTAGTGATCCACCCAAGAAGAGACCTCTAGTAGGGGGGAATTTTGAGCCAAGTGGGCAGAGTGAGCACATGCATCCATACCTCCGGGTGTGAGGTGGGGTGATGTGAAACCATTGTCCCAAGGGTGTAGAAATTTGGGTAGGTCCCATTGAGGTTTTTTTTGCCTCATGATCATTACCTTGCTACAGTGGCCCACAATATTTAGTAGCTGGAGGATCAGTGTCAGTTAGATACTGAGTAGTGTAGAGCAGTGTTGACATCATAGCAGGAAGCCTAGTAGCATAGTCAACAATTGCAAAAAAATTTCTAGTAGAAAATTGCAATCAAAGTTGATTCGGTTTATTTTTGTATGCTTTTTTTGGTTGCAGATGTTGCAGTAGGAACAACAAGTGTAAATTTCTACATGGTATTAGAACTAGATTTATAGAAATCTGTACATGGTATTAGAGATAGATTTATAGAAATTTATACATGCTATCAGAGCTAGATTTGTAGAAATTTCTACATGGTATCAGAGCTATATTTCTAGAAATTTCTACATGGTATCAGACCTAGATTTGTAGAAATTTCTGCATGGCATCGAAGCTGAAATCACAATAGAATAGAAGAATTCGAATTTGCCCTTGCAGATTGATGGAGATCTAGTTCAGGAAAGATCCAGAAGACTCTATGTGCAACATTCTTAATGGAGCTAGAAGGTTGCTAGTGGGTAGATCAATGAGCCAATGTTTAATGACACAAAAATGAGTTTTTTTTTTTTTTTATTATTGATATTGGCAAAGTTAGGAGCAGAAAGATTTCCCACGAGGATATCAAAACTTAGAGGGAGTTTAGTTTCAGAGGGATCATCCCTATTGAACCTAATAGTTCAGTATCTGGGGATATCAGATTCATTATTGCATTAGCTGTAGCAGCAGTGCGAAAGAAGAAATAGAGCAGTAGCAAGAACAATATGAGTAGATCAGATTTAGCTCATGCATGCAAATCCTTGAGGAGCAAAACAAATATTAGAGACTTGGTGGTTGAGAGGGAGCATGAATTACTTGTCAATATGCAACCTCAAAAATAGCCTCAGCAAGTTGTGGAAAAGCCACAAATGGAGAAGCATAGAGGAGACCGAGTTGATACATCCACTCAAGCAAAGACCTCCAATAGGGGGTAATTTCAAGCCAAGTGAGAAGAGGGAGAACATGCAACCATACCTCGAGGTGTGAGGTGTGGCGATATGAAACCATAGTCACAAGAGTGCAAAAATTTGGGTAGGGTCCATTCAGGTGTTTTTTTCCTCATGGATCATTACTTTGCTACGAGGGCCCACAATATTTAGTAGGAGGAGGATCAGTGTCAGTCAAATACTGAGGAGTGTAGAAAAGTGTTGACAACAGAGAAAGAGTCTTAGTAGCAGAGTTTGCAACAACACATTTTTTCCCAGTGGATAGTTGCAGACATAGTTGATTCAATTTATTTTTGGATTCTTTTTTTGGTTGCAGATGTTGCAATAGAAACAACAATAGTGATAAGAGTTGCATGAAGAACATTCAAACGGTACCATATTAGGATAGATTTGAATCCCTTTCTTGCTAAGAGGGAGTGTTGAAAATAGCAACAAGAAATGTTAAAAATAGCATCAAGAAAAAAAATCCAAATTTAATTTCTCCTTGAATTAAATTGGGAATAAAATTGTAATTACACATCTCATGACAACTTGTAATAGTTAACTAACTTAATTTGGCTTAGTTATCTCAATTAATTCGAGTTGAGGGTATATCCAGAGTCGTGTAGAGTCTCTCCTATAATTAGGAGCACTAGTTGAATTTATTTTTAGTTGTAATTATTTAATTCAGTCTAACTGAGTTAAATTTAGTTAAACTAGTTCCAACAGATGAAGGAATTAGTGGGAGGTCCAGTAGTGGGGTGCAAACTATAGTAGTGGGGTGTAACTTATCGAAAAGTCGGGTGTTTACTGAAGTACAGTGTGGTGCTACTTGTAGTGATAAACCAATAAACTAAAGATTCACTCATAATTAACTTATGCATGTCACATCAAAGAAACACAAGTTGAGATTTCCGTTTAGGGACAATGTACTATCAGTTGTAAAATCATCTAAATTAAACAGATGGTGCATGTAGTCATAGGAAGGCCTATGGGGATTGCGAAATTCATAATTGAGGAATTTCTCCATTAAATAGGGGATAATTCCTTGAGGAATAGTTCAAGAAGTAGGAGCTTGGAGGCTTGGAAATTTGACTAAGTATTGGCCAAAGGATGTCAATCAGGCAAACAATAGAAAATACTTGTGTAGGTTAAACTCAAGGTTGAGCAAAACATATTGCATTCTTCCAAGGCTTTCCTAGGAAGCAGTGAGATAGATAGAGATAGTGCAAAGGTTTCTCGAGCTTGAGCAAAGCATTGTAATCTTTTCATATTTTATGACTAATGCAATATATAGATAGCAGAACTTTTTAGTTGTAGCTTTGCCCCATAAATCATTGTGTAATGTGTTGATTGAATTCTTCCTCTTGTATGCTTCGTGATTTTTCGATCGTTTAATTGTTTCGGCTGATGAGTAGAGTAGATTCAAGTCGATTTTTTTAGTAAATTACAATTAGCAGTTTGAATCTACAAGGAATTTCTACAATTAGTTTGAAGCAAAATCCTAGTCACATCACAATTTTTTAGTAATTTCACAGTATCTAATTTAAGAAGCAACAAAAGACAAGTTGGCATATGGATTGTAAAAAATAGTCTTTATAACACCCTAGATATCATTGAATGAAAGGCAGTCTTGAAATGGGTGGTACAATAGGCATACAATGTTTCTGAAACAATAACTATCACATATACATTTGTCTTAAGCATCATAATTAGTGTTAGACACTTCAAATTTCCATACAAAGGATTAAACAATTTATGAAAAAAGAAAGTCGTTCAAACATGCATCTTAATAAATAATTAGATAAGATCTTATGGCAAGTTGAATTTGAATCAAAAGAACAAAATATCAACTCTATTTTGCATAATAGAACTAAAGCTATTGTTTTTGATAGTCGATAGATATAATGCACCAGATAACTCACAATATAGGTGTATAGAGCCACTATAATATTTGGAGTCTACAGTTCCTGCCTACCTACCTTTTGGGCTGCTATTGATATTTAACAAATTATTAAAAATCTAAAATGGAACAAAAGATCTAGGAGACTAAATGCAAAAGATCATAAATAAAACCACAAGACTTGTTGGTTCAACAAAGATATTTCTTGGGATCAAGATCCATCCAAATGTATTTGAAAATGTTGTGATGGTAGAACCAAAAGAGGAAGAGAATTTTAGATGTTGTCCTAATTGTTAAAAATATATTTTTTACATTAAAAAAAAAAATTACGAATACATAAACTTGAAAAGACTTACATTGAAAGTGTGATAATGCATGAATAAAGTCTCATCTTGATGTACAATTTTCAAAAATATACTCAAAAATCTTGTTAATAGTAACCCATTTACACATGAGTTAATTCCTCCCAAGAAATTTTATATTCTCTACAACAACCAAAAATATAAAATCCCGTTATCATTCTCCCACCTTATTCCTTACCACTAATCTAATTCTCCAACAATTTCCTTCAAACTAGATCATTTATCTAATTCCATTGGCAATCTACTTAACAATGGACAACCTATGACCTTTATAACTTCAAGTAAAGGCATTGTTTCTTTATTCGATATAGCTCATGGGTTTGCAATACTATCTGACTTCTTTAAACATATAAGAATCAATTTATTTAACCTTGAAATATTTCCAATCTCAACTTCCAACTTAGGGCAATGGGTGATCATTATTTCCTCTAAATTAGGCTGCTGCCCCATTCTAAATGTCTTCACTTGGGGGCAATTGGATATGTCCAAGATTCGGAGGTGCAACATTGGTTTTGCCTTCCACGCTATACTGTCCAACCTGTGTATGTCCCTCAGTTCCAATTTCTCCAACATTGGAAAATCCCCAGGTGTAGGGTCGCTCCCAATTTCAAAGGCTGAGAACTCGTTTAGGTCCTTGCAACTCTTCAACTGCAAGGTCTTCAAATTTTGAAATTGACGAATACAATTCGGTAAACTTACCCCTGGATAATGGAATAACTCGAGACTCTGCAACTTCTTCATACTCGGTATGTGCATGAGAAATTAAATGCTTCTTAACAAGCTCTTTCGCTGCGATGCTCCTGAAAATCAGACAGCCCACGGCGGTTCGAACCTTGGTCGGTTAAACTGACTTCGGAGCACTCGATATTGAACCATTAACAGTCATAACTTCGATCGCCCCTGTTATAGAATGGCAGTTCCTATTGGCAGTTCTTATTTCCACCTCCATAGCAAAGTTAATGCTATGTCATTACATCCTCTGACAGCCGCATACAGCCTCCTTGACCTCATGGCGCCCTTACATGCTTGACCATGGATCATTGCAGTTACATGTAGACATCCCTCAGCTCCGGCGACTCTGCCGTCTGCCGTGCTCCTGCCAATCGACCTTGCCGGCCTATACCGACAAATGGAGATGTGGACAGTATAGGTGGGCAGGGTCGATGGGCAGGAGCACGGCAGACGGCCGAGTCGCCGGCGCTGCGTGACCTGTAATCGCTGGAGAGGGATGCCTGCATGTAACTGCAATGATCCATGGTCAAGCATGTAAAGGCGCCATGACGTCAAGGAGACTGTCTACCGCTATCAGAGGGTGTAATGACATAGCATTAACTTTGCTATGGAAGTGGAAATAGGAACTGCCTTATAAAATGCGCACCCACTTAAAAAAAAACGTTGCGTTAATTGTTAAGCGCCACCAAACTGTTATTGATACCTCATTAGAGGTAGATTATCAAACAAAATGTCGTTGGTTTATGTTTAACGGTAATATCTTGCTGTTTATGTCAACATAAAATGTCAACGGTAATTATCTTCGTTTATGTCCACATAAATGCAACTATATTTTGTTGTTTATGTTCACATTTTACTGAAATAATTGTGCGGCAGTTTTATTGTTTTATTTTTTGAGTTTTTATTAATATATTTCAAACTTAATTATATTGTATTATTTAAATTGCATTTTCAAAACTTAAAACACTTTGAATTTTTATCCCTATAAAATATTACTATATTTTAATATAATTTAATTGGTTACTTATCTCCAGAAATTTTATTATTTAAATTGTATTTTCAAACCTTAAAACACTTTGATTTTCTATCCCTAATTATTATATTTTAATATAATTTAGTTGAAAAAATATCGTTCATATATAATTAATTTTAAAGAATTTTTATTTAAATGGTAAGTTGGGTTATTTATATTAAATTTAATATATAAATAAATATTAACAAATTTTTTATAAAAAATTATTAATATATATGTTAAATTATAATTTTTTAATAGTTATTTTGTATATATTTAATTATATTTTTAAATGTGTATATTTCAGAATAAGTTTCTTAGATTTTTAATTTAATTACTTAAGTGTAAATTTGATCTCAAAATTATGGAAATACTTGTAAGATTTTGATAAAATCTGCAAAGAGTTTTGTAAATCTAGATTACATCTGTCAAATTTCAAGATTTCTAAGTGTTCTGGACTTTTTAGATGGCGCTGAATCTATTTCCACCATCAAAACATGATTCAAATAAAATCCAGGATTTTTTGTAAATTCAGGTTACAACTCTTATCTTCAAGATTTTTGGGTGCTGAATCCATTTCCACCATCAAAAACATGATTCAAACACTGCTGCATTTGGGAGATCTTTTGAATTTTTTTTTGCCAAGATTCTGATTATTTTGACCATTTTCGACTATTTTAACTGTCTGGTAGCGCCTTATTAAGTGGATTGCGGAGATTTAATTTACATATTCAATAATGAAAATAATATACACAAATCAACGGTTAAGATTTATCTCTAAAGTTATGCTCTTTCAATTATTTTATCTCAAATTAATTAATTAAAGAAAATAGGGTATGTTGTATTATTAAGTCATGATATTGTAACAAAAACTATTTGCATGTTAATAATTTTATAATAAAGTGAGGTGAATCTACATAGGTAACAAAATTATTTAACTCATAGATTCTTTCTTTTATAATTAATAATAATAATAATAATTTAAAATAAGTTATAATTTAACTGATTTATATTAATGAGATATATGTTGAGATAAATATTTTGAGGTTTAAGATGTATGTATGTCTATTTAATTTATATGGCTACATTGGTAGTTATTTTATTGAAAATGCTCACATAATTTTGAATATTGTGTTTTAACAAGAATGGAGAACAACTAGAATGGAGAACTACAACTATTTCATGAATGCTACAAATGGATCAATTACAACGTGTCTCCCCAGAGTTGAATCCACACAATTGGGGATATCAATTGTTCACTAGACCATTCAAGCTAAGATCTTTTAAATATTTCAAATATTATTGGGCCTAAAGACACTCTGTAGGTCAACTTAGAAAAGATGTTGTAATGTCTTGCTATATTATGTTATCTAAATTTTTTGACTAATCAAATTATTGAAAAATAAAAAAAAATTTGTTTATTTATTTAATTTTATTTTTATATAATTTGATCGAGTCAAACAAAAATATTAACTTAATTAAAAAATTATATGAATCATTTCTATATCCTGATAAAACAAAATTTTCTATTTAAATTAAACTAAGGAATACAATTTTCTATTTAAATTAAACTAAAGAAAAAGAAAAATTAATTGTCATGAAATAAAATTTTTAACTCAAATTAAATTAAGTGAAAAATAAATATACCTCTGCAATTTTATTAAATAAATATTTTTCAAATCATTAAAATTTACCCTATCTTACCTACATAATTAATCTTAAAAAATTGTTTTAGTTTGATGGCTTGTCCTTAAGTTGAATAGTTTAAAAAATGTGTTAACTAGAGATATTTTAGAGGACTGTCTTATTTTAAAACCATGGTTGTTTTGCAATATCTTTCCTGTGATGATGAATTATATTATTAGGGTTTGTTTGAAAAGCTTTCATTTTAAAACGCTGATACAATTTACCTCGAAGAGTTTTTGTTTTAATCATGAATCACAGGAATATCTATTCTGAAATAACAAAAAAACCATGTTATTTTACAATATATTATCTCTAAATTTTTTTTGCTTTAATCATAACCACAAAACATCCATTCTAAAATAACAAAAGTTTGTCTATACAAAAATTTCAATATAGTCTTTAATCATAAATCCCAAAAACCTCCATTCTGAAATAACAAAAAATTATCTATATAAAAACTCCAATATAATCTTGCCACTCTTTTTTTGAAACCTCATAAACAAAAAACATTAACGTATCCATTCACATGTATTAGCATTAGCCACGAAAGAATACCAACGAAAACTTAGAGAATTAATGACTACATAAATAACTGTAAGAGACTTGGAGTTTCAATTAAATTTCAACATCAAAATTTTCAGAAAGTAAGGATGTTACAAAAAACTAAACTGCCCGAGACGGCCGCCTTTATAAAGCAGAGAAACAAAAGCAAAAATGTATAAGAAATTTCAGAATTCATTCGGAGACAGATGATTTTGAGCGTGTAATCCTTTCAAAATCCAGGACATGATTTGGAGCGTGTGATCCTCTGGTTCATCTTGGCGAACATAATCTCAAGCTCCGGAGGATTAAAGAAGCCGCTGGGAGGCGGGTCTTTGGGTTTGGCAATCCGCCTCTTCTTCCTCGGCGGCGATGGACAGACGGTCAGGCTCGGTATTTTCTGCTGCTCCTCTTTTGGAGACTGGCCTTCAGATTTCTTCGTGTCGGCCATGAGAAATCAAATGCTTGTTAACTGACTGTTTCGCTGCGAAACTCCTGGAAATCTTACAGCCCACGGCGATTCGAACCTTGGTCGGCTGCTCCTTACAGATGCATAAACTCACGAGCACTCGATATTGAACCAGTAGCAGTCATAGTTTCGATCACCCTGTAGAGCTTTTTTATAGAAGGCGCGCCCAGTTAAACGACGTTGCATTAGTTGATAAGCACAACCAAACGGTCATTGATAAGCCATTAAATGTAAACTATCAAAAAATGATTAGTACAGCCGGATAGAATGTTGTTTGTTTATGTTTAACGGTAATATCTTATTGTTTATCTCCACATAAAATGCCAACGGTAATATCTTAGTGTTTATGTCCACATCTATATGTTTATGTTCACATTTTACTCAAATAATCGTAATAATTGTGCGGTAGTTTAATTGCTTTATTTTTTGCATTTTGTTTTAAATTTTGATTTTTTCTAAAATATATTTCAAGTGAGATTATATTTTATTATTATTTAAGTCGTATTTTTAAATAAATAGATAACGGAAACTTAAAAAAATATGAAAATTTATATCCTTGTTATTATTTATATCAAAATAAGACGCTGTTTATATACCATTATTTTTAAAATTTTGTTTCATGATTCCATTTTGGCCAAATTGAATGTTATTGATGAAAGCTACCAATTTGTTACCATCGTCATACTTTTGGTTTCTAAGGTTGTCCATATTCTCTTGAATGTTTCAGATTTGAGCAGTGACAGACTCTAGTGTCGTTGGAGAAACCACATGCCCCGGGGAGCCATCAACTCTCTCCTTTGTCTCACTGTTCCCTGACGAACCTGACAAGGCGTCATTGTATTGCTCTGACTCATCTGCTTGTCGTGGATTAGCACCCCCATGGCGTGGTCTCCCTTAATGGCAAGGCATCCCGGTGTACCCAAAACACTTGAAAGGGCGATAGACGCAAACACCCTCCCAACCCCACACAACAACAGAAAACAATGTAACTTCTACCACTGCCCCCAAAGAGAATTGAGGGGCTATCCTGCACCGGTCGTCACCGTAATCAAATCTCCATACCCAGGCAAAGCGGGATGAGGATTCCTCAGCACAGGGCTTCGAAAGCTGAATGCAACATCCTGCCACCTCTTCTACACTTTCCTCTACGTATTTCCTCTAGTTAGTCGAGCCCTTCCCAACTGTAATTCCTCGCGAGGGCCCTAAGAAACCAAAGTCTTGTTGCAGGTGCCAATCAGTCCCAAATCACCAATCTCGCGAATAAGTTCCCCACCACTCACAAACCAGAAGAGGATAATTCTCCAATGCTTAGCCAAGGTATGTCAACCCCGACTCTTCTCCTCTCCCCTACATCGTGTCATGCAAATGAACTGGGCCGACGAGAATGCCAACCAGTTCATTCTCCCTGGACGTTCCAGGGTCCCAAGGATCATCCAATGCTACCAACACACCCCGCACTGCGCACCAGTTGTTGGCTTCTCTGCCTCTCCCCCAAGGCCTAGACCTCGGTGAGGCGTGCAGGAGCTCCACAACCCTTACCACACTGCACAACACTACCATCTCCCACCACGACCAAGCAATGTGTAACCAGCTCCAAGGACGGGATTTAATAGCCATCGTCGTGGGTGACAGCCTCGCACATTGGCCTTTGCTATCACGTCTATTAAACATAGGGGTGGGGCGTGCGTAGAGGCCAAACAACCTCTGTTGTCACCTTCTCCACCACTTGTCCAACAATTAGGATACTCCCATCAAAAAGTAACCATAAAAATTTATTTAAAAATATCATTTAAATAATTAATTAAAAATATGTTAAATTTAATATTTGAAGATCGAGGTAACTTAATTGATGATCCAAGTATTGTGAGTCTTGAGAAAAGTAAAAAGTAACGTACAAATTTTCTTTTCTTGTCGCATAACTTTCAAAATTAATGATACTCACAATAAGTGAACCTTGCTTAAAAAATAATTTTAAACATTAACCAGAATATAGATATTTATCTTAATTATTTTATAAGAAAAATGTTATTGCACCTAATATTAATATGAAATAAATATTTATGTTATTAATTTATGTAAAACATAATACTACGAAAAATGTTACTGTAACTAATATTATATGAAATAAATATTTATCTATTGATTTCGGTAAAAAATAATACTACAATTTAAGTCAAATAATGGAGGAAGAATCCTTACATCAAAACATCGTTTTTTATTTATTATAAAAAAATCTTATTTCTTATTTAAATAATTAATTAACAGCAATATTAATATTAATATATTATATTTTTGTAATTTAAAATTATGAATATTTTTATAATAATAAAATAATTGAAAATAATATTATTAAAATATGTAATTTTTTTGTATTATAGATATGAATTTTTTTTAATATATTATATTAAAATTAATATATATATATATATAATTTATGTAGTTATTGTTATTAATTTTTAATTATGATATAATAATTATATAATTGATAAAAATAAAAATTGATTTTTAAATTGTATGAAATGCTCATTTGTTTTTATAAAATTTATATGGTTAGATCTTAGATTTTTGTGATCTATATTGATAATAGTATTGTTTTTAAGACTAATCCTATTTTTGAGATTTGATCAATTATAAAGGAATTCAAAAGATCATATTATATGAGTGAAAATGTTATTTAATTTAATTCTAATTCTACTTTTAACAAATACTTAATCACATTTTTTTTTTCAAGAAATAAAGGTCAAAGTATGAATTTCTCCAAAAATAATTTTTATTTCATTAACAAAGTAAAACACTAAATATCTAAATATATTTCATTTCATCTTCCCTAAAATCAATTTAAATATTAATAATTCATAAAATTAGAAATATTATGAAATTATTAAAAAATATAAACTAGTAATTGCTTTTAAAGGTGCAAAGATACACCAAAGAAATAGACGATTTGGGAAGACCACCTTGGAAAACTAAATCACTAAATTTAAAAAATCTTATTTTTAATAAAATAAATACTATATAAAGATTATTTGAAAAAACATTGAAATATATAAAATGTACGACACAACCTAGTGTAGCAGGTATTGCATTGAGATAAAGTAGATTCAATGAATGGAAAATATCTCTAGTAGATAATGCTAACCTTACTTCAAAGTGGGAACTAAAGAAGCAACAAGTGTAAAGAGGTCCTTGGGTTTAGGAAAACACATGTATTATATGAACCTTGATTCAAAAGTTTCAACTATATTACCTTGGTAATATCCTTTGTTTGGGGGGAGAACCTTAGTTTTATGAGAAGATAAGGTTATTAATGGAACCTTGATTCAGAAGTTTAACCTTGCTACCTTGGCAATATCCTATTTTCCTATTTAAATATGCACCTAAAGTTGCCCCGCATTTCTTAGTTAATGATGTCTTTGAATGCCTCGCTAATATATTCATAGAGTTCATCTAAGTGTCCAAATCAACTACGGGGAATTCATTGGTTTCATGTGCCATAACTTGTCGTTGAAATGTGTGTATGAAAAGAGTTGCCAAAAGAAGTCTTGTTAGTGTTTGAAGGTGCCAATAGGAAAATGCAGTCTCTCAACACAAAATTTGCTAGGGAATTGAACATTTAGTTGTACTCTCGTTTCGAAACTATTCTAACTAGTGTGGAAATGTGGTAATAGAAGGGCATCAAGAAAAACTTAAGCTTAGGCGAGGATAAAAAATTACCTGAATTGGCGATTAACCTCAAGGTATATTTAGGAAAGTGAGCCATGTACAAGGGAATAGATGCAACAAGCATAAATACCACCCACACTTATGAAGGAATCCAATGACTATGGTACTTCCCCTATCTGAACAAGATTGAAAGAAATAGGAATCGAAAATAGATATGGACAAGAAAAGGAGAATGGTAATGGATCAAGAGGATTTATCACACTATTAAGAGGAAATAATGGGATGTGAATTCAAGACAGATATCTTTAAGTTCAACTTTGAAAAGAAAACTTTGCACAAAAATTTATTTTAAAGTGATGAAAGAGTGAAAACATTAGTTTAAAACAAAATCCTACTCAAATCACAACTTTTTAGTAATTTCACAGTATCTGATTTAAGAAGCAACAAAAAACGAGTTGGCATATGGATTGTAAAAAATAGTCTTTAAAACACCATAGATATCATTGAATGAAAATCTATCATGAAATGGTTGGTACAATAGACATACAAAGTTTACGAACAATAACTATCACATATACATTTTTCTTAAGCATCCTAATCAATGTTAGATACTTCAAATTTCCATACAAAGGATTAAAGAATTTATGAAAAAAGAAAGTCGATCAAACATGCAGCTTAATAAATAATTAGATATGATCTTGCAAGTTGAATTTGAAACTTTTGAAACAAAGAACAAAATGGCAAATCTATTTTGCATAACAAAACTAAAGATATAATGCACTAGATAATTCACAATATAGGTTTATAGATTCACTATGATATTTGGAGTCTACAGTTCTTGCATCCTTACCTTTTTGGTTGTTATTGATATTTAACACATAATTAAATCTAAAATAGTATAAAAGATATAGGAGACAAATCAAACTGAAAAAGTAATTACTTTATTTAGGATGGGAAAAAGAAAACATAGCAGTATGTAAATGCAAAATAACATAAAGAAAACCACAATACTTTCTGGTTTAACAAGGATATCTTTGGGTCCAGGTCCATCCAAATGTATTTTAAAATGTTGTCATGGTAGAACCAAAAGAGGAAAAGAAATTCAAATGTTGTCCTAGTTATTTAAAATATATTTTCTACAAGAAAAGAAAAAAATATGAATACATGGGCTTGAAGAGGTTTACATTGCAAGTGTGATAATGTATGAATAGAGTTTGATCTTGATGTACAATTTTCAAGAATATACTCAAAATTTTTACAGTTATAACCTATTTACAAAAAAAGTTATTGCCTCTTGAGAAATTTTATATTCTCTAAAATTTTGAAAAAAAAAATCACATTATCATTCTCCCACGTTATTCCTTCCCACTAATCTAATTCTCCAACAATTTCCTTCAAATTAGATAATTTGTCCAATTCCATTGGAAATCTCCTCAACAATGGACAACCTGTGACCTTTATACTTCAAGTTGATCTGAAAATGGGGATCTTAGGCTTCTTGTCTAGCTTACAAGAACCTCTCCCACTTCCAAAGCTTGAATATTCCCAAGTCTTTAATGATTAACCAATGCAGAATTAAGAAATGTTTGAAAGTATAGGTATATGCTTGTGTTTATTGTTGGTTTTCTATGTGCTTTAAAATCTGCAGTGTATGATGATACTTAAATGTGCTTGAACATATACATAAATGCATGTAACAGTGAATAATGCAGTAGTAAAACAATACACATAAGACAACAATTTAATGAGGAGTTCGCCCAAAACTCTTGTGGGCTACGTCTCCGTGAGCTCTTATCAATTTGACTTGGCTCTTTGGGATTATGGCTTCAATACGTTTACAAATGCTACACTTAAATCCATTAGTTTACAACTAAACCAATGGGCTTAGAATGCCATCTTACCCTGCTGGCTGTCCATGCTCTGCTGACAGATCTAGGCTTCTCTGGACTAATTCCTTCAGTCAGTGCTCTAAGCTTCTTGAGCTTCTGGCCTCTCTGACTCCCTCAGATCTCTATACTGTCTCTGGAAAATGCCTTCTTCTGTGTTTATGCACCTCAAACACCAGCAACGACTAGACCATTTGATCTCCTGTTATTTTGCAATTTCACTACAGCTTCATCACCCCCCAACCTTGGGTGGCTTCGCTCTTTTCTCCTATCGCTTGGCCTTCCCAACCTCTGGTTGCTTTCTTAGCTTTCGAGCCTCTCTGAGCTCCTCTTACTCTACACTGAGCATCCTTACTCTGAAGAATTTCTTCTCTAAGAATACACTCAACATTCAAGCATCTCTGTGCTTCTGGAGCTCCCTTTGCGCATCTGTTGAGCCTCCGAGAGTTTGTTGGGCCTTCCCACGAATTCTGCAGCCTCTCTACTCTGCCTACTTATTCACTGAAGCATCTCTGGGCTTCCCAATTTTCTTTGAGCTCTCCTTGAGCATTCCTCTGCCTGCGCCTCTGAGAATCCTCCTTCTTTGTGCTTTCTGTGTCTCTCTCGGCCTCCTTTTGTTAAATGTGTTTTCTGTTGTTTTATTAACCATTTGGTTACCTTCCTAAGGTGTGGAAGACCGATCGTTTTACCAAAGAATCCATTTTCCAATTGGACTGAACTGACGGCATGGGAAACCCGGTTGTTTCGCCTTCCTCTGGCATAAATCCCCAAATAGACATTATAATGGAAAACACAAGTGAAACTCATGAAAACACATCATGAGCCTTTAGCCCAGACTTCAAATTTTATGAAATCGCGCGAATGATCCCCATCAGGTCTAGGTCTGATGACATATCGCAATCGTAATGTATATTGGCCACGACATAGGGGGTTCGCCGATCAACGATATCGGCGTATCGCTATCGGCCCCTTTGCATTGGCACTATCATTGACGCATATCGGCGTATCGCAGAGCTACGACCCGGGGGTCTTCCCTTATGACACACGTTGATCCGATACATATGCAAATGCAATATTGCATTAAACCATGTTGCAATCGGACCATCGGGTCCGTGACATACATCGCAGTCGGGGGTTTTGGGGTGATGGCCTATAGCGGAACAAGCCAATTACATTGTCGTCGATATATATATATATATATATATATAGATGTGTGTGTATATATATATGTGTGTGTGTGTGTGTGTGTATATATATATGTATATGTATATATATGTGTATATGTATATGTATATATATATATATATATATATATATATAGATATGTATGTATATGTATATGTATATGTATATGTATATATATATATATATATATATATATATATATATATATATATATATATATATATATATATATATATATATATATATATATAATCTTTCCCACTCTGATAGTGTATTTGCCATATAGCTATGTTTTTGACCGCCAATAATGTTGAATGCATATATGTATGGGTTTTGGCCCCCGATATTTTTAAACGCATCCTTTGCTCTTTTGATAGCCCCTGATAATGTTAATATGGGTTTATGCCACCGATAGTGTATATGACTCATATATATATATATATATATATATATATATATATGCCACCGATAATGTAAATACATATATATAATTTTGTGTCTCCAATGGGCTCGATTTCATGGTTTTCTTCATGTTTTTGGGCCCCATTATTAGTGGATTTTGCTCCTTTTTACAAGGGATATAAGAAGCTTCATTTTATAATAACTTTTGCATCCTAAGTTAGTTTTGGCCCATTCAGATTGCAATAGATTCAGAATGAGACGATCTCTGCAATAGGGCTTGTTCCAGGAACTTTCTTGGACTTTCATTTTTCCTCAGTGAGTAATACTTAGACTTAGAAGTCTATCCAAAATCCATTTTGGGTCACACCTCCCCACTAAAAGAATTTTTGGTCTCCAAAAGACTGACATGCTGATCTGAACAGTAAAAGAGAGTGACTCACCCTCTTCTTTCAGCATCCCTACACTCGCCTTTGCATAGTGCCTCTGAACCAAAGTTTCTGACCACTTCCCTTCTTGGATGGGCTGGTCTTCCTGGGAAGAATTGTCTTCCTCATTGCCTTCCTGCAGAACTTCTGCTGAAACGGTCATAGAAGGTAGTTTTGAGCTTCTTTGCCTTGATCATTGATCCAAGGTGGCTCAAACAAATGTGAAGTACATCTGCTCCACAAAAATTTCATTTGTACCTGTTTGACAAGCTGCCAACAACAACTGTTAACAACAACAGGCATACAAACAACAACTAGATGGACTAAACTCCTGCTCCAACAAAGGAACAGATTTCACATCTTGTGAACACCTCTATGTCTTTCATCTGCATACAAATGATGGACTAGACAACAAACCCACAAAACATGCCTTTAAAAACAAATGACCCTTCAAGTCAAGCATGTAGAAAAAGACCATTTGGACTCTTTTTTTAAAGGATGAAACACTTCATTATTATCTCCATTTTGGAGAACAAGTTAACTTCTCTCAAGTCAACATCACATGCATGTCAAAGCAATCAACCCTGCAAGTTAATCACACATACATGTCCAAATACAAGGAAAGCCTCAACATCCCTGTGTTCATGCATCTCATGCTCATGCATGCATTTCATCCTTCAACTTTCGCTTAAGTACACTGTACTTTTGAAGCTGAAATGAACATAATGTTGCAACAACAAAGTGAGCCTCCTACTCAACTTTTTCCATTCACCATTTTGGTATAAACCTGCAACTTGCATTCCATCAACAAAGAAATGCAAACAGATGCATCAATAGACATGCAATCTTTAATTGGATAAGAACTCTAACCATTTCTTACCAATCCATTTCAAAGGTCCTTCCTTTGTCTGCACATCAACATCAATATGTGAATCATTCTGAGACACATTAGTCATGGAATCTTCCTTTCCATTTTTGCCATCTTCTCTTTCCACCTTCTCCCTCAGCTTTTATGGAAGCATTACTGGATTCAAAGTCCAACACCTTTTAGCAAGATGCCCTTTCTTATGGCAGTAAGTGCATTGCATGTGCATCCTATTGACATCATGATTTGCCTTGTCCAATGGACCTTTGGCTGTTTGCTTTCTTTCCTTCAAAAGTTTCCTGTTTGTGGCCATTCTCTTCCAACATCTAGAAACATGATGGTTATCCAAACCACAAAAGGAACATGCAATTCTTTTCCCACATCTATGTGGAAATTTATCATGCTTTGCAAAATCAAAAGGAAAATGACTAGAACCAGATTTATACCTGCGTCTTTCACCTTTATTGCCTTCATGAGGAGGTGAAGCAAATGAAGAAGTGGCTTCCTTTGGAATCCCATCAATCTCTTCAAGGCTGTTAGAGTTTCCACAACTCTTTAGTTTAAGCATGTGCTTTCAAACACCTGCACCCTGAAAATGATGTTTCAAGCCATTGCATTCCTCTTGAACACAATTTTCACACTCTTGAGATAGAGGACCTGCAAATGAAGCTCCTTCTTGGGACTGTTTCAATGGCCTGCATGGCAGCTTTGGAACTCTCTCCATAAGACTGTCCATAGCCAAGACCCAAATACTTAGGCATTTCTTCAATCATTATTGGTTCAATGATACCTTGTGCATTTTTTCCCAAGCCTTTTCCTTTGTATCCCATCTTGGACATTAGCTTGGAACTTATGCCTTTAGTATGTTTCTCAAAAGAACCAATACAAGCATTCTCAGAAGAATTTGAAGACAAACTGGAATGGATTGCCTCTTCTTCAAGCTGATACTTGACTAAGGCTTCTTTGGAAACAAAGAGCTATGACTCCAACTCATGCATCCTTTTCAGGTTCATATTTGCAATATGAAGTTGCCTTTCCATTTCCTACAGTCCGTTAGCAAGCAATTTCTTCTCTTCATTCATGGAATTCAGCTGCTTTCTAATTATGCTGCTCTTCCTTCCATCCTCATACATTTCTCTCACCATATCCGTCATGGTGGATAATTCTTGCTTCATGTCTTTATCAAAGAGTCTTGTGAAGAGAGCAGAATTTGAGGACCCACTTGTAGAAGTTGTCATTACGCCAATGAACAAAAAAACTTCAACAAGATAAATAAAGAGCTTATTTAAGCAACCTCTTGCAACAAACCTCTTGTGCTTTGGATTGTCTTGAGGTCCTTAGGGATAGAAGAATGCCTTTAGCCCTTCTCCTTCTTGTCCTTCCTGGACTGAGCTATTAATAGCTTCCCCTTTACCTCTGCAAACTCAGAAAATATTCAGTCTGCAAAACAAGCATACAATCAGCATTTTGTTGTTCAAACATCTTTCAGACAAGCATTCTTTGCTTATGTCAATCAAGAATTTTGATATAACCTTCCTAAAGGTGTGGTTAATCAATCTTAAGCTCTGATACCACCTGATCTGAAAATGAGGCTCTTAGGCTTCTTGTCTAGCTTACAAGAACCTCTCCCACTTCCAAAGCTTGAATATTCCCAAGTCTTTAATGATTAACCAATGCGAAATTAAGAAAGGCTTGAAAGTATAGGTATATGCTTGTATTTATTGTTGGCTGTTTATGTGCTTTAAATCTGTTGTGTATGCCGATATTTAAATTTGCTTGAACATATACATAAATGCATATAACAGTGAATAATTCAGCAGTAAAACAATACACATAAGACAACAATTTAATGAGGAGTTCACCCAAAAATCTTGTGGGCTACATCTTCGTGAGCTCTTGTCAATTTGACTTGGCTCTTTGGGATTATGGCTTCAATTCTTTTACAAGTGCTACACTTAACTCCATTAGTTTACAACTGAACTAATGGGCTTAGAATGCCATCTTACCCCGCTGGCTGTCCATGCTCTGCTAACAGATCTAGGCTTGTCTGGATTAATTCCTTTTGTCAGTGCTTTGAGCTTCTTGAGCTTCTAGCCTCTCTGACTCCCTCAGATCTCTACACTATCTCTGGAAAATTACTTCTTCTGTGTTTACGCACCTCAGACACCAGCAACAACTAGACCATTTGATCTCCTATTGTTCTGCAATTTCACTACAGCTTCATCGCCCCCAAACCTTAGGTGGCATCACTCTTTGCTCCTCTCGCTCGACCTTCCCAACTTCTGGTGGCCTTCTTAGCTTTCAAGCCTCTCCGAGCTCCTCTTACTCCGCACCGAGCATCCTTACTCTGCAAATTATCTTCTCTGAGCTTATGATGAGCGCTCGAGCATCTTTGTGCTTCTGGAGCTCCCTTTGCACATTTGTTGAGCCTCCGAGAGTTTGCTGGGCCTTCCCACGGATTTTGCAGCCTCTCTACTCTACCTACATATTCACCGAAGCATCTTTAGGCTTCCCGAGTTTCTCTGAGCTCTCCCTGAGCATTCCTCTGGCTGCGCCTCTGAGAATCCTCCTCTATTCTTTCTGTGTTTCTCTTGGCCTCCTTTTTTAAACTGTGTTTTCTGTTGTTTTATTAACCATTTGGTTACCTTCCTAAGGCATGGAAGACCGATCATTTTACCAAAGAATCCATTTTCCAATTGGAATGAATGGCGAGCATGGGAAACCGGTCATTTCGCCTTCCTCTGGCATAAATCCCCAAATAGACATTATAATGGAAAACAAGGCGAAACTCATGAAAACACATCATGAGAATTTGACCTGGACTTCAAATTTTATGCAATCGTGTGGATGATCCCCATCGGGTCCGAGTCTGATCGCATATCTCAATCACAATGCATATTAGCCCTTGGCATCGGGGGTTCGCCGATCGACAATCTTCGATTGGTGATATTGGTATATCGCTATCAGCCCCTTTGCATCGATGCTATCGCTGATTGCATATCGGTGTATCGCAGAGCTACAACCTAGGGGTCTTCCCTTATGACACACACCAATCCAATACATATGCGGATGTGATATTGCAATGAACTATGTTGTAATCGGACCATTGGGTCTGTGACATACATCGCAGTCGAGGGTTTTGGGGTGATGGCCTATAACCCGATCACATTGTCGCCGATATATCTATCTATCTATCTATATATATATATATATATATATAGATATATATATATATATATATATATAGATATATATATATATATATATATATATATATATATAGATATATATATATATCTATATATATATATATATATATATATATAGATATATATATATAAAAGCTTTCCCGCTCCGATAGTGTATTCCACTATACCTTGGTCTTTTGCCTCCGATAGTGTATTTTCCATATAGCTATGTTTTTTACCGCCGATAGTGTTGAATGCATATATGTATGGGTTTTGGCCCCCGATAGTGTTAATATGGGTTTATGCTACCAATAGTGTATATGACCCATATCTCTCTCTCTCTCTCTCTCTCTCTCTCTATATATATATATATATAAATCTGTTCCTCCGATAGGCTCGATTTCATGGTTTTCTTCATGTTTTTGGGTCCCATTATTAGTGGATTTTGCTCCTTTTTACAAAGGATATAAGCAGCTTCATTTAATAATAACTTCTGCATCCTATGTCAATTTTGGCCCATTCAAATTGTAATAGATACAGAATGAGACGATCTCTACAATGGGGCTAGTTCCAAGAACTTCCTTGGACTTTCATTTTTCCTTAGTGAGGAATACTTAGGCTTAGGAGTTTATCCAAAATCCATTTTGGATCACAAGTTTAGGCATTGTTTCTTTATTCCATATACCTCATGGGTCTGCAAGACTATATGACTTCTTTAAACATATAAGCAATGGGTAATCATTATTTCCTTTGAATTAGGGAGCTTCTCCATTCTAAATGTCTTCATTTGGCTACAATTGGATATGTCCAAGATTCAGAGGTGTAACATTGGTTTTACCTTCCACGTTATATTATCTAACCTGTATTTTTCCGTTAGTTCCAATTTCTCCAACATCAGAAAATCCCCATGTGTAGGGTCGCTCCCAATTTCAAAGGCTGAGAATTCATTTATGTCCTTGCAATGGATAGTCGACAGATACTTCTTGAAAATCTTCGGATAGGAAAACAAGTGCTTCTCAATGGGAGGACGTTTCACACTGGTCCAAGTTGTGATAACACAACTCAGTGTCTATTGGGCGCATTTATTCCAACTACCTGCTTCCATCATAAAGAAACTAGACGGAATAACAAAAAATTCTATATGGTTCGACATGAAACAAAGGAAAGAACATCATTTATCAAAGTTGCACCACATTACTTTACCAAAGAAAATGGATGGATGGGGCATTGTCTACCTCTGGCGTTTTGGGAAATCACTCCTAAAATCCATTTGGTGTGGGATATTTGGGAACAGTATCTGAGGCCATGTCATTAAAACTAAGTACTTGAAGAATATGGGCTTTAAAGTCTAGTGACAAATTGGCCATATCGGCAAATCTCTTGGCTCTGCTATTTGCCGCAATTTCTCTAAGATTGAAAATACTTTTCTTAATATGCTAGTTTGGAAACTTGGTATTGGGCATCATATTATTATCGGTCATGACCACATTCACGGACTGTTGGCCATCAACCCCTTCCCGGACCACATCATCAAAAAAATTACATCGAAACGAGACCTTCTTCTGGCACCAAATCATTTCCATTTGGGACAATGACTGCCCAGTTTGGAAAAATGCAGCTGAGTTAAATCTTACAGGCACTGCTGCAAATGATTGGAGGCGCATCTGCATACAAATGAGACTGGCGAGTCTATATCGTGATGCGCCATGTGACACAATTACCTGGAATGGTAAATTGAATGAAAATAATATTGTGGTTGTTGATGCTTACTACCAACTTTTCTATCTGCAATCAAACCACCCAAGTCACGGATGCTTCTCTAAATTTTGGAGCGCAATCCTTCCCATAAAAAACTCCATCTTTCGGTGGCTTGTTTGGAAGAACAATAACTTGACCTGGGAAAACCTTCAAAATAGGAACTGGTCTAGCCCTGGTTACTGTGTATTATGTGGACATGCTGCTGAAGACAATATTCATCTCTTTAGAACATGCATAGAGGTCTTCTTTCTACGGAAGCACTTGGAACACAAAATTGGCCACCTGGGGCTTAACATTGGTGATATGGAGCTCTCATTGATATGGTGGAGCAACCAAAATGTCCTTCGAAGACTCATCCTTGCTATTTTCATTTGGGAAATATGGAAATGGCGGAACAACATTATTTTCAATAGCTACAGAGAATGGGGGTTAGATGTGCTAAGGAAAATACTACACAAGTCCGAAATTGTATTGCAAATCGCATCAAAATAAAAACTCACTCAACCACTAGGAATTATGGAGATTGAATATCTAGTCGGCTATTTCGACGGGGCTTCATAGGAACAAAAATGTGGATGTGGATTCATCATCTATATACATCATGATTTATCATACCATGTACACTGGGTTGCGGGCTTTGGTACCAATACAAAGGCAGAAGTGACTGTGGGGACTTTTATGGTTTACTAAATTTCTAGACATACAAAACATCCATGTTTTGGGTGACTCCAAGATTGTTATTGATTATGTTGGCGCACATGATAATATCCACAAATCCTCTCTTCAAATTTGGCTAAATCAAATCAAGCAAATTTGAAGCTCCCTCAATCAACCCTCCATTCAGCACATAAGTAAGAATCTTAATTCTAAGGCAGACAAATTATCAAAACTTGGATTGCAAGTGGAGATTGATGGTTTACATGTGAAGATTAAAATGTAGGAAAACTGGCATGAAGTTGAGGTATATCCAATTCTTAGATAATACATTTGGGTTGAATCCATGCTGAATTTTAAATTTTCCTCTTTTGTTGAAGCTATGAAGTTGAAACAAGTCTATCAATCAAATTGTATTTTTTGTGGGAACACTGGATCAGTTCAGTATTTTGTATCATTATTTTTGTACTGTTGATAAAATGGTCTACAGTCTTTATATCTGAAGATATGTAATGAAATTACTTCCATGAAAGAATATATAAATTCTTTTTTCATCTGATAAAAAAAAAATGGTTCTTACTGTGGATTCTCCAGTAACAAATTCAAAAGAAATAAACCACTCAAGTCTTAAATCCATAATCATTTCCCTATACGGAGGGGATACCTGGAGTGAAATTATTTTACTTGTAAATACTAGAGTGAAGATAGCAAGAAGAGCTACTCCATTAAGCTCTTCTTCTATCAAGCATTCAAGTTGTCCTGATGATAGATCCCAATTGGGATTTGAAACGTTGGCAGAAAATGGTTCTCACTGTGGATTCTCCAGTAACAAAGTCAAAAGAAATAAACCATGGAGGTCTTAAATCCAGAATCATTTCCCTATACAGAGGGGATACCTGGAGTGAAATTATTTTACTTGAAAATACTAGAGCGAAGATAGCAGGAAGAGCTGCTCCATTAAGCTCTTCTTCTATCAAGCATTCAAGTTGTCCTGATGATGGATCCCGATTGGGATTTGAAATGTTGGCAGAAAATGGTTCTTACTGTGGATTCTCCGGTAACAAAGTCAAAAGAAATAAACCACAGAGGTCTTAAATCCATAATCATTTCCCTATACGGAGGGGATACCTGGAGTGAAATTATTTTACTTGAAAATACTAGAGCAAAGTTAACAAGAAGAGCTGCTCCATTAAGCTCTTCTTCTATCAAGCATTCAAGTTGTCCTGATGATGGATCCCGATTGGGATTTGAAACGTTGGCAGAAAATGGTTCTTACTGTGGATTCTCCGGTAACAAAGTCAAAAGAAATAAACCATAGAGGTCTTAAATCCAGAATCATTTCCCTATACGGAGGGGATACCTGGAGTGAAATTATTTTACTTGAAAATACTAGAGCGAAGATAGCAAGAAGAGTTGCTCCATTAAGCTCTTCTTCTATCAAGCATTCAAGTTGTCCTGATGATGGATCCCGATTGGGATTTGAAACGTTGGCAGAAAATGGTTCTTACTGTGGATTCTCCGGTAACAAAGTCAAAAGAAATAAACCATAGAGGTCTTAAACCCAGAATCATTTCCCTATACGGAGGGGATACCTGGAGTGAAATTATTTTACTTGAAAATACTAGAGCAAAGATAGCAAGAAGAGTTGCTCCATTAAGCTCTTCTTCTATCAAGCATTCAAGTTGTCCTGATGATGGATCCCAATTGGGATTTGAAACGTTGGCAGAAAATGGTTCTTACTGTGGATTCTCTGGTAACAAAGTCAAAAGAAATAAACCACAGAGGTCTTAAATGCAGAATCATTTCCCTATACGGAGGGGATACCTGGAGTGAAATTATTTTACTCGAAAATACTAGAGTGAAGATAGCAAGAAGAGCTGCTCCATTAAGCTCTTCTTCTATCAAGCATTCAAGTTGTCCTAATGATGGATCCCGATTGGGATTTGAAACGTTGGCAGAAAATGGTTCTTACAGTGGATTCTCCGGTAACAAAGTCAAAATAAATAAACCACAGAGGTCTTAAATCCAAAATCATTTCCCTATACGGAGGGGATACCTGGAGTGAAGCTATTTTACTCGAAAATACTAGAGCGAAGATAGCAAGAAGAGCTGCTCTGTTAAGCTCTTCTTCTATCAAGCATTCAAGTTGTCCTGATGATGGATCCCGATTGGGATTTGAAACATTGGCAGAAAATGGTTCTTACTATGGATTCTCCAGTAACAAAGTCAAAAGAAATAAACCACACAGGTCTTAAATCCAAAATAATTTCCCTATACGGAGGGGATACCTGGAGTGAAATTATTTTACTCGAAAATACTAGAGCGAAGATAGCAAGAAGAGCTGATCCATTAAGCTCTTCTTCTATCAAGCATTCAAGTTGTCCTGATGATGGATCCTGATTGGGATTTGAAACGTTGGCAGAAAATGGTTCTTACTGTGGATTCTCCAGTAAAAAAGTCAAAAGAAATAAACCACAGAGGTCTTAAATCCAGAATCATTTCCCTATATGGAGGGGATACCTAGAGTGAAATTGTTTTACTCGAAAATACTAGAGCGAAGATAGCAATAAGAGTTGCTCCATTAAGCTCTTCTTCTATCAAGCATTCAAGTTGTCCTGATGATGGGTCCCGATTAGCAGAAAATGGTTCTCACTGTGGATTCTCCAGTAACAAAGTCAAAAGAAATAAACCACAGAGGTCTTAAATGCAGAATCATTTCCCTATAGGGAGGGGATACGTGGAGTGAAATTATTTTACTCGAAAATAGTAGAGCGAAGATAACAAGAAGCGTTGCTCCATTAAGCTCTTCTTCTATCAAGCATTCAAGTTTTCCTGATGATTGATCCCAATTGGGATTTGAAACGTTGACAGAAAATGGTTCTTACTGTGGATTCTCTGGTAACAAAGTCAAAAGAAATAAACCACATAGGTCTTAAATGCATAATCGTTTCCCTATACGGAGGGGATACGTGGAGTGAAATTATTTTACTCAAAAATACTAGAGCGAATATAGCAAGAAGAGTTGCTCCATTAAGCTCTTCTTCTATCAAGCATTCAAGTTGTCCTGATGATTGATCCCGATTGGGATTTGAAACGTTGGTAGAAAATGGTTCTTACTGTGGATTCTCTGGTAACAAAGTCAAAAGAAATAAACCACAGAGGTCTTAAATCTAGAATCATTTCCCTATACAGAGAGGATACCTGGAGTGAAATTATTTTACTCGAAAATACTAGAGCGAATATAGCAAGAAGAGCTGCTCCATTAAGCTCTTCTTCTATCAAGCATTCAAGTTGTCCTGATGATGGATCCCGATTGGTATTTGAAATGTTGGCAGAAAATGGTTCTTACTGTGGATTCTCCGGTAACAAAGTCAAAAGAAATAAACCACAGAGGTCTTAAATCCAAAATCATTTCCCTATACGGAGGGGATACCTGGAGTGAAATTATTTTACTCGAAAATACTAGAGCGAAGATAGCAAGAAGAGCTGCTCCATTAAGCTCTTCTTCTATCAAGCATTCAAGTTGTCCTGATGATGGATCCCGATTGGGATTTGAAAAGTTGGCAAAAAATGGTTCTTACTACGAATTCTCCAGTAACAAAGTCAAAAGACCTCAAATTTTGAAATTGACCAATACAATTCGGTAAACTTACTCCTTGATAATGGAATAACACAAGACTCTACAACTTCTTCATACTCTGTATGTGCATGAGAAATTAAATGGTTCTTAACAAGCTCTTTCACTGCGATGCTCCTGGAAATCATACAACCCATGGCGATTCGAACCTTGGTCGGTTAAACTCACTTCAGAGCACTCGATATTGAATGAGCAACGGTCATAACTTCAATCGCCCCTGTTATAGAATGCACTCCCACTTAGAAAGAAAAGTTGCATAAATTGTTAAGCACCACCAAATTGCTATTGATAAGTCACTAAATGTAGGTCATCAAAAAAAATGATTACTACAGCCGGTCGGTTTATGTTTAACGGTAAGGTCTTGTTGTTTATGTCCACATAAAATGTAATAGTAATTATCATTTGTTTATGCCCGCATAAAATTCAACTAAATCTTCTTGTTTATGTTCACATTTTACTGAAATAATTGTGCAACAGTTTTATCGTTTTATTTTTTGAGTTTTTATTAATATATTTCAAGCCTAATTATATTTTTTATTATTTAAATTGTATTGTCAACACTTTGAATTTCTATCTCTATAAAATATTATTATATTTTAATATAATTTATTTGGTTACTTATGTCAAGAAAAAATATCATTCATATATAATTAATTTTAAAAAAGTATTATTTAAATGACAAAGTTTGTTATTTATATTAAATTTAATATATAAATAAATATTAACAAAATTTATATACAAAATTATTAATATATTAGATATCATTTTTGGGATTCTAACTCTCATGATTTTTGGATAGTCCACTTAGCACTCATTGCATCGGGTGATGCTCACAAGGGTGAAGAAGTGGGATTGAAATTAGTGAAATGAATCACATAGCATCAACCATCACTTTCGGGGCTTGCTGGGATTGCAATTGATAACCGGGACTTCCCAAGGTCACCCATCTCAGATCGCCTCTAGCTCAAGCGCGCTTAAGTGTGGATTTTTGCCCGCAATCAAGCCCACTTAGCTTGCTACCCCATTTGCAAAACCTTAGCAAGTATTGTGTCTCATGAACCATTCAAGTAGAGTTCCCTTCACTCTTTTCAAAAAATTCCAATACTTAATTTATTAATATATGTTTAATGATAATTTTTTAATATTAGATCTAAGGCTTCTGTGATACATAATGTAAATATAAGTCTTTCGGATAATCACATTGTTAGGATTTGGTCAACATTTTTCGAACCAACTAATGTGGTTCATCCTCACGACAAGGTGAGAAATCAATAGATCTCAGGGAATAAATTATATTTTTTAATAGTTATTTTGTATATATATTTAATTATATTTTTAAATGTGTATATTAATAAGTTTCTTAGATTTTTAATTTAATTAATTAGCGTGTAAATTTTCTCTCAAAATTATGGAAATACTTGTAAGATTTTGATAAAATCCGGCAGAGATTTTTGTAAATCTAGATTACAACTATCAAAATTCAATATTTCTAAGTACTATGGACGTTTTTGATGGTGTTGAATCCATTTCCACCATCAAAAACATGATTCAAATGAAATCCGGCAAGATTTTTTGCAAATCCAGGTTACAGCTCTCAAACTTCAAGATTTTTTGGTGCTCTAGAGCTTTTTGATGGTGTTGAATCCGTTTCCACCATCAAAAACGTGATTTAAACACTGTCTCGTAAATTTTTTAAAATTTTTTTGGCTAGATTCTGACTATGTTGACCATCGGATTCCAGCTATTTTAACGTTCAATAGGGCCTTATTAAGTGGATTCCCGAGATTAAATTTACATTGAAGATAATATACACAAATCAAGGGTTAAGATTTATCTCTAAAGTTATGTTTTTCTAATTATTTTATCTCAAATTAATTAAAGAAAATAGGGTATGTTGTATTAATAAGTCATGATATTGTAACAAAAACTATTTACATGTTAATAATTTCCATAATAAAGTGAGGTGAATCTCCATAGTTAACAAATATATTTAACTCATATATTCATTCTTTTTATAATTAATAATATTAATTTAAAATAAGTTATAATTTAGCTAATTTATATTAATGAGATGTATCTTGAGATAAATATTTTGAGGTTTAAGATGTATTTATGCCTATTTAATTTATATGGCTGCATTGGTAGTTATTTTATTGAAAATTCTTAGATAATTTTGAATATTGTGTTTTAACCAGAATGGAGAACTACAACTATTTCATGAATGCTACAAATGGATCGATTACAACATGTCTCCCCAAAGTTGAATCCACAAAATGCGGGATATCAATTGTTCACAGGACCATTCAAGCTAAGATCCTTTAAATATTTCAAATACTATTGGGCCTAAAGACACTCTCTAGCCCAACTTGGAAGAGATGTTGTAATGTCTTGCTATACTATGTTATCTAAAATTTTTGACTAAATCAAATTACATAAAAACAAAAACAAAAATAAAATAAAACTAAAAATAAAATTTGTTCAACTTTATTTATTTATTTAATTTTTTTTTATATAATTTTATCGAGTCAAACAAAAATATTAACTTAATTAAAAAATTTATATAAATCATTTATCTATCATAATAAAAAAAGATGATAAAAAAAATTTCCTATTTAAATTAAAGTAAGGAATACAATTTTTCTATTTAAATTAAACTAAAGAAAAAGAAAAATTAATTGTCATGGAATAAATTTTTTAACTCAAATTAATTTAAGTGAAAAATAAATATACCTCAGCAATTTTATTAAATAAATATCATTCAAATCATTAAAAATATACCCTATCTTACCTAAATAATTAATCTTAAAAAATTGTTTTAGTTTGATAGCTTGTTCTTAAGTTGTTAGAATAATTTATAGTTTAAAAAATGTGTTAATTAGAGATATTTTAGAGGACTGTCTTATTTTTTTTTTTTTTTTGTAAGTTTTGGTAGGACCCACTCATTTTCCACTTTTTACAACCTCTGCAGGATTCGAACTTGACTGAGGGGTGTGAAAGCCATCCGCCACAGCCATTACATCATGCACGTCATGTGCAAAGACTGTCTTATTTTAAAACCATGGTTGTTTTGCAGTATCTTTCCTGTGATGATTAGTAGGGTTTGTTTGAAAAGCGTTCATTTTAAAATGCTGATACAATTTATCTCGAAGAGTTTGTGCTTTACAGGAATATCTATTTTGAAATAACAAAAGAACCAGGGTTATTTTACAATATCCTTTTTCTTATGATAAATAAATAACAAAGTGATAAACAAATAACAAAAGAAACATGGTTATTTTACAAATTTTTTTTTCCTGATGATAAACTACATTAATAGTGTTTTGAAAAGCTTTCGTTTTAAAAGGATGATGTAATTCTAAATTAAAAAAAATCTATTCTGAAATAACAAAAATTTATCCTTACAGAAATTACAATATAATCTTTAATCCTAAATCACAAAGTCCTCCATTATAAAACAACAAAAATTTCTTTATATAAAAAGTCCACTATAATCTTGCCACTCAAAATCCGGGACATGATTTGGAGCGTGTGATCCTCTGGTTCATCTTGGCCAACATAATCTCAAGCTCCGGAGGATTAAAGAAGCCGCCGGGAGGCGGGTCTTTGGGTTTGGCAATCTGCCTCTTCTTCCTCGGCGGCGATGGACACACGGTCGGGCTCTGTATTTTCTGCTGCTCCTCCTTTGGAGACTGGCATTCAGGTTTCTTCGCGTCGTCCATGAGAAATCTGTTTCACTGCGAAGCTCCTTCGATATCTTACAGCCCACGGCGATTCGAACCTTGGTCGGCTGCTCCTTACAGATGCATAAACTCACTTACAGCACTCGGTATTTAACCAGTAGCAGTCATAGTTTCGATCAATCCTCTAGAGCTTTTTGATAGAAGGCCCACCCAGTTAAACAACGTTGCATTAACTGTTAAGCACAACCAAACGGTCATTGATAAGCCATTAAATGTAAACTATCAAAAAATGATCAGTACAGACAGATAGAATGTTGTTTGTTTATGTTTAACGGTAATATCTTATTGTTTATCTCCACATAAAATGCCAACGGTAATATCTTGGTGTTTATGTTCACATCTATATTGTTAAACACATATGGACAGCAAGAGAGATATGAAAGATAAAACATGCGATTCATTTTTTATTAACATGAGATATACATTTATAGTACATTATGTGACTCTTGGGTTCCAGATTCCAAGGTCTCTTGGACTGCTTTTGTTCATTCGACTTCCACACTAACACATAGAGGATTAGGTGTCCAACATATATGTTGTTGTTTCTGTTCACATTTTACCGAAGCGGTAGTTTAATTTCTTTATTTTTTGAATTTTGAATTTTTCGATGGGGCTTCACAGTACCACAAATGTCGATGCGGATTCATCATCTATATACATCTTGATTTACCATACCATGTACACTGTGGAGTGGGTTTTGGTACCAACACAAAGGCAGGAGTGATGGAACTGTAGAGACTTTTATGGTTTATTAAATTTGTAGAGATAAAAACAATCCATGTTTTGGGTGATTTCAAGATTGTTATTGATTATGTTAGCATATATGATAATATCCACAAATCTTCTCTTCAAAGTTGGCTAAATCAGATCAAGGAAATTTGGAGCTCCCTCAATCAACCCTCCATTCAGCACATAAGTAGGAATCTTAAGTCTGACGCGGACAGATTATTAAAACTTCGATTGCGAGTGAAGCTTGATGGTTTACATGTGAACATTAAAATGCAGGAAAACTGGCATGAAGTTGGGGTATATCCAATTCCTTGATAATACATTTGGGTTGAATCCATGCTGAATTTTTTTCTTTGAAGCTATGAAGTTGAAACAGGTCTATCAATCAAATTGTATCTTTTTGTAAACTTTTTGTGAGAAATACCTGATCAGTTCAGTATTTTGTATCAATATTTTTGTATAAAATGATCTCTATGCAGTCTCTATATCTGAAAATATGTAATGAAATTACTTCCATGAATAAATATATAAATGCTTTTTAAAAAAAAATGTCTTCAAATTTTGAAATACCAATACAATTCGGTAAACTTAACCCTGAATAATGGAATAACTCAAGACTCTGCAACTTCTTCATACTTTGTATGTGCGTGAGAAATTAAATGGTTCTTAACAAGCTCTTTCGTTGCGATGCTCTGGAAATCATACAGCCCACGGCGATTCGAACCTTGGTCCGTTAAACTCACTTCAGAGCACTCGATATTGAACCAGCATCGGTCATAACTTCGATCACCCCTGTTATAGAATGGGCGCCCACTTAGGAAAAAACGTTGCATTAATTGTTAAGAACCACCAAACTGTTATTGATAAGTCATTAAATGTAGATCATCAACAAAAATGATTAGCAAAGCCGAATAGAATGTCGTTGGTTTATGTTTAATGGTAATATCTTGCTGTTTATGTCCACATAAAATGTAACGGTAATTATCTTCGTTTATGTCCACATAAAATGCAACTATAACTTCTTGTTTATGTTCACATTTTACTGAAATAATTGTGCAATAGTTTTATCGTTTATGTTTTGAGTTTTTATTAATATATTTCCAGCTTAATTATATTTATATTATTTAAATTGTATTTTCAACGCTTTGAATTTCTATCTCTCTGAAATATTATTATATTTTAATACAATTTATTTTGTTACTTATGTCTAAAAAAAATATCATTCATATATAATTAATTTAAAAAATTGTTATTTAAATAACAAATTTTGTGATTTATATTAAATTTAATATATAAATAAATATTAACAAAATTTATATAAAAAATTATTAATATATTAGATATCATTTTTGGGATTCAATTGCCTTAAGTTACTATTTATAACCATTTCCATGAGAGATAGTCGTAACTCACTAATTTCTCATGATTTTTGAATAGTCCACTTAGCACTCATTGTGTAAGGACTTGCGGTTCTTACTACCACCGAGTGACAAGTTACGACCAGCACGTGCGAGGAAACATAAGGTTGAAGTGCGTAGATGGGATGAGTGACCACATTTATACGATGGTTAAGCGTGGGCGCCCGTGAAGTGAAGCCGACGGTTGAAGAAATGATTGAAGGCGTGGTTGATGGGCCGACTAGCCACAAAGCATAAACAAACGCATTGGTTTAACATGAAATAGAGGTCGGCCAAGGGATGGCACGACCATCCAAGGATTGTATATATTGTATACGAGTTGGAGCTCATTAACACACAATCGCTCAATACACATAGCAGCTTCGCTCATGTGAGTAAGGCGCACGTCTAGTGCGCAGAGCTAAGGAGAAGAGGCATAGATTGGAGATGCGCCCATTATTGGGCAAGACTGCACGAAAGAGACTCGCTTGACTCGGTTGTGGGTGAAGGGCGCGGGCAGGAGCGCCCGGTGGTTGGGTTGAGGCGTGCACGAGTGTGTGGCGCCCGATTTGTGCAACGACTTGGCACGGGTTCTTGGGTGGCTCGGGTGAGTGCCTGCCCGTTGTGCAAGTGTGCACGGTGACTTGGTGAAGTGTTGAGATTGTGAATGGAGGCGTGTCTCGGGTAGAGGCACCCGTGTGTAGTGACTTGGAGGCGCGCCCAAGTTGGGCAAACAACACGATTGTGCGACGAGGTGAACGAAGGGTTGGTGAGTCATGCGGCGACCGTGCGGAGGCGCCGACGAGCTGGGCAGCCGAGTTTGCCGAAGATTGTAAATTTGGCTAAGTGTAAATTTGGGGTTTCCCAAGATTTAACTTGTAAAGCTTTGTAACATTGAAGATTGTATAATATATTGATTCGAGCATACTCATATTGCAGGGAATTTCCCCTCCCTTTATATTGTTGTGCATTTCTCTTGTATAATGTTGTTTATGTGAATGTTATAGGCTTTCACTTGTATAAAGGAACATTAATAATACTTGGTAACGAAAATAAAACTAAGTATAAAATGTTAGGCATAGTCTACAATCGTAAGTATTGGTGAAAAGAAAACGATTGGTAGTGCCGCACCTTGCTATAAGTGGTTGAAAGACTACCGCAGGTGTAGAGGCATGATAGTTGGTATTAGAGCTAGTGTCAGAGGGCTGGTTCATGGTTGCAGGGAACTTGGTGAAGCTGGTGAATGGTGAAATAGGTTTAGCAGAGGAGAAGCTTAGTGCTTGGACCAAGCTGAACGACAAGGCATGGCAGGTTTGGAAGAATGCGAAGGGAAGCTCTTGCTTACCTTATACAGGTTGAAGCGGATGAAAGAAGAGAATCCCCGGATTCGAGAGAAGCTTGAAGTCTTGGAAAAAATGTTGAAGACGAACTTCTTCAACTTGGTTGGACAATGGAGCAAGACGAAGTTGCAGATTTTGCTGACAAGGAAGAGGAAGTCGTGATGATTGAAGATGTTGCAGATGTGACAACGATGGAGGATGAACTTGAGATTGATCAAGTTGGACCAGGATCGTGCAGTTTGCAGACATGGATGGATGAGGATACTCATATGGAGGAGCCTCATGATGATGATGTAAGTATTGTTGATGCTTGTGTTTCATATGAGCATTTGGTAGATGGACTGTATGTAGGGAAGGGCAAAGTCAGTTTACCGATGCTAGGGAGGATCTTACCGTGGATGTCTACGATGAGACCTTGTATGGAGAAGCAAGGATTGTTGATTGTTGCAAGACTTGTCGGGGTTGTTTGTGACCTTATGGTAGAAGGTGCAAAGGCCCGTGACAAGGGAGGAACATGATGATCGTTGCGAAGGATTGGGTCATGTTTTAGCCACATGGAGAATTGGTTAAGTGCTCGGCATGACTCATGGATAGATTGAAGGGCACACACTTGAGGTACGATGATACTTGGGTGGACTTCTCATGGCCGAGACCAAGAGCAAGTCTTGGTGGAACCTTCAGTGGGGGAGCTATGATGGAAGGGACTCATGATGATGATGATATGGTTGGGTGACCGAGTTCACTAGACCGAAGATTGCAGACTTGGATGAGGATGACCGATTGTTGTGATGGGTCTACATGGTTGGACTACATGAGCAACTTAGTCATGGACATCAGGTTGGAGACATGGAGTATGGCATTCTATGCAGGGACATGATGCAGGAGCACTTATAGAGGTGTCATATGGGCATCCAATGAGGAGTGCCAAGGCAGGGATGTTGTGCAGGTAGATTTGCTGGTGTGACATGGAGATGTTTTACTTATGAGCCGATGGAGAGGTTGTGCACTCTTGTACAACAAGGCCATGGACTTGGATGGATTTGTGAGCAGGCTATGGAGAATTCCTACTACATGGAGAGCTAAGGCATCTTGCAAAGACCTTTAGGCCGAGACTTGTATGCTTACTAAAATGTTGGTTGGAGATGACTCATGGAGCTCATGATGACATGAGGTTGTAACTTTTAGGGACTTCATATACGGTGGACTTGGAGGATCTGATGCATTAAGGAGTTGAGGTCAGAGAGTTTGATGCAGGATGGGGTGCATACTTTCAAGTACATGTATGGGCATGGCTTGAAAGAGTGACTTGATGTGTAGGATCGATATGAGACACTTTGAAGTGATGGAGTTACAACGATGATGATGCCTTAGAGACTACACTTGGGCATGGGTTGAGCCGAGACTCAACTACTTTGGACACATGGGAGCTGATTGATCTTTGATTGTGGGCAGCACATGGATAGATGAGACAGGTGTATACTTGTTTCTATGGCAGGCTTGAGGGATGGCACACTACAGATATGATGGAGGTTGCTTCATGGACCTGGATGTGGCACATCGAGAGTTGGGTTGATGAGATGATTTCTTCACTTTGAGATGGATGTTTTGCAGATGGATGATGATGTTGGGGTAGATGTGGCTGATTCCATGCAGCACATTAGTACCAAACATCATGGACAACATATTGCAGATGAGATGAGGACTACCTCATGGACCTAAGCATGGCTTACACTTGTATGGAGATGGATTCTTGATCGAGTTGAGGATGTGACGGGTTGTTCTGAGAAACGACTGATGGTGGGATGAGGATGTGCATTCTCATGGTTTGAACATGACAGTTGGATTGATCACTCGACTAGTTCAGACATGGGGGATGTCAGTGTACAAGAGATGTGTTAGCATTATGTTGGAGTATCATGGTAGCAGTTCACATGAGGACGACACATGATGAGGTCGACACGAGATGTTGCAGGAAGCATGTAGCTTGGGATGGAGGGACCAGCCTTCCACGATGAGGAGCAACATGTGGAGATTGTGACAGGGTGATCGATAGTCATGGATTGAGATGATTTCCGATGTATGACATACCGATGAGGTGTATACGTTGGTATGGTGATCTTGGTGACAAATGGTTGCCAAGACGAGACATGATGGAGATGGTGGTTCTACATATGTTGCAGGGATGTTTGCAGTATGTGGAGGAGTTGACATCATGGATGAGACAGATATTGATATTGGTCTTGGTGGATGACTACCAGGATGGTATGTTGTCAAGGACGACAACGACTTCAGGTGGAGGAGGATGTAAGGACCTGCGGTTCTTACTACCACCGAGCGATAAGTTACGACCAGCACGCGTGAGGAAACATAAGGTTGAAGTGCGTAGATGGGATGAGCGACCACGTTTATACGATGGTTAACCGTGGGCGCCCGTGAAGTGAAGGCGAAGGTTGAATAAATGATTGAAGGCGTGGTCGATGGGCCGACCAGCCACAAAGCATAAAAAAACGTGTTGGTTTAACATGAAATATAGGTCGGCCAAGGGATGGCGCGACCATCCAAGGATCGTATATATTGTATACGAGTTGGAGCTCATTAACACACAATCGCTCAATGATCCAACACATAGCAGCTTCGCTCATGTGAGTAAGGCGCAGGTCTGAGTGCGCAGAGCTAAGGAGAAGAGGCGCAGATTGGAGATGCGTCCGTTCTTGGGTAGGGCTGCACGAAGGAGACTCACTCGACTCAGTTGTGGGTGAAGGGCGCGGGCAGGAGCGCTCGACAGTTGGGTTGAGGCGTGCACAGGTTTGTGGCGCCTGGTTTGTGCAACGACTTGGCACGGGTTCTTGGGTGGCTCGGGTGAGCGCCCGCCCATCGTGCAAGCGTGCACGGTGACTTGGTGAAGTGTTGATATTGTGAACGGAGCTGTGTCTCAGGTAGAGGCGCCCGTGTGTGGCGACTTGGAGGCGCGCCCAAGTTGGGTAAACAACACGATCGTCCAACGAGGTGAATGAAGGGTTGGTGAGTCATGCGGCAACCATGCGGAGGTGCCGACGAGCTGGGCAACCGAGTTTGCCGAAGATTGTAAATTTGGCTAAGTGTAAATTTGGGGTTTCCCAAAATTTAGCTTGTAAAGCTTTGTAACATTGAATATTGTATAATATATTGATTTGGGCAGACTCATATTGCAGGGAGTTGCCCCTCCCTTTATACTGTTGTGCATTTCTCTTGTATAATGTTGTTTATGTGAATGTTATGGGCTTTCACTTGTATAAAGGAACATTAATAATACTTGGTAACGAAAATAAAACTAAGTATGGAATGTTAGGCGTAGTCTACAATCGTAAGCATTGGTGAAAAGAAAACGATTGGTAGTGCCGCACCTCGCTATAAGCAGTTGAAAGACTACCGCAGGTGTAGGGGCGTGACACATTGCATCGTGTGATGCTTACAGGGGTGAAGAATTTCTCATGATTTTTGAATAGTCCACTTAGCACTCATTGCATCGGGTGATGCTCATAGGGGTGAAGAAGTTCTCATGATTTTTGAATAGTCCACTTAGCACTCATTGCATCGGGTGATGCTCACAGGGGTGAAGAAGTGGGATTGAAACTAGTTAAATGAATCACATAGCATCAACCATCACTTCCGCGGCTTGTTGGGCCTGCGAAGTTCTCATGATTTTTGAATAGTCCACTTAGCACTCATTGCATCGGGTGATGCTCATAGGGGTGAAGAAGTGGGATTGAAACTAGTGAAATGAATCACATAGCATCAACCATCACTTCCGCAGCTTGTTGGGCTTGCGAAGTTCTCATGATTTTTTAATAGTCTACTTAGCACTCATTGCATTGGGTGATGCTCACAGGGGTGAAGAAGTGGGATTGAAACTAATGAAATGAATCACATAGCTTACACCTGGTAACCGGGACTTCCCGAGAGGTCACCCATCCGAGATCGCCTCTAGCTCTTAACTGTGGATTTTTCCCCACAATCAAGCCCATTTAGCTTGCTAGCCCATTTGCAAAACCTTAGCAAGTATTGTGTCTCATGAACCATTCAAGTAGAGTTCTCTTCACTCTTTTGAAAAAATCTCAATACTTAAATTATTAATATATGTTTAATGATAATTTTTTAATATTTGATCTAACCCTTTTCTGATCCATAATGTAGATATAAGTCTTTCAGATAATCACATCGTTAGGATTTGGTCGACGTTTCGAACCAACTAATGTGCTTCATCCTTAGGACAAGGTGAGAAATCAATAGATTTGAGAGAATAAATTATATTTTTTAATAGTTATTTTCTATATATATTTAATTATAGTTTTAAATGTGTATATTAATAAGTTTCTTAGATTTTTAATTTAATTAATGAGCATGTAATTTTTCTCTCAAAATTATGGAAATACTTATAAGATTTTGATAAAATCCAGCAGAGATTTTTGTAAATCTAGATTACAGTTGTCAAACTTCAAGATTTATAAGTGCTCTAGACGTTTTTGATGGTGCCAAATCTATTTCCACCATAAAAAACATGATTCAAATAAAATCCCACAGGATTTTTTGTAAATCCAGCTCTCAAACTTCAAGATTTTTGGGTGCTTTAGAGCTTTTTGATGGTGTTGAATCCATTTCCACCATCAAAAACATGATTTAAACACTACTACATCTCGGAGATTTTTTTGAAATTTTTTTGGCTAGATTTCGACTATTTTGACCATCTAGATTCTGACTATTGTAACCTCCCTTATTAAGTGGATTCCCAAGATTTAATTTACATTGAAGATGTTGCAATATTGAAGATAATATACACAAATCAAGGGTTAAGATTTATCTCTAAAGTTATGTTCTTTTAATTATTTTATCTCAAATTAATTAATTAAAGAAAATAGAGTATGTTGTATTAATAAGTCATGATATTGTAACAAAAACTATTTACATGTTAATAATTTCTATAATAAAGTGAGGTGAATCTCCATAGTTAACAAAATTATTTAACTCATATATTCATTCTTTTTATAATTAATAATAATAATTTAAAATAAGTTATAATTTAGCTAATTTATATTAATGAGATGTATCTTGAGATAAATATTTTGAGGTTTAAGATGTATTTATGCCTATTTAATTTATATGGCTGCATTGGTAGTTATTTTATTGAAAATGCTCAGGTAATTTTGAATATTGTGTTTTAACGAGAATGAAGAACTACAACTATTTCATGAATGCTACAAATAGATCAATTACAACATGTCTCCCCAGAGTTGAATCCACACAATTGGAGATATCAATTGTTCACAAGACCATTCAAGCTAAAATCTTTTTTAAATTTCAAATACTATTAGGCCTAAAGACACTCGCTAACCCAACTTGGAAGAGATGTTGTAATTTCTTGCTATATTATGTTATCTAAAAATTTTGACTAAATCAGATTACATAAAAACAAAAATAAAAATAAAATAAAACTAAAAATAAAAATTATTCTATTTATTTATTTTTATTTTTATATAATTTGATCGAGTCAAATAAAAATATTAACTTAATTAAAAAAATTATATAAATCATTTCTCTATCCTAATAAAAAAAAATGATAAAATAATTTTTTTTTATTTAATTCTAAAGAATAGAAATTTTCTATTTAAATTAAACTAAGGAAAAAGAAAATTAATTCTCATGAATTAAAATTTTTAACTCAAATTATGTTAAGTGAAAAGTATATATACCTCAGAAATTTTATTAAATAGATATCATTCAAACCATTAAAAATATACCATATCTTACCTAAGTAATTAATCTTAAAAAATTGTTTTGGTTTGATCGCTTGTTCTTAAGTCACTAGAAAAATTTGTAGTTTAAAAAATGTGTTAATTAGTAATATCATTCAAACCATTAAAAATATACTATATTTACATAAGTAATTAATCTTGAAAAATTGTTTTGGTTTGATCGCTTGTTCTTAAGTCATTAGAATAATTTATAGTTAAAAAATGTGTTAATTAGAAATATTTTAGGGGACTGTCTTATTTTAAAACTATGGTTGTTTTACAATATTTTTCTTTTGATGATGAATTACATTAGTAAAGTTTGTTTGAAAAGGGTTCATGATGCAATTTATTTCGAAGAGTTTTTCTTTAATAATGAATTACAAGAATATCCATTCTGAAATAACAAAAGAGCTATGATTGTTTTACAATATCTTTCTTTTGATGATAAACATTAGTAGGGCTTATTTGAAAAGCCTTCATTTTAAAAGGCTGATGCAATTTATGTAGAAAAGTTTTTGTTTTAATTATGAATGACAGGAACATCCATTCTGAAATAACAAAAAATTATTGGTATAAAAATTCAATATAATATTTAATCATAAATTAGAAAAACTTTTTTTTTAAATTTGCACGTGAGTGCATGTTGCAATGGTTGGGGCGGTTGGTTTGTTCACTTTTGGTCGCGATGGAATCTGCTGAGCTGTATGCTGCAGCATATACAGACATATGGCAAATTATCAAAAAATAATATGACAGTTATCAGCCAAATTCTTACACCTATTTGTAATATATGTATAAAAAAAAAAGAGCCCATGATGCTTCTGTAAGGAACTAGACCCGCCCATTTTAAAAAATTAAAAAAACCTCCATTCTAAAATATAAAAAAACAGTCCATATAAGAATTCCAATATAATCTTGCCACTCTTTTTTTTGAAACTTCAAACAAAAAAATTAACGTATCCATTGACATGTATTAGCATTAGCCACGATAGAATACCAACGGAAACTTGGAGAATTAATGACTACATAAATAACTGTAAGAGACTTGGAGTTTCAATTAAATTTCAACATCAAATTTTTCAGAAAGTAAGGATGTCACAAAAAACTAAACTGCCCGGGACGGCCGCCTTTATAAAGCAGAAAAACAAAAGCAAAAATGTATAACAAATTTCGGAATTCATTCGGAGACAGATGATTTTGAGCGTGTAATCCTCTCAAAATCCGGGACATGATTTGGAGCGTGTGATCCTCTGGTTCATCTTGGCCAACATAATCTCAAGCTCCGGAGGATTAAAGAAGCCGCCGGGAGGCGGGTCTTTGGGTTTGGCAATCCGCCTCTTCTTCCTCGGCGGCGATGGACACACGGTCGGGCTCGGTATTTTCTGCTGCTCCTCTTTTGGAGACTGGCCTTCAGATTTCTTTGTGTCGGCCATGAGAAATCAAATGCTTGTTAACTAACTGTTTCGCTGCGAAACTCCTGGAAATCTTACAGCTCACGGCGATTCGAACCTTGGTCGGCTGCTCCTTACAGATGCATAAACTCACTTACGAGCACTCGATATTGAACCAGTAGCATAGCAGTCATAGTTTCGATCGCCCTGTAGAGCTTTTTTTATAGAAGGCGCCCCCAGTTAAACAACGTTGCATTAGTTGATAAGCACAACCAAACGGTCATTGATAAGCCATTAAATGTAAACTATCAAAAAAATGATTAGTACAGCTGGAAATAATGTTGTTGGTTTATCTTTAAATGATGTATCTTGGGATAAGTGTTTTGATCCTTATCATGTATTGATGCATATCTATATTTACCAACCATTTAATTTATATGGTTGCACTACTAGTTATTGTATTGAAAATAGTTTGATATTTTATGGTCAAGAGGTGCATTCTGCAACCCAATTTGAGAGCAATGTGTGATTATTTCCCTGTGTGGAGTTGACATGTGTCTCTTTCAAAATAAAAATAAAATATTTTCTAAATAAAGCAACAATGCCAACTATAATAAAAAACAAAAATGAACATACATGTTTAAATAGTTTTAATTAAAGTACTATTATTATTATTATTATCCAACAAGCCATACACCAAATTGGTGTATGAGACCCCCTTGTTTGTGGGACAAGGGACCCACCTATGCATAGTGATTTCACTGCTAAGTCTACAAAGGCATACATACTCTACCCCCCTCTAGTTTTGAACATATGACCTCTTAGGAGGAAACACATGTTCTTAGCCATTAGGCTCACTCAAATTGTATAACGATTATAACTCAATAAAAAGGAGATGCCATAAAAACATTTCATTCTTGAATAGTTATTGTGCCTAGAGGCGCAATCTAATAAGAGCAATGTGTGATTCCATTTGTACTCAACGTGGAGTTTTTCACATGTCCCTTTTAAAATAAAATTAAAACTTTTTCTAAATAAAGGAACATTCTCGGCTATAATTAAAAAAATGAATATACATGTTTAGATAGTTTTAATTGAAAGTAAAATAACCCATATTAAGGAGATACGATAAAAGATTTCATTCTCGATTAGTTATTGCATTAAGAGACACCTTCTACTACCCCATATGAGAGAAACATGTGATTTAGTGCATTCTCAACATGGAGTTGATACATGTCCCTTCCAAGACCTTCATGAGGTAGACGTGAGCAAGATAATATGGAAAGAGAAGCCAACATGGGGTAATGGAAGGAGAAGCCGACATGGATGGATGGTCGTGTGACCCGCGGATGAGTTGCTTGCCTATTAGCCTTAGTATTAGGTTTGACACCTTTTCAACTTGTTTCAAAATAGGGGGCCAATTCGATCTAGTTTCCAATCCCTTTTATAGGTGCCTGCAAAAGTGATCTATATTTTTCCGTTGCATTTAGGTAAAACATAATATTTGTTAAATAAAGAAACAATGTCTGTAATAATAAAAAAACAAAAATGGATACACATCTTTAGATAGTTTTAATTAAAATTATCATAGCCCAATAAGAAGGAGATGTTGTAAAAACATTTCATTCTCGATTATTTATTGTGCCAAGAGGTGCTCTACGACCTGATATGGGGGACATGTGTAGGCATTAGGGGTAATGTAAGAAAGGTTGTATGTTAATATTTTTAAATATTTTGTTTTAATTTAATTTGATAACATTTTTAAGTTAAATCTAAAATAAAATAAAATAAAATATGGGGGAGATGTAGTGGTCTATAATAATGATTTTGTAACCATATTTAAATTTAAATAATAAGAACATAAAAAATTTAATACTTACAATTTAACAAGATTCATGATTCTATTGTCGTAGAGTCTAGTTCATTCTCTTATTTATTTGCAGGAAGAGGAACCTATAGTAGCTACTTGAGGTGTGCTCCTGAGGCATTTGATCTAAAATTAAAATTGAAAGTTTTATGTAAAGTTCTACAAGCTAGTTTATGTTTTTATGGGCAATGGATCGAAATTGGAAAAACACACAAACTAAGTTAAATTTTGTATATTTTAACAGTGAAAAATAGACTACAAGCAACATCAGAAAACAACAATTTAATGATGGAGTTCACCCCTCTTAGGCTACATCTCTAGGTCCACCTTTTAATGTTACCCCTTTAAATTATATGCTAAAATATGTGATTATATCAACATAAAATGCTCAAATTGTAAAAACAATAATGCCATTGTGCCCAGAACATCCAGAAACCCCGTTGTTGGCTCTTCATGGGCTCAAAAAGGTTGTATAATGGGCAATTTAGGCCTCCTTCATCATTTCTCTATTAACTATTTTGTAAATTCATCCCTCTATCAAAACTGGCAACGAAATTTGGTTTTCATTACCTTGTAAATTGACAATTTCGTAATTACATCTGGCAGTATCGACCATGAAACTCGCTGATTTTGGTGCAAATTGTCGAACTGTTAGTCACGCCAATAAGGTCACACCCTTATTCTTCCACTCCTGGGTTGGTCGTATGGAATTCATATGACCACGGGGTGCAGGCCATGGGACACATGCCACGCCCACCTCGCTCCTGGTCACATTGCAGTTATGAAACTATGGCCTAGGCGCAAGCAGGGTGCCATGCGCCTACCCCTCTTTGCACCTTTTGCTAATGATTATGTGGCAACAATGGAACCTAGGGATGGGGTCACGTGCCCCGCCCTTCTTGCCTTGGCGATCGGTTACCATACAACAATATGAATTGGGGTTGGGCCAGTTGGACAAGGCTGTTGGATCGGCCCTCCCCCCAATGTGTCAATACTAACTATTTAAATAAATATGTGCCACATAGCTGTAACAAGCACTGTTGATGGAACAGTGGTATGGCACATGTTTCATAGTTGCAACGTCGTGGGATCAAACTGTTAGGTCCCTATAATACTAGTGATTACCCCATTACTATTGTAGTTGTATCCCTTATTAATATCGTTGTGCCCCTATTGTCCCCATATTGTTATTATTGTGCCCCATAGAATCCATCTATTGTTATTTTTGTGCCTTTATATTATTATTGTTAGGTCGGCTGGGCTATATTGTGACTCCTTAGACTCCTATATAAAGAAATGAGGTTTTGTCATTTGAATAATCAAAGAATAATTCATTTGTGTAATGTGAAGGAGGCTGCCCCCTTGAAGAGGCTAAATAATAAGGTGTTGATCTATCTTTTCTATCTTTTTGTGAGCTAGTTTCATAACATTTGGTATCAGAGCTTTGGATTCTAGGGTTTCGCTGCTCCAAATAGGTCATCATGGCATTTACGTTATAAATTTTTTTCTGCGATGTTTCAGAATCGAAAAAAAAAACCCATTTGAGAGGAAATCGCACTAAACCTCGGGTTCGAATTTCATAGTTTTTCGCACTATATTTGCAGAGATATGATCTGAGGAAGTTGGTCTTTTTGTAGACTCCTAAATTACATTCTAAACAAGTGACCTGGGAAAAATCGTCATAACTTTCTCTCTGAGCATAGGATTGAAATTTTGTAAGAAGGTACAGAAAGAGGATGGACTGTAGTTTCTTGTATACATTTTTTAGAGCCAAAGGTCAAAACAGGGACATGTGGCACGTCGTACAATTTGCTCTACTGAACTAGTCTATAATCAGGTCACTGTGGGAGATTTGGCATAACTCTTCCTTGGAGAATCCAATTTGGATCAGACTGGTGGTATTAGAAAGAGGACATAGAGGGTTACTGTAGGTCTCAATTTCAGAACTGGATGATCTGAAATATCAGAGATACATCAGAGGCAATATTGAGCTCCTACAAAGTGAAAAAAGGTGTGTTGATTTTTTTTAAACTTTTTCTTAAGCTTGGTTTGAAAAATTATTTTGAAGGAATTCAAAGGGCATAGTAGAGCATTATTATCGGTAACTGATGCCCTGAGGAAAGAAAATGAAAACACCTAGTAAGAAACCTGAAAGCTCTAGCATGACTCATGAAGAAGAGAAAGATATGCTACATGATATATCAAAATTACAAGACCAAGTGCAACAAATGTCACTCTCACAAAAGCTAAGATAAATGGCATGGAATCTAAGATAAAGGGTGTGGAAGCTAAGATGAATGGCATGGAATCTAAGATGGAAGATTTGAAGATAGATTTGAAGACAGATTTGACAAATTTTCTACAAGAAATACTTACTAATGGTGAAAGGGTAGTAGAGGAAACTCATTATGTGAACAAAAGAAATCTTAATCATGATTTCATAGACTCTAATGTTGGATCAAAGACCCACCATATTCCAAAAATCAGTATGAGGAATTTTGATGGCAAGGATCCCGCAACATGGATATTACAGATGGAGCAATTTTTCGATCTCAATAATGTGCAAAACACACAAAGGTACGTATTGCAACTTTATATTTGGAACCAAATCATTTTTTATGGTATCAATGGCTTTGCTCTCGTAGACAAATTATCACTTGGGTAATTTTTACGAAAGAATTGACATCACATTAGGAGGATACAAAAAGCAACACTTTTTTTTAGCCAATTGGTAAGTCTCAAACAAAAGGGTTCAATAATGGAGCACATTGAGGAGTTCCAAAAATTGAACATAAGGGTAAAAAATATTCCAGAGGAGCATAGGATTGATGTGTTCATAGGGACTTTAAAGGATAATATCCAACATGATGTTCGCCTTTGGGAACTTGATTCATTAGAGAAGGCATTCAAGTTAGCAAGAAAAATGGAAAGCAAAATTATGGCAACCAGGAAGCATACCACTCACAACTATAAATATGGAAGTGTTGTTGCCCCTAGTCTTCCACAACTTATAAGGTTGACACCACAAAAATTGAAAGAAAAAAGAGAAAAAGGGCTTTGTTACAGTTGTGATAGCAAATACACTAAAGGTCATAAGTGTGCTGAGAAGAAATTTTCCACATAGATTGTGAAGAGGAAGAAGAAAATGAGTAAGAAAGGTCAAAAGAAGAGGATATACTCCAAGAACAAAGCCTAGATAAAGAAGAAATGAATCCGACCATATCTTGTAATGGATTGGCTGGAATTACCACTCCTCAAACCATCAAGATAGAAGGACAAATCAAGAAGAAAAAGGTAATAATGTTGATTGATTCAAGAAGTACCCGTAATTTTATTCTTTGTATGCTAGCAAAAGAATTGAATTTCTTCCTATATCCAGCACTAGAGTGTCAAGTGATGGTTGCAAATGGAGGAACGATAAATTGCTCTGGAAAGTACCATAATATCAAGCTATCCATGGGAGAATATGTATTGACTAGCCCAATTCTTTCCATTCCAATGGGAGGTGTTGATGTTGTACTAGGAGTCTAATGGCTACAATCCTTGGGTAAAATAGCTTTTAATTTTCAAGAACTTTTCATGAAATTTTCTGCGGAAGGAAAGGAAGTTGAATTAAGGGGTATTGCTGGGAAACCAGGAAAGATAATCAACTCTAACAGTATGATAAAGCTTCTAAAAAAGGAACAAAGAGGTGTAATTACACAATTATGTTCGCTAGATGTTTCCACATCGAAATCATCTATTTCTCCATAGCTCCAAAATGTCTTGGATAATCATTCCAAGGTATTTGAGACTCCCAAAGGTCTCCCACCTATTCGTGATCATGATCATGCTATTCATCTAATTCCAGGAAGTGTTCCTCCAAACATCAGGCCATACAGATATCCCTATGCCCAAAAGAGTGAAATTGAACGTATGGTTGCAGAAATGCTAGAGGCTAGTATAATTCAACCTAGTCAAAGTTATTTCTCTGCTCCAGTAGTATTGGTGCACAAGAAGGATGGATCATGGCGCATGCGTCCAGATTATAGGGAGCTCAACAAGATCACTATTAAAGATAAGTTTCTCATTCTTGTCATTGATGAATTATTGGATGAATTGCATGGATCAATTTACTTCACCAAGTTGGATCTTTGTTCAGGATATCATCAAATCAGAACGAAGACTGAAGACAGAAGACATTCTGAAAACAACATTTAGAACTCATGAGGGTCATTATGAATTTTTGGTCATGCCTTTTGGCCTTACCAATGCACCTTCTAGATTTCAAGGTTTAATGAATTCCATTTTCAAACCCTTCCTTAGAAAATTTTTGTTAGTATTTTTTGATGATATACTAATCTACAGCAAGTCTTGGAAGGATCATGTTGAACATGTTGATAGGGTGCTACAACTATTGGAGGAGAAACAATTATATGCAAAAAGATCCAAATGTTTCTTTGGAGTACAAGAGGTGGAATATCTGGGTCATATTGTATCTCATGAAGGAGTTAAGGTAGACCCTAGAAAAATTAAAGCCATTAAGGAATGGAAAATCCCCACATCCATAAAGCATCTGCTAGGATTTCTTGGGTTGACAGGGTATTATCGCAAGTTTGTTAAAAATTATGGGAGAATAGCAGCACCTCTAACAACATTACTGAAGAAATATGCATTTTCATGGACTCCAGAAGCAACAAAGGCCTTCGAACATCTTAAAGAGGCAATGTGCCAAGCACCAGTCTTAGCTACACTGGACTTCACAAAAACCTTTATTGTGGAATGTGATGATTTGGGAAATGGAATTGGTGCTGTTTTAATGCAAGACGAAAGACCCATTGCTTTTGAAAGTCATCCAATCAAGAGAAAGTTTTTACACAAAGCTATTTATGAGAAGGAAATGTTGGCAATACTACATGCACTTAAGAAATGGCGACCCTACCTAATGGGAAGACACTTCAAGGTAAAAACGGATCATGATAGCCTTAAATACTTTTTAGAACAAATATTATCCTCTGAAGAGCAACAAAAGTGGGTCACAAAGACGTTGGGTTATGACTTTGAAATCATCTACAAAAAAGGGAAGAAAAATGTGGTGGCAGATGCACTCTCAAGAAAGGATGAGGATGTGGAAGCATTGTGGTGTGCCATTTCTATTATCCAACCAGATTGGATAAACGAAGCAAGGGAGGAATGGAATAATGATGAAGAAGTGTGGGTAATTATTCGAAAGTTACAACAAGATTCCAGTACATCTGATACATTTAGCTGGCAAAATGATTCGTTATGGTACAAAGATCGCTTATACCTCTGTAAGAATTCCCAACTCAAACAAAATATTCTTATGGAATTGCATACTTCTCCCTTAGGAGGGCACTCAGGATTTTTAAAAACTTACCACAGGGTTAAGAAGGAATTTTTTGGGATGGCCTTAAATCAGATATTCAAAAGTTTGTGGCGAAGTGTTTGGTTTGCCAACAAAATAAAGTTGAAACAATTAAGACCTCGGGTCTATTACAACCTTTATCCATTCCAAACCAACGTTGGGAGGAGGTTTCAATGGATTTTATCACAGGTTTACCCAAGTCTGAGGGAAAGAGTGTCATCATGGTGGTAGTTGACAGACTTACCAAGTATGCACACTTTTGTGCATTATCACATCCATTTAAAGCCAATACAGTTTCTACTACATTTATGGGAACAATTCAAAAGATACATGGAAACCCAAAGACTATTGTAAGTGACAGAGATCCCATTTTCACTGGAAATTTTTGGACAGAATTATTTTCTTGTCTTGGTACTCAGTTAGCTCATAGCTCATCTTATCATCCTCAATCTGATGGGAAAACTGAGATAGTAAACAAATGTTTGGAAGGATATATTTGTTGCTTTGTATCTGATAAATAGACACAATGGGTCAAATGGTTGCCTCAGGCTGAATGGTGGTATAACACTTCCTTCCATACAACAAAAAAAATGACCCCATTTATGGCACTTTATGGATATCAGCCACCATCCATCACATCATATTTAAGAGAAAACTCTAAGGTTCAAGCAGTGGAACATCACATCGAGCATCAACAACAAGTCCTCCAACTCTTAAAGGATAACCTTGTGTTGGCACATAATAGAATGAAACAACAGGCAGATCAACATCGCAACGAAAGTAGTTTTGATGTAGGTGATTGGGTATTCCTACGGCTACAACCATATAAACAAATGTCCCTCAAGCAAGCTAAGAAGGATAATAAATTATCACCAAAGTATTATGTTCTGTACAAGGTGTTGCAAAAGATTAGTACTATGGCATACAAATTGGAGCTTCCTACAACTTCTTGAGTGCACCCAGTGTTCCATGTTTCATGTTTAAAGAAGGTTATAGGCGACAATCTCCCAGTTCAAACAATATTGCCAGAACTTGACGAGGAAGGAAAAATTATATTGGAACTAGAAGCAATCATAGAAACAAGAACTCGACAGCTACGAAATCGATCAATTTCGGAGTATCTCATTAAGTGGAAGAACTTATCCGCTGAAGATTCCACATAGCAGGATGAGAATTTTATACAAAAGCATCCAGAACTACTCAAGCGTTGATGAAAACACTTTTTTGAAGGAGAGGGGCATGTTAGGTCCCTATACTACTAGTGATTACCCCATTACTATTGTATTTGTGTCCCTTATTAATATTGTTGTGCCCCTATTGTCCCCATATTGTTATTACTGTGCCCCATAGAATCCCTCTATTGTTATTTTTATGCCTTTATATTATTATTGTTAGGTCGGCTGGGTTATATTGTGACTCCTTAGACTCCTATATATAGAAAGGAGGTTTTGTCATTTGAATAATCAAAGAATCATTCATCTGTGTAATGTAAAGGAGTTGGCCCCTCGAAGAGGCTGAATTCTAAGGCGTTGATCTATCTTTTCTATCTTTTTGTGAGTTGGTTTCATAACACAAACCCCTTAGAGTGTAAATTGGTCGAATTAACAAATTTTAGTCCAATTTGTGGTACCACATGGCGCCCCGTGATTGAGGCCATGTGCTAACTACCCATTGACCCAAGTGTCCAATCCTCATTCGTTGTCTCTATCCAATCTTTGAATACCATGTTTCATTTTTGGATTGGCTCATACAACCACCATACCACCTAGTCACCCTATTGACGTCAACATGACATCATTGTACAAACTACCATGTGGAAGTAGGACATTGTTCAGTCAACCCTGCAAGTTGACTTTTTATTTATTTTCCAGAAACTTCAAAACGCGATAAATTCCTCATACGACATCGGATTGAGGAAATTCATGCATCACTGGAATTAAAACTACAAGATCTACAATTTGGTGTTGGTTTCACAATTTGAGCACTTTTTATTTTTTATCATATTTTTTATCTGCTAGATCATTCCTCAAAACTAGAAGTTTTTTGACCACCAAAAGCCTGTTTTTACTCAACAATTAAGTGAGGATACAACTCCCTCACTTTCTCAGTCTCATTCCACCTTGCTTTACTTGGATTGGTACCTTTGAGCCCCACTCAAATGTACTCCACATTACCTCTGCATGAAGTCCTTATCCTCTAATCAAGAATTGAGTCTTCTTGTAACTCATTTAAATATTCATGAGAAAAATATTCAGTAGATGGGATCTGAACATTCTCTTCTTGATCATCAATCATTGGAGGCTCATACAATCTCAAGTTTTTCACATTTACAACAAAATAAATTTGCATGTAAGGCAAAAAATCTAATTGAAAAACATTGTTACCAATCTTCTCCAAGATTTTGAAAGGACCATCTTTGATTGGCTTGATATTTTTATTTTCACCTTGTAGTCCTTCCTTGCTGATGTACAACCAAACTTGATCTCCCACTTGGAAATCATGATCAGTCTAATGCTTGTCATGTCTTACTTTGTACTTGGATTTTCATTTCTCTAGTTGTTCTTGTACCCTTTGATGCACTAGCTGAATTTGTTCAATGAAGTGTTTGGATTTGTCCACATCACTATGTCCATCTACTGAAATATCTCTACCAAAGATGAAATCCAAAGTAGACTTTGGAAAATAACCCAAACAAGCTTCAAATGGAGATACTTGTGTAGATGAATGTTTGGCATGATTGTACGCATGCTCAATGTAATGTGAATTTTCATTCCAAAGTTTAGGATGATTACCAAAATATCCCCAAAGGATATGAACTATTGTTTTGTTCACTATTTATGTCTGGTCGCTAGTTTGTGGATGAAATGCAATGCTCTTATTTAATTTTGTGTCCATGAGTTCACATAAACTTGACCAAAACTTTAAAAAAAATCAAGAATCTTGATAAAAATAATAGAAGTGGAACCCATACATTTTGAAAGAACATCTTTACTATTTGTTTAGCTATAACTTTTTTCTTACATGGCATCAACACACACATTTTGTTGAAACGATCCACAACAACATATAGATAATCATGACCTTTCCTAGACATTGGTAGTCCCCCAACAAAATCCATAGAAATACTTTCCCAAAGATGAGAAGGAATAGAAAGTGGAGCATACAAACCCAATTTCTGATTGCTTAGCTTGCTAGTAGCACAAATGGAACATACTTTTACATATCTTGAAACAGTTTCATTCATGTGAGGCCAATAAAAATACCTCTGAATTTGAGCAATTGTTTTGCCTATACCATAGTGACCAGCAATAAGAGAAGTGTGGGCTTCCCTTATGACATTGCTTCTTTCACCCTATGGAACACATGTCTTTCCAAGATGATACAACAACTTGTTATGAACATGATAATCCAAATCATTAACATGATTTCATTGGCTCAAAGTTTCAAAAATATCTTTAAAATAATCATTTAGAGCATACTATTTAATATAAACTTCATGCATGATTGAATTATGCTTAGGAATAACATATGCATTAATAATAGGCCTTGATAGCATATCTGCCTCTTTGTTATATATAAATTCTTATAAATGAAACTGTTGTAGGAATCCCATCCATCTTAAATGTCAAGCTTATTGTAGCTTCGTTTGCGATTGTAAATGTTGCAATGGTTGATGGTCAATATGAATGATCATTTCTTTACCCGTAAAATAATGCTTCCATTTCTTTATGCTTTGTACCAAAGCATACAACTCTTTATCATAAGTTGGATAGTTAATTACTGCATTGGTAAAGGTTTTAGAATGATAACATATTGGCTTACCATGCTACATCAAAAATTCTCTCATAGCATACTCACTTGCATCGGTTTGAATTTCAGATGGCTACTTAATATTTGGAAGTGCTAGAACTAGTGTTGTACTATTTTTCTCTTTCAAAAAGTCGAAGGATTTTTGTTGCTCGTCTCCCCACTGAAAGTTCTATTTCACACTTATCAAAGCATGTAGTGGTGCTACAATGAGTGAGAAGTTAGTGATAAATTTCCAATATTGGGTTGCTCCCAAAAAGCTCCTAACTTCTGTTACATTGTTTGGTTTAGGTCAATTCATAATGAGATCAACTTTTGAGGGATCAATCTTCAATTCACCCCCTCCTACAATATGACCCATATAAACCAAAGAGGTTTTCCCAAATTCACACTTAGGCATCTTCAAATACAACTTTTCCTTTTTCAAGACATCTAAAACTTGTTTCACATGCTTGACATGCTCTTCACGAGTCTTACTAAAAATCATAATATCATCTAAGTAGACTATGAAAAAATCATCAAGAAATGGTTGCAACACATCATTCATAACTCTCATGAATGTAGTAGGTGCATTATAAATCATAAAAGACATAACTAACCATTCAAACAAACCTTGTTTTGTCTTGAAATAAGTTTTTAAAATATCATCTTTGACAATCCTTATCTGATGATAACCGCTTCTCAAATCTAACTTAGTAAAGTAAAAAACTTCCTTTAACTGATCTAGAAAATCATTAGTGCGAGGAAGGAGATAACGATTTTTTATTTATTATGATCTTGTTCAAAGCTTGGAAATCCACACACATGCGCCATGTACCATCTTTCTTTGGAATCAATACAATAGGAGACCCACAAGGAGATGTGTTAGTCCTGATCATAGAAAATTTTAGGGGCGAATTTTTGTCCTTGGGCTAAATTAAGGGGTTTTATATTTTTATTGGGTGAATATTTTGTATCATAGTAAATTGTTACAAATCTCCTCAAATTTATTTTATAAAAAAATTAGGTATGGAGGTTAGCCCACCTTATTTTAAGGGAGAGGGTAAAAAATGTAAATTTAGCCCTTGAAATTAGGAGTTACAATCTTCCATTCGCCCTCATTTTCAAGAAAATGTATTTAGATATTTATAAATAAAAATATAAATACAGTGGAGGTATGGTAAATAAATAAAATCTCTTTTTATACTTAGTCCATAACCCTCTTTCTATTTAAGAAGGCTAAAAAACGAGGTTTTCATTTAAGTGAATCCTATGGGCCAAATACCATATTTATAAAAGAGGTATGGTAAATTAATAAAAATATAAATAAACGAGAGGTATCGTAAATAAATAAAACATTTGTTTATATTTACTACATATGTCACCTTATATTTATGAACACGCAAGCGTGTAAATAAATAAAAATATAAATAAAGTGGAGGTATGGTAAATAAATAAAAGCTCTTTTTATACTTCAAAGGTATGGTAAATAAATAAAAATATAAATAAACTATAGGTATGGTAAATAAATAAAATCTCTTTCTATATTTAGTCCATAACCCTCTTTCTATTTAAGAAGGCTCAAAAAAGAGGTTTTATTTAATTGAATCCTATGGGCCAAATACCATATTTATAAAAGAGGTATGGTAAATTAATAAAAATATAAATAAACGAGAGGTATGGTAAATAAATAAAACATTTTTTATATTTACTCCATAAGCCACCTTATATTTACGAACACTCAAAAAATGTGTTATATTTAGGTGAAGCCTATGGGCCAAATTATTATTAATACCATGAAAAAAAACATTATTAACCCTAATATTAGTATTAATAAAAATAAAGATGGTACATGGTATTGACCCATGGTATTCACATGGAATGCAGCCTATTTAAAGGGGGGAATTAAACTAGCATAGATCCATCTTTACTCTGGATCAAATATCGTGATATGCAAAATAACATAGAGTGAAAAAATATTTGATCCCTCTCCGGGCTTGGTAGATCAAGAGGAAAAATGAATTTTGTAATTTAATGTCACTTAAACATTTTAACTTGGTTAAAATAAAAAATAAAAAATAAAAATCAATTATTAATTTTATTAATTTTTATAAATTACTAATAGTAGTTTTTAAGCTCCAGGTTTATGATAACCCATGGTATTGACCCATGGTAATACCATGGTATTCATGTGAGCATAGACTATTTAAAGGGGAAATTCTATCAGCTTAGATCCATCTTAATTCCGGGTCTACCAAGTGCTGGGAGGGATAAATAGATTTCATCCCTCTAAGAGTGGTAGATGTGGAGTTAAGATGGATATAGGTTGGTTTTTATGATAATGAAGATATTAAATAGACTTAGGAAATTATATTGTAAAAAAAATCTTAAGGTGAATGGTTAAAGCTACATTTAGTCACTTCACAAAATTTAGTAAAAAATATTGATATCTCCATTAATATTTCTTTTCCTGATTTAAAAAAAAATAAATTAAAACAATGAAATCTTGACTCTTTCTACATCACCCTCGCAGAAGAGAGATAGTCGCTGCTTAGATTTCCCACCATTTTTCAAACATTCTCAATATGATATCTTCATGAAAAAGTTAAGGTACTGATCTTGGATTAGTTGTTTGAAAAATATGTTGGTTTGTACAACCTTTCATCTTCTCTGCTATTCTTAGTTTGTCGTAATGATCTGTAGGGGTTGGGTCATTGCACCATATTGTCCTAAAAGGAAAATATTGTGCACCAAAAAGGAAATTAATCCACATGTTACATCACTGTTAAAAATGGTATGAAGGTAGTGAATTATGCTAATAAGAAATTTAGATTGGGAGAGATGTAATTAAATTTTATTACTTAATTGAAGATTTCCAATTAAAATAATAATAAATATACATTTATATATTTATATATTGATTGGAAGGCTTTTGAAAATGGTCACTTCTTTCCATTAGATCCCCTTCAGGCCTTTAGGATACCTACTACTTCATTATATTATATAGTCGGGGCTTGCTACTTGTTGGCGTGTTGGGGTAAACAAACTTGATGTGTTTTTTTTTTTTTTAATCTCGCAGTTGGAGTCTATGGAATAAGAAAGAAATTTGATAGCTTGGCAAAACTGGTAGAGAAAACATTAATCTCTCCTACCATGACAAACATGGCCACTAAAACTTGCAACATTGTTTGTAGGAAGTGAAAATTATGTTTCTTTTTTGAAAACATGTATGTTAGTATATTACAGTTTTATGAATATGTTTTATTATTATCATATATGGTTTCATACTTTAACAAAACATCACCAAGACTTCACAATGTTTTATTATTCAGTGAAAGATTTTCCAAGATCTTACAAGATTTTATAATTCAGTGAAAGATTCGCCAATATATATATATATATATATATATATATATATATATATATATACATATTATATTAGTGATAAAATCACCTCCCATTTTTCCTATGTATCATGGGGATTTGCCCATTTATTATACATATAATTTAGGGTGGTTCTTAAAATTTTCCCTGGTCTTGATGACCCCCTTTGTCAAGCAACTCTTGAATTTTCTTCTTGATCTCTGCATTCTCCAAAACTGGCATTCTATACATGCTAATATTTGGAAGTGGTGCATCATGCAACAAGTGAATCTCATGTTGGATTCCTCTTTTCGAAGGAAACCCTTCAGGTTCCTGAAACATCTTGTCATAAGTGTTAACAACTTCAACCAATTCATGCTTGAGTTTAGAATCACATTCCTTGAAATCTTTAGATTCAACAGTATATTTAGCTTTAATCATCAACAACGCAAAATTATTACTATCATTTACAAGCCTTTTCATTTGACCAACACTAACAAGAGATAATTTCATCTTCTTTCGATGTGCTCTAACAATATACTCAACTCAATATTTTAAAAGATGATATTGGTTCTCATGTTGATAGTGTTGATAAATCTAGGGGCAACATGTGTAAGTGATTTCTCTTGCTTTGATAGTTGTTTGTGATGTATTTTTACTTTTAAATTAGCTTATTCTTTACCTTGATTATTATTAGTGTTTTCTTCATCAAAAAACTACCAAACCATAAAGAAAAATGATTCAAAGGACACAAGCTATAGGTGATCAGCCAGGGCCAAAACCTCTCCAATATGAGAGGAAAACCCACAAGAATTCTTCTTCTTATAAAATCTTTAATTGATGAATTCCAAGACCTAGAACCTTGAACACAGACCCTCCAAGACCAAGTCAAATTTGTTCCTTGATGTGCTTCCCTTACTTTAAGTCAATGCTTGTCAAACTTGCTTCCAAACCTCAAACTTCAGTCCTTCTTCAAAACTTTGGCTTACTGTAATTTTGGCCCATTTTCTGAAGTGACCATAGATTCCTTGTGATACTAGAATATGGACAAAATTGTCTCCTCCTTCCTTCGATTACTTGATTTCCTTTGCTTGAAATTTCATCTTGCAGATGGGACCTTCCTTAATCCATAACTTAACTCTTGAAGGTGACTATAATTTTGAAGATTGTTGTTGTAGAAAGATGCCCTAATGCTTTACACGTGTGGAGGAGAATAACCCAAAAACACACCCACAAAATGCTTTGATCTTCTTTATTTTACTACTTCTTATCTTCATTGGAATTAGACTTTTCTTTCTTCCTTGGTCGAACAATTTTATTGCTTGAATGAGGTTAAATTCCTCTTTATATAGGCTTCTTGGGTTATTTTATTATGCCGACATCTCCTTCTAGGTAGGCTGACTAGCTCTTTGAAGGTCGACTTGAAATTTGCACCTTGACAAGGTCTTGAAGGTTAATTTTGACTCATCTTTGACTTACATAAATTCATTTACAATATGGAACGAGCCCAAGAAGGGTCTTTAATACATGACAATGACTCTCTAGAATTGTAGACTCAATGAAAATCCCTAGAAGCTCTCAATGGGAGCTTGACCTATAAAATAAATTTCCTTGAGCATGAAACCCATGCCTTAAGTTCAACAATAATAAATTAGTTTTCTTATTACATCAAATACATAAAATCCTGATTACATATGTCATTATGAAGATTGAACCTAGTTACATATTTCAACACTCCCTCTTAACTAGGGAGGTATTCATAATCCATACAAGGTACTTAGACATTCTCAATATGAAGAATTCTCATAAGAAGATTTGGATTGGTAACACATATGTATAACATTATATCATACGACATTGCCACATAGCAAGGCCTTGACTAACAACTCTATCTATCCACAATATTAGGGCACAATACTAGCGATACCAATGATTTATAGACACCTTCATCATTTTCTCTCAAGGAACATACCCCACCCGAGTTTTGACAGGGTGTGTCCTTCCAATACTATTATTATCTTAGATTCAAAATCCTTAAAGAATATCAGTCCTCTGTGACTACTTTTATCTTGGATGTCATACCACATCCTCAAAGAGTATTGGATTCCAGATGCTTACCCAATCCTCCATTATTTCTTTCAAATTGAAAACAAGAATGGTGTGCCTATCTCTCCCTTTGAAGTAGGGAGTACATACCCATTCCTATAAAGGAATGTACCCATTCCATAAAAGTAATATACCCAAGCTCTCTCTTACCTAGGGAACTATTTCCAGTAGCAACTATCTCTTCTTTGGTGGAGATCATGGGACCTTCAGTTGCTTGTATGGCGCCTCCATTCTATGTCATGATTTTATCTTTATCTTTATGGAGCCTTCATATTGTAGGGAATTGGCCATCATCACTTTGCTCAAGTTAGTCACGTCATCCTTCCTCTTCTCTAAAAGTGATCTTCTAGTCCACCTCTGGATTTCCTTCATATAACTACCTCTTCCACATCATGTTTCCTTTAGGATCTTCCATCCAATCACATGAGTGCTAGTTGTAGATAACATATACAACTCTCTTTTGGTAGCCCAGTATCAACCCATCCATTGCTGTTCAAAAATAAAAAAAATAATATCAAATCAAAATTACCTTTTGTGATGGCCCTTCATCATGCCATTTGCCTATTGCAAAATCAACATCCTACATACATATTGACACATCTCAAAGATATTCAATTGTCAAGGGTCGTCTTTCATTCCAAACTTTCCCAAAGCCTTCATATATTTCCCATGGAGATATCATGGCCAATTTATTCTAATCAATGGATGTTGAATTCCTTTTCCATTGTTGCATCATTCATGTTCTCTTCTTTCTCTCTTCACATATTGCTTCCCAAGAATTTCCATTCATATTTCCTTCATTTTTTTCAACCACCTCATATTCCATATGAGGACATATTATGTTGATTTCATCTAGTCAATATGTGAACCATGCCTTCATGCATCCTTGAAAGAGATCCCTTTTTTTTTTATCATACTCATGAACTAGAGTATTCTCCCATGCTATGATGACATCACTTAATTGTTGGGCCACAGATATGTTAGCACATTGGCTATCCAAACCTTTCATTTACAAGCCATATTCATACCTTTATAACATATTCCCTTACTATTATATCATCAATTTTCACTAAATGCATTCATTTACCTTATGGTTGATTATTAATGATTTCTAAATTATTAAATGAGTTTTTAACATGGTTTTCCAATGACATTTTACTAATATGTTTATGTGCCCAAACAACAAGTTCTAGTACTGGAATTTGACAATTCAACACTTATATCAGTTTCGGTACTAAGTAAAGTTAATACATTGGCACTTCTCAAGATGACATGGGTTGCAACTACATGTTTATAGATGGATATTTTTTCACAACTAGTTCACATGTGAATCTTAAGAAGTTATTCAAAGTTACATTCAAACTTAAATTCCACCTAGATAAATTTGATACTTAATTCGGTACTAGTTTGGAATTTTCCATAAATCCAGTACTTAGTTCAGTACCAGTTTGGCATTTTCCAAAAATTCGGTACTTAGTTTGGTACCAATTTAACAGTTTAGCAACAACTATGGGCAATTACGTATAGATTTGGAGGAAAGTGAAACTGATGCCCAAGTGGCATCATTTCCACCTCCAACAATAATTTAATACATTCCCAAATCATAAAAATATCATTTTTAAATATTATTTGTTAATCTTAATTATAGTACGAGAGTTAGATTTTTATGGAAGTTGATATGATCCTTTGGACCATTTCTTCCTCTCCATTGTAATAGAAAATAAATAGATTTGCATGACAGAAAAGATGGGAGGACGCAGGGAAGAATTTTATTATTATTTTGAGTTGGTTTTTGTAATGGATTTGAACTTTCACCTTTTATGGAGATTTAATTTTTAAATTTCTAAGAAACATTATCATATGAATTAGTTTTTGCGAAGGTTTCCAAGTCGGGAAGGGCCCCTTGACTCAGGAAACACCCTGATTTTTATTTGTAAAGTAGGTTAATATTCAGTTTTAGTTTTTTCCTTATTACAAATTTTATTTGATAGTATTTTTAATTTTTATAGTAGATTTGTATTTCACACATTCTTAGATCTATTGTTCTACCTCCAAATTTGTTAAGTAGAATGCATTATGATTAGATTATAATTAATCTTCCGAGGCTTAAAAATTAAGAAGAATTTAATTGGTTTCTTAATATGTTTTCATACCCAAAATTTTAATCTACAAATTTTTTGTACTTAATTCAGTACTAATATTCATAATTTCAATTTCCATACTTTTTGTACTTAATTTAGTACCAAGTTTTGTAGTAGAACGGGTATTAAAAATATCTAATTTGTAGTTTAGGATTCTTTAGTTGATTAGAGCTTTGCAACTACTTGGTAAAAGATCCCTACAATGAATAAGAACCTACAATATATCGTTATGGCTCTAAGCCTACTTAGCATTTATTTTTGATATTTTAGTCTTCTTTACTTGCCTCACACAATTTCGGTTATAGTTATCGACATTTATTTTTCTGCAATTTACTTTTCTACAACATGTTTAATGAATGCTTGTATGCATCACTATAGGATTAAAACCACTGAAGTATCAAGACCTAATAAGCTACATATATAAAACCACATGAACATTGTTTGTCGGTAATGAAAGATTGTGGTTCGAAACCTAATAATCATTAGAGTCCCATAGTCCAGTGAAAAGTTATAATCCTTAGTGATTGGTTCTTTCTAGAGTTAGTTGTGAACATAGGTTAGAATAAGCTCTAATGTTGCATTTCATGTGTTTGCATCTCTAATTCTTATGATCCTGGATTCGATAATTAAATGTTGGAATTAGAATACATATAATTCCAACAACATTTTTGGCATCGTCGTCGAGGAGGTACTAAATGTATTAGAGCATAGTTTCTTTCACAAGCTTTTTTGCATGATTTAGTTACAAGGACAACTTGGGGGTGGAGATAAAATGCTAATATGAGAGGTAAGAACCTATGCACCCACTTTGGTGGGGTTTCCCCAAAGCCTTGTTGTTTCACTATTTTTCATTGCAAGTGTGTTTTCCTTTAGATTAATTCATGGAAAGTAGAGAAGCCTAACTTGTGTGAACAGATAACTTGGTGACAACATGGTCTTAATAGCACGGTGGCACTTCGAGTACATGATTGGTTTGCTTGTATCTATTTTAAGTTTGTTTCCTTTCTATTTCTTTATGATTTTTAAAATTTTCTGGTACTTTAAGAACTCCATACTCTAATCCATGTCAAGGACAGGGATTAGCAACCAACAAAGTAGTACTTAAGGATGATCAAGGTTTTGGGAGAACTCTTTCAAATCCTAGCAACAATTGGGATCTTTGCTTTTCAGGAAGAACAAATATTGATAGCAGTCTAGAACTTATCTGTGTCTCTAGAAGTGATAGAAGAACAACAAATACATGAACCGCATCCACAGGAAGATCATCACCCTTACAATATTGTCAAAGAAACTAAATAATCATGGACCACATCTAATGGAGAGAAGCCAGTAGAACCTAAGATTGAATAATTTTTGACATGGTCATCTGTGGATCCTTAAGACACACAAGAGGATAATCATCTAATGCTAGAAGATCTGCATGACATGGTAAAGAGGGATATGCTAAATGAACCAAATAAAGAGGTAAACCAAGAGCATTTTGACTTTATTGAAAGTTGGTTTCAAGCAATTATAAGGCCATACCACTCCTTCATTGTTCCTTACTTCTTGACATCACCATTAAAATAGTTGGTTCTTCATACTCTGGTATTCATTGAAGATTATATTCTAAACTTGAGTATGAATGCATTTTTATACCTGTTACACACACGGTTACATTGGAAATACTCATATACTTGAGGAGAGGACTTTATTTTTCTCAAGTAGAGTAGGATAATAAATAAATAAGTGTTGCATATAATAGTTAGTTTAATTCTAAAAATATAGTGCAACATATTTCTCATTCTTTTGTATAAGTGGGGATGCTAATAGTTAAAACAAAAAAACAACTAGTTGAAAATGGGAGATCTAAATTCCTATTGCATATTTTTGTTGAGGTCTCTTTCAGTAGCAGATTGTTTTAACGAATATTTTTACTTAGTCTTATCTCAAATAAATTCATGGTTCAACTATTACTTTTATTTCTCACTTATTATTTCTTTTCAGACTTGTTTCTAGTTTTTCTTTTCAATATAGTAAGTTATGAACATCATGTTTGGAATCTTATGTGAAGTTGGAAATAATTGCATTGAAAAATCATTTGGTATTGCATACCAACTATCTAGTACCATATTTTAACGAAATAGTACACAACATTTTGGTACCAATTTTCTATTTTGCAAGACAAATCTGGATTCAAGGATCTTGTTCATTTGGGATGCTTAAATACTAGAAGAATGTTGATACTCAAAAAGAGGAAAAGACATCTTCATCAACGGAATGGAACACTTAGGGGAGTATTTGATGAAATCTTTCCTTTTAACTTAAGTTTTTAAAAATGATGCATTCATGCTTTATCATTACTTATATGTTTTAAGACCGTCATTTCACAAAGATGATTGAATAAACAACCATTTTCATAAAAGTTGTTTTGAATGATAATTCCAAACTCTTTGTAGTTGATATACCCTTTTTGGAATTTCATTTTTCTTATACATATAGATTTTTTATTATCAATACAAAACAATTGCTCAAAATATAGTTACCAATTCTTACTAAGGGGATTGAAACAAAGCTAAAAGGTCCATATAATGATACCGATGAAAAAGAATCTTGAATACTATAACCATAATACCAAATCATGATATCTAGGGATATTTATTAAGATTTGTAGTTGGGTTATTGAAGTCTCTACTCATAGTGGAATGCTACTTCAAAAGAAAAATCATACATGAAAACTATGATTAGTAGGACTTTAGGTATCTTTTGGTTATTCTTTGGTAGCCTCATCCATCTCACATTAAAAATGGCTCATTCATGCTATGTCCTTTAAGTACCTATAAGTACCTTCTACATCCAATACATTATGCAAGTAATCAAAGTCACTCTGAAAGGTATCATCCTATGCCTTTAAGGGGCTTTTTGAAGCTTCTTCACCATCTACCAATTGCAAAATAAATTTCCATAATCTAAACCTAAAATGGCAGGAAAAATGGGATTAAAGACTTCAGTGTAAAATGTGTTTAAGAGGTTAACACGTTGAGTCTATGGATGCCTGGTGGTAGCAGGTACTGACCTATGATACCACTAGGCAAACCCATCAGGGCTATGGATTCTTGTGGGAAATGGGGCATTCTTCCTAAAGAAGTGTCAACCAAATAAGGGCTTTTGTCTATATGTATGATGGTTTCTATATAGTGTTGTAATCAAAAGGAAGCATGTGTGGATGAATTCAAGGGAAAAATGAAATCCATAAATTTTCTGCTAAAGAATGGCCTTAATTTAACCTTGATACCGATATCACTATTTTTTCATACTATATCTAAGATTTAATTACCTTAGAGGTGGGACCTACGATCACATAGAATTAATAAAACTCAACTACAAATCTTATCTGTAATACTTGGATAACTATAATACTTTGGGATTTGGTTAGTAATAATTATTTTTTCATTGTTTCATCATTTGTTGTGATCATAAAATGGCCTCCTACCTACAAACAAGGAGATCCCCTTCAATCTATAAAAGGTTTGTTTTCTTGAGCATAAAGTTGTTAAGGATTGATGAAATCATATATAATGAATGATTTGGAATTTATTTTATGATTACTATTATTTTTACATCATTTTAATAAATCTGAGATGACTTATTTTTTTTCAATATTCATCTCATTAGCTCCATTTTTTCTTCAGAAGCCCTCTTAGCATCCCTCCTCACTTATTGAGTATCTCACCTTGTTTGCATGAGGACTTTGTTTGTCTGCAGTGGTTGTTGGAAACTTTTCAACATCTTCAGTTCATTCTCTTCATCTTCCTTCAACAAATCAGATTGGCATGGATCAACTCCAGCTCTTCTAGATCATTTAGGACTCTCAACATTACTCTGCCTCATCTTCATCTTCATACAACTTCCATTGCAGCCTACAGTACAAATAAAATTTCAAAAGGTATACTTGAGGTAAAATATGTTTAAAGTCTCTTTACATCATTAAAATTTAAGGAATCTTGATGATTAACCACTTCCTATTTCTTCACATTTCTTAAACCACCATTAAAATCCCATTTCGAAATCCATTATTGCATATTTTGGTAAGACCATAAGAAAAATTGTGATACATGAATATCTATAGTGTCTTCTCCTTATACATCATAAAGAATTAAAAAAATCATCATATGGATCCTCTCAATAAGAGGATGAAGTCATTGTTTCCTATTTGAGAAAAGAACCACAAAATAAATAATGGTCTTAAAAGTTTCCAAGTCCATATTTATTTAGCCATTATCTTCATTATCACCTTATATCATCCATCATCCCTTCCTAGTCCATATTTTGTATGAATGAGGGCATTCAAAGTCTTAGGAATGGGGGGATGTTGGGCACTAGAAATGTTATCATATTGGCTATCCACACCTTTCATTTACAAGTGATGTTCATACCTTTATAACATATTTCATAACTATTATATTACCAATTTTCATTAAATACATTCATTTTACCTTGTGGTTAATTATTAATGATTTCTTGTATTTTTAATGATTAAATGAGTTTTTAACGTGGTTTTCCAATGGTGGTTTACTAATATGTTTATGTGCCCAAACAACAAGTTCTAGTACTAGAATTTTAAAATTTAATACTTATATCAGTTTCAGTACTAAGTAAAGGTTAACAAACTAGCATTTCTTGAGATGACATGGGTTGCACCTACATGTTTATGGATGGATTTATGTTCACACTTAGCTCATGTGTGAAGCTTAAGACGTTATTAAAAGTTAAAATCAAACCTAAATTCCACCTGAAGGTATTCGATACTTAATTTGGTACCAGTTTGGCATTTTCCAGAAATTTGGTACTTAGTTCGGTACTAGTTTGAAATTTTTCATAAATTTGGTACATAGTTCAGTACTAGCTTAATAGTTCGGAAATAGTTATGGGTAGTTATGTCTAGATTTGGAGGAAAGTCAAATTGATGCCATGTGGAATCCTTTCCATCTCCAACAATAATCTAATACATTCCCAAATCATAACAAGACTATTTTTAAATATTATTTGTAACTTTGATTATAGTACATGATTTAGATTTTAATGGAAGTTGATATCATCCTTTGGACCATGACTTCCTCTCTACTGTAATATAAAATAAATAGATCTGCATGAGAACTAAGGAGGGAGGGCGCATGGAGGAATTTTATTATTATTTTGAGTTGGTTTTGTTAATGGATTTTAACTTTCGTCTGTAATGGAGATTTAATTCTTAAATTTCTAAGCAACATTCTGATCTGAATTAGTTGTTGGGAATTCTGTCAATTCAGTAAGGGCCCCTCAACTCAGGTAACACCCTGATTTTTATTTGTAAAGTAGGTTAATATTCAGATTTATTTTTTTATGATTCCATATTTTATTTGATGGTATTTTTAGTTTTTTCAATAGATTTGTATTTCACACATTCTTAAATCTATTGTTCTACCTTCAGATCTGTTAAGTAAAAGTTATTATGATCATATTACATTTAATCTTCTCAGGTTTAAAAGTTAAGAAATCTTGAATTGGTTTCTTAATATGTTTTCATACCCAGAATTTTAATCTACAAATTTTGTGTACTTAATTCAGTACTAATATTCAAAATTTCAATTTCCATACTTTCCGTACTTAATTCGTTATCATATTTTGTACTAGAACAAGGTATTAAAAAATATGTAACTTGCCGTTTAGGATTCTTCAATTGATTGGAACTTTTCCAATACTTGGTAAAATATTCATACAACGATATGGGCTTCTTCCCTTCTTCTTTTGTTGGTTTCCTTCTTGAGATTTGGACAATACCTCTTGTAGTGCCCATATTCATGACAACCATAGCATTAAACCTTGGCCATATTCTTCTTCTTTTTCCTTCAACCTGGTTTCTTCAATTTTGCCTAGTGGCCAAAGATCATTGAATGGTGTTGCTTATTTTTTTCCATAGATTCTTGATGTAAAATTGCCCCATTCCTCTGGAAGTGCATTAAGCACTATCAAGCTCATTTCCTTATCAGACATTATTTCTCCCAACTCTTGTAGTTAGTCTCTAATTTCAGACACCCTCATAAAGTATGAGGTTAATCCTTCTTCTTTTGATACATTCATCTTGTAGAGTTCTTGTCTTAATGAGATCACTTCTCCTGCAATGCTTACAGAGAAAAATTCTACAAGTTTTTCATATATTTCTTTTGATGTTTCCAACTTTGATACATAGGGAATTAGGGGATCTTTGATGGATTATATGAGAATCCTTTTATCCCTACTTCCCCTTTCATGTACTTTGCAAGATATTGAGCTTCTTCCTTTGGAGGTTTAGTGATTGAGCCCTTAACCTGTTCCATGATTTCATTTTCTATGAGGATCAAATTTGTCCTCTTCTTCCATGCAAGAAAGTTTGATTCCCCAACTAACTTGTTTCTTTCCTTGCAAAAATACATTTTGATGGATTCATATGTCAATATAAAGATATTTACTTGAGAAGACACTCCCTGATGACAATATATTCAATATGTTGCCTTCTTGATTTTTATTATGATAAATATAGAAGATGTCTTCTTGATGAATATGTCTTCCTTTAGAAGAGGTCCTTCAAAGAGAGGGAGATCACCTTGATTCCTTGATGATGAAGAAAATGCATTCCCCTTGATTTTTTTCTTCAAGATTCTCTAATCTATAGTTATTCTTTATTTGAGTAGAGGTAGGGTGTTTTTAGGTCTCCTTCTTTGAGGTGATGATTATGTGAGGTTCCCAAGAATGCTTCAAGTGTACAATCCTTTGAACGAACTAGGGTTTTTGAGGTCTTCTTTAAAAACTTCCTTCTTCAAGATGATGATGTAATCCTTGTCCTTGTGATGCCTTTGAGATGAGAGGTCCTTTTTTATGATTGATGCTCTTGATGATATTCTAGTGCTTCGTCCCTTGAGTGTCATTCTTTAAGTTTCCCTTCCTTCTCTTTCCAACTTAGCTTTGATACCATGTTCAGAAATCTAGAGGTGGAAAGTGTAGGAGATTTCTTTTGCTTTGATAATTGTTTATGATGTATTTTAACTTTTAAATTAGCTTCTTCTTTATCTTAATTATTATTAATGTTTTCTCATTAAACAAATACCAAACCATAAATAACAATGAGACCAAGGACAAAAGATATAGGCGATCAACCAGGGCCAAAACCTCTCCAATATGAGAGGAAACCCCACAAGAATTCTTCTTCATACAGAATCTTCAATTGACAAATTCCAAGACCTAGACCCTTAACCATAGACCCTCCTAGACCAAGTCAAATTTGTTCCTTGATGTGTTTCCCTTCCTTTAAGTCAACGATGGTCAAAATTTCTTCCAAACCTCAAACTTCGACCCTTATTCAAAACTTTGGCTTGTTGTAATAGGACTGTAGTTTCGGCCCCTTTTCTGCAGTAACCCTAGATTCCTCATGATACTAGAAGATGGAAAAAATTGTCTCCTCTTTCTTTCGCTTTACTTGATTTTCTTTGCTTGATATTTTGGCTTGTAGATGGGACTGTAATTTTGATTTTTTTTGTTGCAGAAAGATGCCCTAATGGTTCACATGTGTGGAAGAGAATAACCCTAAATAGATGCACAAAATGCTTTGATCTTATTCCTTCTACTACTTCTTAGCTTTGTTGGAACTAGACTTATTTTTCTTACTTGATCGAACACTTTCTTTGTTTGAACGAATTTGGCCTTGAATGAGGCTAAGTTACTCTTTATATAGGCTTCTAGATTCTGTTATTAGCTCGACATCTCCTTCTAGGTAGGCCGACTAGCTCTTTAAGGGCTGACTTGAAGTTTGCACCATGACCAGGTCTTGAAGGGTCTTTTTGACTCATCTTTGACTTACATATATTATTTTACAATATGTAATAAGCCCATGAAGGATCTTTCATACATGACAATGACTCTATAGAATTGTAGACTTAATGAAAATCCCTAGAAGTTCTAAATGGGAGCTTGAACTATAAAATAATTTTCCTTCAGCGTAAAACCCATGCCTCAAGATCAACAATAATAAATTATTTTTCTTATTACATCAAATAGATAAAATCATTATTATCTATGTCATTATGAATACCGAACCTAGTTACATATTTCAACAAATAAAATATGGATTTTCAGTCATACAAGTATGGACTCCCTAAAACAATTCCGCAAATATTAATGGTACAACATCAAGCTCTACCTCATCTATAAAATTAGTAATGATGGTGAATTTTAATTTACATGTTCTTCTCACTTGTAATTTAGCATCATCACATACCCACCCCAAAGGGTAAGGTTTAGTATGAGGTGTAGTTTCTAGATTAAGTTTCTTGACAATTTCTTCAGAGATAAGATTGACTTGGGATTCACTATCAAACAATGTATCAACCTTAGTATGTTTTGTAATGGCCCTTATATGGAAAATCACACTTCTTTCTTTATAATTTTGAGATTCAATAGGCTTACTAGAAGAACTAGTACTTGCATTAGAAGTTATACATTTCATTCCCATGGTTGTGATTTTGGTTTCATCACCTGAGTCAAATCCTAGATCTTGTTGAGTTGTAGCAGTAGCATTTTGTTTCCCCTTGTTATTGAACTTATTTGGTCATTTCTAGATGTAGTTTCCAACAATGGTATTAATCATGGCCATATTTTGCACAATGTTTACAGGTAAGTTTATCTCCCTCTTTCTTGACAGTATAATTCCTTTTTCCTTTGCCTTTAAACTTGCCCTTAACTTTGTCTCCAGATTTGGAAGGTTTCTTGACACTCTCCTGAGGAAAATTATTTCCTCTTGATTCTAAATGAGTTTCCTAAACACATACTTCATCTAGATTGGTGGGATTAAACATAAGTATAGTATGTCTCAAATAATTGTGTAATCCACTTATGTATTTAAGGAGAGTATCTTGTGAAGACAAATCAATGCTAAAGATTAAATCTCTTCTTCTAAATTATTGTCTGTAACTTTGGACACTTTGACCTTTAGTTTGTATAAAAAATTTCCAATCCATAATTTATTTTTTCATGTAAGCTAATGGATAAAATTTCCTTCTTAATGCAGCTATAAAATCATTCCAAGAAGAGATAATTTTACCACTTTTCTTCAAGTCTTCTTTAGTTCTGGCCTCCCACTAGATGAGGGATAAACTTTCCAAGCGAAGAGAAGCAAGTTGTATCTTTGTGTTGATGCCTCGAAAATCGCTGCAACAACATTGGGGGATAACCACCCGGTCCGGACCTTAAAGCAGCTCCTTTTCCTTTTGGTGTGGTGGCTCTGACTGGTTTAACTAGGTCCAGTTACCTTCTCCCTATCGCTATTGGTTTATGATGTATCTTTAACTACCAATAGACAGGGATATCAGATCACTTCTTCTTGCTGATCAGGAAAAAGAATGACCCTTAAGCTGATTTGGGTTCAGCCAAGCCACAACTAAAGTTTTGCCTCTTTGAGGAGAGGACTTAAAAGAATGTAGAATTTACTCTAAATGCAAGCTTATTCTATAATGCAAGCAAAAGAAAGTAATCTAAATCCTATCTTAATTAGGCAGATATAGATCTAACCCAACTAAGAGCAAGATAATTAAAGTATTGGGATTTAAATATGTCTTGTTTATAATGAATATCAAGTTAATGAAATAGTTCAATTAACTGATATTATGGTTACCAAAACACATCCTATTGGGACCTATCAACTGAAATAATAAACCAACAACATTCCTGAAAGTAGTTCACAAAAATGATATTAACTATCAAATCAGTAAATCCAATAATTGAATAATGACATGTGGAAATAGTTCACAACACATTACCATTCAATAAATCAGTTTTATAAGACAAATTTCTAAATAAATAGTTACTCAGAAATCAGATTTTAACTCATAAGAACAGAGATACCTAATAACAATATTGAGACAAATTACCCATGTTGACAATAGTGCACAAACATGAATAAAATGAGACATTCATGTTACCATCAAATGAAATTGATATTTGAAACAATAGTATTAGAAATACCAATTTATTGCATCCATTTTTCTGATCTTGATCTCCAACAGTCCTTTACATTGCTTGAACTTCTGCCTTCAAAACTAGAGCCACAATAGTGCAAACTCTGCCCCTCATACATAATTCAAGATACAAAGGAAAAATCCTCAATAATCCCCAGATCTGAGATTTTCTCTCCTCTCTCCTACAACTCTAAATTCCTATTACAGTTGTGCTTTTAGAAGTCTACAATTGCAGAGGAGAGCAGCCCCCAAATTACATTCTGCAATCTATTATTTATACTATTTGCAAAGGAATTTTGGAGATGAGAGTTTGTTGAAGAGAAATCTGCCAAATACGATTTTATTTGTTTGAAATTCCAATTTTTAATTGCTGGAGCCTTCTCATTGATTGAAATCATTTTCTTCATATTTCTCCCACTGTTTTCCTGCAAAAAGAAATCAAAATAAATTAAGATGCAATCAAAATATCATTTCTGGCAATTAAATCAAATCCAATCAAATTCTATTTAAATAAATAATTGAAAATAAAATGTAAGCTCTCAATTGATGCATGTGATGTTTTGATTGGCCAAGGATATCATTGACGAGTGAATCTGCAATTTAGAAAAGGCTTGGACAAATAAAAATAAAACTCAGAAAATTGATTTTGTTTTCAAAATTCGGAGCTTGATTTTCTGCCTGATTTTTTATCCAATAAATGACCAAATCTATTAGTGAAACCTCTTCAGAAATATTCTCCTTGATTTTATCTTTCCAACGAGCCGTCCTGGGTCTCATTTGGCCAAGTATAACTCAATCTATAAGCCTCCAAAGTTGATGGATCAAATCTGTCATGAATCTGGAAATTTTGTTGCTACGCTAAAAATTAGAATTAAAAACTAATTCTAAATTAGTATCCAATTAATTCTAATTATAAACTAAACTAATTATTAATTAACATTAATCTAATTAACTAATATATAATTAACTATTTATAAACAAATTTAATCTAATTAAAAACTAATTAATTTTAATCTAAATAATATTTAAATTTAAATTTAATCAAATTAATTAATGTTAATTAATCTGATTAATTTGAAACTTATTAATTAAATATTAAATATTAATTAATATTATATAACTACTTTAATATATTATATATTTTAAACAAAAAATATATATATACCACTCTACTTATAACTCATTCGTATGAATGAGTTTTAAAACTAAAAAAAAACACATGGGTCATGAACTTTGGTTAATGGTTTTAAGTTCATTCGTATCGGCGAATCGGATCGGGTGGTCATCGAGGTTTATTACAATGCAAAATCCCTGATCCAATATCGGATCGGGGGAATTATGGTTATCGGGGTTTTTTTAACTTGTCATATAAAAGTCTCCGATGCGATGTATTGAAATATATGTTTATTCTTTTTTGACTTCAGCTTTTTGGCGATCGGGGATATGGATGTATCGGGGGTATGGAATGACATGCGCCGATATAAGTCCCCGATGCGATCAAGTTTTATTTTATATATTATATTTTTTTATATATATTAAATTTTAATTTAATTAAATTAATTATATATTAATTAAATTTAATTAATTTAAGATTTAATATCATTTTTTATTTTGATTTCTTTTAATGAGGATTATTTTATAAACTACAGCCACTCTTAATAAAAGTAAAAATATAAAAATAAACTACAGCCACTTCGAAAATTTTGGGTTTTCGAGATTAATAATTGATTTGGAAATTGGAGTAAATTTCTTAAATCCCGATAATTAATGATTTGGCTGCATAACTAAAAATGGAAAAATGTTAGTAAAAACTCGCTATGGGTTAATATTTAAAATGAATGCGTTATTGAACTAATTTATTTACAAAATGCAATATTGTAGATTTTATGCATTTTTAACCCAGGCTACATAAATAATCAGACTTTCAAAGGAGTGCCATTTTCAAACCAGTTGACCAAATGAGGCGAAACAAGCATCAATGGGAAGCTTATAAAAAATCGATTTTAACAAAGCAATCAAAACAAGAATTCAAAGAAAATGAAAAATTGACAAATGCGTAGGGCAATCAACTAAATAAAAATCCAAAAAGGTGTTTAGCCAAAATTTTAATAGAAAGGGTCCCCATTATTTGAAGTGAACACATCAATAATGGGGAGGTTGTGTTTTTACCACAACAATGGCGACACATGGGAGAAGAACGAGTTATCTCTGTTTGATATGAATGAGATTTTCCTAAAATTAAAGTAAAAATAATTAAAGAAGAGAAAATTATTTTTGGAATACTTGACCAGGTTCATTAATCTGAATAAAAACAAGAATCATCTAACTGTAATTTTTCTTAAAACTTCTCATAAATTAAAATATTTCAAAACTCTATATCAATTCTTAATTAGTTGTATAGATAAAGCAGGGGTCACTTTACAGCTTAGCTTTCAAAATATACTCGTTTGTCATAGGTAGAGCCATTGCTGCCACCAAACATCTATAGTCTCGACAGGGTTACCTTTTAATCATCAATGATTCAGAATCCCATCTCTTTAAGAATTATTGACCTAGAGATAAATCCATTTATATATGTATTACTTTTTATTTTTTTATTTTTATTTTTATTTTTATTTTTTAAGTAAATCTTAAAAGCCATTGTCCTGGTATGGTAGCCAGATAGTTGACAATGCCATTCACTGATTAAAATTGGGCTGAACAAGCTGGCTCGTGATGACACTCTTTGTCTTATAATTGTTTGCAATCATAAGCCATTACCCTGGTTTGTTTAGCAGTGTTGGTAATGTCAGCCTATTTTTCCCCTATGATCATGGTAAGCAGGCTCATGATGAGACCTCTTATCTTTTAAGTTTAAATATATTTCTATTATACTCTAGAAAATAAGACTCTGGGATAGGGAGAATCATTGACTCCTTAAAAGTTAAGAATGACAATTTCAGAGTGAAAGGTGCTTTGCTGTAAAGTGTCTTTACTTGGTTAAAAATAACTTTTCTCGACTGATAATAGAACTTTGAAAGATCCTAATGAAATTTTGAAATCTCAAAATGATTACAATTTGATGAAAAAGAAATTTTTCAGATTTTATGATATTTTGCCAACTTCTCTTGATTGGTAATCTCTTCCTTAAGTATGTCTACCTCTATAATAAGAAAATCAAACTTCACTAAGAGATTTAAGAAAAAGCTAATAGGTGACTATTAACAATTTTTCTCGACGTATCCTGACCATTGTTAGGTAACAAATAGGTCTTCCATATAAATAATGGCAAAGTCACCAAAATCAAAGCTGAAATCCGAAGGAACATAATTTTTATACTAAAATGAGAAAAGAAATCAGCAAACAAAAATAAAAACGATGAAGTCTCTAAAAATGGAAAGGAAAATCCAAGTTTCGCAAGATAAACTCAAACAAGAATGTTTATACCAATGTCTCAACAATAAGAAGAGAAAGAAAATAATCGTGTAATCAATCATTCTCAGGTCGAGATTGGGTAAATCATACCTTGCAGGGTTGTGAGTGTTTTAGGCTTTTTGAATAGCAGCGATGATAAAATTCAGCCACAATGAAAACCTTTCTGTCTTATATTATTCTTCTTGTTTCAAAGCATCATCTTAATCATTTTTTAAATAACAGGAATGCTCAAAGAAACAAACTAAAGGTTCAGAAATTCCCTGGTGTAGCTATTTCGATGAAGACTATCGCTGCTTCTTGAAATTAAGCCAGGAGAAGAGTATGGACTTCGAAAATATGATCTGGCGGAGGATTGGAAGCTTCAAATGGAGAATTGCAAAACAAATTTTTTATATCAGAAAAACAAAACTGAAACTAAAGTAACGAACTAATGAAAGTGGGTATATGAATCTTACCATTGGATAATTGCTTTTGATCTTACCTAAAAGGTATCAGTTTCTCCAAACTAGCTAACTTCTTATTTTAATTAACATTAAAAACATGAAGAAGTCAAACTAACTAAAATCATATAACCCAAAATCATCATTTATTTTACTTACACTAGAGTAAGCAGTAAATGTAAAAATAGAATGCTTAGTGCTCAAGGGAGTTGAAATTAAAACAAATACATCAAAAATGAGAATGAGAATTTGCAGTAATGATTGTTTCTCAAAATATTATAAGTTTCATATAAATTCCATGATTTTATAAATTGTCCAGAATCGAGACCAAATCCAATATAATAAAATTTAAATATGAAGATAGAGAGGTCTCGAATTCTATTTTTAATTATGGAATTATATATTTAAAACTAAAATGTATGAGAAATTGAAATGATTTTTGTATGCTGCAATTTTGTCATCAATTGCCTTTTTCCCATAGTGGTTACCCAAGCTCGCTTTAACACATCACCTCATCGGATGATCCACACAACATGTTTCTTCACCATGCTTTAAGTTTAATTTTCAAGACTTCAATTTTATTGCTATGCCATATATTGATTAAATGTTAATGGCTTAGAGGCATGCATTGGAAGTTCTCGCATCAAAGGTTGCAATGGCGAATCGCCAATATGAGATCATGCGAAGAAAAGATGTGTTATGAGATGGAGTGATCGCATCATTGAAGCGTTGTTATATTGTGAATCGGGGACAGTCATGCTTCAATTCTTATATCGCACATCGCATCTTGCGATTTATATTTTGCACATTGCACATTGCGCATTGCAAATTTGGAATAATGATATGGCCATAAAAATGTGATGAAGCGATTGCAATATGGTCGATGCGGTGGATATCATAACTAATCGGCGATTGGCAAACTTAAGCATCCGATGTAACACAATATATTTCTTGCGATGCCGATATGTGATGAATAGCGGACCCGATAACTTTTATAATGAAAATTATTTTAACATATCGGATCCGAGACATCGGTCCTTTTAAAGTTATGCTCCTACCATTATTGCGATTGAACGGACGCGATATTTTTATGAATTTGTTTTGAATTTCATATCGGGTCTAGAATTATGTGCTCATCGCAATATCGGTAAAGTCATTTATCGGAGATCAGTGATTTGATCATGGAAGTATACTTCACTTGCAATCCTCCGATATGCGAAATGCGATATGGCATATGAGTAAGATAATACATCGGAGGTCTTTGATGAGCAAAGAAATGCTAAGAACTACTTCTGATGAAATCTTATGATGCGAATGGTCTTATGATATTCCTTGGAATTTTAATTGGGTTTTCTAAGTGAATAAAAGCAAAGTTAAAGAATGTTCAAATTCTAATGAATCAAAAATAAAATTTCCCTGAACCTGTTGCAATTTGAAATGGGTTTTCTGCTTACTTAAAGTTTCGAAAACAAATGAAAACCTATAAATAAAACAGAACACAAATAAAAAATAAACTAAGGAAAAGAGAAACTAATAAGAGATGAGAACAGACTTGCAAATGCGTACCTGGAAGGAAATTTTCTGCAAATTTTACCTTATAAATCTTCAAATTCTTCCTTTGATTTATCAAAAATTTTCCTTCGTTTAAAATCATCTCATTATTTATTCTAAATCTAAGTGTGCAATCAGCCTAAATAAAATCTGTTTATTCATGTTCAGGAAATATAAAATTTACCAGAGATAAATATGAAACTATGCTTTCCTTTTGAAGTGAATCAACAATTTATTACCTCTGCTCATTCCGAATTAATCTTGAGAAAAATCTGTATTGTTATAGCGACTGTTTAATAATACCTTTAGTAAATGAATATGATGCGTTTTGTAGCATCAGATAATAAACTAAAGATCAGAATGGGATAAAGCCACTAATTGTGGAAAAGTATCAGAACAAATTTGAATGTGTGCATTTAGGAAAATGGACATCCTTAACAAATTTCGAGGAAGATAATATGAACTTCATATGATTACCGTGAAAGGTTAGACTGACTAATAATGATTGAATTAGAATTAAGCTTATGATAGACAGTCATACATTTCATGGGATAATGGGATCATGAAGCTTTTATATCCTCAAATCCTTACCATATAAATTTCAAAAGAAAATCTTAGAAGGAAATCTTGAAATAAAGAAAAGTGGCTTTGAGGCGATCGATGCCAAGTGCAACCTTAATTGAATTTAATCAAGACATTATTCAAAATAGGCAGAGTAGAGGTATTGCTGTAAGGAATTTTAAAAAGAAGCAAGAATTAAAATTTTCTGATAGGGAAAAATGTTTTCGCTGAACATGTATGAGAAGGCTGATTGCTTTGTTTTATTTTTTTATCTACAAAACTGTTAAAAACAAATTAACTATACAAAACAAACTAACTAAATTAATTCTACTCCTATTCTAACCGTATACATGAAAATGAATAGGTATAGTCATATTTCCAGTGTAGCCATTTTCTCATTTTTATTCCCACATATATGTACAGTTCAAATGTTAGTAATAAAAATACAAATCTAACTAAACTGAGGAAAATAAATCTGAAATCAGAATGTACAGTTATTGTTAGCAACTTAATTAAAATCTCTTTCTCTTGAAATTTCCTTTCTAATTGAATACCAATTGGATCATAGAAATCTGGATGGATTTCTATTAAAAATTGGAAAATGTTCAAAGGAAGAGATAACAGGCCAGATTGTGAAGATGAGCTTTTAAATTCAAAGGCCTGGAAAGAATTGTTAGTATTATGTATAAATGTTAAATCATTGACAATTTTCCTTGAAGAAAAAACTTCCAAATAATTTTCAAATAAGTCAATGAAAAATGAATGGAAGTCTGTCAAATGACATGGAAAATTATTAATTGAATTGAATAGCTGGACAGATTGCAAAAATACACTCTCTTGTTGATATTGCCTTTGAAAAAATAGAAGCTTTTGATGAAACATTAACATTGATTGAAATTGAAATATTAATATCTTTTGATGCTCATGATTATAATATGAAACTTCAATTTCTCAATCGGGCAATTTATCAATTGAGTGTTTGATAGTAAGGTGTTCAATATGCCAGCGAAAAGTGTGAAAATTTTGCAAAATAAAATCAGAAAATAAATCTAAATTTAAACAACATAACTGTGAAAGAAAAACTAAAATGAAATCACTATTTGTACAACTAATGTTACAACACAATTGGGATTGTTTTGAAATAATTTTTTTTTTCACAAGGATTGGCTAGAATTATGAAATTTGGGTAATTTCGAATTCCAACTTGTGAAATAGAAAACGAATTATGATTATGAGTAGGAATGGGAGTTTGATCCTGATATGAATCATAAATTGGAATTTTTTCTTGAATGGTGAAATCATGAAGATAATTTGCTGCTCTAAAATGAGGATTAGTTGGGATAATTCCTAAATTGAAGCGTTCTTCATCCTCAGATGTTATTTGAATTTTATCATGAGGATTCTCTTGAGAAGAATAAAAATCAACATCCTCAATGTCAGAGTAATTATCATAAATGACCTCACAAGATTGCCTGGAATTCCCTTCGATTTCATCCAATATACCAAAACAAGGAGGAACAAAAATCTCATGTTCATTAGTGGCAAAAGAATGATCAATTAATGTTTCTTTATCTTGATAAAAATTTAATGGTAATTCATTTAAATCACCCTCTTTAATTTCTGAAATATCATTAATACTAAGAGGAAAAATATTACCATCATTGAAAATATCAGGATAAAGGGAAAAATGTGAACCTGAAACAATGCATTTAAAACTGTCTCTGTTTGAGAACTCTTGTGCATTATGCTCATTGTAAATTTCAGATTGCAGATCATTCCTTTGCGTGCGTATGCTTTCTTGAAGAACGCTGCTTTGCTTCTCTGATTTTGGCATTTGCTCATCATGGAGAAATTCAGAAATTTGTACAACAGTTTGCATTTTGATTGCTGGTTGTACTTGCTGATTTGCGATTTGATTTTCCGAATTTACTTCAAAGTAGCTTTCAGATTTCAAGGCGGCTTTTTCTCCAAAATTGTTGTTGTTGTCTTCTTGCATTTGAATAGAAATATTTTTCAAGCTTTGTGAAACCACTTCATCACAATTTATTTGCACATCCATATTGAGATTCTCATTTATATTAGAAGGGGATGAAACAAAACTTGAATTAATTTCATATGGATTGGGAATGGGTGGAAGAGAACAAATATATTCAAACCAATCTAATGATTCTTCTTCCGTAGGCTTATCTTCATCTTTAAATCTTAAGCAATTCAAATGAAATCGAATATTAAAATCATTAACAGACTCATTTTCAAACTTACGTAGATATTCAATTTCTTCACACACCTGTTCATAATCATAGCTGTCGAATTTACAAATGAAAATTGTAACAAATTGATCCCAGCTGTGGATTGAAGCAACTGGAAGAGTTCTACACCAGCTTTTGGCTTTTGCCACAAATGTAAGAGTAAAAATTCTGCATAAGATGCCTTCATCAATTCCTTGAAAATCATAATTTGAAATGTTTTGAATAAATTGAAAGACATGATTAAAAGTAGAAGAATTTCTCTTATCATTAAACTTTACCTGAGACAAGAGTCTTACCACTTCGAGTGGAGTATTGGAGGATGCACGTCCATGGATGCAACTCCAAATTGGAAGTTTAAGAGGAGCCATCCCAATAAATAAAATATTAAAATTGAAAAGACTCTAATAGACAAAAATCTCAGCCCTCCTTCTAGCGCCAAAAATATTGATGCCTCGAAAATCGCTGCAACAACATTGGGGGATAACCACCCGGTCTGGACCTTAAAGCAGCTCCTTTTCTGTTTGGTGTGGTGGCTCCGACTGGTTTAACTAGGTCCAGTTACCTTCTTCCTATCGCTATTGGTTTATGATGTATCTTTAACTACCAATAGACAGGGATATCAGATCACTTCTTCTTGCTGATCAGGCAAAAGAATGACCCTTAAGCTGATTTGGGTTCAGCCAAGCCACAACTAAAGTTTTGCCTCTTTGAGGAGAGGACTTAAAAGAATGTAGAATTTACTCTAAATGCAAGCTTATTCTATAATGCAAGCAAAAGAAAGTAATCTAAATCCTATCTTAATTAGGAAGATATAGATCTAACCCAACTAAGAGCAAGATAATTAAAGTATTGGGATTTAAATATGTCTTGTTTATAATGAATATCAAGTTAATGAAATAGTTCAATTAACTCATATTATGGTTATCAAAACACATCCTATTGAGACCTATCAACTGAAATAATAAACCAACAACATTCCCAGAAGTAGTTCACAAAAATGATATTAACTATCAAATCAGTAAATCCAATAATTGAATAATGACATGTGGAAATAGTTCACAACACATTACCATTCAATAAATCAGTTTTATAAGACAGATTTCTAAGTAAATAGTTACTCTGAAATCATATTTTAATTCATAAGAACAGAGATACTTAATAACAATATTGAGACAAATTACCCATGTTGACAATAGTGCACAAACATGAATAAAATGAGACATTCATGTTACTATCAAATGAAACTGATATTTGAAACAATAGTATTAGAAATACCAATTTATTGCATCCATTTTTCTGATCTTGATCTCCAACAATCTTTTACATTGCTTGAACTTCTGCCTTCAAAACTAGAGCCACAATAATGCAAACTCTGCCCCTCATACATAATTCAAGATACAAAGGAAAAATCCTCAATAATCCCCAGATCTGAGATTTTCTCTCCTCTATCCTACAACTCTAAATTCCTATTACAATAGTGCTTTTAGAAGTCTAGAATTGCAGAGGAGAGCAGCCCCCAAATTACATTCTGCAATCTATTATTTATACTATTTGCAAAGGAATTTTGGAGATGAGAGTTTGTTGAAGAGAAATCTGACAAATACGATTTTATTTGTTTGAAATTCCAATCTTTAATTGCTGGAGCCTTCTCATTGATTGAAATCCTTTTCTTCATATTTCTCCCACAGTTTTCCTGCAAAAAGAAATCAAAATAAATTAAGATGCAATCAAAATATCATTTCTGGCAATTAAATCAAATCCAATCAAATTCTATTTAAATAAATAATTGAAAATAAAATGTAAGCTTTCAATTGATGCATGTGATGTTTTGATTGGCCAAGGATATCATTGACGAGTGAATCTGCAATTTAGAAGAGGCTTGGACAAATAAAAATAAAACTCAGAAAATTGATTTTGTTTTCAAAATTCGGAGCTTGACTTTCTGCCTGATTTTTTATCCAATAAATGAACAAATCTATTAGTGAAACCTCCTCAGAAATATTCTCCTTGATTTTATCTTTCCAACGAGCCGTCCTGGACCTCATTTGGCCAAGTATAACTCAATCTATAAGCCTCCAAAGTTGATGGATCAAATCTGTCATGAATCTGGAAATTCTGTTGCTGGGCTAAAAATTAGAATTAAAAACTAATCCTAAATTAGTCTCCAATTAATTCTAATTATAAACTAAACTAATTATTAATTAACATTAATCTAATTAACTAATATATAATTAGCTATTTATAAACAAATTTAATCTAATTAAAAACTAATTAATATTAATCTAAATAATATTTAAATTTTAATTTAATCAAATTAATTAATGTTAATTAATCTGATTAATTTGAAACTTATTAATTAAATATTAAATATTAATTAATATTATATAACTACTTTAATATATTATATATTTTAAACAAAAAAATATATATATACCACTCTACTTATAACTCATTCGTATGAATGAGTTTTAAAAATTAAAAAAAACACATGGGTCATGAACTTTGGTTAATGGTTTTAAGCTCATTCGTATCGGCGAATCGGATCGGGTGGTCATCGAGGTTTATTACAATGCAAAATCCCCGATCCGATATCGGATCGGGGGAATCATGGTTATCGGGGTTTTTTTAACTTGTCATATAAAAGTCTCCGATGCGATGTATTGAAATATATGTTTATTCCTTTTTGACTTAAGCTTTTCGGCGATCGGGGATATGGATGTATCGGGGGTATGGAATGACATGCGCCGATATAAATCCCCGATGCGATCAAGTTTTATTTTATATATTATATTTTTTATATATATATTAAATTTTAATTTAATTAATTAATTATATATTAATTAAATTTAATTAATTTAAGATTTAATATCATTTTTTATTTTGATTTATTTTAATGAGGATTATTTTATAAACTATAGCCAATCTTAATAAAAGTAAAAATATAAAAATAAACTACAGCCACTTCGAAAATTTTGGGTTTTCGAGATTAATAATTGATTTGGAAATTGGAGTAAATTTCTTAAATCCCGATAATTAATGATTTAGCTGCATAACTAAAAATGGAAAAATGTTAGTAAAAACTCGCTATGGGTTAATATTTAAAATGAATGCGTTATTGAACTAATTTATTTACAAAATGCAATATTGTAGATTTTATGCATTTTAAACCCAGGCTACATAAATAATCAGACTTTCAAAGGAGTGCCATTTTCAAACCAGTTGACCAAATGAGGCAAAACAAGCATCAATGGGAAGCTTATAAAAAATCGATTTTAACAAAGCAATCAAAGTAAGAATTCAAAGAAAATGAAAAATTGACAAATGCGTAGAGCAATCAACTAAATAAAAATCCAAAAAGGTGTTTAGCCAAAATTTTAATAGAAAGGGTCCCCATTATTTGAAGTGAACACATCAATATGGGGGGGTTGTGTTTTTACCACAACACTTTGTAACATCATCATCAATATTTTGAATCCTACAATAGACTTTAATTTGATGAACCCAATTATCCAACTTTTCAGCATTTACTTCCCCATTGTACATAGGAAATTCAAAATTGACATCAAGCTTAATCAAAGGAGACATAGCATGTCCTTTTGGAGATGGAGGAGGAGTATGTTTATGAGATGAAGTAGGTGAAGAAGGAGGTGGAAGTGGAGGCTTGCTCCCAACACCACCATTACCTTTTGGATGATTTGAACTTTCTCCTTGCAATATTGTTATCCTCTCATTGTACAACACTTTCACCATCTCAGACATATCATAGAAATCATTTCTAAAAACTCTCTCATCCTCAGACATCAGCTCTTGTCCTTCTCCATGTGCCATCACTGGTGGAGTTTGTGGAGTTTGTGATCTCCTTGAACCAAATTGAGGGTTTGGTTATTCAAGCACTCCTCTTGTTCTCAATTCAAACCTTGTAATCATTCAAGAAAACACTTGCAAAAATTGTCCAACCTTCACAACAACCATGCTTTGATACGAAACTGATTTGAAATTAAGATAGAAGGTTTCATGTAAATTTTTGCAAGCTAGTTTATGTTTTATGGGCAATGGATCGAAATTGAGAAAACACACAAACTAAGTTAAATTTTGCATATTTTAACAATGAAAAATCAACAACAAGCAATATCAAAAGACAATAATTTAATGACAGAGTTCACCCCTCCTGGCCTACATATCGAGGTCTAGCTTTCAATGTTGGCCCTTTAAATTATATGCTCAAATGTATAATTACATTAACATACAATGCTCAAATTGAAAAAATAACATTGCCTTTGTGTCTAGAACACCCAAAAACCCCTGTGTAGGCTCTTCTTAGTCTTAGAAAGGCTAAAAAATGATCAAGTTAGGCCTCCTTCTTCATTTCTTTGCTAATTGTTCTACAGATTCATCCCTCTATCAAAACTGGCAACGAAATTTGGCTTTGGTGGCCTTGAAAAGTGACAATTTTGTAGTTCTAGGTGGCGAGATCAGCCATGAAACCTGCCGATTTTGGTGCAAATTGTCGAACCATTAGTCGTACCCTTATTCTTCTACCCACGGTTCAACAATATGTAGTCATATGGCTGTGGGACGCATGCCATGGGCAACGTGACCCGTTGGCCTCGCTCCTGGTCATGTTACAGTTATGGAACCGAGGGCTTAGCGTGAGCCAGGTGCCACATGCCCACCTCTCTCTTCACCTTCCACCAACGGTTACTTGGTAACAATGGAACCCAAGGTTGAGGCCATGCGCCCCACCCATCCTGCCTTGGCTCTTTGTCACCATACATCAACACGAGTTGGGTCTGGCCTGGTTGGGCAAGCATGTCGACCCAACCCTCCCCCCAATGCATCAACACTAACTCCTTAAATAAATATATGTCATGTAACTACAAAGAGAACTGCCAGTGGAGCAGTGGTATGGCACCTATTTCATAGTTGTGAGTTCATGGGCTCAAACCCCGTGGAGCATAAATCGGTTGACTTAAGAATTTTTGGTCCAATCTGGGGTGGCACATGGCACCCCATGATTAGGTCATGTGTCAACTAATCATTTTACCAAGTGTCCAATCATCATTCGTTGTTGCTATCCAATTTCTGAATGCCAAGTGTCAGCTCGGGATTGGCCGGTTCGACCATTGTACTTCCCAATAATCCTACTTACATCATATGGACTGCCCTTGGCATCTGTGCACTATCCAGTCAACCTTGCAAGTTGACTTTTTAGTTTGCCAAAAACTTCATAATGTCATAAATTCCTCATACAATGTTGGATTGAGGTGATTCAAACATTGTTCGAATAAAAAATGATGAGAACTATGATTTGGTGCCATTTTTGGGAGAATTTGAGCACTTTGAGACTTGAGCATATTTTTTATCCCTTGTATCAATTTTATCCATGCCACGGAGGTAGAGAATGACATGCAAATGAGGGGAAGATGGAAGCATTCCTTAGGGTTAGCAAGGAGCTAGATTCTTTTCCCATGAGTCAACTACCACCTATTTCAATGTGGTTCCACCAGAGACTAGGAAAGAAATATGCAAGCTATAGACATAGGAAGGGATTGAATTTCAATCTCATTCTTATTTAGAGATTATGGAAGATATGTCAACATGGGTTCCTGACCTTGGTCATACTGGGGGTAGGAAGAAGCAATACTTAAAATCGATGGCTCTTCTTTGGCATATGAAGACCATCTTGGGTCTGGTGTTGAAAGAAAAAAAAGTTTAAAGATATAATGTCTTCGCTTCCCTAGAAAAAATTAAGAGGATACTTAAGAATCAAAGGTTTTGTCTAGACAGGTTTGATTCTCATTTGGCACATATAAAAATAAATACCATCTGCAATTCAGATAGTGGAGACTTGATGGACCCCCCAGGTTCTAATGCAAGGGTCCCTGCTAATATCTCATCCTCTGAAAATGACAAGTGAGCATGAAATATGATTTTCAATGGCTATGTTTTTGGTCAGTGTTTCCAGGTGTGGTGGTATGAACTATGGTGTTTTTCCTTTAGCTCATTAGTGCCTATTCAAGTCATGCGACTATGAATATTACTATCTTTCTTTCACCGATCCTAGTAAAAGTATGTGGGTTTGTTCATTGTGGGTATTATTTTTTGTTTATCATGATAGTTATTTTTTTGTTTATCAAGATGCCTCCCCTGGCATGTTCTTGGTATGCCAGAAGGCATTCACTGAATAGGAAGCCAAGGGACCATAATGTTGATGTGGCATTTGTATATTTTGTATTTGCAATGACGTCATCTATGGTGTTATAAGTAATTTTCATGTTTGTTTAGTTTGAGAATGCAATGGAATTGGGTGAACATATCGTTGTGACCTAGGCACATAGTCTAGTTGATCTCTTCTCCTTTGGTTTTTCATGTAGGTATTAGAGTTTGGTTCTTAGGTTGTAGATATTAGAGAAGTAAAAATGAACTCCTGATGAAGCTTTCTAAAATATCAATGTAAACATGTTTTATTGAGTAATATCAAAACTTCAATTAAATTTTTATTTTTATCAATAAAACATTTTTACTTGGTAAAATTACATAAAACTATATATAAAAAAAAAAACACAAAATTGATAATTATAATTATAGTTAATAAAAAAACTAGCCTATATCTATCTTAACTTCAGATCTACCAAGAACTAAGAAGAATAAAATCTCTTGAGATGAAAAACTCTTTTAGAGTGAAAAACCATTTGATCTCTCTCCACTCTTGGTAGATCCAAAGTTAAGATGGTTCTAAGCTGGTTGATATTACAACCTAGTATGAAGGAGATGTGGTAAAAATATTTCACTCTCACTCTCTTCCATAAATAAATAATTTCAATGTACATGTGAAGTAACTTAATTTTATATCAAATTTAAATAAAGATAAAGTAAAAAAAAAAAAAAAAACAAACAAACAAACAAACAAACAAACAAAAAACTTATATTTTCACTTTTTAGCATGAAAAAGATAAATAGTTCTTGTACTTCTTAAAAATATTTCAATATAAAACGTATATACATGTTAACTAATTTATTTAAATATCAACTTCATATATCTGTATATAATAATAATAATAATAATAATAATATAATGCCCAAAGAAAATAAGTAATTGAAAGTAAAAAATTTCAATTATTTTGTGATAAGAGTAATAAGATAGAGATGTGTCAATCAATTCTTAATATAAAATTAATGTCATATATATATATATATATATATATATATATATATATATATAGGACAGATTATATTTCTATTAATCAATCTAGATTCCATTACATTCAAAGGAAACAACGTTCCCACAACCCTACAAAAATGCTCTAACCAAAGTCTATGAGTATTCATAGATGTCTTCTCCATATTTTCTACAACATTTTTCTTATAATTTTTCCAAAAAACCCCATTTATGTTGACATACTTACATAACATAAGAAACTAATCCTAAATAGTAACTACCCAGATAAGTTTGGTTCGTGATGCTCAATTTCTTCCATGTCTGCCATGACCGCTTCCTCCTGCTAGCCTACTTCCACTACTTCATTCTTCTCAATCTCCTGTTGTATCTCCAATCGAATGATGAAATCTGGAGGGAGAGCTTCCTGCTCAACATGTGTCGAATCATGGTCACCTCTATCCTTGATGCCAAACACTTATTTTAACACCAACACAACAATAATCTCCACCTTCTCCTCTAAATTATCCACCTTACTTTCAAGCTTCTCTATCTTTGACATGATTACCTCTATTGCTTCCTACACATTCTCCACATCTTTCTGCAAGCCCTCTAGTTGCCCTGAATCTAGAGTAAAATGAGATTGGGCCTCAGAAATAATTTTTCCTCCAATCCAAGATATAATATCCTCCACTTCCTGCCTGAATGCATAGAATAAATCCTTATAGGAGCCTCCAATGCCACTGCCTAGCAAGGAAGCCATTTCTTCAGCACGACGGGATTGAGAAGCAATCCACAGTGCATAAGCCCTCCACAACCATCTTCTTATAGCCAAATTCAACTCCAAAATGACGACACGAGAGGTCCCTTCATTTTTAATACTATTTGATATTACACACCCTACAACTGAATTGAGATACATTTCTTCTTTCTCTAGAATGTAATCCCACTTGCTCAACCTAAGATGATCCTCCTCGATCTCAGAGAACACAATTCCTTCAAAACTGCTCAACCTTAAATCTTGAATTACAGTCTCCCAGTTGTTTTTATTCATGTATTTACTCCTCTTAATTAACCATATGTTGGGTGAAGGGTGCAACTTATCGCCAGGACACCCACCCCAGAAAAAATGTGTCATGGAATGAATAAGGCATTTAATCATCCTCTCAGTAGATTTACCCTTCTCAATATTCCTCCTACACTCCTAGATTTTCAATTTATTAATTATCACTGGATGTGAAATATGGATATTGCGTCCTCATCCTCCCTTAGTTCACCTTGCTCCAATTTAACGACCTAATTGGCTTGATCATCTGTTGTCACATTGTTTTCCCTCTTGATATGGTAAAACTCTATAGTTTCAAATTTTTCCATTATCATATAAATTCTTTGCATGGTTGGCCTTAAGTCAGGATCCTTGTTGTGAGAGAAATTGACACATTTTTGGATGACGATGAGAGAGTCTCCAAAAACTAATAACTATGATATTCCTTCTGCTACTGCCAATCTAAGCCCTTGTCAAAGTCCAAATTCTTGCTCCTGATTATTTGTGGCTACTTCCAATCCCTAGGAAAACTTTTTTACTACTTTTCCATCGGGGTGATAGATAACCCCTCCCACTCCAGCCTTGCCTGTCATATTTAAAAATATTATTAAAAAAAAATAGCTATAAATAAAATATTTTAATATGTGGAATTAGGTAATATTTAGGTGTAATTAAAAATATATTAATAATAAAAAAATGATTAATATGGACGTGATCCATAAATAAAATATTCAATGCCCATATTAAGTAAAATGTTTCAATCTCAACTATGTATATATTATTTATGGTTTAAACAAAATAAAACAATAATTTCTTATTGTTAAAACATTTCAATAAATCTTATTATTCTACAACTTCGATCAATTTTTGTCTAAAATCTAGCAAAGATTTGTTAGAGTCTACATAATTCAAGTTCCCAATGGGATTTTCAAGTGGTTAAACCCATTTATGCATTCAAAAATGCAATTTAAATAACAAAAAAAGTGTGTGTGTGTGTGTGTGTGTGTACACCATTGATCTACCAGAGATTAAATCTCTTAAAGTACAAACATTTTTCAATTTTTACACTCAAAAGAGATTTGCACCTTAAGGAATTTGATCCTGATTGGCTCTTGCTAGATCTATAGTTAAGTTGGATCTATACTAGTAAATATTATGTTTTGTCTTCAATCAATAACTTCCAAAGATCAACTACTATTATTAAACCACATACAACTATTTCATGAATGCTACAAATAGACCCATTACAATATGTCTCCAAAAAATTCAATGCACATAGTTGGAAAAACCAATTGTTCACCAAACCATTCAAGTTAATATTCTTTAAATATATTAAATATTATTTTATGTTAAATGATTTTAAAAAACATATATGATAATATTTAAATAACATTTAAAAAAAATGTTATATTTTATAGTCAATATCAAATAATTAATGATTTTTTTTGGGATTGAAACATTATTATTTTGAAGGGAAGGATGGATCTCAAGCGGGTTTCTTTCAACTTCGGATTTTCACCATGCATCATCATTGGTCACAAGCTCGAGACATGTATCAAAGGAAAGCTATGAAATGGATACGTGTTGAGAGGTTTTTCATTGATGTCAAAGCAAGGGCAAGCCTTGGTAAAATTCAAATGACTAATATACCCATAACATAATCCTTTCCACACATGTTCTAAGGCTATGGCATTCAAATGAGTGAAAAATACAGTCCTACCAAGAAAGGAGGATAGGAGGAGTTTTTTCCATGTCAAACATTGATAATCCAAAAATACCCTAAATCACATAGAGGGAAGATGGTCAATGATGTATTCATGTAGATTCCTCACCATATTCTAAAGGCATTGTTATTTCAATTGGAGAGAAACAAGAGGAAAATCATGTGGAATTTCATTCTTTTACTTATGAATCACTCGTTAGATTTTATTTTTCAATAATTCATGACTTGTTTGTGCATACAAAAATAAATAGTTGTATTCAAAAGTTGGCTCCAAAAAAATACATAGGTCGAATCTCCTCAAAAGATATGTCAGTTCGAATAGGTTTGAACTAGTATTTTAGAAGCTAATCTCTCCTCCATTTCAGCCTCTACTCACCCAAGCAAGAAGACAAGAAAAAGAGCTCAGGTTTCAGGAAAGAATAATGTTCATATCTCATGAAAATGAAGAAAAAAAGTGATGAAGAAACACTTGAATTTGGCTTTTGGTTTTATGGTTTTTGGGTTATTGTTTTTGTGATTCTCTTGGGAAATTTTTGGACCAGATCTCAGTCCTCAAAACTCTCTAAACTTCAAACAAGATGCAAGGGAAAAACTCAGCTCTCTGACTGAAATTTATGGCCCCTTGTGACTGTAATTTTTGACCCTTTGAAGACTGTAATTTTCAACCCCTTGTGACTATAATTTTTGGCTCTCTGAAGATTGTAATTTTCAGCCCTTTGAAGATTGTAATTTTTGGCCCTCTTAAGAGTGTGATTTTTGACCCTTTTTAATTCAGAACATGGCCCCCATTTGGCACAAAAATTTAGACCTTAGGAGCAGTCTTTCAAAGAAGTATCTTCAACCCTTTTGAGCAGACTTCTTAGCCTTACCTAGAGTAGATCCTTCAGTCTCTTGAAGCAGAAAACTCATCCTAATTTTTTGTATTTGCGGAGCTCAAAAATTGGATTTGTGACAAGGGAATTTATATGAAATTTCAAATATTTGTGATTAAGTCTAAAGGCCTCAATTCGACTTGTGATAATTGTTGCTTTCATTTAGATTAGTTTGAATATTGAAAGGGTTTTATTTGGAGTAGGCTTAAAGTAGCTTTTGGAGGAGCCACTAAAGCACTCTCAAGGCCACTTGTAGCAGATCTGAATTGTACTAAGGATAGTCATTATTGGAGAATGTTGTAGTATTTTGAAAAGCCTTGTTTCGAGCAGCCGACCTGAATTGAATGAAGGACTGTCATTATTGGAGCATGTTGTAGTAGTAGTTTGAAGAGACTTCTTTGGAGTAGCCTTAAAGGCACCGTTGAAGCATAACTGAAGCTTTGCTACAGTAGATATAAAACCTTTGTTGGAGCAAACATCGAATACCTTATTGTAGTATATTTGAAGCATCCTTGGAATAGGTTTTGTAGACCTCCTTTTTAAGTACTCTTGAAGACACTTTGCAAGAGATTTTGGTGACCTCCTAGAAAAAAACCTTAGAGCTTCTTTAAAGAAAATTTGAAGATGACATTGAATAGATTTAAGAGAAACCATTGAAGAGAATTTGGATCAGTATTTATAGTCCTTCTTGAAGCATACCTTGAAGACCAGTTTGGAGCCAGTATTTAAATCTGAGGATTGGAGGCCTCATACAAGGTTGGAGCCTTATGAGAGACCATGTTAGAGCCTAGATTGAGATTGAGGATTAGAGTCCGAATACAAGGTCGAAGCCTTGTGAGAGACTAGGTTAGAGCATGGATTTATAGTTGAGGATTGAATTAATCATTCATGTTTGGAGCCTTGAAGGAGATTAAAAAAAAATTGTACAAGTTGGAGCTTGAATTTTTTATAAGAGGATTGGATTCCTCATTATTTTCATTAATAATTTTTTTTCTTCTTGTTTTACATCTTGTGTTTTTCTTTAACCAGTGATGTTAAATGGCATAATAAAACAATTGTAATGAAATATTGGTTCACCCCCATCTCTTAGTATTTCCAACAATTGGTATCAAAGCTAGTACCTTCAAATATAGCCTAACAGATGGAAAGTATATCCTAGGAACAAAAATGGAAAAATCAAGAAAGAAAGGCTTCAAACTTTCTAAAGATATCTCCTAATTATTCATGAAATCAAAAGTAAATCAGGTTGGAAAAGCTCCACTATTTTATGGAACAAATTATGTGTCATGGAGCAAAAAAATGGATTACTATATGATGGCTCTAGCATATGAGGTATGGGAACTAGTTATTACTCGAAACACAACTATAGAGTACTAAAATGAATACAATGATAAAGCAATGGAATCAATCTTGAGTAGTCTATAATACTCTTTAAAAATCAAGGTGGGTCAATGTTCTTTAGCTAAAAGACTTTGGGAAAAACTACACAAACGTTATGAAGAATTTGGCTTTATTCCTGCTGAACCAACACTAGAATATGTGGAACAAGAGCATAAGGATGATCATGAATCAAAGAAAATAGATGAAGCATAAAAAACACGAAATATATTGAAGTAAAGGACGAAGTAAAACTTGAAGTAGAGATCATGGCTTCTCTAGAAGAAATAAATAGATTGAGAAAAGAAAATAAAGAGCTTGAAGAGGAGCATACATACCTTAATTGTACAAAGGAAGAAGTTGTTATCATAAGGTTCCAAGAAGAATAAATATCTAAGGACTTTAGCAAGCTTGAAGCAAAATTGCATCAATGGGAAATGAGACATGAAGAAGAAGTCAACTCCCTAAAAGTTCAGCTAGAATAAGGAAAGAGACCAGAAGAAGTAATGAAGACCCAAATTATGAAGTAAAATGGAGAATGTAAGAAACATGGAGAAGATATTCCCTCTTTGAGAAATGAATTCGACAAGATACACAAGAATATGAACACAAGTATTAGATAACATCTTGAGTTGCCAAAGGTCACCATTTGAAAAATCAGGTCTTGGTTATACAGGTGAGACTTCATGCAAAGATAATGAAAGCCCTAAATGACCTAAAATAAAAATCTGGGTAAAACCTAAGAGCCATATCCTTCATAGCTCTAGTCCTAGTGAAAGTAAGAAATGAAATCAAGATGAGTTTGGAAGAACCACTTCACCAAAAATTTATGTTGAGGATTTCAAGGGATTCATGCAATAATAAGGTTAAGAAAAGGTTTGAGGCTCCTCCAAGGAAAAGAAACTTCGATATATAAAGAGACTACTACTCATTTAGGTACATAAGGATTTTCTCTGGTTATTGTTATTCATGTAATAATTTTAGTCATAAATCTAGATATTGTAGAGTGTATTACAAGAATGACTATAAAGGCTATCGAAAAACCCTAGAGGTAAGCCTTCAGGTAGACATGACAAAATCCCTAATGGCTATAGAAATTATAGCCCATTTTCTCCATTTTTCAAGATATAATTTCATAAATGTCACAAATTTGTACTTATAGCATGAGATTGTAGAAGAAAAATGAGGTGGGCTCCTAAAAAATTCAAAGAATAAAATCTACCTACTAAGCACAAAGAAATTTCCACCAAATTTTGTAGAAGGAAAAAAGGGAAGCCAAAAATAGAAGAACATGATTTTTTCCTAAATTGTTGAATCATATTCAAGGACGAATGATTCAATCAGCCTCTTAATCATGATTTTATGATACTTAAGTCTGACCACAAGGGCATCAAGTTGTTCATGGCTTCAAAATGTAGGTTGCAGGCAAAAACTACTCAAATATAGCTAACCTCAAGTAGACTGGCTTATAACGATTTATGGATATTGTAAGGATGGAAATATGATCAAGGCTCTGAAGTTTCATAAGGACATATTTGTTGGCAATCTTCTTGTTGGCTCATTGATTTGTCATCATTCCAACTGTGTTTTTCACTCATTAAACCATTACTTCCAATCATTAATTTCACCATCCCGCTCACTTACCACAATTCTTCCCATAATTCTTCACAAAGTACCATGATGTTCCTTTATATTTCTAAGTAGTTAATTAACATTGATTTTCCTTTATTTTTAGTTTATTAAGGAGAATTATGCATGGTTTTAATAATGATAGTTTGACAGTTCAATATTCTACAGCTCAAGTCAATTTTCGTAGTTATCTCCATGGTTAAGGTAGTGACACCACTCTAGAAGGAAATCTGGCACATGGACTTGGTTCCTAGAAGCTCCAATATGGATTTTTGTTGGTCAAAGTCTACCCATCTCACACATGTGAACCTCTAGCAAGAAATCAAAGCAAAAACACAGCAGTTTTGACAAGTCAACTTCAAATGTATTTTCTAATAAAATGAAAATGAATTTTGGAAAACAAAAACATGGATGTTTTTCAACACGATCCCAATTATGTTCCCTATGGGAAGTTACCTCAAATTCGTCATCTTTTGAGAAAATTTTGGGGTTCTTTGGATACCTATTTTGTAGATTGTGTGAGCAAACAGTTTGGTAATTTTTCACAGCCAACGCCCAGTCACCAAAAAGATTGGAACTCATTGTTCTTTAGAAAATTCGTAGTAAGGAGATAAGTGTGATTAGATCTAGAATCATCTTTGATCCTAAAATCCTTCAAAATATATTTGGTTTTATTTTCATACTGATTTACAGAGATCTCATGGCCATAATATGCAATGAAATCCTAAGTTTCTTGTGGCCTCAAAAATCTCTAAATTTCAGTCCCTTTGATGAGAGGGGAGATCCGATGTCAAGGATTAATACTAATTTGTAATTGTTGCTACTGATTGAAGAAGAAACATTTTTTTTTTAATGAATTCAATCTCTATTATGACATAATTTTGAATGTGATTGGCAATTCCACTCTTGTGATCTAAGTTTTTAAGCATATCGCACTCACTAGGAGGGGCCCCTGAGGATATGTGAGATATAATATAGTTGTCTTTGATTATTATTTTTCAATTTCTTATTCTTTGCAATTATGTCAAAATTTTCTTCATTCAATTGTTCTATTTATTTAGATGTTTATTTATTTGCACTCATTTTTCCTTGTTTCATTATAGGTCAAGCGTTTGATAATAAATAAAAAACACCAAAATATTTACCTCAAATTGTCTTTTAAGCTTAAGTCTCGGGTTCATACGTGATAGGATATGATAGACTTTGGTTAGAGTACACACATCAGTAATATTTTTGAGGTTTCCATAATTATTATTTCATTTCTCTTTGTTTGCTATACTCTAGAATAGTTTCTTATTTCAAAGCCTTGTAATCTTTAGATCAACTTTACTTTCACAAATTGATAGACTTAGTTTTGTTTCCAAGTTGATTAGATTAAATTTCTCTTTAAAACAAAACAGAATAATCTTTCTTTTCAAGTTCATGGAATAATATTGTATTTCAAGTTCATTGGAATATAGATTTCCATTGTTAGAATAGATCTTGAAGTCCTTTATTTAGAATAAATTTTCTTTGAATTCATTTCCAAGTCTGGAGTTGGAATTTAAAAAAAAATGTGAATTTAATCATAGATATATTTTCATTACATTTTTTCATCTTTCTTATTTTCCTTTTTTTTTCTTTGAATTGAACCCCGAATTTGAAAATTAATGAGAAGTATTTTAACAATTAGTTAAATTACCCAACATTTTGGCACCGTTGTCGGGGAAGTATAAATAGGTGTTAACTTTCAATTTCATCTCATTCTTAGTTGCATAATATTAATCTCATTTTAGTACATCCTAGAGGTAGATTCATTAAAAATAAATAAAAGAAAATTCAATCACCTACCACCCCCACTAGAGCATATGGTGCAGTAAGAGCCACATCACCTTCCACATTATGAATTCAAATTTTTGTAGGTAGAAGAAGAGGTGAGAAAAAGAGGTTGAAGAAATGGATGGAAATGATGACAATGAGGAAGATCCTTTTGGATTTCCCATTCAAGAAACTGATATAAAAGTTCATACGAATAACATCCCTCTATCCGTACTTCCTAAATTCAAAGGTATGAGATTAGAAGACCTGGAAAATTTTCTTTTAGAATTTGAAATACTTTGTAGATTTTATTGCTACTCATTAGACACTCAAAAATTGATTTTGTTTCCAGCAACATTGATGTATAAAGCTCTTAAATGGTTAATGGCTTTAGGAAAAAATTCTATAAGTATATGGGATGATATGAAAAGGGGTCTTTTAGAAAAATATAAAGATTATTGCATACACCATGACATTTGAAATGAAGGTTTTAAGATGAACCAAAAAAATGATGAAATCCTAGAAGATTTAGTGGATAGATTTACTTATAATCTCAAAAGGTCTAAATTTAATGATTTAGGATTAGGCACATTAAAAACTCTCCTCCTAAAAGCTATAAGGGATGAATGGATTGATCTTCTTAACCTAATGGGAAAAGTAGATGTCTCTCAATTGTCATTTCAAGAGATTTGTGAACTGTGCAAGAACATATCAAGAGGAAAAGAAAAATATGGAAGATCCCATCAAGATCCAATTATGAAAAGAGTAAGTAAGTCGGTATTAGCATTGGTAAGTCAAACTGAAACTAAAAATTTTCTAGACATTCTTGGTAATTTAAATGAACAAATTGATATGCTAAGTATGAAAAACAAGGAAAATGTTGAGAATGTTGCTTCATTTATATTTTTCCATAAATGTAGAAAGAAACATGCTTTGCATGAGTGTCCACTTGATAACGTTAAAATTTGTGAAATATGTGCAGGATCACATACTACTAAATATTCCCCATCATTACCAGGCTTAAAGGCATATTAGCAGGGAGCAAATCAAACATTGGAACAATCTTGTTATGTAGCTCCAAGAATACCATGACAGCCTCGCCAACCTATTATGATGCAAGATCTTAATTCTCAATTTCCAGGTTATGCACAACAATCTCAAAGTAATTGGAAAACAGCCTTGCCTTGGCAACCTTGGGCATCTCAATCCCAATATCAAAACCAATCTTGGAAAAAAGGCTGGCAAGTGCCTTATAGAGGAAATCCACCATATCCTCAATCTTTTCCTAGCTATCCTCAATACCAAAATCAATTTTATCCATACCATTCACCTCCACCAAAACATCAATTTCGTCGTCAGTTGACCTTAATTCAAACTTTCTCATTACCACCCACACAAGCACCCCAAATATCCATTCCCACTTAACTACCTACAGAACCATTTCAGATCCCCAATAATAAAATACCTCAAACCACTTACAATGTTGAGGTATTGTAAAATGATTCTCTAGTTGTCATTGAAGAACAACAACCAGAAGAAGAAGATTTAGATAAGGTTCAAGAGTTGTGGATGCATGTTGAAGAAGAGCAATCGTTGGAATCTGGGATTGAAAATTTTCTTTCATGCCTATCACTAGATTCTATGAATGGCAATCACATCTCTGAAGACTTGCATGGCATGATATCAAAAAGCCAAGGAAGACAAGATTATATTGAATCTTGGTTCAAGACAATCATCGGATCCTAGTACTCAATTCTTCAGTATTTTCTAACATCATCTCAATCAATGCAATTGGTCTCTCGTATATAGGTACATATCAAAGCGAATCTTTCAAACATGCAGATGGGTTTATCTATCATCTTGTTATGCACATGGTTCCATTAGAAGTATTAATATACTTAATCGATATTTCTTTTTCAAGTAGATTCAGACATGTCATCACTCTGTAAATTCCTATAGGTTGAAGAAACGGCCACAAATGTAACCACAAACCACTTTCGGTATTGGAAACTATCCATTCCAACCCCAAAGAGGGCTCTCTCTTTCAACTCAATCACAAAAGACAACTTCAATGAAGAACAATGGCTAGATCTTGGGCAAAGGATGAGTTTTTTATTAAATTTTTGTGTTGGTAGGGTTTTGTAAGGAGTACCATTGGGAAATGGATTCAAACTTTGAGTGCTTATGATCAAACTAGTGACTAGTAAATCTGTTTTGGAAGCAGAGGTGAAATGAATAGTGCATATCAGTGAAAAAGATGATTATTTAAGGTGTATGGGAAGAATAAGACCAACATTCCATTATACCAAAGGCATCTAACGGAGGATAGGTCTTTGATATAACTTTAGCAAAAAAAATGAAATGAGGATTATGATGAATAGAGCATTTATCTTGGAAAGAATTATGAACATATAATCATAATGAAATGAAATAATACTTAAATTGTATGTGATGGAGCACCTCACAATGGATGAATTCCAAGCAATACAATTCAAACATTCAGAAGATTTCAGAGATAATATGATAAACAAAGAAATAATACACATTCACATAAGAAGAGGGACATACATCAAAGCACCATGTATTTGAATCTCTGGTAAAAAAATATGTGTACTTTTGGTACTGGGTTTGTATTAATATTCTGAAAAAACTACAAAAAATTCCAAGAGTCTTCTCTCTAGATACAACTACTAACCAACCCCTTCTTCCTTGTCCATTACCATCTTAAATACATTTCACATCATAAAGATATCATGACTAGGTTCAATGTATGATCTATCCATTCAGAATGGATCGAAACATACATAATTAGCAACCCACTATTTTTTGATAAAAAATTACATAAAGCAATCATATACAACATCTTTATCTTTCTAAGAGAAAAAACATAAAATCTACTTTATATATATCCCTTTAACTTATCTAGATAACAAAATTATCTCACAAGATCCTATCCTAACATTAAAAGCTCAGAATGATGATGAAAATAGAAAAGGCAGCTTAGACTGTGTTACACAGCAGTTGCGCAACAATTCCATGTTGGCATGCTTTTTGTGTGCTGGAGGACAACTTGGTTGATGAATGGGCGTTGAGTAGGAATATGAGATGAAAATTAATTGTGCCACACACTCTTTTACACATGGCATCTTCAAAACACCCCATTTCACTTGTGTGCAGCACATGTGCAGCAGTTGCATAGCACTCGACCGCACCTGTGCACCAAAACTTCAAAACTATGTTTGGCACTCTTTTGTCGCCTTTAGATCAAACAATATGGTTTCAGTTACTCCAATGAATTTCTATTAAACACAAAAAACCTCCAGAATGAAAAAATATTTATAAAATTTCCACATTTTCAAACCAAAATCCAAAAATTTCATCATTCTGTCAACAAAAACTATGAACATGGGCCACCAAGTGACACATGTAACTCCCAAACGGTAGAAGATGAGTAAAATATGAGATAGGTTTTTGTATATGAGATGGTGCTGAAGAAAAACCTCTCTCATTTCCTTCAAATTCTTCCCCAACATTTTATAAAATGTTATGAAAACTATAACTAAAACAGGAGAATACATAGTTCGAAAAATAGGCCTTAAAGATGCATTCTAAACTCCCGATCTATGACACCTACGAATAAAATGGAAGAGATTATTTTTATTTGGTTTGTGACTGAGTAAAACATCGTTCATTATTTTGAAATTCAACTCCATGTGGTAAAAATCAGAATTTAAAAGTGATGACTAAAATAGGGTATTTTGTGTAGCATTGTGAAATGAATAGCCTAAGTAGCACTCCATGATCTGTATGGTTGCATATGATCTCTTGAAAAATGGATCAAATGGGTAGGCTTGAAATGCATGTGTGATGTTTTAGAACTATTTACTTAGGCTCTCCAACTCTTGCAAACCTCCTAAATGGTTGATACCCACCTGCACAGAGGTTGCGCAATGACCATAACTCCCATTAACTTGACACTCCTTCATGCTTTTGGTGAACCCTTTATGAGAGAAACTCGACAATGTCAGAGAATGAACTTTGAGACCGTGACAACATTAGTGGTCATAGAACCAACTTATTCAAAAACTGAAAATTAAAGGACGTGGAAAATACATTTTACGATGAAACTAATTACCCTAACAGGACATATTAAAAAAAAAGGAAAAATAAAAATAAGTCCTGTTGTGTAAACTAGTTTACTAGCACAATTGAACATGAGCTTTTCTTGAAAATTAGGCAACTTGCAAGAAAAGTTCACAATAAGTTCTGCAATTTCATGATGGTTTCAATATTTTATTATGGTTCTTCAAATCATTTTTGGTTCTATGCTTGAGTTGGCTGATGTGGGATTCCTTAAGGCCCACCTTCCAACAAATCTTGTCCCATCGACTTATACAAATTATTTGGGATCAAGATGAGAGATTATTTGGAGTTCCTTGGAACTTGCATACATCAATGGAAAGCCTCCTTATTGACAACAATGGGAATAACAAAATGTCTCTTGATTGTCAAATCTTGTAGGTAACTTGACTTCAACACATTCATTCATCCCTGTCAAGATGCATTCAAGTATCTTGACACTTATTTACATTATCAATGAGTTGTCTCGCATTGGTTAATGATTTTCATTAGTGATCGGTAATACAATGATTTCTTTCCATGCTCGACTTCGACACATTCATTTGCATGGTAAGAATTATACCATGGATTTTGGTTTTGATGAAAACTATATAGTTTTATGGAATCAACAACAACTTGCAGCAATATCTTTTATTAGTTTCTTGTAGTAGCATGTTCATCTTTTTGTCATTCAACAACAACATGATGGCACCACTACAACTCTTCTTCATTCATTTCCTTTTCAAGAAAATCAATAAAATTGGGTCTATTTCAGTCAACATGCATCATGTTTCATGATTGTTACACTAAAATTTGTCACCATGACTATTTGCAATTAGTATGGCTCCATCAACTGTCATACTATCCTCCTTGGCAAGTCTCATACCTCTGCTCTCCATGTCAAACTCCAAGAAAAAGAGAAAGTCTTTAAAAATCTATATATCTTTGGGTACGCAGTTTCTCTTAGCCTTACCTGCGTGTACGCACCTCAAGTTCACAATACCTGCGCACTTGTACGCTCTTTCTGTAAAGGGGAGGGTGTGTACTCCTGTAAAGGTCAAAAGGCGCAAGTTTCACTCCAAAAAAGTTACTTTTGGTCATTTCTAGAGCATTCTAGAAGCTTGTTTGACGTGTATGGAGCGCCTCCAGATGGTTCATGTATCCCTATGAAAGAGGAACTTATCCCATCAAGAGGGGAGCTATCCCATCCAAAGAGGGGCTTATCCCATTGATGGTGGACCTGATGAAATTCCTCTAGAGCACTATAAATACAGGCATTGGGCCAAAAGGAGGGGAGGTTGAAAGCTGAACATTCCTAAGGGTAGATGCTGCTGGAATGAGGACTCCCTTGTAAAGCTTGAGAGGAGAGATTCCCATCCTTTCCTAGCCTTATTTGGAAGTGGGTGAGTTGATCAAAGTAAAGGAAAACTCTTGCTGGACCCTAGGAGGGACCTGCACAACACCAAGGCTCAGGTTGTAATGGTTTCTTTTGTTTCCACTTAATACAAATGAACTCATTTTTCTCAACAGATTGTTATCCATGATTTGTTTCATATACTCCTTGGTCTGTATGATGGATATGTGTTATTTTATAAGTTTATCAGGTGCTATTTAATCTTTTGGCTTGTTAGTGAATGCAGGTTTCGAAGAGAAGGAGGAGCTCATCCAGATCGGTGAGGCTGGACTACTACAAAGCGTTGGACTAAAGGTATGTTATAATCACCTGATTACTTGTATTCTAAATGCATGTTTAGAGAAAGGTAGTGTTTATTTGTCTTGTTTGTCACTAGAAAGCCTTAGCTTCTAGGGAGGTCGGTTTTGTCCGCAAAATCGACTCTTTCCGCATGACAAAATGGCGACTCCGCTGGGGAACTCCATTGATGTGAATGATTTTTCCTTTGTGTGAAACTTTGATTTGAGAAAAGTCGTTTGTTTTCTGGTTTTTGACTGATTGACTGTGAATTTTGGTGGAATATCTTAGGGTTAAGTTAGATTTTACTTTTCTTGGTTTTTGCTAGAAGTACACAGCCTCTACGTTAAGCACAATGCGTACTTGTACGCACTGCAGCTTTGTGCACAGAGCGTACACGCACCTGTGCAAACAGGCTGCCTGCGTACCCCTGTCAAAAGCTTAGAAAATTTCCATTTTTTCCTTTTTCTCCTATTAGATTTTGTTTATAGCTTATTTTTGCTGCCCAGATCCACTGTTCACCTGTCAGAAGCTTTCATCTTGGCTAATTTCATTGGCATTCCTACTCTAAGCTTTCATCAATTGGGTGTTTTGAGTCTCTTTTTGAGAAATTCTTGATTTGTTTTCCTTTGGTCATTGCTTGGAGGTTTCTCTCAGTCCTTTCACAATTTTGCATCTTTTTGCTTTTGTTTTTGCAAAAAAATTTCCCCCTCATTCGCCGGGGGGGGGGGGGGGGGCTAAATTGTGTATGAGTGTTAATCGCCTTTGATTGTTTTTATTTTTTGATCTTTGGAACTCTCACCCAATTTTCTCGACTTGCACTTGATTGGTTCTTAGATTACATTAGAATCGTCTTGTGTTTGAGAATTCTCTTGCATAGATCACATTTGCATAATTAGAATTCTCATTTTCAGAATATGAATGAAAAATGTGCATAGATTACATTTGCATACTTTTCAAGTGAATTGTGATTAGATTACCATTGCATAGTTTACATTCTGAAAAATCAATCGTAGATTTAGATCAGCTTTCTTTGATTTGAATTTACACAAAAATAAAAATAAAATAAAAATATTTTGGAACTGATTTGCATTAGTTTTTCTTGATGAAATTAGTGCATTAGAGAATTTGTTATATTTTCTCTTAGTGATCAATGTTTTGCATTGTTGGAAGTAAATGGAAACTCTCTCCTTACTTTAGTTAGGATTCATCGAATTGAAAGGATTACATTATCATATTCGATTGCATTCAGTTTTGAGTCGGGTCATAACACCATTGGTTTCGTATCCATTTACCCTTTTGAGTAATAACACAGCCTTAATAACACAGCGCTTAATTAAAATTCATCTAGTAATTTTTTACATTTCTAGGGCTCTGAAACACCAACATAGATCAGGCTAGTGTCTTGGAGTAGGAGAGTAATTAACTCTCCAAGACAACAAAAACAAACAAGTAGCTCATCTTGTGGTAGGATAAATCCAACTATTACATTTATACTCTGGGAAAGCTCCTCTTAAAGGAGAAGCACGAGATCGTGTCCGAACCAGTGAGGGGATCAATCCCCCTTTATTGGGAACGACGCCAGATACGCACGTACTAAAAACGGTAAACCTCGGATTAACCATTGTCGAGGAGCCTGGGGTCACTTGTCGGTAAACCTTGGATTATTGTCAAGGAGCCGGCAAGGGGATTGAGCTTGTTACTCTGCCCTTGCGTGCTGTCAGATCGTAGACTGTTCCCCCAGGTATATTTGTTGCTGCTGGTAACCTTAGTGACTATTATCTTTAGGGTTCTACCCAAGGTGACAGTGGAGGGAAGATCCCACTGTACCTGGAGCAGACGTCGGCTAGACTCACTTGGATTTTCTAGGGGGTTCACTTCACTCGAGACGGTTAAAGTGGAGGAACTTGGTCCAGTCTATTCATTAAGCAAGTTGCCGAGGTAACTGTTCCACCCGCCACTTCTGTACTGAATTCTGCGATGTTGGATTTCATCACCAACTAGTGTTTTCGATCTGGAAGGATACTGTTTGTGTGTGGTTTGACTCCTAGATTTGATAGCGCGTGTTAATTTGTTTTTTTTACTTTTAGAGACCATAGGTGTGAATTATGAATTTTAATTGTTAGGTGTGAATTGTGAATTGTTAATTTTAGTTTTAAATTGTTAATAAAATTCACTGAAGTTGAATATAATGGCAAATGTTCCGGAATTTACCAACCTAGGAACCCCTCCTAACGAGAATCCTAGTACTTTTCCTTACTTTGGAAATGTTGGTCCTCCTTATATGGCTACTTTTTCATTACCTGGATTTACAATAGGTTCACCGCTATGGTTATTTTCAACTTCGTTGGCCCAAAGTACTCCAATTGTTCCACCTCAACCGAATGCTTCACCTCAACAGAGTTCACCATCTCAACATCACCAACCTTCTGTTGACCCTTTACCTTCTTCGCCTCATTTTTCTTCCTCCATTTCTTCTTCTTCGCTTGGTAAAAGCCTTGATGCTAGTAACCAGGTGTCTAAGAAGAAGAAGAAAGGGAAGAAGAAGAAGAAGAGCAAGAAGCAAGATAAGAAAGAAGTCAACCAACCAACCGTGGCTGTAAGTGTTAGTTGTGTTGAGGAAAACTCTGACATGCATAGTAAACCCAAATACCCTTGCCGGTGTTGTAAGGGTGACCACTTCCTTGTCAATTGTCCTGGTATTCCAAAGGTCTTGGAAGTATGGTCAGAAAAATCTCATCAACTTTCCGTTGATCCATCAACCAGTGATAGTCAAGTTCCTGGGAAAAAGGGTAAAGTTAGGGTTTCCTTGTAAGTTATGCAAAGGGAGTCATCAAACTCACATTTGCCCTCACATGGATGAAGCCTCAACATTGTTGGAAAACCTTATTGTTCCACAGCAAGAATTTCCAACTGGTTACCGTAAACTTTCTCCCAACCTACCGTCAACTGACGGAGTGATTGATCTAATTTCAAGTACAGTCGATCACACTCTTCCATTGGAGAGTGAAACTCATGTCACTCAGGTTGATGATCAAGTGGTCGATTCAATTTCACATTCGGTCGATCCCACTTTCCCTTTAGAGAGTGAACTTCATACCGCTCAGGTTCTTCTTGTTACATCATATTCTTCTATGCCGGGGGGCATTTCACCTGTTTCTACAGAACCCCCTCCAAACACTGAGGTCTTTTCCTTTGATTGGAATAGACTGACAGAACCTCGTCTTCCATCCTCCATCCCTTTCCAAATCATTGTCAAGGCTGGTGGTAGGGACATACGTCGTACTCAGGTAGATGAAGGTGCTTCTGTTAGTATTTTATCCTCAACTGTTTGGAAAGCTTTGGGTTCCCCTCAGCTTGCGCCTATTACGCAGAATCTGAAAGCTTTTAACAGAACCATTAGTGAACCTTTAGGGATCCTTCCTAAGTTTTCTCTTACCTTGGAAGCTAAAACTGTCTATATTGATCTTATGGTAGTTCGAGGTCCCTTGGATTTCAATTTACTCCTTGGGCGAGACTATGTTTATGCAATGAAAGCTGTCGTATCGACACTCTTTCGCGTGATGTCTTTCCCTCACAATGGCAGTATTGTGACTGTAGACCAGCTTTCATTCCATAGTCTTGTTTCAACTACCAATAATATGACACCCCTAAATGTTCCTGATTCTAAAGTGGTATCTACCCTACCACGGGTTAATTATGTGGTGACTGGTCCCATGTCTTCAGTTACCGATGTATGTGAGCCTCTCACTGTTTGCTCATATTCCTTTGATTTAGATCCGGTAATTGACATGGCAAACTCTATGGGATTACTTGAACACGATGTTCTTATCCCTTTTGAGTCCCTTGACATGTGTTCCTTCCAGAGAAGTATTCTTCCTTCTGATGAAGACCTCTTGGAAGCCATGATCAAGGAGTGTCCATTGAGATGTCTTTCTTCCAGTTGGAAGCCATGATCAGTGAGTACGAGGAACGTTCCTTTACTGAGTCAACCTCGTTAAAAAATGAATCAGTTTTAGAGGAAAGTTCTTTTCTTGTGTCAACCTCCATAAAAATGAAACAACTCCCTTTTCAAGTTAAATACTGAAAGTAAACCTTCATTCCATCCATCTGGTTGAATGCAATGAAGCCTGGGGGGCGTGTACCTCGCTTTGCATCATTATCCTGGGGGCATGCGAACTTTTTGAGCATAGTTCCTTGTCTTGTGTCAAACTCGTTAAAAAATGAAACAAGGAGTCATGAGCATAGTTCCTTGTCTTGTGTCAAGCTCTTTAAAAAATAGAACAAGGGTAGGTTAAGTAGGTAGATTGTAGAGCGTAGTCATGAGCATAGTTCCTTGTCTTGTGTCAAGCTCATTAAAAAATGAATCAAGGATTTTAGAGCACAGTTCCTTGTCTTGTGTCAAGCTCGTTAAAAAAAGAAACAAGGAGTCATGAGCATAGTTCCTTGTCTTGTGTCAAGCTCGTTAAAAAATGAATCAAGGTTTTTAGAGTAGATTTTTTGTTAGGTAGATTGTAGAAAGTAGTTATGAGCATAGTTCCTTATCTTGTGTCAAGCTCGTTTAAAAAATGACACAAGGGTTTCGAGGATAGTTCTCTTCCTGTGTCAACCTCACTAAAAAATGAAACAACTCCCACGAGTCTTTCCAAGATCTTGAAAGTAAAGCTTCATTCCATCCACCTCATTGAATGCAATGAAGCTTGGGGGGCATGTACCTCGTTTTGCGTCATTATGTTGGGGGCATGTGAACTTATAACAAGCATAGTTTTTCATTTCAAGCTTGTGTAAACATGAAACTGAATCCGAGCATAGTTCTTTTCCTGTGTGAAGCTCGTTAAAAAATGAAACAAATCCTCCTCTACTTGAATCGAGAGTTTGACTAGATATCGTAAATGTTAAGTTGTATGTTTAGGTTAGTTATTTCAATTTTTTGCATAATTTTCTTACAGTTTTAGGTCAAGTCTTTCAAACGATCTCGTAACTCAAACCTTCATTTCATCCAACTGGTTGAATGAAATGAAGTTGGGGGGCATGCGCTCTAGCAGTTATGCTTAGGGGGCATCAAGCACAGTTTTCTCTCTGTTTCAAGCTTGTGTAAAAATGAAACTACTTTGAAGCATAGTTTTTACCTGTTTCAAGCTTTTGTAAAAATGAAACCTATCTCGAGTCAATTTCAGTTATTTTCAAGACTCGTTAAACTCATGAAAATCTCGAGATTATTTTGCTATATTTCATTCTCGTAAAATAAATGAAAATGCCGAGTTCTTTCCGTCGTTTCCTGCTCGTAAATTAAATTGAAAGTCGGCCATATGAGTACATTTTTATCATTTTTTCGAACTCATTAAAACTTACGAAAAAGTGAAAACCTTGGAGTTCTCTTTTAAGCCCTTTTCAGACTCTCAAAATATAAAAAGATTGCCGAGTTTTTCTTTTTAAACTCGTTAAAACGGAATTAAAAGACGGTCCCCTTATAGCCCTTTTCTGATCATAAAAACAGGAAAATATTGCCAATTTTTTGTCGTTTCAAATTCGATACTGGAAATAAAACGACGTGTCCTTGATCGCTTTTTACTTTTCAGGTCAAAGACACTAACTATGAAAGTACTCCTTGGTCGCAAGATCAAGCGGTTCTCTCAAGTATTATTTTATACTTTTTCGGGCTTGAGAGACACAACTTTACAAAAAAGTTCACCCTGGAGTCTTCTTAAGTTTTTTCAGACTCTCTAAAATTGAAAAACTCTGAGTTTCTCCTATACTAGACTCGTTAAAATTTCACAGTAAAGGACCTGTTCGATTACAAACAGGAACGGACCACTCCTTCTTACGGTTCGAATCAAAACTAAGTTGGACTCATTCGAAGGATGAGCTTATAATCAAGCATATGTTATCCTCCTCAAGCTTGTAAAAAATAAAGAGGTACTTGCCAGAAATGGTGGGGGAAAAGAGAGAAAAATGAGCCTATTTGTTATCCTTTGTCTCAGAAGAAGCCTTATCACCACTCTTGAACACGACACTTTTCGTTCACCTGGGTTGGGAAATCCTTTGCCTCACAGTTGATCAAACCACATTGAAAGTCTTCAGCCGGGTATTAACTTTGGGTCAAATGTCACCAAGCCATCTGTTGTGTCGTTATGTGTTCAAGAGGTCACTGCAAATAAACCATTCATCTGCAAAATACCCGTCATCCATCTCGACCATCCCTGAGTCAGTCCTTACAACTACATTTCTTCAACTTGATCTATGATTTCGTGTTGTGGGCTTGCCTGCAACGGGTCGCTTTCTATCGACATCAGCACATTATCTAGAAAGATGACCTAGAAATCGTCAGTACCTTGAAATCTGCATGCATCAATGGCAGGTTTCTGGCCTTTGACGACGGTTTACATCATTGACTTTCGATCGAAGGATTCCGTGAAATGTTCGACATCAACTCATTCATTCACATCTCATGGATTGTACTAGGTACTTTGAGAACCATTGACATCACTGGTGGTCTCTCTCACGCTAATTAACAGTTTACATCATTGACTGGTAATCAAGTGGTTTCTACCATGTTCGACATCAACTCATTTATTCGCATGGAAAGAATTGTACCATTTCGGGAAGTAAAAATGAAGACCCTGGATCTAGTTTCCACCATCCAGGCTGCGAGGAGTTTTGTATTCATTATATAGTAGACCAACTATAAACAGATGGCTGCGTCCATACTGTGTCTACACAAGTCTATGATTATGATGTATTGCAAAAATCATTCCTGTATCAGAGCAGTAGTTAGTTTGTTAGTTAAAGTTTTCAATCTGAGTATGGGAATGCCTACCTCAGCAATGATATGATCTTATATATGTATTTTGTGTTGAATACTTGCAGGTTCCGACTGGGCTCTCCACAAGATAATCCTTGAAATGATAAAGTACTTCACCCTTCCTAGATGATATGAAACCCTAATCTACTACAGGCTTCGCACTTTAGGGGGCAATCTGTTACACTAAAATTTGTCACCATGACTATTTGCGGTTAGTATGGCTCCATCAACTGTCATACTATCCTCCTTGGCAAGTCTCATACCTCTGCTCTCCATGTCAAACTCCAAGAAAAAGAGACAGTCTTTAAAAATCTATATATCTCTGGGTACGCAGTTTCTCTTAGCCTTACCTGCGTGTACGCACCTCAAGTTCACAATACCTGCGTACTTGTACGCTCTTTCTGTAAAGGGGAGGGTGCGTACTCCTGTAAAGGTCAAAAGGCGCAAGTTTCACTCCAAAAAAGTTACTTGTGGTCATTTCTAGAGCATTCTAGAAGCTTGTTTGACGTGTATGGAGCGCCTCCAGATGGTTCATGTATCCCTATGAAAGAGGAACTTATCCCATCAAGAGGGGAGCTATCCCATCCAAAGAGGGGTTTATCCCATTGATGGTGGACCTGATGAACTTCCTCTAGAGCACTATAAATACAGGCATTGGGCCAGAAGGAGGGGAGGTTGAAAGCTGAACATTCCTAAGGGTAGATGTTGCTGGAATTAGGACTCCCTTGTAAAGCTTGAGAGGAGAGATTCCCATCCTTTCCTAGCCTTATTTGGAAGTGGGTGAGCTGATCGAAGTAAAGGAAAACTCTTGCTGGACCCTAGGAGGGACCTGCATAACACCAAGGCTCAGGTTGTAATGGTTTCTTTTGTTTCCACTTAATACAAATGAACTCATTTTTCTCAACAGATTGTTATTCATGAATTGTTTCATATACTCCTTGGTCTATATGATGGATATGTGTTATTTTATAAGTTTATCAGGTGCTATTTAATCTTTTGGCTTGTTAGTGAATGCAGGTTTCGAAGAGAAGGAGGAGCTCATCCGGATCGGCGAGGCTGGACTACTACAAAGCGTTGGACTAAAGGTATGTTATAATCACCTGATTACTTGTATTCTAAATGCATGTTTAGAGAAATGTAGTGTTTATTTGTCTTGTTTGTCACTAGAAAGCCTTAGCTTCTAGGGAGGTCGGTTTTGTCCGAAAAATCGACTCTTTCCGCATGACAATGATTTCTACTTCAGCATATATCATACAGTCCAAATCAGTAGATTAGATTAAGAGAAAACAACTTTCGAATAAAATTGACATTCTCTGCAACAACTACGAAAAGTCGCATTTTCTGCAACTATTGTTGTAACAACCTATTTTTTGGTTATAGCAGCGTGTTCTAGGGAAGTTTTGGCACAAATATTGCAAGACATTGGAGCATAATTAAAAAATTCCAAGACACTGGGTTTTCTTAGATTATGATAAATTAAGTAGGACGTGGCTATAATTTAAAAAAAAGAGCAATTCTCTGGGACATTTCAGTGGGGTTTTTAAGGCAGATTTTAATTTTTCACCATTGTGCATACATCAAGACATAATTTAATATTTTTTCACAACAAATCTTTTTCTTCATCAAAAGTGGATTTTGAAGGCATTCTATGGTGAGAGAGGTAAAAATACATTGTTTCCCTTTCAAACCAATCAATTTGGCCTTAAAATAGGTTTTTGGCATATGTTTTTGTGCAACATTGGATCACATGAAAAGGAATTTTCAGAATTTTCAAAAGCTCAAGATTCAAGAATTCATTTGATGGTAGAATGGTTTTATTTCAACATATATACCCCCTACTTTAGCATTTTAACTTCTTCAAAAGGTAAACTTGAGGTAAAAACTGGCATAAGGCTTTTTAGTTTATTAAAAATTTAGGAAAAAATTGATGAATAACAACTTTTCCATCAACCATTATTAGTTGCCATCTTTTCTTATAACCATTATTATCAGCCATTTCTTTTGTTGTCATTTTCCTAAATCACTCTTGGGTTAAATTATTTTACTTATGTTGCCTCTTACATTTTCTCTCCACTTTGGTGTATCTTGTTGTATGCAATATTGCTTTCGTGAGATTGTTGGTGTCAAAATCAATGAGAAACTAGTAAGATTATTCTTGGTTGGCATTACTTTCGCAAGTGCTTTTGTTGGATTATTAGTGAAAAGGTAATTTGGAGAAGAATGAGTCAATGCTCACCATTATTATTGCATCTATGTTTAAAGAGGAAGAGCTACCATGAGGAGTTATTTTAAATTGGAAGAAGTTATTAACAATAAAGGATTTTCAATGTTGATTTAAGGAATTGAAAATTAAATAGGGAAATCTTATTGCTAAGGCATTTCCATGATCAACGATCTCATGGAAGAAGTCAATATTCACATATGAAAGTGAAAGCATGAAATAACTAATTGTGTGATTACAACATACAAAAATACATTATCATTGGAACTATTTGCAAAACTTATCTGGAGAAAGGATGGTTGCATATCAAGGAAATATGGTTCAATGCATATACATAAGAAGGAAAACAAAATTTACAGAGAACATGGAATTATGGGAATAAACAACCTTTTGGTTGCAGGTTAGCAATTTCCTCAAAATATGAAAAAGTGGAAGTTGTGATAGTAAAATAAAAAAATCAGGGATAACGATATGTAGCACTTAATAGGGTTGAATTGTGAAACTTAACAAAGGTTTTTGATTGCAAGAATGGCAAGCATCAAAATCTGTAGCATGTTATAATGAAGGATATTATGTCATTGGTCACAATATTGATGTCCTTGTAGTGAATAAATTTTTGGGATTTTGAAAAAAACATGCATATATCAAAAAGTGATAACTCTCATCTACCTCCTTTGCATTTCATGGATATGTTGGAGCTCGTGGAATTTCACAATTATTTGAGTAGCAAAAAATATATGTCCAAGCTAGAATTGTTGTTGGTAATGTGAATTTCAAATCTAATCATGATCAAGAGCACATTTACCGACATTTCAATTTCAAGATAAAAAACATGTTTTCTAGGCAAATAAGAGCAACGCCATTTGAATTCACAAAAAATGAGGAGATATATGAGTTCATTTTCATGACACTAATTTCATGAGGACATGCAAAGATCTCAGTGTGGGGGAGATGTTGGCTCACCAATTTGTCATCATTCAAAATGCCTTTTTTACTCATTAAACAATTACTTCCAACCATTCATTGCACCATCTCGCTCACTTACCACCATTCTTACTGTAATTATTCACAAAGTACCACGGTGTCCTTTTATATTCCTTAGTGGTTAATTAACATCGATTTTCCTTTATTTTTGGTAGATGAAGGAGAATTATGCATGATTTTACTAATGATAGTTTTACAGTTCAAGCGATTACATCTCAAATCAATTTTCATAGCTAGCTCTATGGTTAAGGTAGTAGCACCACTCTAGAAGGAAATCCATATGCCTCACCTAAAGGAATGATTCCTCCCAGTGCCCTTGTAATGCTCACACCCATCATTGTTTGTACCGTGTTTGGAGAGTCTATCTCGAGTTTTGGAAACACAATCTCAGGGAGATAAGACCTTAGGGGAAAAATGTTAGGGAAAGTAAGATAACGGGGGGATTCAACCCATTTTCCATTGATTTCAAAGGGGGAGAAAGATTAGGAAGCATAACGACAGGAGAAAAATGATCACATTGGTAGTTACGACAAATTTGTTTCCATCAATGACAAAATGGCTGATTGTTGAGAGTTTTTCCATTGATGTCAAAGAAAGGGCCAACGTTGGTCAAATTCCTATGAGTGATATGCTCAAAAGAGAACCATTTCCACACATGTTCTAAGTTTATGGCATTCAAATGAGTGAAAAATGTAGAGTCCTACCAAGAAATGACGATAGGAGTTGTTTCTATGGAAAACCTTGACAATACAAAAAGACCCTAAATCACATAGAAGGAAGATGGTCAATGAAGTATTTACAAAACGATTCCTCACCATATTCTAAAGGAGATTTGATCACAAGTGGAGAGGAACCAGAGGGAAATAATCTGGAATGACATTTTTTACCTTGTGAATTAGTTGTGGGAGCTTATTTTTCCATAATTCATGACTTGTTTGTGTGTACAAAAATAAATATTTGTATTCATAGGTGAGATCCAAAAAAATACATAAGTCGTCTCTCCTCAAAAGACATGTTAGCTCAAATATGTTCGAATTAGTATAAATAGAACCTAAGCTCTCCTCTATTTTGACCTCCACTCATTGAAGAAAGAAGGAAGGAAGAAGAGATCGGGTCTAAGGAAATATTAAGGTTCATATCTCACAAACCTGAAGACAAAAGTGAAGAAGAAACACTTGAATTTGGCTTCTGGTTTTATGGTTTTCAGACTAGTTTTTTGGTTATTCTCTTGGAAATTTTCGTACTAGATCTTAGTCCTCAAAACTCTACGAATTTTGAATTCGAGGAAAGGGAATGACTAAAAAATTTTATTGCAATTTTTGGTGCCTTGTGACTATAATTTTTGGCCCTCTAAATACTGCAATTTTCAATGTTGTGGAGACTATAATTTTCGACCCTCTAAAGATTGTGATTTTTTACCCTTTTTGGTTCATACTTTGACCCTCATTTAGTATAGAGATTTTGGCTTTTGGAGTAGTATTTTCAAAGTAGTATCTTCAGCCCTTTTGAGTAGACTTCTCAACCTTACCCAGAGCAAATCCTTTTAACATACCCCCTTACTATTCATAGTTCACACTAAGGTTGTAAAGAAGCAATTACTATGATGACCCAACCTCCGATGTTCAATTATGGAAATGGGGTCTTAAAATCCCTCAAATTTCAACTTATTTGAAACCATAAGTAAATATTGTCATCACAACCAGCTCGTCAAGATATTTTCGGCGATATAATTTTTAAGAAAAGTCTTTCGGTAGAAATCACATACGAGAAATTTTTGGCTGACACGTTTCGAACCAACAATTGTGATTCATCATCAGAACCAGATGAAGAGGCAGACCATAGCAAAGGCTTAAATAGAGAGAAATGTAGAGACCATAATTTCAAGTAACGACTATTTTTGAACAATAATATTTAAATTATGATATTAATATATTAATTTATTAAAAACAAGTATTATTAAGTAACAACAATATTAACGACTAGTTTTTAAAATAATATTTAAATTACAATATTACTTTATTAATTTACTAATTTATTAAAAACAAATGTTATTAAGTAATAGCTAAATTAAACGACTAGTTATGGAAAAATAATATTCAAATTAATTTATTAAAATCAAATATTTTTAAAATATTCTATTAATGGAAAATAATCTAAAAAGATAACTAAAAAGAATCAGCAAAATCAAAGTCAAACTCCAAACAAGGAGGGAACTAAAAAATTATTATAAAAATGGGTCAAGACCCTAATCAAGACAAGATCATTTAATAAATACAAATAATTAATGGAAATAGAATAAACTAAAATAAAAATAATTAATAAAAGAAAACAAAAATATACACAAGTCAAAAGGAAGGATATATATATATATATATATATATATATATATATATATATATATATAGATATATTTGTTTTATTTTATTGATTATTTTTATTTTATTTTATTTTATTTCCATTAATTACTTTTATTTATTAAATGATCTTGTCTCTATTAGGGCCTTGACTCCTTTTTATAATAATTTTTTACTTCCCTCCTTCTTTGGAGTTTGACTTTGATTTTTTATTCTTGATAGTTATTTTTTTGGATTATTTTCCACTAATAGAATATTTTTATTTGATTTTAATAAATTAATTTAAATATTATTTTTCAAAAACTAGCCATTTAATTTAGTCGTTGCTTAAAATTTGTTTTTAATAAATTAATATCATAATTTAAATATTATTTTTCAAAAAGTGGTTGTTTAATATAGTCGTTACTTATTAATATTTGTTTTTAATAATTAATAAATTAATATCATAATTTAAATATTATTGTTAGATCATAGGCTTTTGTGATAAATATTATAAACAAGAATGTCTTTCGGATTAATCACATCATTATTATTTGGTCGACGTTTTGAACCAACTAATGTGGTTCATCTTCACGACAAAGGTGAAAAAATCATTGATCCTAAAGAATAAAAAATTGATGCATCCTTGCGATTTATTCTTTAGGATCAATGATTTTTTCACCTTTGTCCTGAAGATGAACCACATTAATTGGTTTGAAACATTGACCAAATAATAATGATGTGATTAATCCGAAAGACATTCTTGTCTAAATATTATTGTTCAAAATAGTCATTACTTGAAATTATGGTCTCTACATTGCTCTCTATTTAAGCCTTTTCCATGGTCTACCTCTTCATCTAGTCCTGATGATGAATCATACCTGTTGGTTCGAAACGCGTCAGCCAAAAATTTCTCTTATGTGATTTCTACCAAAATACTTTTCTTAATTCATTATGGATCAGAGAAGCCTGAATTTAGATATAAGTTTTGTCGAAACCTAACTCCTAGATCACAGTTTATGGCCTTTTAAAGTTTGGTCCAAAAAAACCCTAGCCACATTAGTAAGAATGATACCACTTGGCATTTGTATGGTGTTCCACCTCATCTACTGGTCCATGTCACCTACCATGTGGCCTTTACCATGCCACTCGAGCCTAAGTCCCACCATTGACGATGTCATGGTCGACCTCCCTGCAATGAAATCCATAGTGCACACCTCTGAGGCCCCGACCCCTAACCTAACCTGGGTCCTGAACTCCGACTAAGGTTGGGCCTAGCCCACCAATAGGGACATCCATCTAGGAGATATTTTATAAGGTTTTTCTGCATTCCCAAACCTCAAATAAGGTCAGGCCTGACCCACCAGTCGAGAACTTCTATCCATAACATAACCCTAAAGAGTATCGACCCCAAAAGGCCCCAACTATCAGCACTTAGTCAATTTTATGAATTTAACCATCATTTTTTTTTATCTATTAGACTAACCTAAGTACCCACGGGGGACTTGAACCGGTGACCTATCGCAAGGAGTGCCTTAACAGCGCATCCATCACCGTCAATCCAAAGCCCCATGGGCAGTTTAACCATCATTTTACTTTGTCATGACTTCTCCATTTCAACCCTAATTTTACTCAGAGCTTAAGGACATAAATAAAAACTCAAGATATGGCTTCAATCTAGCCATTTTAATCGATAAAATAAAGAAAAACAAGGCATGCGAAGGACAATTACGCACAAGTAAAATATATTTACTAATACATTATATTCTTAATAGTCTCAATAGGCTTACAAACAATCCTACAACTCCAATAAAAATCAAACCATAAGTATGCCCTAGGCATTCAATATTTAACAAGACTAACAGTCTTGTATTTGACATACAAATCGAGTATGAAACAAATATGAGTCACAAAACCTACATGACTACATATAACACACTAAAATAACATAGGTATTCAAAGGCTTTAGCTTACAACTCACAAGTAGAGATTTATGAAATCCATAAATTATTTCAAGGAAATTTCAACCAATTAATTTCATATACCAGTTTTGATAGCCATGGGATAATCCACAAATCTATATCTTAAATTTGACAAGACATAGTCCTTAATATCTCAACTTTCAACTAAAGGAACTTATCTACACTCAAACCATCTTTCAACAAAACAAACACGAAGTTATTTCTATATGAAATAACAAGTAAATTCCCAAGTATTGAACTTATAGCTGCATGACAGAAAATTCATCAACATAACCATAAAATAGCTAAGAATTCAATCAATAACATCCATGCATTAGCATCATAATATCATGCAACATTATTCAAATTTACATGCATTCACAAAGAACATATTTATTTCCATAGCTCTCAGCTTAGAGAATTTCATGTACAATTTAAAAATAGGGCCAACTAAAGATGGGACTTCAATTTTCCACCCAACCATAGACCTACTATAGAGATAATTACTTACAATGGTGACCCCCAAGTCATATCCATGATATAAGGGGAAATTTTCCTTTTAGTAGCCTCAACAAGAATTCAACTTTGGATTCATAGTGGATAGGAAATACATATGAAAACGGTTGGTTTTTTATCTACTTAAACACAATAGAATTCATAATAATGGGTGGATTATCAATTGGGTCAAGTGCTCTAGGAGTGATTTATCAATCCCCAACAAGCACCTTGGTTGGTTTATTAGTTGTCTCAAGCACTTAATGAGTGGTTTATCAGTCCAAAACAAGAACCTTCTAAATGTGGTTTATCAACCCTAGAAAGCACTCTGTGTTGTTCAATCAATGAGTGGTTTATCAACCCACAACAAGCACTCATCCTATTTCTTTTTCATCCTCTTTCTCTTTTGGTCACAATTACCTCTTTCATGGAATCCCATTCCCTTAGTTAATATCCCGTTATAGCTTTAGTCATGAGCTCCACCAAGAAGAGGTCCAACCCCACATTGTTGTGCATTTCCCTTTTTATCATTTCCTAAGGGGTCTCTTCATATTCCTCTTGGACTATTCCTCTTCCGTTTCTCATTATTTTCACCACAAAATTAATTTAAGGTGCCAACTAATCCCACTTGGTTTATATTTCCCCTTGCCTCTTAGATCATGGATATGTGGTCCCACACTTCAGGGCATGACATATAAACATACTCATTTATAATTTTAGAGTATCATTACATTACAGAATCAAGGGAAATGTACCAGGGGTGTCACAATCCTTTAGTCTCTTGAAGCAGAAAACTTGCCCTAATTTTCAGTATTTGTGGAGCTTAGAAATTGGATATGTGACTAGGGAATTTCTGTGAAATTTCATAACTATGTGACTCAGTCTAAAGGCCTCAGTTCAACCTTGATATTTGTTGCTTTAGTTTAGACTAGTTTGAATATTTAAAGGGGATTTATTTGGAGCAGGCTCAAAGGAGCTTTTGGAGGACCCCTTAAATCACTCTCAAGGCCAATTGTGGCTGACCTAAATTGAACTAAGGACAATCATTTTTGGAGCATGTTGTAGTAGTATTTTGAACATCCTTGTTTGGAGAAGCCAAAAAATCCTTTTTGAAGTAGACGTAAAGCTTGGATGAAGGAGATCTGAAACTCTGTTAGAGAAGCCTTTGGAGACCTTGTTGTAGCATATTTGAAGCATCCTTGGAATAGGTTTTGTAGACCTCCTTTTGAAGTACAATTGAATACAATTTGGAGGATATTTTGGTGACTTCTTAAAACAAAACTTGGAGCTTGTTTAAAGTAGATTTGAAGTTGACATTGAAGATATTTTGGAGCAAGCATTAAAGAGAATTTGGATCATCCTTTGTAGCATTTCTTGAAGAAAACTTGAAGAAAACCTTGAAGACTAGGTTGGAACCTAGATTTAAATCAAAGGATTAGAGTCTTCATACAAGGTTGGAGCCTTCTAAGAGACCAGGTTAGAGCTTGAATTGAGAATGAGGATCAGAGTCCTCATACAAGGTTGGATCATTGTGCAAGAACAGGTTGGAGCCTAAATTTGTAGTTGAGGATTGGAGTCCTCATTCAAAGTTGGAGTCGTGAAGGAGATAATTTTTTGTTGTACAATTTGGAGCTTGAATTTTGTATAAGAGGATTAGAGTCCTCATTATTTTCATTAAGAAAATTATTTTCTTGTTCTACATCTTGTGTTCTAGTTTAACTAGTGATCTTAACTGGCATAATAAAACAATTGTAAATAAATATTGATTCACACCCCCCCTATTTCCAACAAGACACAGAACCCAACCTTCCTCAAGGCGATTTTCATTGTGTGCATAGGGTTCTATCTTCTCATTGTAGATAGCCCATGGCCTACGAGGGCAAAAAAATTCTCATTCTAGTATAAACCACCCATGACTGGGCTCATTATGACACTAATGCCACCGAAAAAAAATTGAATAAGGTTTCAAAATTTTGTATCTTCAACAAAGGTTCAGATGTTTTGGGGTGGGCATAGTGGGAAAGCCCTTCAATACTGATATTTGAACACCCTCTCCCTTCAAATCAACGTTCATTCACTCACACAACCTTGAAGGAATCATGGCCCACATAGGAGAAAATGCTTTTGCACAAGTGTCATTTGTTTTTACAACAAGACCCCACTCGCTCTAACATTCTTGAGCTGACCGAAACAAAAGAAGATCCAGATAAGGGAATCTTCAATATTTTCATTAAAAATATTAATGGGAAGTCCTCCATATTCTGGATTGGGGGTTCAAACTTGGTTAAAAACCTAAAGCATCACATCGAGAACAGGATGGGAATCCCTACAAATTATCAATTCTTGCTCTTTGAAGGGAAGATGCTTCAGGATTTTTCCCAGATGAAGGAATACCATATCACAAGGAACTCTACCATAATGATGAACCTGAGACTACAAGGAGGAGTTTCGGGACCCATAAAATTTGTTGGATCTGCCTCCTAAAAGGATGTGGTGCATCGAAAGGCTTCCAACCTAGAAGACAAGCCTCAATATGACCCAGAACCCTATATTGTAGAAAAAATGAACAAAAAATGCCTGCCATGGGGTTCAATCTTCCAGAGGTAAACTACCTTTTTTATGCTCTCTAATTGAAGGTTTTTATTTGTAGGTTCAATGGTTTCTGGCCTAGACCTATTGCTTTACATTAGTGGGTATTTTCATAATGGACCCCCAAGTGTGATATATGTTTATGTTCCAAAGGTTTATTTTATTGTCTACTTTGATACTCAGGAAGACTTGGAGAAAGCAACAAATGAGGGGCCATTGTTTTGGGGAAGAATTGGAGTCTTCATCACCCCTTGGTTACACGTTTTTGATGCCAAAAAAATGGTGATCTCAATGATATTGATTTGGATGAGGATACCAAATATCCCCATACCTTTCTAGCACCACAAGGCTCTAGAGGAAATTGGAAACACCCTAGGAAAATTCAAAAAGACAGACCTCAAAAGAATAGAGAAAGTTCTATTTACCTTTTCCATAATCTGTGTAGAGATAGACCTCAAAAAGGTCTACTTGATCTCATTCAACTGAAACATAGAAATGTTCATTGGACCCAAGTATTAGATTATGAGAACACAAAATTCAGATGCCAAACTTTCTACCAAACAAGACACTTGCATAACACATGTTCATAGGAAAAAAAGATCCCAAAAATAAAAAATGACAGGTCCGCAAACCAAAAGGACGGTAGTCCTCAGATCCCCATTTCTTAGAGGAAGAAGAAGAAGAAACCATGGAGAACCCTCCAAACAAAATAGAAGTGGGTACTCATGACCAGAATGTAACTATATCACATTATCAAAATAACATAGAAGTACAAGAGACATAGGTATCACAATCACAAAAAAAAATGTGGCACTTACAAAAAGTGGGATGGGGGGTAAAAAGAGAGCACATGTTCTTTAGAGCTGAGACTTAGACAAAGAACACCCACAAATGACAACAGGGAGTGAAATGGAAATGGTTCCTGTTGTACCAAACATAGGGGAATGACAAAATGTGCATAAAAAAGAAAGGCAAGAAAGAGAGGTGTACAACATAGGAAAATGACAGAAAGTGCATAAAGTAAAGGTAAGAAAGAGAGGTTAAGTGATTATTATCATGCATAACTTTGAATGTTCATTTGTAACTTTTTTCAATTTTTTTCCTTTTTAGCTCATAATTTGAGAGGATTATCGTCTGAAATTCTTTTAGCATCTACATAATGTAATTTTGTTCTCGAATCCTTGTTTCAAGATGAATAAAATTACGGGATTTTCTCCTTTGGAATATATATATATATATCTATATATATATATATATATATATATATATATATATATATATATATATATATATATATATATATATATATATATATATATATATATATATATATATATATATAATGAAATTAAATGATCAAAAAATTTACATCATAATTGATTTTTTTAATATTTAATACTTTGGAGATTAAGATATATTTATATTAATTAATAATATTGAAAATAATTATTTTATTATAATCTATATGCATAAAAAAATTACATAAGAATATCATTGGAAAAAGCATGGGTTGTCAAAACCTGGAGCCCAAAAACCAACCATAAATCGACTATTAATCCAATTTTATTTTTTAATTTTAATTTCATTTTGATTCTTATTTTTATTTTTATGTAATTTGGCAAAGTCAAAATGTTTATATAATAGGATAGGACAAAAAATTACATCTCTTCCATACTAGGTTGGACAGCACCTCTTGACCCAAAAATAAAACCACCCTAAATCCATCTTAAGAATGGATCTACTAAGTGTCTAGAGGGATCAAATGTCTTTTCACTCCAAAATAGGTTTGAACCTCAAGAGATTTAATCCCTATCAAAGCTCGATAGATCCATGTTAAAATTGATCAAAGTTGGTTTAATGATTAATTATAATTATCAACACTACAAATGGACTAATTACAACATGTCTCCCGAGACTTGAATGCACATAATTGAAGAAACCAATTGTTAACCAAACCATTCAAATTAAGATCCTTTAAACATTAATTTATTTAAATGATATATATATATATAATGTTTTAAAAATAAAATGTTATATTTTATAATTAGTACCAAATTAGATCCATCTAATACTAGATCTATCATGCGTCGAGATTAAATGCCTCGAGGTCCAAACCTTATTTTTGGAGTGTAGAACTCAAGGAAAGGTTTTCCCCTTGAAGTATTTGATCCTGTATGATAAATTTGGTGTTAGATGGATCTAAGCTAGTTCAGTTGAGGGCAACAATGTCACATTTTTAGATTATCATCATTATGCATATGTTTGAGATTAAAATCAAAATTCACATTATGTTTTCTTTTCTTCGCATGACCATATCATTCTCTTTAATTTAGTGTATGTTTCTTTCCTTGAATGGTTTGTACGTCTGTGTTTGGATGCTTTGAGTGTTTTGTATGTTTATGTGTTTGGATTTGGATGGTAATGTTTGTGAATGTTACAGTTGTTATGTTATATTTTCATGTGTGTGTAATTGTCTATTACTAATTAGTTGGTAATGAATAAGGGAGGAAACCTTGTCAATAGTTTGCAAGAGAATTGATATTGCACATCTATTTCTTAATAGTGTACCTCTAGATATTACTAAATATATCTTGAAGAGTAGTTTTAATAATTTACTTTTTCAAGATTACTCTTAAAATAATTTGTTTCTTCGCTAGCATTTGAAATATTATATTTCCAATTTTGATGATTTTTTTATTTACAATCTAGTTTGCCAAGTCAAGAAATAATTTTTTTTTGAATATTTTTAATGAGTGCCCAGATTTGTAAAATCTTTACATTATTTTTTCTCAAAATAATTATCACATCTCCTTCAAGAATATTTTGATTTGCTTTTAATGTTTATAAATATATCCTTTCCTCTTATAAATATTTTGAATACATTGTTGTATGCAATTATCTATTAGTAATTTTGAATATATGCAATTTTGAATATATGTAATTGCTTATTAGTAATAAGTTGGTGATGAAGAAAGGAGACAATTTTTCCAAGTATTAATTTTCACTTTGTAGGAGGACTTATTCTGCACATTCATTTCATTTTAATTCAAGGTATCACATCTATTTCATTTTAATTCCAGGTATCACAATGTTTTACAACTAATTAATTCTTAATAGTGTCTCTCTAGGTATTACTAAATATATCTTGAAACATATTTTTTAATAACCTGTAGCCTCAATATTAACAACATCTAATGCAAGAAATCAAATACGATTAGAGAAGAACATCCACACTGAAATCAATGCATCTAATGCAAGCAATAAAGATATATTTTACTCTTTACTAAAATCAATGCATCAAGATATATATTTTACTCTTTAAAGAGTAAAGATGTTTAAAATCTTACCTAGTTTGGAATTTCAATGTGGTGATTTTTTTGTTAAAGGTAATTTATGATCCATTCAAATTCAAGTATATGATAAAGGAACTATTAAACGAATTCAAGCTAATGTTTTGCACAACATTAGTGATTTTTTTTTTATTTTTTTTTAGGACGTGACATACTTACACATCGAGTCATACTACGTTGTATAATGCGCCTCTCAGTGCTATCAAATAATTAATATATTATGAAATTAAATAATTGAACTAGCCTAGATCAATCTTAACTCCAAATAGAAGCATTAAGAGGGATAAAATCACTCTTTTGAGGTGCAAATTTTTTTCCAACATTTGGTGTATATGTGTGTGTGTGTGTGTGTGTCAGAGCTGAAGGGTTTAGTATTGTGGCTTGATTAAGGGCAAGAGAAGTAAACATTTTTGTTTGGAGTGTGCTAAAGTAATTACACTGCTTGATCTTAATTATCAACAATATTCATTATCTAAGTATTGATTGAATCGTCACTGAGAATCCTCTCCCCACTGTATCTACAAATATTTTCATGTTGAGCACATAAGTAAACATGAAACTGTTCAAATATTTGTTTTGATAATTCAGTAAAACATACTCTGCCACTGATTTGGATAAGGAAGAAATCATGAAGTGAAGCAATGAGGAAACAAAAAACACCAACAAATTGGAAGGTGCACACAAATAAACAAGTAAAGTATCCAGGAATTTGTGGGGGTTATCAGTAGGATGACTGTGTGTTAATAGTTGTGAAAAAAATAATATTTTTAAGAGATTAATCAAGAGCCAGGAATACAAGAAGTCAAATGCTATTGATATCTAGTAAGAAATATTTAATTGCTACCTTCAATATATCGCACCTATAGTATCAAAACAATGAGGAATGACATAAGGATTAATTTCTTACCAAGGGAACTGACATGCATAGTAACAAAAGCATGACTATACTATATGAACTAAACTTGCACAGAGAATATTAAGGGAAAGGAAACCATCGTTGTATAAGATAGAGAACCTTGTCCACAAATGTGGAAACATTGGCTATACTAAATCTAAAACAATGATAATATGGTACAGGGAAAATATTTATTCATGGACATAACTAATCAAAGGAAATATGTTAATTGGGATAATGGAATACTGAACATTGTAAGTGTTTATCCTAGCGTCTAGGCCAAGCTAGGTATACCCCAACAGCCTCGAGACATTGAAATTCATAATAAGGATTGAATATATATAGGTTACTCTGGATCCATTTGAATAAAAAAATGAGTAAGAAACCTTATTATACATAAAGCAAAGTGTAGGGTATGTAGATATACCTAAAGAAGTTGGTCAAGCAAACTTAAGGATAATCCTTGTCCAAGTTGAAGGAAGATATAGAATGTCCTTGATAAAAAAATATGAGTCCATGATTAGGATGGTTGGAATTCCTTCACTTGATATAGCAGCTATTTCTAGTAATGAAAGTAAAAGATAAGAATTATATGTCAATAATGGAAATAAAACCCAAACTATGTAAGGAGATAATGAACCTCTACTTAGGAAAGCCTTTGAAAAGAGAGCCACAAGAGAATGGTCACCATAGTAAAATAATGGACACAATGGTTACAACCATTAGTATGGAGATTTATAACATGAGCGGTAATTGAAAAGTTGCAAATAAAGATAAGTTGTGACAAAATAAATTAATCTCGGAAGAAATCAATAAACTTAAAAGCATGGTAATTGTATCTAGACTATTCCCTAATATTAAATAAATGTGAATGCACATATGAATAACATCATGGTGATCCAGAGAAGGTATCTGCACTAGGTTAAAATTTTGTAAGTACAAGTAGGTAAGATCATAAATTAGAATATGAAAATGGTAAAGGAACCTAGGTAGCTTAGAAAAAAATATTGCCCTTGTGTGGGCAAAGCGCTCAAGGATTCGGTATCCTAAAATGATTCGCTAAGTACTATTTTATAACCATCCTGTAATTGAAAAGGCTTGAAGTGACTCAAAGCGAAATGACAACAGAAATTCGACTAATTGGAGATACTATAACATCTGAAAGACTTGAGATAAGTTGATACAATAAGTAAATGCATGTTAAAGTTTAGGGGATTTTACTGGAACGGTATGGAATTATATTTACATCAAATGATACAGTTATAAATTATAGTCCCTGCTAATTTGATACCTTTGCTATAAAATTATGACCAAAATCATAAATATGGAGGGGACAAACACTAAACATATATTTCTTTTGAATAACTCCTTGCCTTATCATGCTTTAAAGAATGGGAAGAGAATCCAAGTAAATGATAACTATAAATAATAGATAATTTTTTTGAAATAATATTGGGGGGAGTGAATCAATATTTACAAATCAATAACTTTTTCATTTCCATAATCAGATTTATATATGCTACTTCAGTGAAGGGAACTCATGTGTGCACGCAATTGTTCTTAAGGCAACCAGCGTATATCCAGTGAACTTATGATTCAGTTAATTCATCATATGTTGATCTTAAAATAGTGCATCAGTACTTTATTAAACATTAAAAAGTAACCACATGCAGTAATAACAGAATAAACCATCACACATAAGTAACACACATGAACACAAATATTTAAGGTGGAAACCTAATGTGGGTGAAAACCACATGCTGCTATCATCTCTGTCTTCTTTTAATAATAAGAAAATATGTTTACAATATTGTAGTGGTGTAGACTCATACCAGTACGCAGGCACCCACCTGCAGAAGGCTACAATCTTCTCTCATTCTCCATCTTCTTCTGGAAGGGAGCTACAAACCCCTAGTTCTTGTACTAGCTGATAGATTTACTAGTATGTAGGCTTCGACCTACAAAAGGCTACAACCTTCACTCATTTTCTAGCTTCTACTAGAAGGGAGCTCCAACCCCCTGGCTCTTATACTAGTCGATCGATTTACTAGTACGTAGGCACCAACCTATAGAAGGCTCAAACCTTCACTCATTTTCTAGCTTCTACTAGAAGGGAGCTCCAACCCCCTGGCTCTTGTACTGACCGATATGTTTACCAGTACGTAGGCGTCGGCCTACAGAAGGCTACGACCTTCTCTCTTCCTCCAGGGACCACGTTTCATAAATTTTCACACTAGATACTCCTGGCACACAATACTACAATATGAAGGCCACATTTCATCGAATTTTCATACTAGACCCATTAGTAACATTGAAGCTCAAAATCAATCACCACTGCAATACAACCATAAAATACATCTGCATCAACCAATCACTGAAACCCAACTAATCTCTGATGTAACTGAAACCCAATCATCAATCTCTGATATAATCATAACTGAATCAATCAATCACTATAAACCTCTGACATACTGAATCATACAAATCACTGAAACCTCTGATATACTGAACCAAATAATCACCGAACCTCTGACACAACTGAATCACCCATTCATTCAAACTTAATCAAATTCAACCAAACAACTGGAACAGACAGATCACTGTAACCAGTACACAGATCTGAACCTAGATCACCACATCAATGACCAAAACTAACTGTAACCTCAAAAGGCATGTGTCAAAATGTATACACTCCTTTAATGAAGCAAACCTACATGTATACACTACTTCCTTTAGCCCAACCTGTGTATACATCTAAAGATATTAAATCATAAAACCTCTGAACCACAAACTGTACCAATCAGTGACATTCTAAACATCTGTTGTCATATTACAAAGTTCTAAACAGATAGCAACAAGGATCACCCTTCTTTCTCAATCAATTAATCAATGAGACGCAAACTATTTATGCATTCAGATTTACTTTCATATCTAAGAAGGCTTCATTGACAGCAACAGTAAAACAACAACATTGATCTAATAGATCAGTCATCCTTGAACATCAAGCTTTTCTTTTGCATACGCTACTTAGAAGAGTCGAACCAGCATGTATACGCATCTTCACCAAAGCGAACCAGCATATAGATCTGCAAATACTTACTTATAACTTTTCTGTGATTCCCAACTTCAGACATACCCAAGATCATCACATATAAAGGATAAAACATGTGTTAGAAACCAGATCTAGCCCATCCATTATCAGATTACATAATGATAAGTCATTATGATCCTGATCCATCATTAGATCTCATCCATCATCAAACTCTCAGGTGCATATTTAATCTAGATCAAGAAAAGCATCAGAAACCCATAACATGCATATTTTCTTTTGATCTAACACTTCATAACATAGTCATTACTTGTACACTTATCCCTTTGATCTTCTCCTCCTTATATATTTGTAGGCCTTTCTCAATACCTTGGACCAATCCACTTAGGACAAATACCTTGGACCAAATACTTAGGGTCAATACCACAAACCAAATACCTAGGGTCAATACCATAGATTTAATACCTCGAACCAAAACCTTGGTTTTCCAACATATACGCACTTTTCTTCCTGTGGGAATGTGTGTATACATATACGATCCTTTTGTTCTTTGGACCAGCGTGTATACGTTGTTTTGACTAAGTGGACTTGCGTATACTTCTTAAATTGTTTTTCATCAGCCTTTTCCTTTACCTTCTTTATTCTGATTAGTAGACCTTAGTTCCATCTTCTTGTTCTTATGTACCAATGCCCTGTTACCTCTGAATAGACCTGTTACATTGTAATTTGCCATATTACTTCTGAAATGATTCCTTTGAATTTCCATGCATTATGTCACATCTAATATCTCTCCTGTAGATTCATCTAGTTACCATATACAAGTGAGTTGTCCTGCTGCAAGTGGGTTGCCATCAAGTACAACACATGCATCATAATGCCAACAATCTCCCCCTTTGGACTTGATGGCAACCATGTTGGTGTTGACTACTGCAAGCTATAGAAATTGTTAGAGATAAGAGGAAACACCAAAATACTCTCCCCCTTTGACATCAAGGGCAAAGGTCAGACCAAGATATTCTCCCCCTTTGATATCAAGGGCATAGGGCTAGCCAAAATGAAGACTTTCATATTTGAACAGTTGAATATAAACATTGATCATGCTCCCCCTAGGCACATGCTAAATTCTCTGATTAAACTTCCCCTTTGTACATATTATGATGAACTAAACTATCCATGCTCCCCCTGAGCACATGCAAAGTCTACAAAAATATTTTCCAAAAGAATAACATGACTCTATAACTCAACTATGTGAGTTTGACCTTCCTATCACCAATGACTCATACATACATCAATCTCCCAGTCAAATGGGGATATACCAAATTTGACTCATCCACCCAACCAAGTGGGGATATACCAATTGTTTATACATAACAAAAATACAATAAATATTACATCATCCATCCCATGCAAAGTGGGGATATAAATTACATCACTTATCCAATAGGACTCATTCAAATGTATGAGAAGTCATATCACACCCTATACTTTTACATGACTTAAGCAACAAATGGTATAAATATCTGAAGCCATAGCTGGACTCAGCAACCATAATGCCAACAATGAATAATGCGAGTGAAGGCTAATGCTCCCCCTAAACCTTTGCTACTTGTGCATTGTCAATAAGTCATTCATCAAGGCATATTTTTCAGTTAAATAAAAAGTAATGAACAAAAACATATTGTCAGACTGTAATCATCAACATCAGACAGAGCACCCATATCAAAGTCTAACCCACTGTTTTTCCTGTCAGAAAAGCATATACGCTTCTTCAGCCAAAGAAACCCGCATGTATACACGGATATGCTTCATGAAACCCGCGTATAATAACCTTCCTCTGAAAAAAAAAATGGATTTAATAGCAGGATGATGCAGTAACTACTCCCAGCTTTTGTCTGAGATATTCAAATGTTTCTCTGGGCAGTGGTTTAGTGAATATATCAGCAACCTGTATATGTCCATCATTAGTTCCCAAGATATGACAATGTAATTATCATCAACCTGTGACAAAGTATGTTGCATATAGATATCAACTCATCCTCTTGATCTCATCAAGATCAACTTGCTTCGTTTCCTTAGTAGAAAGAGCCTTATCATAACCTTCCATGAATCAACTAAGCATATGTCATATCTCCAAGAAGTAACACAAAATCATATCATATGTATGTGAAAACACCATAGTCATCATCTATGATCATAGCATCATCATCAAGAACTGCATGATCTTTCCACAAGAACCCTCAATATATCAACCATGTATCATCACTAGGAAACATCTCACATCTGATAAGCATCAACCACGATAATCAACATATGTGAGTATCAACCTATCATCATAAGGTAAGAAGTCATCATCATTATGTGACTAAGTAAGCCATGTCTCCGAATATCCATGTCTTCAAATAGTTATGTCTTCATGAGACCTGTAATAACATCATTCTCTTGGCCAACCAACAATATTTCTCAATGTGCAACTTAAGTAATCATCCATGTATCCAACATAATGTGTATCCATCAAAGAGATAGCAATATGTATCTAGCAAACCATGAGCTCATCGTAATTTGTCAAGATTTCTTGATATCATCAACAACAACAATCCTCAACCATGTGAGAGCCAAGAACTATAGGAATCCTACATCATAACTGCACCATATGAACTTTATGCATCTTTGAAGGCATGATGACACCAACATAAAAGAAATGAGTGGCTCATCATCAAATAATGAAGTTGTGTACTCAAGCTTTGTACTTCTCCTTGTCCTTATGAAGATCACCATGTAAGCAACATATATGTACTATATGCATCATAAAAAAGTAATCCATAATCATCCATAAATCTTATCTGAATAAAAAGTTAAAACTATGTAACCCAAAGGAATACAAGTATCATCTGAGATTTCATCATGGGAAAATCATAACTGTAACATAGCATGATGTATCATTTAAACACTTTAGCCACATAAGCATCATCACCATTAATAAGAATCATTAGGTACCAAAGACTTCTAAACATAATGCCAACAATGCATTATTAGAAGCATAACATATTCTCCCCCTGAACATGTGCCACCTATTCACTGTCAGATCTAATCATTGCATATATCAGTAAGAAATATCAAGGCATCATCATGAATCAGATATACATCAAGTCATCAATGACTTGTGAGGATCAAAAAGCACTTCTAAATAACATCCACATATTGTAGTCATCAAACATCAAGACATAAATTGATAATTGTTTGAACCATATCAAATCATTTTTCTGAGTTTGTCCCATTGCTTCTTCATCAAACCAACATATGTGTGACTATGTAGCTTCTAACTTGCGTATATACGCGACTTGTCTCATGATAACTGCGTCTGAGAATTAGAACACTGAAATTTCAAACTTTCAGTTCCTTCTGAGTCAATTTTGTTTGTATACTGAGCTATGCCACATCTTTTTGTCTGTAATTCCTTCTTCTTCCATACCTTGGAGTGTGATGATGTTTGTTCCTTTTGGTATGTTGGCTGAATTTTTCTCCTGCATTCTTTTTCTATATGCCCAAACTTGTTACAAGCATAACATCTTATATGTTTCATATTCCTTCTAAAGCAGTCAATAGCTCTCTAGCTTCTTCTGGAAGGGAGCTACAACCCCCTAGTTCTTGTACTAGCTGATATATTTACTAGTACGTAGGCTCCGACCTATAGAAGGCTACAACCTTCACTCATTTTCTAGCTGCTACTGGAAAGGAGCTCCAACCCCCTGGCTCTTGTACTAGCTGATCCATTTACTAGTATGTAGGTGCCAACCTACAGAAGGCTCCAACCTTCACTCATTTTCCAGCTACTACTAGAAGGGAGCTCCAACCCCCTGGCTCTTGTACTGGCCGATATGTTTACTAGTACGTAGGCATCAGCCTACAGAAAGCTACGACCTTCTCTCTTCCTCCACGGACCATGTTTCAGAAATGTTCACACTAGATACTCCTAGTACACAATACTACAATATGAAGGCCACATTTCGTCAAATTTTCATACTGGACCCATTAGTAACATTGAAGCTCAAAATCAATCACCACTGCAATACAACCATCAAATACATCTGCATCAACCAATCACTGAAACCTAATCAATCTTTGATATAACTGAAACCCAATCATCAATCTCTAATATAATCATAACTGAATCAATCAATCACTAAAACCTCTGGTGTATTGAATCAAACAATCACTAAAACCTCTGACATACTAAATCATACAATCACTGAAACCTCTGACATACTGAATCAAATAATCACCAAGCCTCTGACACAACTGAATCACCCATTCATTCAAACTTAATCAAATTCAACCAAACAACTGGAACAGACAGATCACTGTAACCAATACACAGATCTAAACCCAGATCACCACATCAACAATCAGAACTAACTGTAACCTCAAAAGGCATGTGTCAGAATGTATACGCTCCTTTAATGAAGAAAACCTGCATGTATACACTACTTCCTTTAGCCCAACCTGCATATACCTCTAAAGATACTGAATAATAAACCTCTGAACCACAAAATGTACCAATCAGTGGCATTCTAAAGATCTATTATCATGTTACAGAGTTCTAAACAGATAGCAACAAGGATCACCCTTCTTTCTCAATCAATTAATTAATGAGACACAAACTCTTTATGTATTCAGTTTTACTTTTAGATCTAAGAAGAATTCATTGACAGACAACAGTAAAATAGCAGCACTGATCTGATAGATTAGACATCCTTGAACATCAAGATTTTCTTTTGCATACACTACTTAGAAGAGCCAAATTAGCATGTATATGCATATTCACCAAAGAGAACCAGCGTATAGATCTGCAAATACTTACTTATAACTTTGTTGCAATTCCTGACTTCAAACATACCCAAGATCATCACATATAAAGGATAAAACATGTGTTAGCAACCAGATCTAGCCCATCCATTATCAGATCACATAATCATAAGTCATTATGATCCTGATCCATCATTAGATCTCATCCATCATCAAATGCTCAGGTGCATATTTAGTCTATATCAAGCAAAGCATCAGAAACCCATAACATGCATGTTTTCTTTTGATCTTACACTTCATAATATATTCATTGCTTGTACACTTATCCCTTTGATCTTCTCCTCCTTATATAGTTTTAGGCCTTTCTCAATACTTTGGACCAAAACCACTTAGGACCAATACCTTGGACCAAATACTTAGGGTCAATACCATAGACCAAATACCTCAGATCAAATACGTCAATACCACTGACCAAATACCTCAGACCAAAACCTTGGTTTTCAAACATGTATGCTCCTTTAGGAGTGCGTATATATGTATACCCTCTTTTTGTTCTGTGGAACAGTGTGTATACTTTGTTTTGACTAAGTGGACCTGCGTATACTTCTTAAACTATTTTTCATTAGCATTTTCCTTTACCTTCTTTATTCTGATCAATATACCTTAGTTCCATCTTCCTGTTCTTTTGTACCAATGCCCTCTTACCTCTGAATAGACCTGTTACACTATAATTTGCCATATTATTTCTGAAATGATTCCTTTGAACTACCATGCATTATGTCACATATAATATCTCTCTTGTAGATTCATCTAGTTACCATATACAAGTAAGTTGTCTTGCTACAAGTGGGTTGCCATCAAGTACAACACATTTATCATAATGCCAACATAGTTGAGTAATATAACAAAGGACATGGGATTTAATATTAACAAAATTTAAAGTTAAATGTTAATAGATGACTAGAATGCATTTTGCTTACAAATTACTAGGATAAGACAACCACATGAAAATGAATTATTAAAGGGAAAAGGATTTTCCAAAAACCCTAATTAATGGTTGTGGAACAAAAGGACATAAACACCAAAATGAAGATTAAGAGGAACTTATAAGTGAGGCAGGTTAGCAGAGTACTATTGAGAACCTTGGCGACTTTGTTGATATTCTCCTGTGCTATTAAATCCTGGTGGTATGAGAAAAGAAAAGTAAAGAAATGGAAAATATATATATATATATATATTCATTGTGTTGTTCATTATAAATTCTTGTTAAATAGGAGGAATGTTGAGGAAAGTAACAAATTCATCTAAATGAAAGTCAAGTACAAGTGTGCTAATTAAAAGAGAAAATAAAAGGAATAGGGGTCATATAGATAGCTTAATGATGGGAAACCATGGTCTATTGTTAATAGTTGCTGTAAAGGTCTATATAAAAATTATGTACAACTAGGAAGACCATTAAGCCCATAGGAACACATTCTCGTTGGATTAAAAAACAAAATTAAAATACATACTAGAAGATTTCTGAGGAACTCAGATCAAGGGTTTCGCCACGGTAATCCGGTAATGTAGTCACCAGAAGCAACCATGAAAACCAGAAGAAACTGCGTCCAAACCAAGGGTTGAACCCTGAACAAGATTTAATTTCTATTATTGTTCATTCTTAGTACGAAACCCAACCATTAAATATTGAACACCGTAAGCTAGAAGATGACTCCTATCATTAACAATTAACTTTTTAATTATCATCAGACCATCAAAGAGATGATATCTATTGTGTATAAATGTTACCAAGTATAAATAAAATAAAGATAGCTTTAACATCCATGAAAATTAATATGATAATTCCTCGCAGAAAACAGATACAAAATCCAGAATTGGCACACATATGAAAATAGACAAGGAGACTGTTAATATGCCTCGACACTTCTTATATACCAGAAGAACATTGAAAACATTTTAAAATAAGATTAATAAGGGTAAAATGGATGAGGGCACCTAGCTTCGATATCTAACAATTAAAACCGCAAAGATTTTTCTCGTCATCCAAAGAGGGAAATTGCCCCTATTTTCAAAAAACATAACATTACAATACAATAAATTTTTGAAAAAAATAAATAAGTTATGGATAACACCCAATAGGGACTCACTCGAACGCATAACACTATGAAAACAAGCACCAGCTAAATTTTATTTCCCTATGAGGGAACGGTATTCTAAGAATACTAGAGATTCTATAAAACATTAGGTTCTATGGCATTTGAAACCAAATATGCACCTGTGTAAGAAAGAGGAAATGTTGTTAGAACATAAACATGGTAATTATTCAAGAACCCAAAAATTTACTAATCATTTAAACAAAATTACTTGATATGAAGAGGTTGCTAAGTTAAAACATACACGTTCAATTCGTACTTCCTTTGAGATCTGATTCTGGTTGCTTATTTTTTAATATACAAACCCTCTTATAATTAATGAATGGGAAATATAGTTCTGGACATGTTATAGTTGTTGAAAATGGCAACAAGAAATGCTAAAAATAGAAGTGCTAAAAATAGGACTGCTATAAATAGCAGTTTGGGTACCAGTGTTGGATTGAGCAATAGGGAATGAAAAATGGAAGTGCTAAAAATAACATTGCTATTTTTAGCAGTTCGGGATGGATTCCAATTTTATTCAGTCCCTGGACTAAAATAGGAAATAAAATTCGAATTTGAACTTAACAATTGTTTGAAAATAAATAAATTAATTCACCATGAGTTAATTAGTTGGAAAAATCAAACATGAAGTCTATGTGATGACATGTAATAGTTTCTCCATTAATTGAGGAATTTATCCATCAATTAAATAGATAAGGATGAGTTCTAGTTTGAGTTGTAATTAGTTGGCTCAGTTAACTAAGTCAAGTCTAGTTAGATTGATTTAAATAGTTTGTTTAAATTAATGTGAGTTCAGTTAGTTAATGCATGCTTGCATATATACTGCACTTCAGATAACTGAATATTCTCTCATGAATAACTCATGCATGTTAGTTCAGATAAAGACCCATTTGAAATCAAAGGAGGGACAGTGTACTATCAATTGGATGGATTTTTCCTATAAAGGAAGCTCATCCATGGAGAAGGATTTATCTCCTTCAGGACTGCGTAGTTGGATCAGATGTTTGTGAGTGTTGAAGAGGCCAATTCACACAGGTGGCTGCACTGGACCTTAATCAAAATTGCACAAAGAAATAGGAGGCTTGGAGGGCAGATCAGGAGGTTTGAGAGAGGCCTTTCACTGTCTATGAGCAACGAAGGTATTACAAAGAGAGCAGGATAGCTTTTGAGCTGATTCTTTTTGTAATACTAGCTATATTTCCACTTGTATGATAATACAGAGCTGGGGTTTTAGGCTGAGGATTTCCCCTGGTTATATATTCTATGTTATGTGTGATTGATTTCTCCATATCAGTTATATGTGTTCTTATTGATGTTGCTCATATTCGATTAAGCTTCTGCTAAATTGGTTGTAGAAGTAGATCAAGTATTTTTCTTTAGTCTATTGATTATTAGGTGATATACAGTGGGAATTTCTACATGGTATCATAGGAAAGGTGATCAAGGAAGAACAGTATACAAGAAGGGAGAAGGGAGAAGTTTATGATTCCTGAATATAGAAATTGGGTTCTTATCTCATCTCTATTTCACCTATGGCATTCAATGGTTTAATACTTGAATATTCCCTTGGTGGTAGCTCAAATTATATAGCCTGGAGGGATCGCATGGAAGCAGTATTAGAGGATAACGATCTAAAGGACTTCATTGATCAAGAATTCCCCAAGCCAACTGGTGCTACTCAATTGACGGAATGGAAGAAGTGTGTGGCTAGAGCAAGGAGAATCCTCCTGGAGGGAGTTCAAGACCACATTGTCTCGAGCCTCCATGGGAAGGAGACACCATTTTTAGTGTGGAAAACATTGAAAGATCTATATCAGAATAATAGCGATCAGAAGAAGTTGGCGTTGAAAGACAAGCTTCAGAAGATCAAGTGTGAAAAGGGCGAAACGATCTCTACGTATCTGAACAAGCTCACCACATGCAGGGATGAGCTTAGAAGTGTAGGGATCACGACAGTTGATGATGACATGGTGATTCTTACACTCCTTGGTCTTCCTAAGAGCTGGCATAGCTACCAGGACTCGGTTAATGGAAGAGAGAAACTACCATATTGGGAATGACTTTGGTCGGATCTGATGCGGGAGGAGTTAAGAAGAAGCACCAGAGACGGTTCTTCATCCATGGAGGATGAAGAAAATCGTGCCTTAGGGAGTAAGTCGAAGAAGGGGAAGGAGAAGGATTCTCTTTCCCAATAAATTTCTTCCTAAGGTGAGAATAAGTTTGACAAATCGAAAGTGCGATGCTTTGATTGTCATGAGGTAGGCCATTTTGCTACAAATTGTCCACTGAGGAAATCCAAGAAGGGATTTGTGGAAGGATGAGAAGGTGAGGAACTGGCCTCATAGTTTGAGTTGGATTTCACACTGTTCGCATACATGGTTTCATCCATGGTGGGAAGTGGTTGGTTTCTTGACAATGGAGCTTCTTTCCACATGATCGGCGACAAGAGTTTGTTCAGTACTTTGGAGGAGAAATATCTCTAGATACTCATAGAGATGGGTAATGATGAAAAGTATAGTGTCTCAGGTGTAGGCACGGTTATTTTTCAGAGGGAGCATGGAGCTCGCATTACCTTAACTGATGTGATATGTACCGAGACTAAAGAGAAATTTGGTGTCGACCGCGATGCTGGAAGACAAAGGCTATGATGTAGTCTTCAGTAAGGGAAAGGTTTTCATTAGACACATCATCACTAGACAGGTGAAGCAGATCAGTTCACAAGTCAAGAACCTGTATGCTCTTGAGGTTCAAGATGCATGCAAAGCCTTGAGAAGCAAGGCAACTAATGGAGACTTGGTGGTTGAGAGGGAGAGTACATTACCTCTCAACATGCAGTGCCAGAAGATGTCTAAGACGATTGTGGAGGAGCCACAATTGGTGAAGTAGCTTCAGGAGGTTGTGGAGTATCCACAACTAGAGCAGCTGAGAGGAGATCGAGTAGAGACATCTACTCATGCAGAGACCTCCAGTAGGCGGAAATTTCGAGCTAGGTGGGCATAGGGATCACATGCATCCATACCTCCAGGTAGGAGGTGGGGCGATGTGGGGTGATCATCCAAAGAAGGCTGGAATAGGGCAGGATCCTTGAGGTACCCAACCTTTTGGATTCAAATTTTCTACAGGATCCCCGATGAGGAGTAGTAGGACTAGTTGATTGGGTAGATACAGATGCGCATGGAGTGGTAGAGAGAGTTACAGTGCAAGAGTCCCAAGACAGTGTAGAGCTAGCATGCTGCAACAATGCAAGAGATAAGTAAAAATTACGAAAATTGTAGGTCCAATAGACCAATTTGGTCTCAGTGGACGTTAACCACCATCATCATCATCATCATCATCAGGAGTGTTGCACCAGTGCAGGATGGCACAAATAGGTGTGCAACGGTGTGAGATGCATGTAGTGTTGCAGTAGCTCGAAGGTCAAAGAGGGAGCACTTGTCAACAACAGGTAGAGCTTCAGCATCAAAGTATGTTTCTAGCCCAATAGAGAGGTTAGTTGGGAGTTTTTTTTTTGTTTCTAGAGTTGTTGGAGCAACCACACTTGGTAGAAGTGTTGCATGCAGAACATTCCAAAGGTACCAGATCGGGTTCTAGTTGAATGCCTTTCTTGTTGAGAGGGAGTGTTGAAAATGGCAACAAGAAATGCTAAAAATAGAAGTGCTAAAAATAGCACTGCTGTAAATAGCAGTTTGAGTACCAGTGTTGGATTGAGCAACAAGGAATGAAAAATGGAAGTGCTAAAAATAACATTGATATTTTTAGCAGTTCGGGATGGATTCCAATTTTAGTCAGTCCCTGGACTAAAATAGGAAGTAAATTTCGAATTTGAACTTAACAACCGTTTGAAAATAAATTAATTAATTCACCATGAGTTTATTAGTTGTGAAAAATCAAACATGAAGTCTATGTGAGGACGTGCAACAGTTTCTCCATTAATTGAGGAATTTATCCATTAGTTAAAGAGATAAGGATGAGTTATAATTTGCGTTGTGATTAGTTGGCTCAGTTAACTGAGTCAAGTCTATTTAGATTGATTTAAACAGTTTGTTTAAATTAATGTGAGTTCAATTAGTTAATGCATGCTTGCATATAACTGCTGCACTTGAGATAACTGAATATTCTCTCATGAAAACTCATGCATGTCAGTTCAGACAGGGACCCAATTGAGATAAGAGGAGGGAGAGTGTACTATCATTTTGATGGATTTTTCCTATAAAGGAAGCTCATCCATGGAGAAGGATTTATCTCCTTTGGGACTGCAAAGTTGGATCAGAGGTAGTGAGTGTGTGAAGAGACCAATTCACACATGTGGTTGCACTGGACCAAAATTGCACAAATAAATATGAGGCTTGGAGGGCATATCAGGAGGTTTGAAAGAGGCCTTTGACTGTCTATGAGCAGCAGAGGTATTGTAGAGAGAGCAAGATATCTTTTGAGCTGATTCTTTTTGTAATACTGGATATATTTCCACTTGTATGATAATACAGAGTTGGGGTTTTAGGCTGAGGCTTTCCCCTGGTTATATCTTCTATGTTATGTGTGATTGATATCTTCATATCAGTCAGCGAAAATTTTAAGGATGGAAAATTATCTTGAAGTTTAAAAACGTTGGCAAATCTCACTATTCCCTAATACGCAAACTATAAAATGTTTATTTATGTATTTGTAAAATTATTCAAATTTATAATGATTTTATATATACTCTCTATATAATGTTGGCGATTTCTAAGGTAAAATAAATTTATATTGTAAAATTTGGGCGAATCATTTAAAAAAAAATGGAAATTGACAAATCTTTTTTTGGAAAAATCATGGAAAATTAGCCCATTTGTGAATATTAGCCCCTAAAATTTTCTATGATATCAGTTATATGTGTTCTTATTGATGTTGCTCGTGTTCGATTAAGATTCCGCTAAATTGGTTGTAGAATTAGATCAAGTATTTTGTTGGGTCCCTATAATACTAGTGATTACCCCATTACTATTGTAGTTATACCCCTTATTTATATTGTTGTGCCCCCATTACCCCCACATTGTTATTAATGTGCCCATAGAATCCCTCTATTGTTATTTTTGTGGCTTTATATTATTATTGTTAGGTCGGCTGGATTATATTGTGACTCCATAGACTCCTATATATAGAAATGAGGTTTTGTCATTTGAATCATCCAAGAATTGTTCATTTATGTAATGTAAAGGAGGTTTCTCCCTCGAAAAGGCTGAATTCTAAGGCATTGATCTATCTTTTCTATCTTTTCTTGAGCTGGTTTCATAACATTTGGTATCAGAGCTTTGGATTCTAGGGTTTCGTTGCTCCAAACAGGTCATAGTGGAATCTTAGCTATAACTTTTTTTCTGTGATGTTTCAGAAGTCGCAAAAAAAACCCATTTGAGAAGAAATCGCGCTGAACATTGGGTCCGAAATTCAGATCTTTTCGCGTGATATTTTCGGAGATATGATCTCAGGAAGTTGGTCTTTTGCAGACTCCTGAATTACAATCAAAACAGGTGACCTGGGGAAAATCGTCATAACTTTCTTTCTGAGCATCGGATTGAAATTTAGTAAGAAGGTACAGAAAGAAGACGGACTGTAATTTTCTTTTATATATTTTTCAGAGTCAAAGGTTGAAGCAGTGACACGTGGCACTTCATACAAGTTCGCTCTACTGAACTAGTCTATAATCAGGTCACTGTGGGAGATTGTGCATAACTCTTTCTTGGAGAATCCAATTTGGTTCAGACTAGTGGCATTGGAAAGAGGATATAGAAAGCTACTACAGCTCACAATTTCAGAACTGGATGATTCGAAATTACAGAGATACATCAGATTCAATATCAGGCTTCTACAAATTAAAAAAAGGTGTGTAGTTTTTATTTTTTATTTTTGCATAAGCTTGGTTTGAAGGAATTCAAAGGGCATAGTAAAGCATTATTATCAGTAAATGATGCCCCGAGGAAAGAAAATGCAAACACCTAGTAAGGAACCTGAAAGCTCTAGCATGACTCATGAAGAAGAGGAAGAAATGCTACATGATATATCAAAATTACAAGAACAAGTGCAACAAATGTCACGCTCACAAAAGCTAACAAATGCTAAGATAAATGGCATGGAATCTAAGATAAAGGGCATGGAAGCTAAGATGGATGATCTGAAGACAGATTTGAGGGCAGATTTGAAGACAGACATGGCAGATTTGAAGACAGATTTGACAAATTTTCTACAAGAAATACTTACTAATGGTTAAAAGGTTGTAAAGGAAACTCATGATGTGAACAAAAGAAATGTTAATCATGATTCCATAGACCCTAATGTTGGATTGAAGACCCACCATATTCCAAAAATCGATATGAGGAAGTTTGATGGCAAGGATCTCGCCACATGGATATTACAGATGGAGCAATTCTTCGATCTCAATAATGTGCAAAACACACAAAAGGTACGTATGGCAACTTTATATTTGGAACCAAATCAATTTGTATGGTATCAATGGCTTTTCTCTCGTAAACAATTTATCAGTTGGGAAATTTTTACGGAAGAATTGATAGAACATTATGAGGATACAAAAAGCAACACTTTTTTTAGCCAATTGATAAGTCTCAAACAAAAGGGTTCAATAATGGAGCACATTGAGGAGTTCCAAAAATTGAACATAAGGGTAAAAGATATTCCAGAGCAACATAGGATTGATGTGTTCTGTTGTGGTCACCAACAACCCCCCTCTTTGTTTGGTATTAGCAATAACATCAAGCAAAGGGGGACCCTTAACAAAAAATCCCAAAAATATTTTTATCAAAATTTTTGTATTTAACTCCCTAAAAGCTATATCGCATCACAAAGAGAGAGTGAAGCGTTTTCCTATGCGCATAAATAAGCTGCAAAGAAGTGATGCGAAATTCATCGCATCGCATATTTTGAAAGCGCCCTTAAAAGAAAAACCTAAGGAATCACCGACGGCCGATATGCGACGTTGCATATCGCGACGTCGCATAAGCAGCGCACAGTGATCAAATGAAAAATGCGATCTTACAAAATGCGATCTTGCGATTTGCGATCTGCGATGAATGAGACTATCAATTGCGCGATGACACCTCTCGACATCGCAATCCTCAATGTTGCGATGCGAATCGCAGAAACCACTCATCGCAAAGTTTCCTCGGCATAATCTGTAAATCCAAAATTGAGCGCGCACCTTAAGGGAAATTAATGATTGTACGCTTAAGTATCCAAGGATGATCGTGTTGCTTTTTTTGAAGAGTCAAGTCATTATGAGTGTCATGATTATGCATTCATTAGAACTTAAAGCTTTCATGTCAATATTTTCGTCATTTCTCTTTTCCTTTGCGTAAACTGTAAGGAAGCAACTAATATAAATCTATATGCAGGAAACATCTAAGGAAAAGGGGAAAGCGCCAATACTAGAAGAACAGAGAGGAGATGCCTTCGCAAATGAATGCCGCATGCAGAAGGACCGCGGATTCCAGAGTATCACTCAACAGACACTGATGAAAATAGACTATCCAAGACTCAGAGTCAAAGGCGCACAAAAGCAACATGTTTGCAAAAGATCCTGAAGCTCAGACTGGGTAAAGCAAAAAGAAAAACGCTAAAGAGGGAGGACGCTCCAGAAAAGCCTGGAACAAAGAACGGAAGCAATTTTCAATACGGAAGATTGTTCAGGCAACGAAATCCCTAACTCATTGAGTCATTCGCACGGCCGGAAACCGAAATAGCAACAGCACAATCAGTTTGAAAGAAATCTAGGTTATACTAAGTATACACACAGCAAATACACCCAGCCAGAGGAAGATTTTCGAAAATATCTTCTAGTTTGTCAGAAAGAGGTGCCAGCTTTTGTTATTTCTACTTTTATCGCTTGAACAAAAGGAAAAGACAACCAGCCGACTCTTTCCAGGCGAACCTTGCATTGCTTACAGCATTAAGGAGAAGATACAGAAACGGTTAGAAATTAGATTCAGTTTTTAGAAATAAATTTGGTTTAGTAAAAGGGCGGTCATTTGAAGCCGTTTCCTAAATTTGTGTAATTAATATTAGTTAGTTATTAGTATTTAACCCTTCTCATGGCATTTGGAGAAGGGTCTGGAAATTTTTCAAAAAACTTGTCTTCAGAACATGCACTTTTGCACCCTCGGAGGGGGTTTTTGATGAATGGATGGATCAAGATTTATTTATGTTTGCATTTTAATGTCTGCTACTGATGTTGCACTTCTGTACTCTTAGTAGACGTTAGAAGTAAGTAGAGATAAATCATTATTGCTTGAAGTTTGTGAGTGAAATCAGTCATAAATGGTACTTTTATCTCTTAATTAGTTTCTGCTTATATTCTTAGAGTGATATACAGCTGAGTTGTTTATATGTTAATGTATGAATGTGTGGGTCACCATTTGGCACTTTTGTACGGTGGATTCATTTATTTGTGCTTGACATATGAATAACTTATTATGCGATATGCTGTTCACAACTGTTTTGCCTAACTTCTTATGCAGAATGGTTTATCTTAATTGATTTATTATGATAGCTGAATAATCTTTATTACCAGTTATTGTATGAAATCTTTTTAGATCGCATGATGAAAGAATTCTACCCCAGGTTAGTGTAGATTAGATGTGTTGTTTTTGTTAGATTACAGTAGCATAGAGTGAGTTCATCAGTTTAGAATTAAATTATCTTAAAATTACCTCTAGATTGGCATCATCAAAATCTACACACACACACACACATCCTTTAGATTGGGAAGCTGGTCCCATTATCCCTAGTCGGACCCGCTACACCAAACGGGCAAGGAGCCGCCAACCAGGTTCCGGACCGGGTGGGTATCCCCCTTGTTGTTGACCCGATTTTAGGGCCCTCAACATATTTGGCGCTAGAAGGAGGGCACGAACTATGAATGGCAACTAAGTCAAAATCTAAATACCATTCTGAGAGTAAATCGCCCTCATCAACTCCCCCGACTTCTCCAGTACGGTTAAACCCATAGTTAGAAGTCGCTCGAGTATCCACCGCTGCTACCTACCCTAATATATCAGACCAACTCATCATTGAACCCCTTGAAATTCAAACTTTGATTCGTAAACTCCAGGGATTCTCTATTTTTTCTCAGAGGTCTGATAAATCTCACAGCAGCGTGACTTCGCAGTACAATCCTGCTCATCCCCTGACCAGATTAAAGAGTGAAAAATTTGGTATTCAACCAAGTGAACTCCCTCTCCCTACTAGGAAAAGAGCAAGGAAAACACCACCAGAGTCTGACAGTGAGACTCTTTCATCTACTTCGTCCATTTCAATCCCCTCACCGCGAAGTCAACCACCCACATCCTCATCCCAAATCACTCATCCATCTTCCACAACCCTTCCTCTTCAATCATCAAATATCATAATATCTTCATCTTCTCAGCATCAAGGACCATCCTCTACACTTTCATTAACTAGCAGCTCAACGATGGCCCAGTCTCCATGGAACAATCCTGGGGCGGTTTTAATGCCTCCACCCCTGAGCCCAATACCGGCCCATCCTGAGAAATGGCTACCTAAATTCAATCCAGAAACAGGCATGCTAGCTGAAGAGCATATCAATAATTTCATGCTTTCTATTAATCTCAATGGAGTTACCAACGAAGATGCTGTTGTCCGGATTTTTCCTTATACAATGCAAGGAACAGCTGGGTCATGGTACTTTTCGTTACCTTCCGGATCCATCACAAGTTGGGACATTTTTCAAAGTCAATTCCTCACCAAGTTTGGTGATGACAGATCAACAGCGACATTGATCAATGACCTATCTAATCTTAAAGCTGAGGCTAGAGAACCCATTAAAGATTTCAATTTACAATTCAATAAGATCCTCAACAAAATTCCCGCTACTTCTCAACCCAGCGAGGAAGTAAGATGTGAATGGTATATCACGGCCTTACCATCAAACTTGGCTATCTTCGTAGATAGGGCAAACAAGACGACCTTAGTTGAAAACTTGACAGAGGCGTTAGCAGTAGAAAAGCGCGTAGTTTCCCTAGAAAAGAGATCTGCAATAGAAGAACGCAAATCTAAGAAAATCTCTTTCAAAGAAGACACCAAGAAGAAGCAAACGAGAGATCCTTTCGATATGGAAGGATTACAAAAAGTGTTAAAGGCCATGTCCAATGAGATGATTGACATAAGAAAACAAGTAGCAGAAACTTCTTCAAAAAAACCCTACAGAGCTTTTAAAAGAAATCCTCCCATGGAGGTGAAACCACCCAATGTTGTCTCAAACGTCGAATCTGAAGAAGAAGAAGAAGAAGAGAATACCACTGAAGGGCAGACCGATGATGAAGAAGTTGTGGAACTACAAGGAATGTGGGATTTCATCCTCCCACAAGAAGAGGATCAAGAAGCATTTCCGGTTAGCACACGAAACAAAAATCAACTTGATCCTCCCCAAACTACCCCTAAACAGAAGGGCGCAAGCCCTGCAACAAAAGATAAGGTCGCAACAAAGAAAAAAACCGCTAGAGCGACCCAATTTAGCCCAGTCCAATCAGATCAAGCACCTCCATCAAGAACACTGATAGTGTCAGATGAAATGGAGTATAACATTATCGATGACATGAAAAAGACTAGGGCTAATATCACTCTTTACGAATTGAGCAAATTGAAACATCAACAGAAAATAATGATGAAAGAATTACATGCCGTGCCTACTACATCTTTACCTACAGTTATAGCTTCCCACAACATGGGAAAACCTCCAACCAACATGATCAACAAGATTGATCCAAATGACATTGCCTTGATTGGAGGAAGATCAAGATCCCATACTCCTCCTTTTCTTCTCACTTATGAAATTTTCAATAAAAACGTGCACAATTGCTTGGTTGATTCTAGTGCTTCAACGAATATTTTACCCAGATCAATATGTGCCAAATTGAATGTTCAACCACAAAAATCCGCAGTACGCATAGTTCAACTTGATCGATCTCAAGTCGAAGTGATTGGTGAAATTAACCAGGTGACCATAAGATTGTCGTCTAACCCGAAAGTATGCCAGGTTATCGACATTCTAGTAGCTGATATCCCTGAATTCTATGGTTTAATTCTTAGCAGGGATTGGTCCGAAAAACTCCACGGATATTTCTCAACCAACTGGTCGCACATGTGGTTACCCTACAATGGTAAACCGAATCAAATAAAGGTTGAACGAGAGTTGCACCAAAAGTACATAGTGACTGAATTGGAAGGAGAGAATGAAGCAATAGCATACAACAGCAGTATCATAGGCAATTACTCAGTAGATTCTTTCCTCGGCAATTTCAATGCTCACACCTCACCTTACTTAGAAAATTCAGTTTTGTCCCAAGTTGAAAATTTTTCCCAAACTGATGATTCAAAGTGTTTTAATTTTTTAGATAACTCTGTAAATACATCTTTGTTTTGGAAATTATATTTTGATGGCTCTAAATCTAACGAGGGAGAAGGAGCAGGATGCGTTCTGATTAGCCCAGACGGAAACAAGATCATGTTTACATGCAGACTTGAGTTCGATTGCACAAACAACACAGCGGAGTACGAAGCCTTGGTGCAAGGCCTATACAAAGCAATCGGGTTGAATGTTAAGTATCTTCAAGTCTTTGGAGATTCTGAGATTGTCGTCAAACAGGTACGTAACACCATACATTGCCTGTCAAGTCATTTAAAGCACTATCAATCTTTAGTACAAGATCTGACTTCACATTTCATAGCATTCAATATTTCGTCAATCCCAAGACTCCAAAATGCGAGCGCAGACCTGTTAGCTAACGTAGCCTCTAGACTTATTCCCTCCGAAGATTTTAGTCCCAATAGGTTCTCAATAGAAATAATCTTTAGACCATCCATCCCTGACAACATCACCAACTGGAGAGTATTCAACGACGATCCTGACATTGTAAATTTCCTCACTTCTGAAGGATCCTACTCAAATCAAATAATTGACGAAGACCATCATGATCACCAAATACAGCAAAATAGCACTGATAATGCTATACCTAAATCGGTGGTTAAGTTAGAAGATTTATATGATTTAAAAAGTCGGTTTAAAAGGTCTGCCAATTCTAAACTCTACAGTTCAACTCTGAATTATGAATTAGTGAACCTAGGAACCGATCAGAAGCCGCAAAACGTTAATCTGGGCCACGGCCTAGCCCCTGAAGAAAAATCAGCATATATCCGTCTTCTGAGACAATACAAAAACGTTTTTGCATGGAATTACGATGAGCTGAAGACATACAACACTTCTATCATTCAACACACTATCCCTATGATTGACAATGAAAAACCTGTCCAGCAGAAGCTCAGAAAAATCCACCCCAACTTAGAAAACCAGATAAAGCCTGAGCTAAATAAGTTGTTGAGAGCCAGAATAATTTTCCCCGTCAGACATTCCAAATGGGTATCCAATATGGTGCCCGTTAGAAAGAAAAACGGAGATATCAGGATCTGTATTGATTTCTGGAATCTCAACAAAGCCTGTCAGAAAGACAATTTTCCCCTCCCACCTATGGAGCAAATACTACATGCAGTAGCGGGCTCAGAATTAATGTCGTTCCTGGATGGATTTTCAGGATACAATCAAGTGCTGGTACATCCCGATGATCAGTTGAAAACCACATTCCGAACCAAATGGGGCACATACGCATATCGGAAGATGCCATTTGGTCTGATCAATGCCGGCACTACCTTTCAGAGAGCCATGGACATCGCGTTTAAAGGTTTAGTCAATAAATCGGTAGTAATTTACCTGGATGATATAACAGTGTACTCCAAGAAACGAAGCGACCATCTCAAAGACTTGAAACAAATCTTTCAAAGATGTTTAAGGTATGGGATTTCACTTAACCCAAAGAAATCTTTTTTTGCATTAAGTGAAGGGAAATTGCTAGGATTCATAGTGTCGAAATCTGGTATTCACATTGAACCTGACAGAATCAAATAAATTTCCGAAATATCCATGCCCCATAACAAAAAAGCCATGCAATCTTTCCTTGGACAAATCAATTTTGTAAAAAGGTTTGTCCCGGATTTTTCATGTATTATTTCTCCTTTACAAAATATGATAAAAAAGAATTCAAATTTTAAATGGGGTCAAGATGAGCACGAAGCATTCAACTTGATCAAACAAGCTATCATCAACGCTCCATCTTTAGCTACCCCAAATTTTTCAGAATCTTTTATCTTATACACTTTTGCCTCAGAGAAATCTTATGCCGCGATTTTAACTCAAGCAAATCAAGAGAAGGCAGAAGCTCCAATCGCATTCTTTAGCTTGAACTTACAAGGTGCTGAGCTCAATTATTCAGACGTGGAGAAACAGGCATATGCTGTTTTCAAAGCGATCAAATATTTCAGACCTTTCTTACTTAAAGCCCATACCAAAGTCGTAGTACCGTTTCCAGCGGTAAGAAACCTGCTGATACAGAAGGATGTGGGCGAAAAGAGAGCAAATTGGATTACCGCTTTACAAGAATACGATCTTGAGATCAAGCCACCAAACATCGTAAGAGGTCAAGGCTTCTGCAAGATGTTAGCTGGAGCATCGCAAATTCCTGAGAACTCATCTGAAGAGGTACATACATATGAGGTAAGCCTAAACGACGCAGAATCATTATATGCGGACACCATTTATTATCTTAAGAATGGGTATGCTCCATCACACCTGGATCACACCAAGAAAAGAGCTCTGAGATTGAAAGCTAAACAATACCAGCTCATAAATTATGTTCTGTTTAAAAGGAATTACGATCCTGTACTTCTTAGGTGTCTTGAGAAAACTGAAGCCGAAAAGGTTTTGCAGGAACTCCACGATGGACCAGCAGGTGGACACTATGCTGGAGAAGTTACTGCACATAAGATCTTACGTGCAGGATATTATTGGCCCACGCTGTTAAAAGACTCATACAATTACGTAAGGAAATGCCAAATATGCCAGACTGCTGCAGGGAAACAAAAGAAATCGTCCATGCCACTACAACCAGTTAACATCGAGCAATCATTCAGCTAATGGGGCTTGGACATAATAGGTGAGATTGTTCCTCACTCTTCTAAGCAGCATAGGTATATCCTCACGGAAACAGATTATTTTACTAAATGGGTAGAATCAGTTCCTCTAAAGACAGTTAATTCTGAAAACATTATTGAATTCATAGATCAATTTATCATCACTAGGTTTGGATTGCCAACGGCCTTAATGTTTGATAATGCATCATACTTTTCTGGAAATACAATGACTGAGTTTGCACTTAAAAGAGGGTTCAAACTGAAGTATTCTGCCAACTACTATCCGCAAGGTAATGGATTGGCCGAATCAACAAACAAGAACCTAATCAGGATTATTAAAAGAACAGTCGACCAAAACCAAAAGAATTGGCACAAAGCGCTGGTAAATGCTTTATGGGCAGATAGAATTACGAAGAAAGCTTCAATCGGCACTTCTCCCTTTAATTTAGTTTATGGAAAAGAAGTGGTTCTTCCAACTCACTTAGTCATTCCCTCTTTGTCTTTAGTACAACACATCGATGAAGTATCTACTTCCTCCTTACAATTGAGACAAATGGAGATAATCAAACTAGAAGAACGACGAGAACAAGCTAAGAAAACCCATGCTCACCACCAAGCGCTAATAAAATCCTCTTTTGACTCAAGCATAATGACCAGAAAAAGCTTTCAGATGGAAAAGGGCAAACATATGAAATTTCAGAAGCTGTGGCTTGGTCCTTTTCAGATTGTAGAAGTCATAGGCCCATCGACGTTTGTGTTGCAGGATTTGGCAGGTAGAAGAGATTCTTTGCCTGTGAATGGACAGATTCTTAAAATGTATTTTCCATAGAAGATCATTCTTCTATTTTTTTTTTTTTTTTTTTATTTTTTAAATAAAACCGGTTGTAAATGATCATCAAAAAGGATTCGTGAAAGTGCACACCAATTCTCTATCAGATTTTGATTTCGCTTGTACAAATAGCAAAACTTTTCGAAAAATCTGATTTTTATTATAGACAAATAGAGTTAACTTTAGCCTGAATGTGATATTAGTTTCAACCTCTCAAAAAACTTTGATGAAAGCAACCTTTGGTAAAAAATTGTTTTATGTCAGCACAATAAAAGGTATCATCAATAATAAAATAAATATTCTCTGTAAAGCTGTTGTTTTCAAACTCTATTATTGTCGTCCAGAGCTTTCTTAAGAAAAAACAATGACTTCCTCCCTGCTAAAGGAAACCGCAACATTCAGAGAAACAATCCGAGAAAACACTATATCTCAAAGAATAAGAGGTCTCATCACGAGCCGGGTTATCATGATCACAGATATTATAACTTGCTGACTTTGCCAATACTGTCTATCAAAACAGGGCAACGACTCAAGATTGTTGCAATCAAAAGACAAGGGGTCTCATCACGAGCTAGCTTGCTCAGCAAAAGTGTAAATCAAGTGAATGACTGTGTCATAATTTGGTCACCAAACCAAGACATTGTTCTTTAGAGAATAAAAAAGGAAAAAGTGTCAAAAAGGATTTTTCTCTGAAATGTTGTAAATAACCTTAAGCAGGAAAAAGGATCATTGTTGGATAACATGGTAACCCTGTCGAGGCTATGGACGCTTGCGGGCAGCAGAGGCTCTACCTACGACAAATTAGCATATTTTTAAGCCAGTATGCAGAGAATACCTTATTTTATCTTTAAAAAGGACCGAGTAATGTCTGGTGTGAATGCAAGAACTAAGCCTAAGGAAGCAGACAATTGGAATAAAAGAAAGGTTGAGACAAAGTATAATTGACAGGATAAGGGGTAATCTACTCTATCTGTCCATAACAAAATTTAGACACATGAAAATTTTTCTGTTTCGGAAGTGGAAATGTCAATAGAAAAGCAGAGATAACTGGTTCTTCACAGTGAATCGCCATTGTTGTGGTCACCAACAACCCCCCTCTTTGTTTGGTATTAGCAATAACATCAAGCAAAGGGGGACCCTTAACAAAGAATCCCAAAAATATTTTTATCAAAATTTTTGTATTTAACTCCCTAAAAGCTATATCGCATCGCAAAGAGAGAGTGAAGCGTTTTCCTATGCGCATAAATAAGCTGCAAAGAAGCGATGAGAAATTCATTGCATCGCATATTTTGAAAGCGCCCTTAAAATAAAAACCTAAGGAATCGCCGACAGCCGATATGCGACGTCGCATATCGCGACGTCGCATAAGCAGCACACAGTGATCAAATGAAAAATGCGATCTTGTGATTTGCGATCTGCGATCTTACAAAATGCGATCTTGCGATTTGTGATCTGCGATGAATGAGACTATCAATTGCTGGGATGACACCTCTCGACATCGCAATCCTCGATGCTGCGATGCGAATCGCAGAAACCACTCATCGCAAAGTTTCCTCGGCATAATCTGTAAACCCAAAATTGAGCGCGCACCTTAAGGGAAATTAATGATTATACGCCTGAGTATCCAAGGATGATCGTGTTGCGTTTTTCGAAGAGTCAAGTCATTATGAGTGTCATGATTATGCATTCATTAGAACTTAAAGCTTTCATGTCAATCTTTTCGTCATTTCTCTTTTCCTTTGCGTAAACTGTAAGGCAGCAACTAATATAAATCTATATGCAGGAAACATCTAAGGAAAAGGGGAAAGCGCCAATACTAGAAGAACAGAGAGGAGATGCCTTCGCAAATGAATGCCGCATGCAGCAGGACTGCGGATTCCAGAGTATCACTCAACAGACACTGATGAAAATAGACTATCCAAGACTCAGAGTCAAAGGCGCACAAAAGCAGCATGTTTGCAAAAGATCCTGAAGCTCGGACTGGGTAAAGCAAAAAGAAAAATGCTAAAGAGGGAGGACGCTCCAGAAAAGCCTGGAACAAAGAACGGAAGCAATTTTCAATACGGAAGATTGTTCAGGCAATGAAATCCCTAACTCATTGAGTCATTCGCACGGCCGGAAACCGAAATAGAAACAGCACAATCAGTTTGAAAGAAATCTGGGTTATATTAAGTATACACACAGCAAATACACCTAGCCAGAGGAAGATTTTCGAAAATATCTTCTAGTTTGTCAAAAAGAGGTGCCATCTTTTGTTATTTCTACTTTTATCGCTCGAACAAAAGGAAAAGACAACCAGCCGACTCTTTCCAGGCGAACCTTGCATTGCTTACAGCACTAAGGAGCAGATACAGAAACGGTTAGAAATTAGATTCAATTTTTAGAAATAAATGTGTTTTAGTAAAAGGGCGGTCATTTGAAGCCGTTTCCTAAATTTTTGTAATTAAGATTATTTAGTTAGTAGTATTTAACCCTTCTCATGGCATTTGGAGAAGGGTCCGGAAATTTGTCAAAAAACTTGTCCTCAGAACATGCACTTTTGCACCCTCGGAGGGGGTTTTTGATGAATGGATGGATCGAGATTTATTTATGTTTGCATTTTAATGTCTGCTACTGATGTTGCACTTCTGTACTCTTAGTAGACGTTAGAAGTAAGTAGAGATAAATCATTATTGCTTGAAGTTTGTGAGTGAAATCAGTCATAAATGGTACTTTTATCTCTTGATTAGTTTCTGCTTATATTCTTAGAGTGATATACAGCTGAGTTGTTTATATGTTAATGTATGAATGTGTGGGTCACCATTTGGCACTTTTGTACGGTGGAGTCATTTATTTGTGCTTGACATATGAATAACTTATTATGCGATATGTTGTTCACAACTGTTTGTCCTAACTTCTTATGCAGAATGGTTTATCTTAATTGATTTATATTCTTATGATAGCTGAATAATATTTATTACCAGTTATTGTATGAAATCTTTTTAGATTGCATGATGAAAGAATTCTACCCCGGGTTAGTGTAGATTAGATGTGTTGTTTTTGTTAGATTACAGTAGCATAGAGTCAGTTCATCAATTTAGAATTAAATTAGCTTAAAATTACCTCTAGATTGGCATCATCAAAATCTACACACACACACACATCCTTTAGATTGGGAAGCTGGTCCCATTATCCCCAGTCGGACCCGCTACACCAAATGGGAAAGGAGCCGCCAACCAGGTTCCGGACCGGGTGGGTATCCCCCTTGTTGTTGACCCGATTTTAGGGCCCTCAACATGTTCATAGGGTCTTTAAAGGATAATATCCAATATGATGTTCGACTTTGGGAACCTGATTCATTAAAGAAGGCATTCAGGTTAGCAAGAAAAATGGAAAGCAAAATTATGGCAACCAGGAAGCATACCACTCACAACTATAAAGACGGAAGTGCAGTTGCCCCTAGTCTTCCACAACCTATAAGGTTGACACCACAACAATTGGAAGAAAAAAGAGCAAAAGGGCTTTGTTATATTTGTGATAGCAAATACACTAAAGGTCATAAGTGTGCTGAGAAGAAATTATTCTACATAGATTGTGAAGAGGAAGAAGAAAAGGAGCAAGAAAGGTCAAAAGAACAGGATATGCTCCAGGAACAAAGCCTAGATGAAGAACAAATAAATCCGACCATATCTTGTAATGCATTGGCGGGAATTACCACTCCTCAAACCATCAAGATAGAAGGACAAATCAAGAAGAAAAAGGTGATAGTGTTGATTGATTCAGGAAGCACCCACAATTTTATTCATTGTAGGGTAGCAAAAGAATTGAATTTCTTCCTATATCCAGCACCAGAGTGTCAAGTGATGATTGAAAATGGAGGAACAATAAATTGCTCTGGAAAGTGCCATAATATCAAGCTATCCATGGGAGAATATGTATTGACTAGCCCAATGCTTTCCATTCCAATAGGAGGTGCTGATGTTGTACTAGGAGTCCAATGGCTACAATCCTTGGGTACAATAGCTTTTAATTTTCAAGAACTTTTCATCAAATTTTCTGTGGAAGGAAAGGAAGTTGAATTAAGGGGTATTGCAAGGAAACTAGGAAAGATAATCAGCTCTAATGGTATGACAAAGCTTCTAAAAAAGGAGCAAAGGGGTGTAATTGCACAATTATGTTCGCTAGATGTTTCCACATTAGAATCATCTATTTCTCCAGATCTCCAAAAAGTCCTGGACAATCATTCCAAGTTATTTGAGACTCCCAAAGGTCTCCCACCTATGCGTGATCATGATCATGCTATTCATCTGATTCCAGGAAGTGTTCCTCCAAACATCAGGCCGTACAGATATCCCTATGTCCAAAAAAGTGAAATTGAACGTATGGTTGCAGAAATGCTAGAGGCTGGTATAATTCAACCGAGTCAAAGTCCTTTCTCTGCTCCAGTAGTATTGGTGCACAGGAAGGATGGATCATGGCGCATGTGTCCGGATTATAGGGAGCTCAACAAGCTCACTATTAAAGATAAGTTCCCCATTCCTGTCATTGATGACTTACTGGATGAATTGCATGGATCAATTTACTTCACCAAGTTGGATCTTCGTTCAGGATATCATCAAATCATAATGAAGATTGAAGACATTCTGAAAATGGCATTTAGAACTCATGAGGGTCATTATGAATTTTTGGTCATGCCTTTTGGCCTTACCAATGCACCTTCAACATTTCAAGGTTTGATGAATTCAATTTTCAAACCATTCCTTAGAAAATTTGTGTTAGTATTTTTTGATGATATACTTATCTACAGCAAGTCTTGGAAGGATCATGTTGAACATGTTGACAGGGTGCTACAACTATTGGAAGAGAAACAATTATATGCCAAAAGATCCAAATGTTTCTTTGGAGTCCAGGAGGTGGAATATTTGGGTCATATTGTATCTCATGAAGGAGTTAAGGTAGACCCTACCAAAATTAAAGCCATTAAGGAATGGAAAATCCCCACATCCATAAAGCATTTGCGCGGATTTCTTGGGTTGACAGGGTATTATCACAAGTTTGTTAAGAATTATGGGAGAATAGCAGCACCTCTAACGACATTATTGAAGAAAGATGCATTTTCATGGACTCCAGAAGCAACAAAGGCCTTTGAACATCTTAAAGAGGCAATGTGCCAAGCACCGGTCTTAGCTACATCGGACTTCACAAAAACCTTTATTGTGGAATGTGATGCTTCAGGAAATGGAATTGGTGCTGTTCTAATGCAAGATGAAAGACCCATTGCTTTTGAAAGTCGTCCAATCAAGGGAAAGTTTTTAAGCAAAGCTATTTATGAGAAGGAAATGTTGGCAATACTCCATGCACTTAAGAAATGGCGACCCTACCTAATGGGAAGACACTTCAAGGTAAAAACGGATCATGATAGCCTTAAATACTTTTTAGAACAAAGATTATCCTCTGAAGAGCAACAAAAGTGGGTCACAAAGATGTTGGGTTATGACTTTGAAATCATCTACAAAAAAGGGAAGCAAAATGTGGTGGCAGATGCACTCTCAAGGAAGGATGAGGATGTGGAAGCATTGTTGTGCACTATTTCTATCATCCAACCAGATTGGATAAATGAAGCAAGGGAGGAATGGAAGAATGACGAAGAAGTGTGGGCACTTATTCGAAAGCTACAACAAGATTCCAGTACGTCTGATACATTTAGCTAGAAAAAAGATTCGTTATGGTACAAAGATCGCTTATACCTCTGTAAGAATTCCCAGCTAAAACAAAAGATTCTTATGGAATTGCACACTTCTCCCTTAGGAGGGCACTCAGGATTTTTAAAAACTTACCACAGGGTTAAGAAGGAATTTTTTTGGGATGGCCTTAAATCAGATATTCAAAAGTTTGTGGCAGAATGTTTGGTTTGCCAACAAAATAAAGTTGAAACAATTAAGACACCGGGTCTATTACAACCTTTATCCATTCCAAGCCAACGTTGGGAGGAGGTATCAATGGATTTTATCACAGGTTTACCCAAGTCTGAGGGAAAGAGTGTCATCATGGTGGTAGTTGACAGACTTACCAAGTATGCACACTTTTGTGCATTATCACATCCATTTAAAGCCAGTACAGTTTCTACTGCATTTATGGAAACAATTCAAAAGCTACATGGAAACCCAAAGATTATTGTAAGTGACAGAGATCCTATTTTCACTGGAAATTTTTGGACACAATTATTTTCTTGTCTTGGTACTCAGTTAGCTCATAGCTCATCTTATCATCCTCAATCTGATGGGCAAACTGAGATAGTAAACAAATGTTTGGAAGGATATCTTCGTTGCTTTGTATCTGATAAACAGACACAATGGGTCAAATGGTTGCCTCTGGCTAAATGGTGGTATAACACTTCCTTTCATACAGAAACAAAAATGACCCCATTTATGGCACTTTATGGGTATCAACCACCATCCATCACATCATATTTAAGAGAAAATTCTAAGGTTCAGGCAGTGGAACATTACATCGAACATCAACAACAAGTCCTCCAACTCTTAAAGGATAACCTCGTGTTGGCACAGAATAGAATGAAACAACAGGCAGATCAACATCGTAGTGAAAGAAGTTTTGATGTAGGTGATTGGGTATTCCTACGGCTACAACCATATAAGCAAATGTCCCTCAAGCAAGCTAAGAAGGATAATAAATTATCACCAAAGTATTATGGTCCGTACAAGGTGTTGCAAAAGATTGGTACTATGGCATACAAATTGGAGCTTCCTGCAGCTTCTCGATTGCACCCAGTTTTCCATGTTTCATGCTTAAAGAAGGTTATAGGCGACAAGCTCCCAGTTCAAACAATATTGCCTGAACTTGACGAGGAAGGAAAAACTATATTGGAACCGGAAGAAGTTATAGAAACAAGAACTCGACAGCTACGAAATCGATCAATTTCAGAGTACCTTATCAAGTGGAAGAACTTATCCGCTGAAGATTCCACATGGGAGGATGAGAATTTTATGCAGAAGTATCCTAAACTACTCAAGCGTTGAGGACAACACTTTTTTGAAGGAGAGGGGCATGTTGGGTCCCTATAATACTAGTGATTACCCCATTACTATTGTAGTTATACCCATTATTTATATTGTTGTGCCCCCATTACCCCCACATTGTTATTAATGTGCCCATAGAATCCCTCTATTGTTATTTTTGTGGCTTTATATTATTATTGTTAGGTCGGTAGGATTATATTGTGACTCCATAGACTCCTATATATAGAAAGGAGGTTTTGTCATTTGAATCATCCAAGAATTGTTCATTTATGTAATGTAAAGGAGGTTGCCCCCTCGAAGAGGCTGAATTCTAAGGCGTTGATCTATCTTTTCTATCTTTTCTTGAGCTGGTTTCATAACATATTTTGCTTTAGTCTATTGCATTATCAGGTGATCTACAATGGGAATTTCTACAATAGTACCAAGTGATTCGTAGTCACTGGTTAATAGCTATTACAATTTTTTAAATACAAGTACTTTTTCTAAGTTTGATAGAACCCATTATGTTTCTCCCACCAAGTACTAATCATTAAATACATGGACATAGTTCCAATGTCTACGCAATCTATTTCACACAATAATTGTACCCAATTTAGAAATTTATCGAATATTAAGCTAATCTTACCCTTAGCTAATGAAATGAGTGGTCAAGGCACCTGTCTCATTGAAACCCGTTGATCTACTTGAGCTCAATTGAACATTTTTCAATTGTATGGGGTTCGTTATGGGGTAACTACCCACTCCAACCCACCCTCCTCTGTTGCTCATTTGTTCTCTACAATTTGGGATTGAGGGTTCTGCGGCTACTCGAATATTTCTAGAAGATCAACAAGCTCCTTAGCAAGTAATGACTCGTCCTTCACCCAATATCCAAATGTAAAATTCTTTCATTGTGAAGGAACTCTTACCTGAATTTCTCTATATATTCCTTTGCTCTCTTATGCCAATTTGCCTGGCAGGTGGTACCGAGGGCTGTAGCTTGCCTTTGATAGGTATTGCATTACAAGAAATTGGGAAATTTGAAAGAATGACCATAGTTTGATCTCGTCTATGTGCAGGTAGGGTTCAGTGATGGTTTTTTTTATATATATTTTAACGAAATTCCTTCCTACAATTTCCTTTATTAATTTGGTTCTTTATCGGCTCTCCTTGTAGGATTCTTTAGTTTCCTTACCAACTGAGAGAACGAATATGCGAGAAGCAGCCCTTCAACTCTCTACCGACATAGGTATGAACCTAATTTGTGAATTAGTATACATTTACAAATTGTTTTCGTTTTCCTCTTAAATTTTGAAACCCTAAGTCATTTTCCTCTATTCATGTAGGAGAGTAAGCAGAGGCTCTAGGCAACCCCAAAATGAGTGGTTCAAAGTAAAAACTAATTCTCCTGCCATCTTCCACTTCAGGTTGGCATTCAGAGGCTAGTTAAAAACTTAGTTTATTGTTGAGAAAGCTTTACGATTCTGGGAATTTAATGAAACCCTTATGAGGGTTCTGTCTGAGTTCAATTATCAAGGTCGTATATGTAATAGACTATTTTATGTGGTTTAGCCATCGAGGCCATGACCTCTTGGTGTTGCCATTTAACTGCATTGCTAAATTTTAACCTCGACCCAGTGTAATTAATTATGAAATGTGAATAAAAGGGTTTTTATGTTCTAAACATTTAGTTCCTTGTTTAATCTCCATTGAAAAGGAGAACTTCGCCCTTTTTACTAGCATGTTGTTTTCATCATGTTATTCTCTGTTATATATATATATATATATATATATATATATATATATATATATATATATATATCATAAATTTGCAGTATATACTTCAACCTGAAGTCTGTTTATATGATTAATTGTTTTGTTGCAAATGTCTTCATTTTCCTATAGATGGCTAGGTAACAGAGGCTTCAGTCCTCAGTCTTCTCTATTTTTTTTGAAATTTTAATCCCTTATGTTAAAAGAATTATGTCCAGTAAAATCTGGAACCCTTCTCATTTTAATTGGCCTGTCTCGAAAAATGTTTTCCTTCACCCCGACTACACCTTAATCTCCAGCCCAACAATAAAATTTGGCCCTTTGGTATGCATATTTCTAGGGTTTTGAAGTCTTTCACTACCTGTTAATAGTACCCTCTTACAAGTTTAAAGTTTCCAGAATGAACAGTTAATTGAACAACCTGTGGGTTGCCATGGACCCTTACCCTCGATAAGGGTAGCATCGTTCCTTTCACAATGACTTATTAGATGAGTCCTTAAATAGTTATTTAGACTGGCCTAGAATAGTAGTTGTCCATTTAGAACCCCTTTAGATGCACTATTGCTACAACAGGTTTAATGTAACATTTCTTTACCATTTCCGTTTTAGTTTACATTTTAGACAATTTTTTACAATCTTCTAATTGTGTAGGCAATAACCATCAAAGAATTACATACTACTTTTCATAAAAAAAATTCTTTATGTGCACTGTAATTGCCCAAATGTAGTTGTTTTCTTAGTAATTTTAATCCAGTAATAAATCGACACTTATCTACATAATTTTTTCATACCAATATAAGAGGGTTTCACACATTCCTCTAGCATGAACAGACCTCTTGTTAATTAATATTATTATTATTTTTTTTCTCTCAATCTTATATATTCTTTCTTTAATAGTCTATTAATAAAAAACTTTCATATTCCAATACTTTATTTCCAAAAGTATAATGCGAACATGCAGCATGCCCACTTCTTTTTTTAATTTTCACTATCAAAATTTGGTATTGTTTTCATGGTTGTTGGCAACCTCTGGATGGGAGAAGGAATGCAAATGTCTTGGTTACTATTTAGTTTTACATTATATTTAAATTGATAACAAGGTTACATTATTTACTTTATTCAATTAGATTTCTTGTCCTTCCATAAAATCAATTATTAAGCCATTTATAGAAACATTTCATAGATGCAATTTACATAAATATTTCATAGTTGTCATTTATAGAAAGACATAAGACATAGCTTATAAGAAATATCAGTCAGAATCACACAAAAATACTTATCTACTCAAGATTATATGTTTCGACAAAGAATCACTAGGGAAAGGTGAATTCGCTTACCAATCATTGAGCCTGGTATCACCTCCAGTGCGCACCCCCCCCCCCCCCACAAAGTTGATTTCCTCTTCAGGATAATTTTTCTTGGATAGACTGAATCAGGTTTGCACAAAAATTCCACTGGCCCCAACCAAATCAGGTATTTATGGTCGGAGTTTCACAGACTCTCAGGCCTGTACAGAAATTCCAATGGTCACAACCACTTCAAGAATTTATCTATGGCAGTGTCCTGTCTTGGTAATAAGTTTCCTTCTCCTCTTTCTTGATTTCCTCAGGTTCCTCTCCACCCTCTTGGCTCTCTCTTTTCCCAACTGAGATATTTATCTCTAGGGAGAGGAGGAGTAACTGTCCATTAATTTTTTTTTATTTTTTTTTTCTAGTTAAAAATAACCTACGTACCCACGGGGATTTGAACCAGTGACCTATCGCAAGGAGTGCCTTAACAGTGCACCCATTCATCGCCAATCCAAAGCCCCGTGGGCTAGTAACTGTCCATTAATTTCCTGATGGGTAAATCCTTATTTAGCATTTTAACCTTCCTGTAATTCCTTGGCTAACCATAACTAATCTTATCAGTTTAATAAATAAAATATGTGTTTCCAACATTATATCAAGCCTTCTTTGGCCCACATTCTGCCAATTACCTTTTAGTAAAATTAAAGTAGAATATTTATTTATTCATCGAGGGGTGTTACATCTTCCCCCCCTCGAGCGAAACATCGTCCTCGGTGTTTCCTAGCCCTTAAGACCAACTGATATATGCCTTGCGCATAAAATATTTAACAAAATTTTCCAAGTTGAAGTGCTTCTTCCGCATGATAATCTGGGTAACAACTTGCTTCTTGGACCACTTATGGCATAATTTTTTCTTTGAGCAAGGATTCAACCCAACACTTCACCTGGTTCAACCTACAACCACAAGCATTGTGGCAATCATTAATTTCATCATACATTATTTAAGAGTATATATTCATACATGTCAAACTTTATTACAAATATTATTAGTTGTTCAAATGTACCCAGTAAGGGTCACCAATTTGCATCACAACCCAATCAGGGTCACCAGTCTGCACACAACAGGAGTTAGTAGCATCTTTGTAAACTCCTTTGTTAAAGACAAAAATAAAATTATTTTATTTGTAGTGACCTACTTGGTAACAATATTTCAAAAATAATTTGTATTTTTCCTTTATGAAAGATTGCAGCTAACATATTATCATATTAAGAGGTTCTATTAAGCCTTTCCAAGAAACGTTTAGTGTTTTTTTTCCTTTTGGTTCCTTCGGGACTTAGGATTTTATATCAATGTTCTAACAACATTTCGTCTTTCTTACATAGGTGCATACTTGCTTTTGAACCCCATAAAGCCTAATGTTTACAGAATCTTTGGTATGCTTACAAGACCTTTCCCTCATAGGGAAATAAAATTTAGCAAGTGCTTGTTTTCAAATGGTTATGCGTTTGAGTGAGTCCCTACTAGGTGTTATATATAACATATTTATTTTGTTCAAAAATTTACTGTATTGTAATGTTATGTTTTCTAAAATAGGGGCAAGTTCCCTCTTTGAATGACAGGAAAACTCTTGTGGTTTTAATTGTCAAATATCGAAGCTTGGTGCTCTCAGCCATTTTACCCTTCTTAATATTATTGTAAAATGTTTTCAATGTTCTTCTGGTATATAAGAAGTGTCGAGGCATATTAACAGTGTGCCTGTCTATTTCCATATGTGTGTTGATTCTGGATTTTGTATCTGTTTTCCGAATTATAATAATAATTTTAGTGGATGTTAAAGATATATATATATATATATATATATATACTTGGTAACATTTATACACATAAGATATGATATGTTCGATGGTCTGATGATAATTACAAAGTTAATTGTTAATGATAGGAGTCATCTTCTAGCTTGCAATGTTTAGTCTTTAATTGTTTGGTTTCATACTAAGAACGAACAATAATAAAAATTTAATCTTTCTTAGGGTTCTGTTAGAGTCGGTATTGTCATCCCTTCATCAGAGATCAAATCCTCTTGTTGCATTTCATGTTAGGTGTCCCGCCCAGTCATTTGCATTCCATTAGGCGCATAGATCATTTGACGGCAGTGGCATTCCTCCAGTTTCCCTCATGTTATCTACCTGCTGGCTCATGTTTGTTCATTTAGAAACACACACAATCTTCTTTTTATCTTGAAAATTGCAAAAGTTGTCTTTAGGGTTTCATGGTCAATTAGGTCCAGGGTTTCATTAGGGTTTCGTCAAATAATGTGTTAAAATGTCCAATAATTTCCAGCAGGCCATGAGGAGGTTGCAACATCAATAAATTTTATCACCAAGCATTTGAAAATGTGTTTTTCCTCAAAACTCTGTTTTGAGGAAAAAACAAAGTATTTAGCATTTATTGTACAAAATCATGAAAGTTTTTGTTTTCCTCATTGTAAATCCATTCATCTGCATCCTGGTTTCTTTCCTTCACCCAGAAGCTCCAATACTCGCAAAAACAAGCAAGCTCAGGTCATTAAATTCATCACAAAGTGAAAAAGCAGTGAAAAAGTTCAAAAATAGAGTTTAAAGATAAAGTCAAATATAAAACATTATAAAAGTGGGTTTCATGAGCCAAAATTTCAAAAGCTCTTGGATTATAAGAAATGCCTTCATTTGTAAAGCTCATTTGCGAAAGACAAGTAAGACAAAGTGATTTCGTTGAGCAAGAGGAAAAAATGGGTGAAAATTGCTCCTGGTGACCGGCGCGGTGCACTGGGCAGGAGGCAGGAGGCATTGGTGAGGTGCGACGCACTGGGCCTTAGAACACAGTGTATTTTTGCACAGGCGAGGCGCATAGGTGAGGCGTGGCGCATTGGGCGTGCTGCACGGCGCACATAGCCAAAGAGCCCGAAAAACTTCCAAACTCGCTCTAATCGCCCGAAATCGCTTGGAACGGTCTTGATACAAGTAGGTACAATCTTCAAAGTTGTATTTCACCTAAGTTTGACGATGGTTTGATGGTGTGTTTTTTATGGTGCTTGTGAGAAGCAATCAAACCCTACTTTTTAAAAAAAACTTGTTACCTAGGGTTTGAAAACCTATTTTGCTACCAAGTTCAGCATCCCTCCATTACTCCCCTATTCCATTTATCCCTAAATTTCATTTTTCCCTAAGTTCCCCAACCCCCCTAAATTCACTAATCCTCTATCCCAAGTTCCCTTTCCCAAAATCCTAATTGTAAAATCCCAAACCCTAACCCTATACAAAACACCCATAATATCCCATTTTTCCCTAGCTAACTCTGTCCCAACAATCCCTAAATTCAAATTATTTTTCCCTCTCCTAACAGTCCCTTGTTTCACTATTTTCCCTTGGTAGTAGAGGTCAAACAATCATCAAAGGCAGTCCAACATAGTTTCAGCACCTATTTCTCCAAGCCAATTTGTCTATCAGTAGTTATGGCATCTGATCCTTCATATGATTATGAAGATGAGACCCAAAGTGATTCACCCACGGAGCGACATGCACCCATGAGGCCTCATAAAGGTGGCAGACATATCAGAGAAGAACCTACCGCTCTTACCGAGTTGCAGGCCTGCCCTCTTGCCCTCTTTTGTTTCTAGCATCAGTCATGCTATGAGTTTTGCGAGAAGGTTTCTCATATTCAGTTTCATCATGAGTTGGCCCGCTTATTTGTTTTGCATTTGCATGGTGATCAAGTCACTCTTGCTGGTGTTGCTTTCACATTAACACCAGAAACCATTTCATTGGAAACCGGCATACCAAACATTGGAGAACCATGGAATAAGAGGCAGAAGATTGACTGGCAACACTATGAACCATATATCAAACATGGTTTTCTGAGGCAGCTCAAGAGAGTGTTTCCTTTTTGGTTTCTCAAGGATGAGTATGCTCCTTTAATGAAACTCATCATGAAGTATTTCACCTGTGAGGGCCGATTCTCCCGCTTGTATGATTATCACATCAGGCTGCTGATGCATTTCGCTCGAGTACAGATGATGAAAATTCCTTATTTCATATGTCGAAACATAGAAAGGATGACCACTCTTGTGCAGCACAAGACCCCTCAGCAGCAATTTAACAGTCTTTATCATTTTGCTCTCATCAAAATTGTGGTCGTTCATCAGCTTGGTTTACAAGGCATCACGTGGGATGACTTCATCTCTCATGAGTTTTTCAGAGCTTCACAGGGACCTTCAGAGGTTGGGCATGAGACAGGTGGACCTTCTTATCAGCAAGGCCATGATACGGCTAGTGTGCCGGTGTTCATCTCTTATCAGAGAGGCACTAGACGGTTGTTTGCAGCAGTGAAGCGAGTGTTAGCTCCACCCGGGGTGGAAGGGGCCTCGCTTCCTCCATCAGCACAGTAGATTCAGGACCGAGGCAAGAGGCCTCTATAGGAGGAAGGACCATCAGGTGAGCGAGAGACTGATTTCATCCTCGTTGAGGGTGATGATACTGACATGGGCCCACAAAGTGCAAATCTTAGACAGATCATCAAGGAGCAGCAGGCGGACATTGATGCCTTGTCCAACAACTTGGATAGAGCCTAGTGGACTATACAGTATTTGGAGCAGAGGAACAAGCAGCTTGAAGATCAGCAGGTGTTGTGGAGTTACAGAACATTCGGCAAAACTGCCAAAGTGCCCGAAGGAGGAGGATAGAGTTCACTTCATTGGAGCAAGAGATCAATGCCGATCGAGAGTCATGGCTTGAAAGAGTCAATACCCACTTGAAGAGTAAGCTAGAAAAGGCAATAAAGGAGAAGAACATGCTTAGAATTTTTTCATATCATTACTTGTCCCGAAACTTGGTGTGCCAAGCGAGAATCAGAAATTTGAAAGAAAAGCTAAAGAGAGCATCAAAAAGGAAAAAAGAGGATGAAGGACTTCAAATCTTAGTTGAGGCTTCCTTGGTCCATAAAATCACTTGATAGAGAAGACTCAGCCCAAATTTCAAGAAATTTGGGGCAATTTTTGCATTTTTGTAAATTTTTGGCACAAAAACAGAGTTTTTCTCCCTATGCGCCGCACCACGTCGCACTCACTTTTACTAGAGGGCTCTAAATCACAAAAAAATTGCATTTCTAGATTTTTCATGGAAATTTATGCTTGCCTACCTATGGCCAAGAAATTTGGGCAGGTTTTGAGCCCTCAAAAGGTCAAAAAACACTCAAAAAATGACCTCACTACCCCTATTTTGACACACAGGAAGCAATGTTGGGAGAATAGACTTTTGGAAGGGAAAATGGAGGCCAAATTAAAAAATTCCACTTGGTTTGGAAAGTAGACAGGAATACCTTTCCAGAAAGCACACCTAGAGCTCATTTGGACATTAGGAAGGCCTCCAAAAGTGGGTCCAAACATATGCTACGCAAAGAGAATCAGGCGCGGCGCATAGAGGAAAAATTGCGAGTTTGACCAAGTTTTGCTCTATTTTTCGCCCAATTTCGCCTAGTTTGACTTTTTCACTTTCCTAATGGAAAATTTATGATGTAATTTGATGAAATTTGATGGATTATGATGTAAATATGTTGGATTTTCACTTGTAGAGGTAGATTCATCAGTTTAGAGGTTGTTTCAAACTGAATGGATCAGTTTCCTTGTTTTTAGAGGCATCCTGTTATGTTGCCTAGTTTCTAGTTCTCAGTTTAGAATCAGTTGGATCAGCTCCTAAACTCATGAGCTCGACCCCTATAGGTAAGGATGAGCTATGTTTGTCTATATTATGTTGTTTTACAGTCATTAGCATGGTTGGACTCTTGAGAAAGCCTTGAGCTTCATTGTACATTCATTTTCAGTATTTTGGCTAAGGAATTGAGACCAGGATTTACAGCACTCTTTGGGATTCATGTGGAAATTTTTATTGGTAGAGTGCTTCTCTTTATAATTGTTATTTTTTTTTTATGTATGCCATCATCTATCTTATTTCTTCTGAACTAAACAAACAAGAGTGTACATAGAATTCATTGAAAATGCAATGCTCTACTTGAAGTTTGTTTTAGTTGTTTGATGTTTTCAGCTGTTTGGGGAGGATGCATGATTGCCCTTACCCTCTTCAACACCTCACCTTTCTTTTTCCTCCATCTAATTAAAATTTAAGTGCCAAAACGATCACCTACCTTGCCCCATCGAGATCTCTACTGAACTGAGCCTCAATCCCCACACCCCAAAATTTGCTTTCCCCTTGATTCCAACAAAACCCCCAAAAAATCAAATTAAAGCCTTCTACTTCATACCTAGCCTAAAATCAGTTTTTATTTCAGTCATCTCAAGCCCCATCGATTATCTTTTGTTGAGATTGACCTGGAGAGAGCCCTCTCCTGTCCTCATAGGGCTAGCTACGAGGCTAAGCGTGGTTTGATGTTGGCCCCTGATCCTACCTTTTCAGCCTGAGGTAAATCTAGGCACTAACATAGTGGCGAACATACTGGGGAACTAAATTATTTGTTTGTTGGTATTCCTTGTTTTATAAACTACAGACGGAGCCTGAAGATTAGCCAGGTAGCCTTAGAAATGCTTTTGCTTTGCATTAGCGCAAGTAGATAAATGCTACTTGAGTCAATCTCTGGTCTAGTCTTATAAACAGAGTATCTAACTTGCAGATCACCCTAGTACATCGGAGAATTCTAAGCTTTTGGATGATAAGTTTAGGATTTGACAGGCTGAACTGGTTGTTAATGTCCTTTTGACTTCTTGAAATAATAACACAGTGGCTTCCAGAAGACATACCAGAGAAAATCTGGATCCTAATCCCCCTCCTTTCTACGAAAATCCCAATCTTATTCCAAGAATCGTCCGCCAAGGAAGTTCTATCATTCCCATGTTCAAAGATCAATCGTATCCTGTTGGTTTTGAGTATCTTGAGGATCAAGATTTTGATGAGCAGTTTGAGTTGTCTTTGTTTGAAACCAAATCTGAAAGCGTTGTTGCTTCAACTGTCTTAAATCTCGAGTTTGTTCGAAATCTTGAAACTGAAAGGGCCAATAAATCCATTGATGATTATATCCTGAATCGGCTCCAAACTTCCATTGTGGCTTCTAATATCTCTAATTTTTTAGAGACTGCTTCTGCAACCCTTGGGTCATCCACAATTGCATCTAGTTGAAGAATCCCCATTGAACCTCCTTTCATTCCTACCATTCTGGTGCAGCCTACTGTTTCTAATTCAAAATCTGCAGTCGTATCGCCTCCATATACTCCTTCTACTCCGAAAATAGCCAAGATTGCTTCACCCCTACATACACCTCCTCATACTTCCCATACATCAACTCCACCTACTCCCCCAACATCACCAAGATCGATTGAAAATCCACCAAGAGCAATGGCTGCTCGTTTTGCACCTCTTGTACTACCCCAAAATTTGGATGATATGCCCACCGACTATCAAAGCAAAATTCCTTTGTTTGATGGCACTCCTCATGGTATCACAGCTCAATAACATGTGGACAGAATGATGAATTTCTTCGATATTCATGAGATTGATGCAGAAAATGTAACCATGAGACTGTTTGTACAAACATTTGGAGGTGAAGTAAGGAAATGGTTCAGGGCCTTGTCGGCTGCAAGCATCACTACATTGGTCGATTTATAGAGGCAATTCTTAAACCACTGGGAAGTGAAGAAAAATCCCCTTCAGATTCTTTCCGAGTATGAGCACATCAAATGAAATGCGGGTGAGTCTGTTCAAGATTACTACATTAGATTCAATTCAGTTTATAATGCAATCCCTGATCACATAAAGCCACCCATGGGGCTAGCCTTGATAAAGTTTCCGGATGGTTTTGACACTGGTATGGCTTACCAATTAAGAGAAAGAGATCCAGCTACGTTGGAAGACATGTAGAAGATTGCTGTCAACGTTGAAGAAAATCTGCTGGCCAAGAGAGCTAGAGCAAGAGCTGAAAAGAAAGTTAAAACAAAAGAAGAATCTTCCTCATCAGATCAAGTGCTTCAAAAGGTGGAACAGATGTTAGATAGACTGAAACTTGACAAGTCTAAACCACAGATCAGAAATCCTAACTTCCGTGGCCAGCAACAGCCCCAATACAGAATCAAACAAAGAGAGTAGTGAGCCCAATATCAAACAACGCAGCAGCAAGTGCAGACACCTTTACAACAGAATGTTGTGTTTGGTCCGGAATCAGAAGAAGAAGAGAATGTGATTGGAGAAGAAAATGATTTCTTCATGCCCGATGACATGCCAATTTACATCACTTAAGATGAGGAGTACTCCGAGAATCCAGCTGAACGGGGGGATGAAAATTTCATTTTGGCAAATGAGACAGTACTTGAGGAAGAGTCCAACGATTACCAAAGAGGATACATGAATGCTCTGTTAGCTAATCAGCAACAATATTCACTTCAAAATAGAGATGTGCCTGTAAATCCAATTCAGAAAAGGAAGGAGGCAGCAGTGTCAAAGAATGATCCTACCAATGTGCAGAAAAAGGGAAAAGTGACAGCTGATCCTAGCAGCAGAAAAACTACATCAGCAAGTGAAATACCAACCCAGCCAAATGTGTCAAAGGAGAAAACAGAAAATAAGGATGTTCCAGCGAAAGAGGTAGAAAAAGTTTCAGTTTTTAACTTAGAAAATGAAATTGCTAAGTTGAAAATATCCATTCCTTTGACCGAGTTGATGAAGAACAACAATTATAAAAGTCAAGTGTCTAAAATTTTGAGCTTAGATCCATCATCAGACATGGTAAATGTGGAGGATGGCAGTCCTGAGTTGATCTTTGGGCCAGCGTTGGAAAGTCAGTCCCAAGTTGGTTCTTTCTATATGAGTCTCATGGTGCATGATTTTGTTTTACATAATGCTATGTTTGATTCCGGAGCCTCTCATAATCTTATGCCGAAAGCTATCTTGGAGAAATTGGGATTGGACATTACTAGAAAATACCATAACCTTTACTCTTTTGATTCCGTTAGAGTAAGGTGCATCAGGCTTATAAAGGATTTGGTGGTCAGTTTGGATCAGATTCTGGCTAAAAATGTTTTGATGGATGTGGTGGTGGCGGATATACCTCCAAGATTTAGCATGCTTCTTTCCAGATCTTAGGGAGCAAAGATTAAAGGGAGAATGCAACTTGTTTTCTCCTATGCTACGATTCCCGTGTTCGTTCAAATGAGGAAACTATACCGGGGGCAGAAAATGAAGTACATGATCACTAACAAGGAGAAACTGGTAAATCATCCGATCAACTATGTACATACTGATCTAGAGTCATTTGTTTTGTATTCAGATAGTTTTAATGACGTAAATAGCCAACTAGTGGAAGTAGAAGACATTCCTGAGATTACTGAAAATTTTAGAGAAGTCTTGAGACAAGAGCGGCAAAGACTTGATGGCATCGCTGAAAAATTAGCAGTCCAACATCAACAACATAATGATGGAGAGCAAGGTAAAGAAAAAGAGTTTCAACATTTGGAAGAGGATGAAACAGGCCTATGGAGTATGGACTTTGACGGTGTTGTTGGAAGAGAAGGTGTTGCCATTGGTATATGGATACGCAACCCGGTTTTCGCCCCAAATAAAGTGCCAAGAAATGTAAGGGTCTGCTCTTATAAATTAGCTTTTGATTGTTCAAACAATGAGGTTGAATATGAAGCTTTGATTGCTGGTTTGAAAGTTCTTAGAAAATTGAATTCTAAGAGGATTTCAGTGTATGGTGACTCCAAGTTAGTTATCAAGAAGGTGAAAGGCGAATACCAAGCAAAGCATCCTCGGATGCGGGCCTACCACAATGCGGTGTTGGATATCTTGAATGTATTTTCTGATTATACTATCACTTGTGTGCCCCGTGCTCAGAATGTCATAGCAGACTCACTTGCAACAACAGCAAGCAATTTGAAGATTCCTATGAACTCAAACAACAAGTTCGAGATTCACGTAAAGCATCGCCCGGCTGTGCCCGACAATCAAAGGTATTGGCAAGTGTTCCAAGATGATGATGAGATCAATGAATTTCTGCAAAATAAAGGTAAATTCAAGGACATTTCTATTGACATGGAGTATGATGATGGTGATGAGAATTTGGAAGTCAATCAGATGGAAGTATTACAGCTCAAAGATAACATCATTCCAAAAGGTTTAATACCTTTAGAGGAGCTTTTCAATCAGGATGATGTGGCTAAAAAACCAACCTTGCTGCCAACTGAAAAAGGAGTTGAAGATGTGAACATTGGATCAGCTGAAAATCCCAAGATGGTGAAATTATCAAAAGCATTTCCCCCATAGGTGAGAGCGAAGTATATCAGTTTGTTATCCTCTTTTACTGATGTTTTCACTTGGGATTATTCAGACTTGAAATCTTATGACACGAGCATAATTTAGCATGTGATCCCGATCAAGCCAAATCAAAAGCCTTTTCGCCAAAAGCTAAGAAGAATAAATCCAAAGCTGCTGCCCTCAATCGAAAAGGAGGTGAATAGGTTGTATAAAGCTGGTATCATAGTCCCTATCAGATTTTCAGATTGGATTTCGAACTTGGTTCCCGTCTGCAAGAAAACAGGTGAGATTCGGTTATGCATTGATTTTAGAAATCTGAACAAAATTTCCTTGAAAGACAATTATCCATTGCCCAAGATGGATCACATACTTCAGTGAGTAGTTGGAGCATCATGGATGTCACTACTCGATGGTTATTCGGGTTATAACCAGATTTTGGTCCATGAGGATGATCGTGACAAGACAGTGTTCACCACTCCGTGGGGAACTTTTCATTATGCAAAGATTCCGTTTGGATTGAAAAATGCTGGTGCAACTTTTCAGCGGGCGATGGATATAGCATTTTCCAATGAAAAAGATGTTTTTCTAGTTGTTTATCTTGATGACTTAACAGTTTTCTCTAATACAGATGAAGAGCACCTCTATCATTTGAAAGTTGTTTTTCAGCGGTGTAGGAAGTATGGCATCTCGCTCAATCCAAAGAAAAGTTTGTTTGCCATGGATGAGGGAAAACTTCTCGGGCATATTATCTCAAAGGAGGGCATCTGAATCGATCCAGCATGGGTGGAGGCCATTCAAAAGATTGATTTCCCATGAAGTAAGAAAGAAATCCAATCTTTCAATGGTAAGATCAATTTCTTATGTTGCTTTGTGCCCAATCTTGCAAAACACTTAAGAGAAATCACAAACATGCTGAAAAAGGATAGTGCATTAAGGTGGACCGAGGAAGCAGTTAAGTCTTTTAATTTGGTGAAATTAGCTCTTTCTTCAGCTCCGGTTTTGATCAGCCTGCACTATACTCAGGCTTTTATTTTGTTTTCCTTTGCATCGGATCATACTATGGCAATGGTCTTGATGCAGAAAAGAGACCAGCTCGAAAAACCAATTGCATTCTTTAGCAGGACCATAAGGGATGCTGCATTGAAGTATAATATTATTGAAAAATAGACCCTTGCATTGGTTAAGGCATTAAAGCATTTTAAAGTTTATATTTTGCATTCTCACATTCTTGCTTATGTTCCTAATGCTGTTGTAAAGGATGTCCTAGTGCAAACAGATCCGGAAGGAATGAGAGGCAAATGGATTGCTGCCTCGCTGGAATATGATGTAGAAATCAAACCGATAAAGCTCATTAAAGGACAAGGGTTGGAAAAAATTATGGCTGAGTCAAATCTGCACGCTTTGGACATGAATCTAATTGTTGCTATGTCTGAGGAAGATGAAGAAAATCTGCCCACCCAAGTATTGAAAATTTTCCTCCTTTCTCCTTGGTATTCGGACATCGTTTATGTACTCCAAAATTTTTCATCACGTCCCGGGATGGCCAAGAACAAAATTAGGACCTTGAAGTTGAAGGCTGCAAAATTTTGTATCATGAATGGTGCACTTTATTGGAAAGATCCCGGTGGTGTCCTGCTAAATTGTTTGGTAGAAGAAGAGGCGAAACAAGTTATGGCAGATTTTCACAAAGGAGATTGCGGAGGCCATATTTTCTGGAAAACAACAGCCAATAAAATCTTGAGAGTGGGGTATTATTGGCCAAGTCTATTTGTTGATGTGTACAAAACAGTGGCCAACTGTCACGAATGTCAAATTTTTCAAGGTAAGCGGAAGTTGCAGCCTTTACCACTCAAGCCCATTGAAGTGAGCGCTCCATTTTAGCAATGGGGTTTGGATTTTATTGGTGAGATTCATCCTTCTTCTTCAGCACAGCATAAGTGGATCCTCACGGCGACAGATTATTTCACCAAATGAATTGAGGCAATTCCAACAAGGCATGCCACCGATTCAGTAATTATCTCATTTCTTGAAAACAACATTTTGTCTCATTTTGGATGTCCAAATAAGTTGATCACTGACAATATAGCAGCCTTTAAATCAAAAAGAATTATCGACTTTTGTCATAAGTATCAAATCACTTTGGGGCATTCAACCACTTATTACCCACAAGGTAATGGTTTGGTGGAATCCTCCAACAAATCTCTCGTCAATATCATCAAAAAGCTGCTAGAAATTAACAAGAAGAGTTGGCACAAAAAGCTGGTCAATGCACTTTGGGCAGACAGGGTAAGTCAAAAGAAATCCATTGGCATGTCTCCCTTTGAGCTTGTATACGGTGTGGACACAGTCTTCCCGACCTCTTTGGTTGTCCCCATGGTGAAATTGTTGCAAGAAGCTGGCAGCGAGGATGATGGTTTGCAGTGGAGAATCAACCAAATGATACATTTGCAGCAAACGAGAGAAGAGGTATTTCAGCACACCTCCAAGATGCAAGAAAGAATTAAGAGGATATATGACCGGAAAGAAAAGGCAGACAGGTTTGAAATTGGAGAAATAGTGTTGAAATGGGATGCAAGGAGTGAAGAGAAGGGTAAGCACGACAAATTTGAAAATCTTTGGAAAGGACCGTACAAGATTGTTGCACATCAAGGCCAGAATGCTTTCCTTTTGCAAGAAATGAATGACGAAGACTATCCTGGTGGGTCGATCAATGGTCGGCTTCTCAAACGGTATATATTGTGTAAACTGTTTTCTGTTGTCTTATTCATCCTTGTATATACCGGCTTGTTTAAATTCCATTGCAAGAGTGTGATGTCTTCATTCTTAAGCTTGGGGCCCGAGGTGAAGGCTATAAAGCTGCAGTTTTATTTCAGTTTTGGTTTGGTTTGTTAGAGTCAAGAGTCAAGTTTTCAGGTCAACTTCAGTCTTGAAGATGAGTCAATCTGAGTCACATTCAGTCCTGAAATTGAGTTTTTCAGTCAAGAGTTCAGTTTTTTGTGTTAAAGTGATTGACTCCATAGCCTAATGGACGAAGGCACTGTCTGCTTTCCCAAAGATCTGTAGTTCTTGGCACCTCCAAGGAGCTACCATCCCCATTGGAGCCAATGTTAGAGTCGGTATTGTCATCCCTCCGTCAGAGATCAAATCCTCTTGTTGCATTTCATGGTCCCGCCCAATCATTTGCATTCCATTAGGCACATAGATCATCTTACGGCAGTGGCATTCCTCCATTTTCCCTCATGTTATCTACCTACTGGCTCATGTTTGTTCATTTAGAAACACACACAGTCTTCTTTTTATCTTGAAAATTGCAAAAGTTTTCTTTAGGGTTTCATGGTCAATTAGGTCTAGGGTTTCATTAGGGTTTCGTAAAAAAATGTGTTAAAATGTCCAATAATTTCCAACAGACCATGAGGAGGTTGCAACATCAATAAATTTTATCATCAAGCATTTGAAAATGTGTTTTTCCTCAAAACTCTATTTTGAGGAAAAAACAGAGTATTTAGCATTTATTGTACAAAATCATGAAAGTTTTTGTTTTCCTCATTGTAAATCCATTCATCTGCATCCTGGTTTCTTTCCTTAGCCCAGAAGCTCCAATACCTACAAAAAAAGCACGCTCGGGTCATTAAATTCATCACAAAGTGAAAAAGTAGTGAAAAAGTTCAAAAACAGAGTTTAAAGATAATGTCAAATACAAAACATTATAAAAGTGGGTTTCGTGAGCCAAAATTTCAAAAGCTCTTGGTTTATAAGCAATGCCTTCATTTGTAAAGTTCACTTGCGAAAGACAAGTAAGACAAAGTGATTTCGTTGAGCAAGAGGAAAAAATTGGGTGAAAATTGCCCCTGGTGACCAGCGCAGCACACTGGGCAGGACGCGCGTCGCATTGGTGAGGCGCAGCGCACTAGTGAGGCGCGATGCATTGGGCGTGCTGCGCAGCACACATAGCCAAAGAGCCCGAAAAACTTCCAAACTCGCTCTAATCGCCCGCAATCGCTTAGAACGGTCTTGATACAAGTAGGTACAATCTTCAAAGCTGTATTTCATCTAAGTTTGACAATGGTTTGAGGGTGTGTTTTTTATGGTGCTTGTGAGAAGCAATCAAACCCTACTTTTTTAAAAAAATTTGCTACCTATGGTTTGAAAACCTATTTTGCTACCAAGTTCATCATCTCTCCATTACTCCCCTATCCCATTTATCCCTGAATTTCATCATTCCCTAAGTTCCCCAACCCCCCTAAATTCACTAATCCCCTATCCCAAGATCCCTTTCCCAAAATCCTAATTGTAAAATCCCAAACCATAACCCTATACAAAACACCCATAATATCCCATTTTTCCCTAGCTAACTCTGTCCCAACAGTCCCTAAATTCCCATTATTTTTCTCTCTCCTAACAGTACCTTGTTTCACTCTTTCCCCTTGGTAGCAGAGGTCAAACAATCATCAAAGGTAGTCCAACACAGTTTCAACACCTATTTCTCCAAGCCAATTTGTCTATCAGCAGTTATGGCATCTGATCCTTCATATGATTATGAAGATGAGACCCAAAGTGATTCGCCCATGGAGGGACATGCACCCAGGAGGCCTCATAGAGGTGGCAGACATATCAGAGACGAACCTACCACTCTTACCAAGTTGCAGGTCTGCCCTCTTGCCCTCTTTTTTTCCAGCATCAGTCATGCTATGAGTTTTGTGGGAAGGTTTCTCATATTCAGTTTCATCATGAGTTGGCCCGCTTATTTGTGTTGCATTTGCATGGTGATTAAGTCACTCTTGCTGGTGTTGCTTTCACATTAACACCAGAAACCATTTCATTGGCAACCAGCATACCAAACATTGGAGAACCATGGAATAAGAGGTAGAAGATTGACCGACAACACTATGAACCATATATCAAACCTGGTTTTCTGAGGCAGCTCAAGAGAGTGTTTCCTTTTAGGTTTCTCAAGGATGAGTGTGCTCCTTTAATGAAACTCATCATGAAGTATTTCACCTGTGAGGGCCGGTTCTCCTGCTTGTATGCTTATCACATCAGGTTGCTGATGCATTTCACTTGGGTACGGATGATGAACATTCCTTATTTCATATGCCGAAACATAGAAAGGATGACCACTCTTGTGCAGCACAAGACCCCTCAGCAGCAGTTTAACAGTCTTTATCATTTTTCTCTCATCAAAATTGTGGTCGTTCATCAGCTTGGTTTACAGGGCATCACGTGGGATGACTTCATCTCTCGTGAGTTTTTCAGAGCTTCATAGGGACCTTCAAAGGTTGGGCATGAGACAGGTGGACCTTCTTATCAGTAGGGCCATGAGACTGCTAGTGTGCCGGTGTTCATCTCTTATCAGAGAGGCACTAGACGGTTGTTTGCAGCAGCGAAGTGAGTGTTATCTCCACCCGGGGTGGAAGGGGCCTCGCTTCCTCCATCAGCACAGCAGGTTCAGGACCGAGGAAAGAGGCCTCTATAAGAAGAAGGACCATCAGGTGAGCGAGAGACTGATTTCATCCTCATTGAGGGTGATGATACTGACATGGGCCCACAAAGTGAAAATCTTAGACAGATCATCAAGGAGCAGCAGGCGAACATTGATGCCTTGTCCACCAACTTGGATAGAGCCTAGTGGACTATACAGTATTTGGAGCAGAGGAACAAGCAGCTTGAAGATCAGCAAGTGGTGATGGAGTTACAGAACATTCGGCAAAACCGCCAAAGTGCCCAAAGGAGGAGGATAGAGTTCACTTCATTGGAGCAAGAGATCAATGCCGATCGAGAGTCATGGCTTGAAAGAGTCAATACCCACTTGGAGAGGAAGCTAGAGAAGGCAATAAATGAGAAGAACATGCTTAGAAATTTTTCATATCATTACTTGTCCCGAAACTTGGTGTGCCAAGCGAGAATCAGGAATTTGAAAGCAAAGCTAAAGAAAGCATCAAAAAGGAAAAAAGAGGATGAAGGACTTAAAATCTTGGCTGAGGATTCCTTGGCCCATCAAAGCACTTGATGGAGAAGACTCAGTGCAAATTTCAAGAAATTTGGGGCAATTTTTGCATTTTTGTAAATTTTTGGCATAAAAAACAGAGTTTTTCTCCCTATGTGTCGTGCCACGTGGCGCTCGCTTTTGCTAGAGAGCTCTAAATCATAAAAACTTTGCATTTCTGGATTTTTCATGGAAATTTTATGCTTGCCTACCTATGGCCAAGAAATTTGGGCAGGTTTTGAGCCCTCAAAAGGTCAAAAAACACTCAAAAAATGACCTCACTGCCCCTATTTTGACACACAGGAAGCAGTGTTGGGAGAATGAACTTTTGGAGGGGAAAATGGAAGCCAAATTGAAAAATTCCACTTGGGTTGGAAAGTAGACAGGAAAACCTTTCCAAAAAGTACACCTAAAGCACATTTGGACAACGGGAAGGCCTCCAAAAGTGGGTCCAAATAGGCATTACACATAGAGAATCAGGCGTGGCGCATAGAGGGAAAATTGCCAGTTTGACCAAGTTTTGCTCTGTTTTTCGCCTAGTTTGACTTTTTCACTTTCCTAATGGAAAATTTATGATGTAATTTGATGAAATTTGATGTATTATGATGTAAATATGTTGGATTTTCACTTGTAGAGGTAGATTCATCAGTTTAGAGGTTGTTTCAAACTGAATGGATCAATTTCCTTGTTTTTAGAGGCATGTTGTTATGTTGCCTAGTTTCTAGTTCTCAGTTTAGAATCAGTTGGATTAGCTCCTAAACTCATGAGCTCGACCCCTAGAGGAAAGGATTAGCTATGTTTATCTATATTATGTTGTTTTTCAGTCATTAGCATGGTTGGACTCTTGAGAAAGCCTTGATCTTCATTGTACATTCATTTTCGGTATTTTGGCTAAGGAATTGAGACCAGGATTTGCAGCACTCTTTGGGATTCATGTGGCAATTTGTATTGGTACAGTGCTTCTCTTTGTAATTGTGAATTTTGTTTATGTATGCCATCATCTATCTTATTTCTTCTAAACTAAAAAAACAAGAGTGTAAGTAGAATTCATTGAAAATGCAATGCTCTACTTGAAGTTTGCTTGAGTTGTTTGATTTTTTCAGCTGTTTGGGGAAGATTCATGATTTCCCTTGCCCTCTTCAACATCTCACCTATCTTTTCCCTCCATCTCATTAAAATTTAAGTGCCAAAACGATCGCCTACCTTGCCCCATCAAGATCTCTGCAGAACTGAGCCTCAATCCCTGCACCCCAAAATTTGCTTTCCCCTTGATTCCAACAAAACCCCCAAAAAATCAAATTAAAGCCTTCTACTTCATACCTAGCCTAAAATCAGTTTTTATTTCAGTCATCTCAAGCCCCATCGATTATCTTTTGCTGAGATTGACCCGCAGAGAGCCCTCTCTTGTCCTCGTAGGGCTAGCTACGAGGCTGAGCGTGGTTTGATGTTGGCCCTGGATCCTACCTTTTCAGCCTGAGGTAAATCTAGGCACTAACAGGTTCAACCCTTGGTTTGGACACATTCGTTTCTAGTTTTCATGGTTGCTTCTAGTGACTAGATTACTAGATTAACATGGCCAAACTCTCGACCCCAGTTCCTCATAAATATTCTAGTATGTATTTTTATTGTATTTTATTTTTTAATGCAACGACAAACTGTTCCTATGCGCTCAATGGTCCTTCCTAATTCCACATAATTTTTATACAGACCTTTACATAAACTATAACAACACACCATGGTTTCCCATCATTAATCTATCTATATGAATCTTGTTCCTTTTATTTGCTTTTTAATTAGCACACTTGTACTTGACTTTCATTTAGATGAATTTGTTACTTTCCTCAGCATTCCTCCTATTTAACCAGCTTAGATCCATCTAACACTGGATCTATCTTGTGCCTCGAGGGATCAAATCCCTCGAGATGCAAACCTTATTTTTGGAGTGTATAATTTGAGGAAAGGTTTGCACCTCAAGGGATTTGATCCCTCTCGGCGCATGATAGATCCAGTGTTAGATGGATCTAAGCTTGTTCCATTTTAGGGTAAAAATGTCACATTTTTAGATTATCATTATTATGTATATTTTTGAGATTAACTTCAAAATTCACATTATGTTTTCTTTTCTTGGCATGACCGTACCGTTCTCTTCTTTAATTTAGTTTGTATTGCTTGCCTTGAATGGTTTGTACATCTTTGTTTGGATGCTTTGGGTGCTTTGTGTGTTTATGTGTTTGGATTTGGATGATAATGTTTTTAAATGTTACAGTTGTTGTGTTATATTTTTATATGTGTATGTATTTGTCTATTAGTAATTAGTTGGTGATGAAGAAGGGAAACAATCTTGTGAGTAGATTGCATGAGGATTGATATTGCACAGCTATTTCATTTAATTTTACGTATCAGAACTTCTGACGACTAATTAATTCTCAATAGTGTCCCTCCAGGTATTACTAAATATATCTTGAAGAGTAGTTTTAATTATTTATTGTGTTGAGATTACTCTTGAAATAAATTTTTTCTTTGATAATGTTTGAACTAATTTATTTTCTTCAAGAATATTTTGATGATTTTTTATCTATAGTTTATTCAACAAAGTCAAGCAATAATGTATTTTTTATTTTTTTTATTTTTAATGAGTGGCTAGAATTATAAAATCTTTACATTATTTGTTTCTCCAAACAATTATCACATCTCCTTCAAGAATATTTTGATTTGTTTTGAATGTTTATAAATATATCTTTTCCTCTTATAAATATTATGAATACATTATTATATGCAATTATCTATATGTAATTTTAAAAATATGTAATTGTCTATTACATATCAAGGATTAATGTGCACTTTGCAAGACGATTGAATATTCATATCTATTTCATTTTAATTCTAGCTGTCACAACTTTTGATAGCTAATTAATTCTTGATAGTGTCATTTTAGGTATTATTATATATCTTGAAAATATTTTTTCTTAATAATCTATGACGTCAATATTAACAACATCTAATGCATCTAATGCAAGCAATCAAATAAGATTAGAAAACAACATCTACATTGAAATCAATGCATATAATGCAATCAACCAAATGAGATTAGAAATCAACATCTACACTAAAATCAATGCATCGAGTGAAAGCAATAAAATAGGATTAGAAATCCAAATATACACTCCAATAAATGCATCTAGTTCAAGCAATAAAAAGGTATTAGAAATCAACGTCTACATTGCAATCAATGCATCTAGAGAGAAATCAAATAGGATTAGAAATCAACATCTACATTGAAATCAATGCATCTAGTGCAAGCAATTGAACATAATTCTAAGAAACAACCATCTACACTGAAATCAACGCATCTAGTGCAAGAAATATTATTCCCTCTCTCTCCCTCCATCTAATATTGAAAAATTTGTTTAATAATTTACAGTCTCAAGATTAAAAACATCCAATCCATCTAATGCAAGTAATCAAATAGGATTAGAAAACAACATCTACACTAAAATTAATGTGTCTAATGCAAGCAATCAAATAAGATTATAAATCAACATATACACTGAAATCAATGCATCTAGTGCAAGAATCAAATATAATTAGACATCAGCATCTACAATGAAATCAATGCATCTAATGCAAGTAATCAAATAGGATTAGAAATCACTATCTACAATGAAATCAATGCATCTAGAGCATGAAATCAAATAGGATTAGAAATCAACATCTACACTGAAATCAATGAATCTAGTGAAAACAATCAAATATAATTAGAAATCAACATCTACACCGAAACCAACGCATATAGTGAAAGAAATCAAATAGGATTATAAATCATCATCTAAACTAAAATTAATGCATCTTGTGCAAGAAATCTTCTTCCTCCATTTACATCTATATCTCCCTTCATCTCTCCTTATTTGTCTCTCGATCTCACCCCCCCTAAACACACATGCTCTCTCCCTCCATACATGTATATTTCTCCCTCCATATATGTGTATCTCTCCCTCCCTCCCTATCTCTATGTCTCTCTTCATCTCCCATCTATATCTCTATCACTCTCTACCTCTCCTTTGTCTCTCTATATCACCCCCAAAGCATACACAATATTTCACCATATCTATTTATCTCTCCCTCCATCTTACTCTCCCTCCCTCCCCCTTCTATTTCTCTTTCCTCTTTCTCTCCTCTCTCCCTCTCTCTCTGTCTTATCACTCCCTTTCTCTCTCTCTCTACTTTTCTCTCTTTATGTCTTTCTTCTTACCTACTTCTCTCTCCCTCCCTCTCTCATCTCTGTCATGTCCTCTATCTCTTCCTTCCTCTTTGTCCCTTTCTCTCCCACCTCACTATATTCCCCCCCTCTCTCTTTGCCCTCCAAATCTGTCACTATCTCCCTCCCTCTCTCCTCCTCTCTCTCAATTCCTCTCTCTGGTCCTTACCTTCTCTCCCTTTCTCTCCTACATCTCTCTCTATCTCCCCCCATCTCTCTCTCTCTCTCTAACCTTGTTACTATATATATATATATATATATATATATATATATATATATCTACCCTCTAACCTTGTCACTATCTCTCCCCCCTTTCTCTCTCCCCCTCTCTCTTTTCCCTCTAACCTTATCACTATCTCTCCCCCCTCCATCTTTGTGTCTCCCCCTCTCTCTTAGCCTTCTCTCCCTCTCTCACTGCTCTTTTTCTCTCTCTCTTTATTCCTCCTCTTCCCTCTCCTTCATTATATCTCCTCCTCTCCCTTGTCACTTCCCTTATCTCTCCACCTGTATCACTATATGTCTATGTTGTTCCCTCCATTTATATCTAGAGTTAATATATATAATGATATATTATATTATAATATAAAAAATTAGCTATTATATTAAATTTAATATTTCATTAATCCAAAGTTATTAAATTTAAAAATATTAATATTGTAATATCAGTATTAGATTTAAGGATATTTTTTACACAACATGATAAAAAAAATTTATAATAAAACTACATCAAATTAATATTTTCAAATATTACAACTTTGATGTGGAAATATTTATGTCTTTAAAGATTTTAATATATCCCTAGGATATGGCTTTTCCTTTTAAAGATTCATTTTACAAATGTTTAGTTAAAAGAAATATTAAAAGATTTTGGAGCAATATTTTCTATTCTTTGTGTTGAATTAACCATTTTCCTTTGATTTAAAAAATGACAATGAAATTGGCTTTAGTAAAGAATAAAAATGTGTAAAATTTTACTTAATTTGGAATTTTAATATGGTAAAAAAAATTGTTTAGGTGAATTTATGATCCATTCAAATTCACTTGTATATGATAAAGGAATTATTAAAAAAATAAGATAATTTACTATCCATTCAAATAAATAGTTATATTTTACTAATTAATTTTAGTTCATTAATAAAATTAAAAAATTATATATAATTTAAGATTGGCTGACATTAGTGAAAATTATTTTTATTATTTTTTAAGAACATGACATAATTATACATCAGAGTCAAACTAGTAACCTCTCCATGCAACAAAAATTATAATAAACAACACTAACTATATATATATATATATATATATATATATATATATCCATTTCTTTACTTTTCTTTTCTCATACCACCAAGTTTTTTTTTTTTGTAAGTCAGATATTTATATTATAGAACAAAATATGTTACAAAAAAGTCTGCCGAAGCAGAACAAACCTTAGATGGACCAAATAAAACGTGCTGACAGCCAGCCCTGAGCTTTCAAAACTAAGTTGCTCACCACGCAGGGCGGCTTACTCTTAAAACTGTAACTTATCGCCACAACACTATCAAAACTTGGACAGAAACAGATTAACATAGCTATATTGCATAAGGCCGAAGCCATGACAGAAACAGAGTGACAGAAAAACATAACTGTCTAGCATAAAGCCGAAGCCATGACAGAAGACATAAGACAACCATAGAGAAGAAACTAAGGAAACCCGCCGGTGCGAGGAAAACCGCCAATTCGACTGACTGTGTCTAAGCCCACGTCCAGAACATGCTTGTTAACTCTGGCCTGCATATCTTGCATGGATTGGAATTCCTGTGCTTCCTTCATCTTTTGCTCCTGCATCATGGGGTCCGGGCTCAGAGTTTGCCGAAGAAGCTTGATAAGCAGAGTTAATTTCTTGTTGACAATTTCCACAGCATCATGCACTTTGGAGATTCTTCGCTCCAGCGATTCATGGATTTCATGAAATTTTGATAACTAATCCTCCGAAGTGGAGTTCCCCTTCCCAGATTGCTGCTTCCCTTCTTCCTTTGAATCCAGGGCTTTCGCAAGGAGAGTTTTGATTCTCCAGCTCTCCTCTTTGGTCCGAACATATTGAGTGGCTCTTTTGGAAGGAGTGCCCGGGTCATGTAACCAGTCAACCTCCTCTGCAATGATCCCCTCTAGTCGCTGCGCTTCTTCCTCTTTCACAGAAGCTTCCAGTTCTGCGATCTTGCGTTTGCTCCTGGCTGCTGCTCTGGTCTCGTACATATTCTGCGCTGTTCGTAGTTCATGGTGGGCTGCCGAACACCTGCAGCTCCCCGCTTCCATACTATACCCTCTGAACTTATCGCTGTGATCACTTCTACAGACAGAAAAGTTGTGGTCTCTCGCAGTGCTTTGAGCTGAGGTGAAGGAACCAGAGCCACGACTCTCCGTTAAATAGCTGTTTTCCATGGAGTTTCCCATAATGCGCTCTCCCCTTCGATGCAGAGTGGAGGTACTTTCATTATTAATTCGAAAGATATCCGCACAAATCACACATCTCCTCCCTGACCTAACATAAATGTAGCTGAATGCCTTCCCATCAAGGTTGAGCCAGCTGTCCCTTCCTCGTAAGCGGACTCTACGGAATCTCTCGTGGCATGAACCATATTGATAGTTTCCATATTTGGCCTTCTCTTGCCATAATGACCACCGCCGCATCTGTCTAGTCGCCCAGCTCCCGTGATGAAATCCCAAGCTGTTACTGGTAACTCCAGGATTACGATCCCGGAAACAGAAACTGTTGCCGGTCAAGCCCGGTCGGTTTCGTGTAGATCTTGCTGTGCCAACTGTAAACATCTCGCCTTCAGGTTCGGGCAGTCCACCTCCTCCCAACAGCTGTCCCACCCCCTGTCCTGATTGTCCACGCCACAATTCGCTAGGTAGTCCGCCAGCCCGTTCGCCTTGCGTCTTACCGCACGAAAGACTAAGCCTTTCATTCCAGCCATTAGTTCTGCTACATTCTCTGTCACCTTGGCGAGCCACCAGTGTTTTGTGGCTTTGTTCGCCTTAGTGCCTCCCTGAATCCTCTTAGCTGTTGATATAACCAGTGATGAATCCCCCTCCACAATTACGTTGCAACTTCGTAGGGATTTTAAAATTCTCAGACCATGCTCAAGTGCTGCAAATTCCACCTCATTATTTGTGCTTTCCCCAAGCGCTCTGTAATATATATGCAGAATTTCTCCATGCTGGTTACATAATGCCCCTCTAATTCCTGCCATACCGGGATTGCCTCTCGAGGCCCCATCAAAATTCAGCTTCAATCCTCCTTCCGGCGGACGCTGCCATTTGTCGATCTGTGAGGAAGGTTGCGTTCTGTGTCTCGAAGCTGAGATGCTGCTGGTGGCTTCCAGACGAAAGCAATTCAAAATGCGTAAGTCTTGAGCTGAAGGTTTCTCGTTACATTCCTCTCTGCATTTCGTTTGAATTAACTGTTGAATATTAGTTATTATATTGTCTTTAGAGAACTCTATGTTCCTGTGTTCGTCTTGAAATATTCTACGGTTACGCTCCTTCCAAATTGATCACAGTAAGAAGCCTGGAACAGAATTCCATATGTTGTTGACTCTTAGTATGTTGGAGAAGTCTTTTTTCCAGTTCAGTATGGTTCTGTGAATGGATTCTCTATCTCGGTCAAAACTACTGAGAATTCCTTCCATCCAGCTCCATAACTGATTAGCCCATTCACAAGCATTAAACAGGTGGTTTATAGATTCCTCTGCGACGAGGCACATAGGGCATCTTGAGGGTCCCCTGAAACCTTTCTTGCACAAGTTGTCCCAAGTTAAAGTCTTGTTTCTCATGAAAAGCCAAAGGAAAGTCCTGATTTTCGGCCAGAATAGGTTGTCCCAAACTTTGCTGCACCAGGGCACGGCTTCTACCTGTTCTTCCTTTTCTATTATGTCCCTAGCTTCTTTTAATGAAAATTTACCATTACCTTTTAAACCCCATCTTAGCTTATCATCCTCTTCAATTTTCTGAATCTTTCTTTTGAGGATTCTCTCATTAAGTTGCTGAAAGCTTTCGTTGTTCTCCTCTATGCTCCCAGGAATTAAATTAATCCAGTCCCTCCAGATCTGATCCCTACTGCTTTGAATCCAATATTGATTAACTCTTAATCTACCCTCGTTTTGACTTATACGCTTGAGGGTAGATAGCTCTGGGGTATCCAGTTTAGGGAATTGCTGCCATGCATCTTCCCAAAACATGGCAAGCCTTCCATTGCGAATCTCCCAAAAGCTATGCTCCTGTACTAAGCTCCTGTTATTCCTGGCATGGTTCCATATTGATGAACCTTACGGGACTTCCTGTAGTCTTATGAGGTCCTGAGTATCAGAGTCTGGAGTGTATTTTTCCTTCCAATGCCTCGCCCAAGGTAAATTGGGTTCCTTAATCCATTTCCACCAAATCTTAGCTCCACAGGTTCTGTTGACCACTGAAGGATCTACTAAGTTCAGCCCCCCCATAGATTTTGGCTGGCATAGCTTATTCCACGCCACCAATGCCCATTTCTTCTTATCCCCATTCCCATTCCATAGAAAGGGTCTCTGTATGTTTCTAATTTGTTGCAGAATGCCCTTGGGAGCTGGAAGCATAGAAAGTAAATATTGCGGAATTGCCTGCAGAACAACTTTGGTTAAGATAAGTCTGCCCGCCAGGTTTAGGGCTCTGTGCGTCCAGTGATTGCACTTTTTCTCCATGTTGGCTAGAACCTTCTCCCAGTGAGTTTTCTGCCAAGGTTTCAGAGTCAGGGAGCCCCTAGATATTTTGAAGGCAGGGAACCAATCCTGAATCCAAGAAGCTGGGACAAGTGAGTTTGAACTGCCGGATGAGTGTTGAAAAAGAAAATTGTGGACTTAGAAAAATTAATCTCCATGCCAGAGGCTCGGCTAAAGAGATCAAGGATACGCCTGTAAGCCACAGCCTCCTTCACAGTGGGGGTACCATGTAACATGGTATCGTCCAAGAACTGTTGATGTGTTGTGGCTGGTAACGATCTTATCGATTGCGGACCTTTTATAGATCCTTTTGCTTTCTTCTTGGCTATGATTCTGCTTAGTCCTTCCATTAGGATTACGAATAGGAAAGGGGATAGGGGATCCCCCTGTCTTATTCCCCGCGAAGGAGTGAAAGGAGCTGAGGGAGCGCCATTGACAAGGATTGAATATCTTGGAGATTTGATGAGAGCAAGTATCCACTTGATCCAGGTTCTGCAGAAACCGAATGCATCCAAAACAGCTTCAAGGTATCTCCAGCTTACTTTGTCATAAGCTTTTGATAAATCTAATTGCATTAGCATTCCTGCTTCTTTTCTCGAATGAAGTGAGTGAATCATCTCCTGCGCTAACAAGATGTTATCTAGTCTACCCTCACCGTAGCCCGATTGCTCTTCCGAAATGGTACCAGGAAGAATCGACTTTAGTCTATTAGCTATGACTTTTGAAATAATTTTATAGATAACATTACATAGGGCAATAGGTATGAATTTATCAGGTGTCTTTGCTTCTTCCTCCTTAGGAATGAGCGCTAAAAAGGTGGAGTTGATGGATTTTAGAATAGTACCTGAGCGTCTGGAGTCCTCAACTACCTCCCAGAGCTCCTGCTTAACAGTGTTCCAACAAGCCTTGTAGAAGTTGATGGTGAATCCATCTGGACCTGGTGCTTTATCATTAGGCATACTGCTGATTGCCTCCTCCACCTCCTCCAGAGAGATTTCCCTGCAAAGGGCCTAATTCTGATCTGAGGTAATGGATTTAGGAATGGCTGCTGTAAGTTCCTTGATGGCCTCCTCTCTGTTTATAGTCGGTTCCTGTGCAGTTGAGCTGAAGTGATCCGAGAGCAGAGCAGATATATCGTTGTGATTCTTTAATATCTCCCCTGCATTGTTTTTCAGTTCAAGAATCCTGTTAGCACTTCTATGGTCTAGAGCCGACCTGTGAAAAAATTTAGTATTCTGCTCCCCCTCTTTTAGCCACTGGACTCTAGATTTCTGTTTCCATAGTACCTCTTCTTGTATACATCTTCTGTGCCACTGCTGTGAAAGAACTTTTTCCTGCTCAAACGCTTCGACACTGTAGTTGCCTGCTGCTCCATCTCTGCGAATCTGTTCCAGTTTGTTCTCTAGAATGGCTTTCTCCTGGAATATATTTCCAAAAACCATTTTGTTCCATTCTTTTATCTTTTCTTTAGTTGCTTTCAGCCTCTTTTGTAGATTAAACATTTTGGAGCCTCTTGCCTCCAAAGGTTCATACCACCATTTCTCAACCATATCGAGGAAGTTAGGGTGGTCTAACCAAAATTTTTCAAATCTGAATGGTTTATTCCTTGGAGTGCCCTGAACTTCAACAATAAGCGAGATCGGCTAATGATCCGACCCACCACTGGGAAGGATATCTGATTCTGCTGTTATACCATCCATGATAATGCTTTTTGAGATTAAAAATCTATCCAAGCAAGAAGCTATCAACCTTTCTCCCCCCCTTCTGTTGTTCCAGGTGAACATTCCACTCTTGGGGTATATGTCTACCATTTTGACAGTTTCAATGAAACTTGTAAAGTCTTCTGCGTCCCTATTAAGTTTCCTAAGACCCCCTTTTTTTCCCAGAAGGGTGGTTATCATATTGAAATCACCCCCCAGTATACATTTAGACCTTGGATATCTGTCAATAAGTTTGGTTATTGAATTCAACAAATTTATTTTATCTTCTAATTTCTGAGGACCATAAATGTTGATGCAAAGGAAAGACCCAGAGTTACCTGCGGGTTGAAAATCCACCGCTATGAAGTGTTTGTTCGCCTCAGTAGATAAAATCTGGATTTCCCTTGTATCCCAAATAGTTGCAAGACCTCCTTCTCGTCCCTAGCTCTCAATCTCTAAAACTTCTAAATTTCTCCCAAGCTTCCTACAAAGACTGTTGATACTAGAGCTGTTGCATTTAGTTTCTTGTAACAACATAATTTCCAGTATGTATTTCTGGATTTTCCGCTTTAAGATTCTGTGTTTTGCCTGGCTGTTAAGCCCTCTTGCATTCCATGAGATGATCTTCATGTTTAACTAATTTTCATTGGATGGACTGGAAGGCGCTAAGCGCTTTCATCTTCCCTGAGTTTATCATTGTCATGCCTAGCTCCTGTAGAACTTCACCACTTGTTCTACGGCCTCTTCTTTTCTTCTGCTTTGAGCTAGATGATTTCCATAAAAGACTTTTCGAATGGAAGCTATTGCCTTTTACTATACCTAGCTTCCTATTATGCTTTTCTAATTCTGCTTTTTGCCTTGCTATGAACAGGTCGTTTACCTTCCTGATTTCTTCTTCCGGTGCATTCTCTATTCCTCGTGCCTTCCAGTTCTCTGCAATTACTGGTAGGTTCATCCCCTCCCTGGCTAGTGCCTCTTCCCATTCTTGATCCTCACTTCCACCATCACTGGTGAGCATGTCAGTTTCTTCTTCTGTCTCCTCTGTTCTCTCCTGCATTTGAACTTCATTGTTGAGGTCCCCTTCCTCCGTTCCTTCCCTGGTTGGTTCTCCCTTTTCATCATGCCCTGCATCTGATGTTAGGGTTTTGAGCTTGTCCTCCGAATCTGTTTCAAGATCTAAGATCACAAAAGAGTTGTTGTGGTTGTTTCTATCTGTATTACCTTTATTATTCTTCCTTATGTTTGCTTTCTGTCTAGACTTAGGTTTTAAGAAGGTTTCTTTATCTTTGTTGGCTTGTGCTATTTTGGTCTCTTCTTCCTTCCTAATCAGAGGGAAATCTCTCATCAAATGCCCACGTTCATGACATTTGCGACACTGTAAGGGAATCTGCTCATAATCTACGACCTGAAAGTAATCCTCATCCCTGTATTCCAGCCAGAGCCCCTCATGCAGTGCCCCGGAAACGTCCATTTCAACACATATTCTGGCGTAAGATGTATATCTCTTTTGTAAAGTTGCCTCCGAGGCCTTGATAAATGTTCCCAACTGGTTACCAATTTGTTTCAAGGCATTCAGACCCCAATAATCTATTGGGAGAGAGAACAAACGAATCCAGACTGGGACTTGGGTGAAAGATTCTTTCTCTGGGGCGAAGTTTGGTTTCCATGGTCGCATGTATAGACCAGCTGAAGCCAAAAAGTATGGGCCACCCTCAAAGATTCTATCCTTGTCTTCTAGGTTGGAGAATACAACTGTGAAGAAGCCCTTGGCTCCCAAATGAAGCTTAACATCCCCCCTCGGCTTCCATTGTTGTCTGATCCAGTGACAAAGAGTCCTTTCAGATGGCCAAATGCCCATAAATTTGCAAATGACAGCATGTTCTGCCATGTGCTCTCTGTATGCCTAAATCTCTGGGTCAGTTATTACTACCCTGAGGTTATTGGTCTTTTTTGGTTTGCAGACCCCATTTGATGAAGAGTTTTTATTGGGTCTTGTGCTTGTCTCCCCCTCCTTTTCCGGCTTTCCTTGCCTGTTATCTGTTTGCTCCCTGTCTTCTTCAGCTTGTCGTTCCTCATTTTCTGATGATTTAATTATTGAGGTGATTTTGTCTTTAGTTCTTGTCAGGCTTTCACCCACTGTGCCTTTGCCTTCCGTTGAGCTGTCTGGCTTGTCAGTTTCCCCTTGTATTTTCTCCTTATTCCTCCTGTCGTTCTACTTGTTATTGTCAAGCCCAGAAATCCTGACCCCTTCCTTCTTATTTTGCCTCTGCTTCTGCATGATTATCTGTTTGAAAGTAGGGGTCCCACTGGACCCCTCTGCCCCCATTCGGTCGGTTAGCTCGTGACCTTTGCGATACAGTGTTGCGAATTGAGAGAATACCACTTCCAGCCCTGCAATGGTATCAGCACATTGGAAACCCTATTTTTGCCCTCGGCTCCTCTGCGGGAGATGTTGTCACCTCATACCACCAAGATTTAATAACACAAGAAAATATCAAAAAATTCGCCAAAGGTTCTCGATAGCACTATGTTAATTCCTCTTAATCTTCATTTGGGTGTATATGTCCTTTTGTTTCACAATCATTAATTAAGGTATCTAAAAAATCCCCCAGTATACATTTAGACCTTGGATATCTGTCAATAAGTTTGGTTATTGAATTCAAAAAATTTATTTTATCTTCTAATTTCTGAGGACCATAAATGTTGATGCAAAGGAAAGACCCAGAGTTACCTGCGGGTTGAAAATCCACCGCTATGAAGTGTTTGTTCGCCTCAGTAGATAAAATCTGGATTTCCCTTGTATCCCAAATAGTTGCAAGACCTCCTTCTCGTCCCTGGCTCTCAATCTCTAAAACTTCTAAATTTCTCCCAAGCTTCCTACAAAGACTGTTGATACTAGAGCTATTGCATTTAGTTTCTTGTAAGAACATAATTTCCAGTCTGTATTTCTGGATTTTCCGCTTTAAGATTCTGTGTTTTGCCTGGCTGTTAAGCCCTCTTGCATTCCATGAGATGATCTTCATGTTTAACTAATTTTCATTGGATGGACTGGAAGGCGCTAAGCGCTTTCATCTTCCCTGAGTTTATCATTATCATGCCTAGCTCCTGTTGAACTTCACCACTTGTTCTACGGCCTCTTCTTTTCTTCTTCTTTGAGCTAGATGATTTCCATAAAAGACTTTTCGAATGGAAGCTATTGCCTTTTACTATACCTAGCTTCCTATTATGCTTTTCTAATTCTACTTTTTGCCTTGCTATGAACAGGTCGTTTACCTTCCTGATTTCTTCTTCCGGTGCATTCTCTATTCCTCGTGCCTTCCAGTTCTCTGCAATTACTGGTAGGTTCATCCCCTCCCTGGCTAGTGCCTCTTCCCATTCTTGATCCTCACTTCCACCATCACTGGTGAGCATGTCAGTTTCTTCTTCTGTCTCCTCTATTCTCTCCTGCATTTGAACTTCATTGTTGAGGTCCCCTTCCTCCGTTCCTTCCCTGGTTGGTTCTCCCTTTTCATCATGCCCTGCATCTGATGTTAGGGTTTTGAGCTTGTCCTCCGAATCTGTTTCAAGATCTAAGATCACAAAAGAGTTGTTGTGGTTGTTTCTGTCTGTATTACCTTTATTATTCTTCCTTCTGTTTGCTTTCTGTCTAGACTTAGGTTTTAAGAAGGTTTCTTTATCTTTGTTGGCTTGTGCTATTTTGGTCTCTTCTTCCTTCCTAATCAGAGGGCAATCTCTCATCAAATGCCCACGTTCATGACATTTGCGGCACCGGAAGGGAATCTGCTCATAATATACAACCTGAAAGTAATCCTCATCCCTGTATTCCAGCCAGAGCCCCTCATGCAGTGCCCCGGAAACGTCCATTTCAACACATATTCTGGCGTAAGATGTATATCTCTTTTGTAAAGTTGCCTCCGAGGCCTTGATAAATGTTCCCAACTGGTTACCAATTTGTTTCAAGGCATTCAGACCCCAATAATCTATTGGGAGAGAGAACAAACGAATCCAGACTGGGACTTGGGTGAAAGATTCTTTCTCTGGGGCGAAGTTTGGTTTCCATGGTCACATGTATAGACCAGCTGAAGCCAAAAAGTATGGGCCACCCTCAAAGATTCTATCCTTGTCTTCTAGGTTGGAGAATACAACTGTGAAGAAGCCCTTGGCTCCCAAATGAAGCTTAACATCCCCCCTCGACTTCCATTGTTGTCTGATCCAGTGACAAAGAGTCCTTTCAGATGGCCAAATGCCCATAAATTTGCAAATGATAGCATGTTTTGCCATGTGCTCTCTGTATGCCTGAATCTCTGGGTCAGTTATTACTACCCTGAGGTTATTGGTCTTTTTTGGTTTGCAGACCCCATTTGATGAAGAGTTTTTATTGGGTCTTGTGCTTGTCTCCCCCTCCTTTTCCGGCTTTCCTTGCCTGTTATCTGTTTGCTCCCTGTCTTCTTCAGCTTGTCGTTCCTCATTTTCTGATGATTTAATTATTGAGGTGATTTTGTCTTTAGTTCTTGTCAGGCTTTCACCCACTGTGCCTTTGCCTTCCGTTGAGATGTTTGGCTTGTCAGTTTCCCCTTGTATTTTCTCCTTATTCCTCCTGCCGTTCTGCTTGTTATTGTCAAGCCCAGAAATCCTGACCCCTTCCTTCTTATTTTGCCTCTGCTTCTGCATGATTATCTGTTTGAAAGTAGGGGTCCCACTGGACCCCTCTGCCCCCATTCGGTCGGTCAGCTCGTGACCTTTGCGATACAGTGTTGCGAATTGAGAGAATACCACTTCCAGCCCTGCAATGGTATTAGCACATTGGAAACCCTATTTTCGCCCTCGGCTCCTCTGCGGGAGATGTTGTCACCTCATACCACCAAGATTTAATAACACAAGAAAATATCAAAAAATTCGCCAAAGGTTCTCGATAGCACTATGTTAATTCCTCTTAATCTTTATTTGGGTGTATATGTCCTTTTGTTTCACAATCATTAATTAAGGTATCTAAAAAATCCTTTTCCCTTCAATAAAGCATCTTCATGTTATTGTCTTATAGTGGTAATTTGTAAGCAAAATTCGTTCTAGTCGGCTATTAGCATTTAATTTTAAATTTTGTTAATATTAAATGCCATATTTTTTGTTATATTATCTAACTATTTATTATTTATAATTGTCATTTATTTGGATTTTTTTCTATTTTTTTAAAGCATGATAAATATTTTTTCAAAATAAATATGGAAAGAAAGAAATTAAAAAAAAAAAAAATTATTTTAATGTCCACGAGGCTAAAGATAAGATATATATATATATATATATATATATATATATATATATATATATATATAATATTTTAGGATTAGTATCAAATAATTAATATATTATGAAATTAAATAATTAAACTAGTCTAGATCAATCTTAACTCCAGATAAAACCATTGAGAAGGATAACATCACTCTCTTGAGGTGCAAACTTATTTTCTGACACTTGGTAGATCCATGGTTAAGATGGATCTAGGTTGGTTTAATTAATAACCTTTAAATAGGCCACATTAGAAAATAATACCATGGGAAAATCCATAGATTAAGAACACCATGGGAAAAACCATGGGTCGGAGTCCAAAAATGTTATTTTATTTTATATCATGGTAAAAAACCATGGATTAAGAATACCATGAGAAAAATTGTGATTTGAAGTAGGAAAATGTTATTGTATTTCTTTTTTCATTTTATTTTGACCTAGACAAAATTTTAAACACTACAACATCTCTACCATAAGAGCAAGAGAGCATATAGACAAGACAATTTACATCATAATTGATTCTTTTAGATATTTAATACTTTGGAGTTTAAGATAGATTTATATTAATTAATAATATTGAAAAATAGTTATTTTATTATAATATATTTTAATTATTTTATTATAATCTATATACATATGTAATATTTCTTCTTATTTAATAATGCCATTGGCAAAAGCATGAGTTGTCAAAAACAGGAGCCCGAAAACTATAGTAAATTGACTATTTTAGCTCAATTTTATTTTATTTTATTTTTTATTTTCTAATTTTAATTTTAATTTTAATTTTAAGTAATTTGGTCTAGTCAAAATGTTTACTTAATATGATAGCATATGACATTGCAACATCTCTTCCATACTAGGCTAGAGAGGGCCTCTTGGAAAAATAAATAAAACCACCCTAGATCCATCTTAACTCTAGATCTACCAAGGGTTGAGATATCGAATCGCTTTTCACTCTACAAGAAGTCTCACCTCAAGCGATTTGATCATTTTTTGAGCTTTGTAGATCCGTAGTTAAGATGGACTTAGAATAGTTTAATTATTAATTATAATCAATATAGATCCATCTTAATTCCATATCTACCAAGACCCAATATGGATCAAATTTATTTTCATTCTAAAAGAAGTTTGCACCTCAGTAGATCTGAACCCTCTCGACGTTGGGTAGATTTGAAATTAAGATGGATCTAGGCTCGTATATATATATATATATATATATATATATATATATATATATATATATATATATATATATATATATATATATATATATATATATATATATATATATATACTTAATTTCCTGATGATGGCGTGACTTCTCCCGCATTGCAGCGCTTTTGATTTCGGTTAGGGTTCATAGGTTTTCTGTTGGTTGAGGGATACACCCTTTTCACTCTTCACCTTGTGAGAGTCTCGGGATCCTCGGTTCTCCTCTTTTTCATCACCCTTCTTGAAACTTGGCACTGGGTCTTCCACTTACACATCACAGCGGATATGGAGGTAGATTTGGTTGACTCTACGAACAACCTGTATGTATTTGTTCCCACCTAGACTACTTTGCCCCCTCCCATGTTGTATGCATCGTTGTCTATGCCCTCGGTCTCCCTTGTTTGTTACCCTATGTTCGTTACACCAGCTTTTCCATCTGACCCTAACTCCTTGTGTCTGGATGTCTCCCTTCCTACAGACTCACAACCTTGGTTGGGTTCTGATTACCCTCCCCCTTCTCCAACATCCCTACATTTCCTAGCTACTTTATTTGACTCCACCTCCCCCTCTTACTCGTTGGGTTACTCATCTATTCCTCTTGTTAATGTTTCCCCTCACATTTCACTATCTGAATCAGCATCTTCGCCCCAAATCATCTCCCTAGGCCTCCTCCTCTTTAGTGGGAACCCCTTCCCACCTCGTAACTGCCCCTCTCTCATCTGGTTGTTTTGACGGACCTCCTATCAACTTGGCAGACTGCGACTCTAACCCTAGCGTTGAAAAATCCTTGGACCCCCCCTCCTGAACCCTCCTTTGGTCCCCAAGCTAATAAGAAAACCAAAACATTGAAGAAGTCCAAGTGTCTCAAAGCAAGGAACAAGGACGTCTCTCTTAGATTCGGTGAAGGGATCCAAATGAGGGATGTGGTTGATACAACAAAACGAGTACTTTTCAGGCGTGTTCGTGGGTGAACATATTCAATTGCTCGGCTTCGGCAATGGATCATTGAAATGTGGTGTCAGATCCTATCTGAACTGCCATCAGTTACAACTCTCTTGCGTGGTTGGTTTTCCCTTTGGTTTCAACATTCAAACTACATTATGTGGGTGCTTTCTAAATATTTTCATATCGAGCTTGCACTTGTCTTGCTCAAGCAATGGAGTCCCATGTTCGATCCGAAGCGGCAGTAATTGGGGGCTAGTCCTATCTAGGTGCAGTTACCTGGTCTGCTGCTACATTTCTGGTCTGAAGACATTTTCAAGCAAATTGGGAATGCACCTCGTACTTACTTGGATCATGAAAAATCCTTCATTATCTCCAACAATATGTCTTTGGCCCATATCCTGGTTCATCTTAACACTAGAGAAGGATTGTAGGAACAGATTAATCTACACTCGAAGAATTTCACCCACGTTCAGATCCTCGATTACGAAGGGTTGCCCTTCAGGTGGAGATGATGCCACAAGGTTGGACATCTATATAAGGAATGCCCCCTGGTAATATATGTTCCCCCTCTGGAGAATGTGACTGATGGATTGTTTTTCAAGTCGGGTTCACAAGATCAGCAGACGCCCTCATCTCTTGGTAATCAATCAAAGGGAAAGGCTTAGAAGAAGAAGCAATCCTCCATTCTGGTCCGTCCTCCCTTACCTCTACTTAACAAATCCCAGGCAGTCGTCAATACAACACTCTCATCAGGTAACCCTCCCTCCTATTCTTTTGATTCATCTCTTTCTCTTTCTAAATATTTTTTGTCATCCTCTTTATCACATTGCATCCCGACAGATGCACCTGCATCACCTCCCCTATCTTTCCCCTCAGTGCACCCCCTCCCATTTTTTCCAATACGCCTCCTTCCTTCCCGGACCCCCCCTGCTTGTCCCTTTAATGGAGGCATCAGACTCCTCGTGCCCATCCCACTCCTACAATCTTCACTCCTTGGACAAATCCTCTTCCATGGATGTCTGTGGAATTGGTATCATCCCTCCCCTTAAGCCCCCCAAATCATCTCGGAGTAGACACTCCTCCATATCCAAAGCCATCCATCAAGTTGGTATCGACGTAGTTGAAGGCCGATAACTCGCTATTTATTGGGTTCTTAGAGCACATAGCACCCTAACATCAGCTCTCCCATGAAGTGGTTGTCCCTTAATTGTCGCAGGCTAGCTAACCCTGCCAAAAAATAGCCTTCAGGAGACTTATGGAAACTGAATGGGTGGATGTCATATCCCTTCAAGAAACCCTTGGCCTTATCGATATGGTTATACCTGTGCTGGAATCAATTGTACCTGGATGGAAATTTCAGGCCATAGATGTTCGAGGGCGATATGGGGGCATTTCCTTTGGTTTTAATCCTATATCGGTAAGGCAATCAAATGTTTCGGGTGGGAATGGATTCATTGGTTCTGATATTCTTTCATCTGACCTAGGGATGGAGCTTAGATTGATTAACGTATATGGCCCCTGCCACAACCGTGTTTCTTTTTCGGAACAACTCCTCAAATCTACCCTATTACAAGTTGATAATATCATTTTGGGAGGTGACCTCAATTTTTCCATTGGACATGCTGAATCATGGGGGCACAATGCTCAGATTGATCCTTTATCTGATACCTTGGAGGCTCTTCTTGATGATCACCAGCTTATTGATATCCCCATGGATCGAATTCATCCAACTTGGAGGAACTGAAGGACTTGGGAGGCCATGTTAGCTCGAAGGTTGGACCGTTTTCTCATCAAGGAACCACTCATTGGGGCCCTTTATAACTACATGCAGTGGGTTGGATCGGGGGGCCTATAAGATCATTCTCACATTTATCTTGAGATTGTTGGTCATGCTCGCAAACCAAAAGCTCCCTTTAAATTCAACACCACTTGGTTAAAGGACTTAGACTATATCTGATTAGTCTCAGAATTTTGGAAGACTCGCCCTCCTGATTTTGGTCGAACCATCTCAGAAGGATTCTCCAACAACCTTCTTAAACTTAAGCAATTAACCATTGATTGGACCCATAATAAGTGAAATATGGATGATCTTAAACCCCAATCTATTGAGACTGGGCTTGCCAACCTGAAATATGCTAATGGGGTGGGCTATTCATCTATTGAGGCCAAGTCCCACCTCATTGAACTAGAGATTGAAGGGATAGGATTCTGAAAGACGGAGAGGAAACTTGGTGACTCAGGAGATGCACCATCTAGATAAAAGAGGGAGATGATAACACAAAGTTCTATCACCAATATGTTAATGGGTGTTGAGTGATCAACAATATTTGGTAGATGACCAATGAAGAGGGTCAGAGATTCCACTCGTTCAATCAACTTGCATCACTTATCACTTCACACTTAAGAAATATTTACAAGGCTCCACAGGAAGCAACATTGGTAGAAATTATCAGGGTGGTTGGTCTTTTCCCTCGGTTTGTTGATTAGGAGGCAGATGAGGAACTCTACAAGCCAGTATCTATGGGGGAGTTAGAGAGCACCTTAAAATGATTGAAAAAGGGCAACATCCCTGGCCCTAAGGGATGGTTGGTCGAATTTTACTTGGCCTTCTTTGAATTACTAGGGAATTATCTACTCTGAATTATCGAATATTGTCGAGCCAGCGGTCGAATGTATGAGGATTTCAATTCAACCTTCATTTCTCTCATCCCTAAATCTGATTCCCATAATACTTTCAATGACTTTTGTCACATATCTCTATGCAACTGCATTTATAAAATTATTTCCAAGATCATTGCCAACTGGCTTAAGCCCATTCTATCTACTCATATATTGCCTGAACAGTTTGCATTTCTAAATCACCGTCAAATTCATGATTCAATTGGCACTCACAAGAGGTTTTACACTCCATCAAGATAAAGAAGTTAATGTGCATGATTCTCAAGATCAGCCTTGCAAAGTCTTTTGATCACACTAACTAGCTTTACTTGAGAATTCTCTTAACTCTCCTGGTCTTCCCCAGGAATTCATCAACTGGATCATTTGTTTCATTACCAATGTCTCCTTCATTGTTCTTATTAATGGATCTACCTCCCACTTTTTTCATGTTGAATGGGATCTTCAACAAGGCTACCCATTTTCCCCTCTTCTCTTCCTGCTTTTTATGGAAGGCCTGAGCCAGCTCATTTCAGAATATCGCAGACTTGGCCATCTCCAAGGTATCAAGATCACTAATTGCATCCTTACACATCTACTATTTTTTGATGATGTATTAATTTTCCTCAATTGGAATATCGATGATTCATCAACCTTACTATCTTTGATGCAATTATTTTGTCACGCTATTGGCATGGAGTGTAACGCCCGGAAATATATAATCTCCTCTGCTAGATGCTTACAACATGAGATTCAATTTGCACACCATAGATTTCCTTTCTCACTTCTACCATTGGATGATGGATTGAAGTACCTTGGGTTTCAACTCAAACCTCTACAATACAAGATTGTTGATTGGACCTGGCTTGTGGCCAAGATTGAAAGGAGACTTAATATTTGGCATCATAAATACCTCTCTAGAGCTGGACGATTGGTTTTAATCAAATCAGTATTGGAAGTCACTCTGGTCTACTAGATGTCCATGGCCTCGATTCCAAAAGGAATACTAGCGAGAATTCAACAGTTGTGCACCTATGGAAAGGGAAATAGGTCGTCACACATATGCATGGGTTCATTAGGATTTGATTTTACTTCCAAAAAAATGGGGAGGATGGGGACTAAAAAACCTTGAATCCTTCTCTAAAGCACTAGCTTCCAAGATGGGTTGAAAAATCATCACAACAAAAAGATTATGGATTGAGGTCGTTTATCAAAAATATGTATGGTGCCTTTACACACTTGATTGGATTAGGATCCCCACTTGGAACAGGTCGTGCATATCATTCATTTATCATTTGTGATGGACTGGCTTGGAAAATTAGGTCAGGCTCCTATGTTCGTGTGGGTATGGATCCATGGTCCGGATGTGGTAATGTGTATCGGCTCCCACCTAGCCTCATTCAATTTTTATCTAATGTTGGTATTAACTATATTGATCAAATTACAAACCCAGAGAATGCTAACATTTTTACACAAGATTGGAAAGTTGTTATACATATTGGCATCCCTGAAAATTGGCACATATTCATTAATTCTCTTACTGAATCACATGTTAGGATCATTGAAGGCGATGATGAACTCATTTGGGCACATACCAAGCATGGTTATTATACTCCCAAGGATGGCTACCCTATTATATATTTAGTGCATAAACCACCAATCACTAACTGGTGATGGAGTTTATTATGGAAATTGAAGGCCCATCCTCGCACTAGACTTTTCATGTGGATTGTCCTTCACCACAAAGCTCCTACGGGAGAGAACTTAATGAAGCTATCCTTCCATGGGCCCACATGGTGCATTCTATTCCGACAGGCCTCCATCTCTTCCTTCAATGCCCCACCATTTTGGCTTTCTGGTCACAGATCCTCTCCTCCCTCTCTATCACCTTCCAATGGCAGGGGAATTCCATTCTTGAAGCCCAGAAAACATGGTGGACTTCGGCCCAGCCTCCAAAAGCTAGAAATCTCCCTCTATTGGTATGTTAGTCTATTTGGCTCATCTATAATAAATCCATATTCATATATACCAAACCTCATTGGACACAGGCCTCTGCACACGTATTATCCATTTATTCCAGTATTCTTAATGAGGATTGACCTGCTCCCCTGTGTACCATCACCCCTGAAGTTATTGATAAAAGCATACCTTGGGCCTATTTTGATGGATCTGCCTAAGCACATGTTAGGTCCCTATAATACTAGTGATTCCCCTATTACTATTGTCATTGTATCCCTTATTATTATTATTGTGCCCCTATTGTCCCCATATTGTTATTAGTGTGCCCCATAGAAACCCACTATTGTTAATATTGTGCCCTTATATTATCACTGTTATGTCGGCTTGATTATATTATGACCCCTTAGACTCTTATATATAGAAGGGAGGTTTAGTCATTTGTATCATCCAAGAAATGTTCATTTGTGTAATGTAAAGGAGGTTGCCCCCTCGAAGAGGTTGAATTCTAAGGCGTTGATCTATCTTTTCTATCTTTTTGTAAGCTGGTTTCCTAACATTTGGTATCAGAGCTTTGAATTCTAGGGTTTCGTTGCTCCCAAAAAATCCATTTGAGCCAAAATCATTCTAAACTTTGGGTCCGAATTTCAGAGCTTATCGTGTTATATTTTCGAAGATATGATCTGAGGATATTAGAATTTTTTCAGACTCCCGAATTACATTCCAAACAGGTGACCTGGGGAAACCATCATAACTTTTTTTCTGAGCATTAGATTGAACTTTCTTAAGAAGTTTCAGAAAGAGGACGACATGTAGTTTTTTTTATATCAGTTTTAGGTACTAAGGTTGAAATAGTGACACGTGGCACTTCGCACAAGTTTGGTCTACTGAACTAGGCTATAATCAAGTTAGTGTGGGAGATTTTGCACAAATCTTCCTTGGAGAATCCAATCTTCATCAAACTTGTGGGGTTACAAAGAGGACTCAAAGGGCTATTGCAAGATGCAATTTTAGATATTCGAGAGATCTACAATTATAGAGATACAATAGATTCAAGATTGAGATCTTACAAAGTTTATAAAAAAAAAAAAAAAAAGTGTAGATTGTTTTAAATTTTGCATACGATTGGTTTGAAAAATTAGTTTGAAGGAATTCAAAGGGAATAGTGAAGAATTTTTAACATTAATTGATGCCCCGAAAAAATAAAATGAAAACACCTAGTAAGAAACCTGAAAGCTCTGGCATGACTCGTGAAGAAGAGGAAGAAATGAAACATGATATATCAAAATTACAAGACCAAGTACAACAAATTTCACTCTCACAAAAGGTAACTGAAGCTAAGATGGATGGCATGGAAGCTAAGATGAATGGCATCGATGCTAAGATGGAAGAATTGAAGATAAATTTGAATAATTTTCTACAAGAAATGGTTACTAATGGTGAAAGGGTAGTAAAGGAAACTCATGATGAGAACAAAAGAAATGTTAATCATGATTTCATAGACTCTAATTTTGGATTGAAGACCCACCATGTTCCAAAAATCGATATGAAGAAGTTTGATGGAAAGTATCCCGAAACATGGATACTGCATATGGAGCAATTTTTCGATCTCCATCATGTTCAAAACACACAAAAGGTACATATTGCAACTTTCTATTTGGAACCAAATCAGTTTGTATGGTATCGATGGCTTTGCTCTCGTAAAAAAATTGTCACTTGGGAAATTTTTACAGAAGAAATGATAGCACATTATGAGGATACAAAAAACAACACCTTTTTTAGCCAATTGATAAATCTCAAACAAAAGGGTTCAATGATGGAGCACATTGAGGACTTCCAAAAATTGAACATAAGGGTAAAAGATATTCCAGAAGAGCATAGGATTAATGTGTTCATAGGGACTTTAAAGGATAATATCCAACACGAGGTTTGCCTTTGGGAACCTAATTCATTGGAGAAGGCATTCAGGTTAGCAAGAAAACTGGAAAGAGAAATTATGGCAATCAGGAAGCCTACCACTCACAACTATAAAGATGGAAGTTCTATTACCCCTAGCCTTCCACAACCTACAAGGTTGACACCACAAAAATTGGAAGAAAAAAGAGCAAAAGGTCTTTGTTACAGTTGCGATAGAAAATACACTAAAGGTCATAAGTGTGCTAAGAAGAAATTATTCTACATAGATTGTGAAGAGGAGGAAGAAAAGGAACAAGAAATGTCAAAAGAAGAGGATATACTCCAGGAACAAACCCTAGATAAAGAATAAATGAATCCGACCATATATTATAATGCATTGGCTAGAATTACCACTCCTAAAACTATCAAGATAGAAGGACATTTCAAGAAGAAAAAGGTAATAGTGTTGATTGATTCCGAAAGTACCCATAATTTTATTCATTGTAAGATAGCCAAGGAATTGAATTGCTTCCTTTATCTAGCGCCAGAGTGTCAAGTGATGGTTTCAAGTGGAGGAACCATAAATTGCTCTGGAAAGTTCCATAATATCAAGCTATCCATGGGAGAATATGAATTGAATAGCCCAATGCTTTCCATTCCAATGGTTGGTGTTGATGTACTAGGAGTCCAATGGCTACAATCCTTGGGTACAATAGCTTTTAATTTTCAAGAAATTTTCATGAAATTTTGTGTGGAAGGAAAGGAAGTTGAATTAAGGGGTATTGCAGGGAAACTGGGAAAGATAATCAGCTCTAATGGTATGACAAAGCTTCTAAGACAACGAGGCGTAACTGCACAATTATGTTCGCTAGAGGTTCCCACATTGAAATCATCTATTTCTCCATATCTCCAAAAAGTCTTCGACAATCATTCCAAGGTATTTGAGACTCCTAAAGGCCTCCCACCTATTTGTGATCATGATCATGCTATTCATTTGAGTCCAGGAAGTGTTCCTCCAAACATCAAGCCGTACAGATATCCCTATGCCCAAAAGAGTGAAATTGAACGTATGGTTGCAGAAATGATAGAGGTTGGTATAATTCAACCTAGTCAAAGCTTTTTCTCTGCTCCAATAGTATTGGTGCACAAGAAGGATGGATCATGGCACATGTGTCCGAATTATAGGGAGCTCAACAAGCTCACTATTAAAGATAAATTTCCCATTCCTGTCATTAAGGAATTATTGGATTGGATGAATTGCATGGATCAATTTAATTCACCAAGTTGGAGCTTTGTTCAGGATATCATCAAATCAAAATGAAGACTAAAGACATTCCGAAAACAACATTTAGAACTCATGAGGGTCATTATGAATTTTTGGTCATGCCTTTTGGCCTTACCAATGCACCTTCTACATTTCAAGGTTTGATGAATTCAATTTTCAAACCCTTCCTTAGAAAATTTGTGTTAGTATTTTTTGATGATATACTAATCGACAACAAGTCTTGGAAGGATCATGTTGAACATGTTGATAGGGTGTTCAAACTATTGGAGGAGAAACAATTATACGCAAAAAGCTCCAAATGTTTCTTTGGAGTACAAGAGGTGGAATATCTGAGTCATATTGTATCTCATGAAGGTGTTAAGGTAGACCCTAGCAAAATTAAAGCCATTAAGGAATGGACAATCCCCACATCCATAAAGAATCTACGAGGATTTCTTGGGTTGACAGGGTATTATCGCAAGTTTGTTAAGAATTATTGGAGAATAGCATCACCTCTAACAACATTATTGAAGAAAGATGCATTTTCATGGACTCCAGAAGCAACAAAGGCCTTTGAACATCTTAAAGAGGCATGCCAAGCACCAGTCTTAGCTACGTTGGACTTTAAAAAAACCTTTATTGTGGAATGCGATGCTTTAGGAAATGGAATTGGTGTTATTTTAATGCAACATGAAAGATCCATTGCTTTTGAAAGTCGTCCAATCAAAGGAAAGTATTTACACAAAGATATTTATGAGAAGGAAATGTTGGCAATACTACACACACTTAAGAAATGGAAATCCTACCTAATGGGAAGACACTTCAAGGTAAAAACGGATCATGATAGTCTTAAATACTTTTTAGAACAAATATTATCCTATGAAGAGCTACAAAATGGGTCACAAAGATGTTGGGTTATGACTTTGAAATCATCTACAAAAAAGGGAAGCAAAATGTTTTGGGAGATGCACTCTCAAGAAAGGATGTGGATGTGGAAGCATTGTTGTGCACCATTTCTATTATCCAACCAGATTGGATAAATGAAGCAAGGGATGAATGGAAGAATGATGAAGAAGTGTCGGCACTCATTCAAAAGTTACAACAAGATCCCAGTACATCTGATACATTTAGTTGGAAAAATGATTCATTATGGTACAAACATTGCTTATACCTATGTAAAAATTCCCAACTCAAACAAAAGATTCTTATGGAATTGCACTTCCTTCCATGCTACAGCAAAAATGACTGTTGGGCCTCCAAAATGTCTTCAAAATGGCATCCACTTTCACCTTTATCGCCACCATTTCACTCACATGTTGCAACTCCATAACCATATAACTTTTCATTAGCCACCATTTTCATAAATATATGACTTAGGATCCTTATTTACCAAAATTATTTATTTTTGTGTTTAAAGTGAATTTATGATTAAAAACTAGGAAATTAACGTGGTTTCATGTATCTATATATGTGGCTGGAGTTTCATGACATGTGTAGGTCATTTGGAAGCTTCGAAGGCACCCTTATATGGCCTCCAATGCTCAAATTCGAATTCCCTTCAAAGGAGATTTGGATAAAGTTCAAATTAGGATATGTGTCCTATTTGGATTGTAACTCTATGAGGTGTCTCATCATTTCTTATTTTGATTAGAACTCTATGAGACACTTAGGGGATATGTGTATCATTATGAGCTATTTGGTTGTAACTATATGATATTTTAGTGGATCTTCATTAAATAGGATAGCTTCTTATGTTTTTGTATAAATAGGAAAGCCTTCTCCTTTGAAAGGCATGTGTAAAGTTGGAGAAATGCTCATGTCTTTAATAGAGATTTTGGAGTTTATACTTGGAGATTTGAATATTTAGCTTTGCTTGCATATGGAGCTTCTTCACTTGCCATCCTCATACACCATTGGAATCGCCGTCTAATGATTGTGATATTTAATTGCTTTTATATATTAAAGTTCATTTTCTTTCTTAGTATTAGTTTTAGAATGATTTGAAATCTTTGCTTTTCGAAAAACATTTCAATAGGGAAGATTTATGTATTTTCTAATTGGATTAAGTTTGAGGCAAGGGCTCATAGTTATTTAGTTTCCTTTCATGTTCTGTTATTTACTTTCTTAGATTAAACTATCAATTCATTATATAATTGAATAAAGGATCAGGCCAAGAAGGTGACTTTAAATTGGGTGATTGAATGTTCAACCTATGCAATCATTGAGCTTTACTTTTTTATGCTTTTATATTTATTTTTAAGATCCTCATTTAATTGCATTGACTGATATTCCTAAAGATCATTCTAAGAAATTGATTTAATCATATTTCAAGATTGAATCGTTGAATATTTGATACATGCAATTACTGAGTTATTTTCTGCACACTTTACTTTCTTTTCTAGGACATTAGAAGTTAAAGTATAAATAGTTGCTTACACATCATCTCAAGAAGGTAACACTTCATAATTGAATGCTGGAGTAACTAAGCATACATTAGTTGTTTTTATTTCACAAGTTAGTTGAATTTCATTTTCATTATTTGATTTCATAGATTAGATGAACTGGTTTTCATTATTTTGTAGTTAGATTGATATAAACTGAAAGACAATTTCTAGCACATACAGTGCACACATGCTTCACAAGTTTACGGAACCCCCGAGTTGAAAAATTAAATGACAGGCAATCAATTTTCCCCAACAATGACCCCATTTATGGCACTTTATGAATATCATCCACCATCCATCACATCATATTTAAGAGAAAATTCTAAAGTTCAAGCAGTGGAACATCACATCAAGCATCAACAACAAGTTCTCAAACTCTTAAAGGATAACCTCATGTTGGCGTAGAATAGAATGAAACAATAGGCAGATCAACATCACAGCGAAAGAAGTTTTGGTGCAGGTGACTAGGTATTCCTATGACTACAACCATATAAAAAAATGTCCCGCAAGCAAGATAAGAAGAATAATAAATTATCACCAAAGTATTATGGTCCGTACAAGGTGTTGCAAAATATTGGTACTATGGCATACAAATTGGAGCTTCCTACAGCTTCTCGAGTGCGCCTAGTTTTCCATGTTTCATGTTTAAAGAAGGTTATAGGTGACAAGCTCCCAGTTCAAACAATATTTCCAGAACCTGACAAGGAAGGAAAAATCATATTTGAACCTGAAGCAGTCACAGAAATAAGAACTCGACAGTTACGAAATCGATCAATTTCGAAGTATCTCATCAAGTGGAAGAACTTATCTGCTGAAGATTCCACATGGGAGGATGAGAATTGTATACAGAAGCATCCATAAATACTCAAGCATTGAGGACAATGCTTTTCATGAGGAGAAGGGCATGCTAGGTCCTTATAATACTAGTGATTCCTCCATTACTATTGTCATTGTATCCATTATTGTTATTATTGTGCCCCTATTGTCCCCATATTGTTATTAGTGTGCCCCATAGAAACCCACTATTGTTGTGCCCTTATGTTATAACTGTTATGTCGACTTGATTATATTATGACCCCTTAGACTCCTATATATAAAAGGGAGGTTTAGTCATTTGTATCATCCAAGAATTTTTCATTTGTGTAATGTAAAGGGGGTTCCCCCCTCGAAGAGGCTTAGTTCTAAGGTGTTGATCTATCTTTCCTATCTTTTTGTGAGCTGGTTTCCTAACAGCACATGGTTGTGGGAGGAGGGGGGTGGGGGTGGGGTGGGGCGCACTATTACACCTATAAGTGAACCATTCCTTTAAAATTTAGATGGGATTGGGCAATGACACTAATAACTTTGCACAACTGATCACACTCAGACATCTTTTTCACATTTCTTTAGATAAAGAGTGTAGGCAAATACAAATCTTTGGTGACTCCAAGATTATTATAAATTGGTTCAATAGTACATCTATCTATCATGCACATACTCTCAAGAATATATTGGATGATGCACTGCATTTGAAATCCCAATTTGACTTCATCGTTTGTCATCACATCTAGAGGGAGCGCAACCATATTTTCAATCAGCTATCCAAGGAGGTTGTGATCTAGCCTAGGGGCCTATGGTTGATCCAAGAATAGAGGGAATGGACTCCTATCAGTACTACCATCGCCCATACATCAACCAAAGAATACAAGGGCCTGATAGGGCCTAATTTCATGACTTTTTGAGCTACTACTAGTACTTTTTTCTCCATAACAGTATTTATGTATGTATTTATTTTTGGACATGTAATTATGTACATACTACTAGGACACCCTAAGGGGTTTTTTGTACAAGAACATTTGAAGGCGGTTCAACACAACTTACTTCATATGCTTCTTTAAGCATCTACAATATGTAATTTTCAGATATTAATGGAAATTACGATTTTTCCGTGCCTGGAGCCAAGAAACCACCAGCGTTAAATTGACTATTTTATCTCAATTTTATTTTAATTATTAATTTGATTTTTTGCTTTTTATTTTAATTTTATTTTATTTTGGCATAGTCTAACTTATAGATGAAATGGACTTTTTTCGGTACATTTTTTCTGGTTAATTTTAATCAAAATTCGGTGGACTTTTAAAAACTTGAGAGTTGATTGATTTGTAGAATTAAAGTGGTCTCCTAAGGGTTTTTTTTGGGTGTTCAATCCATTTATGCATAGTTTCTTGCCTGAAATTGTATCATCTATTTTTTGTGAAAAAGTTATTTCATCTATGTAGACTATGTCTTTTATTTTTTATCCATTTATGCATACTTTCTTGCTTGAAATTGTATCACCTATGTTTTGTGAAAAAATTATTTCATCTATTTAGACTATGTCTTTTATTTTTTATCCATTTATGCATACTTTCTTGCTTGAAATTGTATCACCTGTTTGTTAAAATGTTTACATAACATAACATGACAAAACAACATGTCTTTATGGGTTGGAGAGTGCCTCTTGGGGCAACAATTAATTATAATAATTATATTTTTTTTGACATAGTAAAAAATGTTTACATAACATAATGGAGTAGTGCAACTTATAGATGAAATTACCTCTTTTACGACATTTTTTCTAGTTAATTTTAACCAAAATCTGGCAAAGATTATTAAAAACTTGAGTTTAAGTTTTTTAATCTGTAGAATTCAAGTGCCTCAGTTTTTCAAGGTCCTGAATCCATTTATGCATTCAAAAATGTGTTTTAAAGAACAAAAAATCACATTCTTTCTTGAAATTATATCATCAGATTCTATAAAAAAAAGATATTTTGTCTATAAGTTAGATTAAACCTAACATAATAGGACAATACATAACAACATTTCTTTCATATTGAACTGGAGAATGTCTCAACATAATAAAATAAAAAAATGAAATATTAACTTAAAGATATATATATATATATATATATATATATATATATATATATATATACCATCATGATCAAATTAGTCATTGGCTTCTTGTGTAATATTAATCATATGGTTTATAGGAAGTGGACTTTTACTCGTAATTCTGAGATTAATAATGAGCTCTACAATGTTATAAGGGAAAGAAGTTGTAACAAACAAGTGTGTGTGTATATAATTTTATTGTAAAAATCATAAAATTAAATTAAATAAAAAATAATAATAACTATACATACATATACATATATATATATATATATATATATATATATATATATATATATATATATATATATATATATATATATATACCACAAATATAACGTTATTTAAAAAAATTAATTAATTTACCCTCTTAAAGTTAAATTTATAAAGAAATCAAATTTTAATATGAATATATAAATACATAAAATTAAATTATATATATATATATATATATATATATATATATATATATATATATATATATATATAATTTTTTATTTTTATTTTCTCAAAATTTTTATATAATAGGACAAACATAATGAACCTTTGGATGGGCCTCTTATACCCATTTTCAATAGATTTTCTACAGTTAATTTTTTTTATGGCTTAAGGTCTAGCAAAATAAATTTACTTTTTGGAAGGCTATCATAGCTCCAATTTTTTCCCCATAGTTTGGGCTTTGGTGGCCATCCCCTTGGAAAAGGGAGGGATTTGTAGCCCTATTTCACTAAATAGTCAACACCTCCCCAAGAAAGAAATCCTGAATCACTTATAGATATCAAAGCACATCTAGAGAGCACGGGTTCTAAATATTTACATGTTGGGAGAGGACACTCACGAACATTACCCCATGCCCGACCCATCCATCGATTAGTAGTTGACTAATGGGAAATATTGAACATGGAAACTTTCCTTTGGGTATGCATCCATTCACGAAAAAGGGAGAAATATCTCCATGATTCCCACTAGAACATGTCCTATGATGCCATAACTCCAAATATTAATTAGTTTTCCATTCCTCAGAACCCAAGACAATTTTGATTTGATAATAGGAATTTAATTTTCTAGCACTTTCCATATTTGAGATCCCTCTCTATTTGGATGGGGGTTGATGATAACAATTTTCTATTCCTCATAAGAGACACTTCCAGTGTATTACCTGCTTCCACCATTCTTTGGGTCTTGAAACTAATTGTCACATGTTTTTTGCACTAAATTCATGAGGGAATGATCCCTTATGCCTAACCCTCCAATAAATTTTAGAAGTTGAATTGTTTTCCAATTTACAAGATGATATTTTTTAGTGTCCTCCCCCCCCTACCACAAAAATTCACAAATTTCCTAGGCCATTTTTAATCTCACAGAGGATGGGGCAAAAAAGGCTAAAAATTGGTATATAGGGAGCATCGTGAGAACTAGTTACACTAAGCAGAGCCTCCCTATAATATTATACCATTGGGCACCCTAGAGGTCAAATTTGTTCTAGAATCTATCAGCTAAAGAAGACAAATGTGTCAGATTTTAGCTTCTATGGTCTTCTTTTGTTCGATCGTTCAGATTTACCACATTATTAGATGAATCTTGTTGACGTTTCAAGTCCCAAATGGGATCCATATTTAGGGGAAAGGTTTTAGGCATATGGGAATCCCAACATATTTAAATTTTTACCAAGAGTCATTTCCAAACATACCCAAAATTCTCAATATATTCCCATGGAGAGCCTTGTTGACATTCCAAGAGTATAAATGACTTTTTTTATCATTAACCAATCCTCCAGAGACCACCAAAAAATATCCCAAGACCAATTTAAGTCTTCCTGCAATGACTGTGAATACTCCTCCCAGAAGAATTATATCAACAAAAAATTGTGCATGATTGATATTTTTAGTGCCTTCCATATATCTTATTCCGAAGAGAGATTTCATATATATTTTGTATTCCAATTTCCTACTTAGGGACTCTACCATTATTATGTATAAAATGATGGCAAATAATAGTCCTACCTAAGCCCACTTGATGCTCTAAATAAGCCTTTAGGATGCCTACTCATCAGTCTTGGGGAAATCCAAATATTTTTAGCATAATTTTCCACCCAAGTTATTAGACCCTTTTAAAATTTCATTTTTTTCTAAAATAGCAAAAAGAAATGAGTGCCTTACTTTCTCAAACACATTAGCCATGTCAAGTTTGACCACAATTCCTTTTCTTCCCCTATTTTTTCTTGAGTGGATGGCTTCCTAAACAAGAACAAGAGTGTCAACAATTTATCTCTTACCCACAACTCCCCTTTGGTTTTCAAAGATTAAATGAAGAAGAAGGGGTTTGATTCTAGAAGCTAAAATTTTCGAAATTATGTTGTAATATAAGTTTCAAAGAGAAGTGGTATGAGATCTAGAAAAAGAGAAAGACTTACATATTTTGGCACCAAATCCAAGAAGGAGGAATTGAGGATTCACTCGATTCATCTTGTTTTTTGAATGAAATCAACTTTCTTGCATAAGTAAAATTTTATTATATTCCATTACTTTTGAAAGAATTTTTTGTGAACCCATTTTGGCCCAATTTCTTCCTCTAAAATCATCCTCATAAGGATTTCGTTCTCCTCCTCTATGACTAGCCTTGGGATGGGATAAGGAATATTCCTTGATCCATTGGGAACCTTCCCTTATTCCTTCTCAATATCTTTGAAATTATTGAAGGCTACCTTCTTAATTTATATTTGGAAGAGATGGTCTCTCCATTTATCTCTATGAATTTGACTTGATTCCTCCATTCTCTAATATGTTCTTTTCTTTTAAAAGAAATTGTATTTTTGTCTCCCAACTTAATCCATAAGCTTCTTGACTTAAGTCTCCACATTTCTTCCACTTCCTAAAGCACCTTGTATAGTTTAAATTTTTTTTTTTCTTTTCCTTTGTTAATGCTTCTTCTATTACTGGAGTATGCTCCATCCCTTGGAGGATATATTATATATTAGATGTGTTCTCTTATATCCTTCTTTACTTCATTTCTACTTCTATTTTATCCATTTTTTAAAATCATGTTTAACTATTTTAAATTTTTGTTCTTGGATATGTATTATATAACCCACCACCCAGTTGGACAGAGCCAAAGAGACTACCTTCATAATTTCTAATTTAGCCAGCTAGAAAGGGTTGAACCAAAATGGAAGGGGGCCAAGATCCTCCTCTATAACAGTCGAAATCTTGATTGGATGATGATTAGATCCACTCCAAAATAATTGAGAGATAGAGAGATAAAAGCGATATTCAAGGAACTAGGTACTCACTAAAAAACAATCAATCCTCACAATATATTTTGAATTTTTTGGCTTTATTTCAATCATATCAAAATAAGAGATTAGATCTTCCATATTTTCTTCAAAAGGGTCTATACTAGTGTTTTCTCCTTTTTTCTCCCATTGGTAAATGGTGACACTTAAATCCCCCCAAAATACAGTTAGAATTTAATAAACTCTCCTTTCAACTCATGATGGATTTCCAACACAAGATATTGTCATTACATGCAAAGGGAATATATATAGTTAACATATTGCAAATTCTTCCTCAAGGGATATGAATAAGGCTAAAAATAATCCAATTGAGGGATTTTTCTTCCCTAATTATTTTGAAAATTGTTAATGCCCACATAGCGATTACACCTCTAGACACGCCTCTTGAATTGATGGCAGACACATTTCTTCCTTTCTATATCGATTTTCATTTTCAGAGATCCCCTGTTCCCCCAATTTGGTCTCCTAGAGTAGAAGTATATTGGGATTTTCTAACTTGATTAAGCTTCTTATTTCTATTTCTTTTTTCTCACTTCCTGTCCCACTACAATTACAGAATATTATATTCATTATTTATTGAAGGATTTGGAGTCCCTCTGCTATTATGGGGCCAAAATTTCCCTACTTCTTAGATTCCTTTTGTTTTTAAGATTTGGAGCATTGATCATAAATTTGGCTCCTCTTTGTTTATCCTTTTCATCCTATTCTATTCTCACTTCCTTGTTTGTTCTTCTTCCCACATTTCTTCCTATTTTTTGTTGTTCCATCTCTTTTCCATTTCGTCTCATATCTCTCATCTACTGAGGCAAAGGATTCTGTGATGTTCTTCCCATATGAGGGAGATAGGAAATATTCATATTCATATAATCCTTCCCCTTGTTCTGGAATTTGGATCATTCTACATGGGGGTGTCTTCCAATTCTAGCACATTTTCATCTTGAAGAGAAGGATATTTCCTCTCCTCCTCTAGGATTTGACCTATTTCTTCTATTATTAATATATACCCTTCTTCCACTTTAATTTTTAAAGTTATTTATTTGTTTTGATTCCAAATTCCCACCATGTATATTCTAGATGTTGATTCCTCCACTTTTAGGGGACACTTGGGTGGGGAAGAGGGGTCCTTTTGTCGTTGGACCTTTCCCTTTTCTACTTGACTACTTTTTATGTCCCTTGTACTTTTTTAGGGCCTTCCATTTGCCTCCATCTTCTTGATAATTGTGAATCTCTTCTACCTCAAGTAAATTCTTAGCAAAATATTTTTCGTTGTGCCATTTCTTACATGTAAATTGAATATGATCGTAATCAACATGTTGAATGAAGGACTAGTTGTTTAGTGAGATATGAACTACTTCTAAGATAAATTTATCTGGGTCTACTTCGACATAGATGCTTGTGCATGCAAACATGGATTCTTTGGGTTATAGTCTATCAAATATATCACCCTAGAACATTCCCTATATTTCAAAAGGTTTCAACATTCCAACAATGTAGCAGAAGGTGTGGGAGTTTTACCCACACAGGCACTACGAAAGACACATCATTCTCTGGGAGAAACTCTAGATACCATTGATCTGGGTACAAACCCTTAACTCCCGTGAAGTAGAACCCACTTCTGAATATCATATCTCTATCTTCTTTTTCCTCAATGATAAAAGTAAAGAAACCTTTTTTGCAAAAGGAATAGTTGATCTTCCATTTCATCATCAAGTACTAGCTTTTATCCACACAGTGCCTTAATATTTTTTTATGGATGACCAAATTCCCATAAATTAACCCATAATACCTTTCTCTTCTAGGAAAAGAGCCATGGCCCTGGACTTCCCAAGATTTACTTGGGCATTCAAGATGTTTTCGAATTTCCTAACAAAGAACAAGGGTTCAGATTTCTAAAACTTTGGCAGAGTGTTTACCACAAGTTGTGAATGCATATACATTAGGAAAAGGTTGTGGAGTAAGGGGGCATATTAGGAGGGGGTGGGGTTCATTTTCCTCCGAGCTTGTGACAATCATTCGACTCGGTCACTATTGTAGAAATTTCCCAAGCTCAAGCACGTGCATGAAAAAGTGCAACCTATCAAAAACAAAATGAAACACCTTAATGTTAGTATTACTATATGTCAGTGGTAATTTAGTTTATTATTTATATACACATAAAGTGTTGCTTATAATTATTTATATGTTGTTGGTATATTGTTAATGGTAAATTTTGTTATTTATGTTAGCTTTACACATAAAGAATTTTTAAAAAGTTATTAACAAAACTCATATACAAATTTATTAATACATGCTTAATAGTAATTTCTTTATATGTTTATGTTGATAGGCATGTCTATTTTGGAACAGGGCTTCTATACTTTTTATTTAATTATCAATAATTATTAGGTGTGATAGTTCTCTTTTATGACATAATTTTTGTTGACTTGGTTTATTACCTTATTCATATTTAGGAAAACCTTTTTTAAGTTTTGATTTATGACAATTGCTCACGTTTGGCCTACTAAATGTGTCCCTAAGGTATTTTATTGCATATTTTTAATTTTCAAAAATTTATGAAATAAATGCATTGTAGCATGAATTTACAGAAGGAATCATATTTCACACATGATCATTCTTTTAAACATTTCTAGGAAACCTAGGAAAAGTCAAAGACATGGTTTTGTAGATCAATATCCCAAGATCGATAAATAACTATCCACTAGTCAAAAATCGATCCCAGGATACTTAGTCAACACACTATGTTCAACATGGAAAATGTAGGACAATTTGGGAATTTTGCCAAAATCTAAATTTCCCGATTTCCTCCATAATATAAGCATTAAAAAAAGTCAATTTGATCTGATTACATCCCTAGGATAGGCAAAAATCACTAGCAAAGAGGACTTTGGATGCTTAGTTATATTTTTGCTTATAAAAGCAAGAAAATGGTTCTTGTAAAACATGTTTGTAATTAGAATACTTTGGAGAAATATTTTATAGCTCAAACTTTAGCCTTTTAAACTTTCTCCAAGCTTATTTCACTTGAAATATGATGGTACTCTTATTTTCAACCATTGGTACATAATTGATGTGATTGTTGAGGCATGGAGGGGCCCCACAAAGAAAAGTTCATGCACTAATTTTTATGCATTGTTCATTCATTTTGTACATGATGGTATTAGCACCTCACCCATTGATAAGGAACATATTGTGGAACAAGAATCGATTCTTGTTAGTGTTCAAAGTGTTGAACTCAATGAGATATTTTCAACAAATGTTTGAGGCATTGATGAACCATTTGAAATGGGAACAAGTATGACATGTTGCTCGATTAAAGGGAACCAAAACTCGCTAAGAAATAACAAGTATCATGTGCTGGAAAAAAGTGAAATTTTTTGAATTATTGGGATCCACATATGGACATGCAGTAAAATATTGGCATGAGAACATGGTGATGTCTTTTTCTTTGAGGGAATACACCTCAATATGAAGGTAAAGATTGGTGTGTGTTAATTAAAGGCATGTGCCTCATTGTCGTGGTTCTGAGTTGGTTGCTAACGTAGTGTCATCCCATGCCTTTTTGCTTCCCTACTCCTTCCAACTCCTCTTCTAGCCATAATGCATGTTCTCTATCAAAATCAAATTATGTTAATTAAATATAATAAATAATACCATTAAAAAAGTGGCAATGCTTCCAAGGCCATGTTAATTAAATATGATAATAAATACTATTAAAAAAGTGACAATGCTTCCAAGGCCGAGTATTTAAATGAACACTCTATTACCACTATACACTACCACCACTACATTTTTTTTTTACTTTTCTTTTTTTTCAAAACACTGATTCCTCAACGCTTGTCTAAAAAAACACCATTCATATAATATTATTTTAACTCTATATTATGAAATTCAAACCTCTTAATTGATCCTAAGATTCATATTAGAGCCTCAAATGTTTGTATTTTTTATTCTAATCTTTATAGTCAAAATTTCTTAGCCACCTTCTTAGGCAATTTAGTATACTATTAAAAATAGTTATTGCATTTAACCATAATTATTTAACATCATCTCTCCTATTATGGGTACACTTATTAACCACCCAAGGTATTTATTATCCAACCAATAATTCCTTGATCAATTCAATGTTTTCAACCATCACTACTTAATATTATAAAATTTTCACTATTATTAATTTAAATTAAATGCTAAGAAATTTTCATTCACTTACATAGTAATATGTATAGTATCTTCTTGCGATAAGTATTATTGAACTTCCTCAACATAAATTTTATATGGTATAGTATTGTTCTAACATATATATATATGGGATACCCAGGGGTTATTTATAAAATTACATTGCAATAAGATTTGAATACTATGATTTATTATAAATACATTATATTATAAAATTAATGTATTTGTGTTATTAACTATTTAAGTAATGTACATATATATAAGTGTAGTTTAATATATATAAGTGTAGTTTAACATATAAATGAAATAGTTTTTTTCACCTGAAACTAGTTATATAATTTCAGTCAAGAATGTGATTTTTGTTATTTAAAATATATTTTTGAATGCATAAATAGATTCAACGCACTGAAAAACTGTAGAGCACTCAAATTCTACAAATTAAAGAACTTAAACTAGTCAAAATTAATCAGAAAAAATGATCTTGAAAAAGTCATTTCATCTATAAGTTATATATATATATATATATATATATATATATTTTTTCAAATCTAAAATTTAATAGGCATACTAAAACATGTTTAAAAATTATAATAGTCTTACAAGATATTTTTTTCTTTTTTTTTACCATGTTGAATCAGTAACTAGCTGTAAGCAGGCAAGACCCGGGATCAAACCTTTAGGCTGCCACTATAACACCAAGAACCCGAGACTTCCCATATTAACCACAGATAAAAGTCAATACAAACAGAGTAAACTCTATGAGCCCACTTATTCCTCTAACCTCATCAGAACAAATTTAACATATCATTTTAGAGAATTGATAGTGAGAAAGTTAACTCCCTACCTCAACTACTAGATCTACCCCTACTTCACATAGTCCTACAAAATCTTAGTTCAAGACTCGGTATGATTTTTATAGTCCTACAAATCTTAGTTCAAGACTCGGTATGATTTTTAGGGCTAATAATATTATAGCAATTTTTCCAACCACAAAAAAAAATGCCAAATGTTGGCATTATAGCTACCAATGTTCACATTATGGCTTCTAAATGGCTAGGTCAAATGTCGGTTAAGTTACAATGGTACTGCTAACCACAGTGACAACCAGTGATCAAACTAAAATTTCAGGTTCCTCATTCTCATATCCTCGTTGATATAGTAACCATTGTTTAACAACTCTTACAATCATATTGATATTGAAGTAAACTACTCATCAATAGCAGTAATCAATCCCTTGATATTGATATTGATATGAGAATGTTCATAATGTATGGTTGGAAAGGTCCCGCGAATTATTTTCATGTAACCACAGCCTTCAAGTATCCTCGTACCCTCTTTTTTTTTTCTTTACATTGTGTATGTATATTGAGATATGTATATTGTAGTTTCAATAGTAGAGACCTCCAACTTTTTAATACCAACATTATGTAATACGATGTGTAGTACAGAAAATATGTAATAGAATCATAATAGGATATACTACCTCCTAATCAATTGTTTGCATTATCACATAAATGCACAGGTTTGATATTTCATTTTGTTTTATTATATTATATAGTATATGTGTCAAATAAATTAAATGTTAATATTATAAGTGTAATAGAATATATAATAGGTATAATTATAATAATTAATTTAGATTTATTTTAAATTTGGATATATTAAAGGTTTAGAGGGATCAAATTTTTTGAGGTGTAAATTTAAAAAAATGTTTGCACTTTAAAAGATTTGATTTATCTTAAAGCTTGATAGATATAAAATTAAGATGGATTTGGCTAGTTTAATTATTAATTATTAATAATTATAATTAATAATTTTATTTTATTTTTTATTTTTTAATATAATTTGACCGAACCCACCAAAAAAAGTCATACAATTAAATTTTAAAAATATATATTTATAACATATTTTGATTGTGAGATGAGAGATGGTTTTTGGGCATTTGGTGTTGATGAGCCATGGTATCGATCCATAGTATTGTAACAAAGTTAATAATATCTATAATAAAGTGAGGGCGAATATTCAAGATGAAAAGTCTTTTTTATATTGTAAGTATTATGTTTTTATATGCTTATTAATGAAATTTAAATGTGATTACAAAGTTATTATTTTAATTTATATGTAAAATGACTATTTATATCTCATATCATATATCTTAATGTGATAGAAGGTTTAGATATGAAAGTAATTATAATATTTTTTCTCTTAGTTTTAATTAAAAAATATTATAAATAAAATTCTAATAAAATATTAATAAAAATATTTTGATTGTGAAATGAGAGATGGTTTTGGGACATGTGCTATTGATGAGCTAATTGGCCCATGGTATTGTAACAACGCCTATTTACAACTAATAATATCTATGGTAAAGTTAGCATGAATATCCATGATTAAAAAAATTGTTATATGGTAAATTTTTTAGAAGTATTAAAAATTTTATGTGCTTATTAATTATATTTAAATATGACTACAAAATCATTATTTAAATTTATAAGGTAAAATTAGTCTTAATGTATAGCTACTACTTATATATTTTAAAGTGATATGTATATTAATAGTACAACCACATTAAAAATATTAATGTGCTTGATATAGCCTAAGACTTCATAAATATAACCAAAAAAAAACTATTGCAACACTAATAATGTCTTACTAATGCAAACATTTGCCTAATTAACAATGTATAACAAGGTTACGGTCAACTTTAACTTAAGAAAAAAGACGAATTATAAATGAATGTTTTTTTTTTTTTTTTCTAGGTTAAGACTAAACTAAGTACCCACGGGGAATTGAACCAGTGACCTATCGCAAGAAGTGCCTTAACAGCGCACCCATTCTCCGTCAATCCAAAGCCCCGTGGGCAAATTATAAATGAATGTTATAAATAATAATGAAGAACTTATAGTGGAGGAACTTATTACAATTGGAATCATCTCAAATCCCTAGGAAATTGGTGGGTAGGGAGCCATTTTTTAAAATTTATTAATAGTAATGGACCATTTTGCTAGATAAAATTTTCTTATATATAAATGAATGTTATAAATAATAATGAGGAACTTATCATGGAGGAACTTATTAGAATTGGAATAATCTCAAACCCCTACGAAATTGGTGGGCCAGGACGAATATAATTTTTTAAATTTATTAAAAGTCAATGCAACCTAACAAAATCTTTAAATTTTATATGTTTATTAAAAGTCAATGCAACCTAAAAAAACTCTTTAATACACTACAATCATTGATAAGCATTAATACTGAGCATATGTTGAGCATATTCCCTTAAGAATCAATCTTGGCGGTGAATTAAAAAAGTAAAAAAATCAACAGATCCTCATCCACCTTAATTTGAAATAAGAAACCTGTGGAAATTATTTGATTTTATCTAAAAAGTTATTGGTAAACAAAATTACAGTATAACAAATTTAATTTTTTATTTTTATTACTTTAATTTTTTTAGGATACTACAACATCTCCCTCATATTGTATGTTACTTTTATTTTTAATTTTTTATTAAATGTTTACAAATCCTTTACATGTTATAAATTCAATATATTAATATAAATTCAACATATTAACTCAACATGTAAAAATGTTGACAAACTTTCTTACATTACACTTACACATATACCTATACTTGATTGTAATTACATTATCCTAAATGACATATAATTCCGTTATTTTAGATTAAAAAAAAAAAAAAAAACAAACAAACAAACAAACAAACAAAAACAAAAAAAAAAACAAAACAAAACAAAAAACAAAAAACAAACAAACACTATATTCAAAAAAAAAAAAAAAAACAAACACTATATTCAAAAAAAAAAACAAAACAAACACTATATTCAAGACATATCAATTGTTAAAAACAAGATTGAACAACAAAGTTTCATATATGTATATATTTAACCATCACATCCATTAATTCAATACATGATCATATCAAATACATATAAACACTAATATAAATATATTTACTATCATTTTATATTATATTTACTATCATTTCTCATAAAATAGTTAAAGAGAAACTAAATTTAAATAAATATAATATAATCACTTCAATAATACCAAGTTATAAATTCCAATTTTTGTTGATGTAGTTTTGCAACATTGATTTCTTGCTAGTTTTAATTTTATGCTTGACTGATCATTTGACTCACTCATAACTTCCCAACCTTTTCTTTGGGTACTCTCCTTCCTCATGGACCCTTGCATTGCAATGGGGTTGTACAAGAGATGGGTACACTAGCAGAATGAAGTTGTGGTCTCAACTCAAGGGGTTCCAACTCAGATAGGTCTCAACTCAAGAGGTTCCAACTCAGTGTATCTGCACTCCCACCAAATTCACAATAGATCTCTTAATAGTGACTCAAAAAGATAGTATAATTAGGAAATGTTTCTAGAAATAGGGTGAAAAAAGTAAAATTCTCATAGTATGCTCTTCCTTTTGTATAATATTTCAGTAGTGTCACTTGGCTCCTCATGTTAAATAAGCATTTTCCTTCATTAAAAATTTTGAATAATCACCTATCCATGTGTCAGTCCCTCATCAAGTCTCTCATGGATTATCTTCTTATTTTCTTTTTAAAATGTGTTAATTTCCCTCACTAATACAAATTTTCATTTCTCTTCTCATGGATTATTTTCTTATTTTCTTCTTAAAATGTCTTGATTTCCCCCACTGATACAAATTTGCATTTTTCTTTTCTAAGTTTTCTCTTGATCCCAATTTTGATACTCTATTTTTGTGGATAAGTACTTCACCAACTAGAGTCACTAGGTAGGTATTGAATTCTTGTCCCGGACAATGCCTTACTTTTTCTAAAGGTAAATCTTAGTTGGAGTTTTTTAATTTATGTTTCAGTCACATGGAGATTCTCTCATGAAATTGTTTTCTCATTTTTAACTTATTATTTTTTAATTTCATTCCACTTCCATTTTCTTATTGTAAATATGTATTCCTCAATTATTTATCCCTATTTTCTAATTTAAAGTTCATTCTTCTCCTGTATTTTAGGATCTTCAAAATGTTCTAAGGGTTTATTTTAGTACAAAGGTTTTTCCTATGTGTCAAGGTGATTAAAAATAATATTTCATTTAGCGTTAAGTTTATTTCTTCAAGTATGACCTTATTTCCTCATCTCAAAACTTTAGATTTTCGATTAAGATTTAATTTAGTTTTCCCTAACATTGCTCTTATTTCTTTTAGTATTTTAATTCATTAACATGACCATTAATTACCATAAATTTTCCTAATATCAAGTGATTCAAGTCGATTTTTCCCTTCAAAAATTTCCTCATGAGGTTCCAAGGATGCCACATCACTTGTCCTTCAAGAATTTGTGACTAAAAGAAGGGAACATGGGAAATATGATGGAGGCCACTGCTAACTACGAGGTCATCCTCTATTATGAGACTAATGGCATTGAGGATCAAGGATTCTTCCTTGAGGTATGTCTCTCACTAAAGCCTCGTGAATGACCAAATATATGGTTTAACCTATAGCACTGTGAACTTCAAGGCAAGGACATCTCGACACTCTTCAACCCAAGTCACACTAGAAGCGGGGATGTTGTCCCATCCCTCCCATGAAATTCTAATATGCTTTGTACAACCCCATCACCCATGTGTGAGTAATTCATTCAAACATATAAATTGTGCCTACAAACACTAACATGATCCGTAAAATGTCATGGATATTCCACTGGACAGTTCGTCACAATAGATATGATAATATTATATTAAAAATCTAAGATTCTACACTATTATGATTTTATTTAATTTCTAGATCTGTAGATCTTACTGTAATTAGTTATGCATGTAAAATTAAATCAAGCATAAAAGTAGAGAAAGAAAAACTAAGTTCACACACAAATAAGACACAAGATATGCTCTCTGGGAAACCCTTTCAGGAGAAAACCTAGCTGGAAGGTGAGGTCGATTCTCTCTCTTTCTCTGTCTGGAAATATGGTTGCATATACATAGAAGTAATGCATGTGGCATGTGGGATGCTACAGTGCACATATCCTCTCTATGTGCTCTACATCCTCTCTCTCTTAGCTATCTTTCCTCATCTATAGAATAAAATTCTCTCAAAAGAACAGAATGTCTCTTCCTCCTAGTGGCTCGGTTATAACACATCCCGATAGCCTACTAGTGGTTAAGTTTAACTACATAAACTCTTAACTAGAGTTACAAAATAGAATATCTAGAGTCTCTTATATCATAAACACATGGCTAGCCCCTTATCAATGAATAATTGGGGCTGACGCGACATCCTCGCGAAATATAGGTGTGAAAACTAGAAGGTCAACTTCTAAGTGGCATAACTTTTGCATACGGACTCCAATTGATTCACTTCTTATGTTGTTGGAAATGTATTTGTGTGTAGATTAGTATGAAAATATGGACACTAAACGACAAGTTTTACCCCCAGAAAACATCGTTTGATGCCTCAAAACGCTCCCAAAAGGTGTTAGATCTTGTTTCGTCAAACTAGGTCCTACCGATAAAAAACAGTCCAATGAGCTGATTCCTCCACTTTTTCCACTCCAAATGCATCAAGATGGATGAAAAACAATATAATGATCCACTTCAAATCATACCTCCCCATTTTTGGAGGCTTTTGGTCCCTAAAATCTTTTACTGAATGAGGTGAGGAAATTTTTCCTCCAACTTTCTCTGATGTACCATATATCTTTTCTTGGAAGTTGTCCCTTCAACCTAATCTGCCAAAGGTCATGTTGCCCTTGTCTTGTAGTTCTCAACCTCTTCTGTAAAATTGTATCTTCTATCAACTCTTCTTGATAATCTGGTGCCAAAACCTCCATAGAAGATAGGACATGTTCCTCTTCCTGATCTAGCATGGAAGGCTCATAGACTTTCAAACTCTCTACATTCACAACTAAGTAAATGTGCATATATGGTGGTAAAATGAGTCGATAAACATTATTACCCACGTCTTCCAGTATCTCAAAGGGACCATCCCTTAGAGCCTTGATTTTCTTACCAGACCCCTGCAACCTCTCCTTGTTTAACTGTAGCAATACTTTGTCTCCCACCTTGAATGATTTCTTTGTACTGTTTTGATCATGCCTGACCTTATACTTCTCTTGGGACTTCTGCAGTGCTTCCTATACCTGTAGATGGATCTTCCTGATATTCTCTACAATCTTTAGCCCTCAAAGCATCTCTTGTAAGATCTTCCCTCACTCCTCCTTGTTGTCCATATGCAATATCCAAAGGTGAAGGTGGAAAATATCCAAAACAAGTCTCAAATGGGAACTTTCCTGTAGAACTATGGACTAGTATGTTATAATATTGTTGTATATATACCATATTTTCAACGCAGGCCTTCAGATGCTTCTGGTTGTATCGACTAAGAAGCTGCACCAAAGCCTTGTTGACTACTTTTGTCTGCCCATCTGTCTATGGATGGAATATTGTAGATCTCCACAACTTTGTGTCCATATTCTCCCACAATGTAGTCCAAAATGCACTGAGAAATTTGGTATCCCTGTATGAAATTATGCTCCTTGGTATCCCAAAGTGCACCCACAACTATCCAAAGAACAAGTATGTTGATTCTTGTCCGCTAATGGTCTTTTTACAGGGCAATTAAAACACACATCTTACTGAACTTCTTAACTACCATGAATAGGTAGTCATGTCCCTTCCTGGTTGTTGGTAAACCTCCCACAAAGTCCATTGAAATGATTTCCCAAGGACAGGTAGGTAAAGGTAAGGGATGATAGAGACCATGTTTCATGTTGCTAGGCTTTTTGATACAAAAAAGGATGCATCCTCTTATGAACCTAGCTACCTTCTCTTGCATATTGGGCCAATACACATACCATTGTAATTTAGCCATGGTTGTTGGGTTGTGTTATATTCTTTCCATGTAGTTAACAGGGGGTTTGAGGGGCACCCGTAAACCCACTTTATGGGGTCTGGGGTAGTGCCCCTGAAAATTCTAGTTTTGGACCCTATGTTAGGTTGGGCGGACCCACCTATGGTTTTGTGCATGATTTTCGCACATGTTTTTTGGACGCGATGGTTTCTGGTCCATGGTATTGGATGCGATGGTTTTTGGTCCATGGTATTGGGTGCTTCAGCATGTATAAATATGTATTGTAACATTGAAAGGAACATAATGAAAAATCAAGCTGGTAGTCTCGGTTTTGGGATCCACGGGAAAATCTCTGTGTATATGTGTTCTGCTCTCACATTATTTATTTTTTGTGTTTTAGAATTCTTATGCAGGTAATTTCTGTACGGGGTTAAAACCTACATTTGGTATCAGAGTAGATTTGGCTTCAAGGGGACGCCTTTATTGCTGAGGGGTTTCGCTCGGGCCTGTGGTAGACCTTGTTTAGTGGGAGACCTGCAAGATCGATTCTAGTGGTGAAAGAAGATGGCAAGCAATGGAAAGATAGAGATTGAGAAATTTAATGGTCAGAGTTTTGAGTTGTGGAAACTCAAGATGGAGGATATGTTGGTGGATAAAGATCAGTGGATCACGATAGATCCGAGTACTAAACCAACGGGAGTGTTCGATGAAGAATGGAAGAAGTTGGATCAGAAGGCAAAGAGCACAATACAATTGTGTGTCTCAGATTCAGTATTGTTGAATGTATCAGGGGAAGCTACAACAAAGGCTTTGTGGGACAACTTAGGGACTTTGTACCAATCTAAGTCTCTAGTGAATAAATTGTTCCTGCGGAAAAAGCTGTATAACCTGAGGATGAAAGATGGAGACTCGATGACAGAGCATCTAAACGCATTTAATACTATGCTAAGTCAGTTAGCATCTATTGATATTAAAATTTTAGATGAAGATAAGTTAATAGAGTTAAGGCTTCTGTGATCCATATCGGTTTTAGAGAAGATTCTTCGGCGAAAATCACATGGAAACTCATTTGTCGACGTGTTTCGAACCAACTAGTGTGGTTCATCGTCAGGACAAGTTGAAGAAACAGATCCAGTCCAGCAAGTTAAATAGTCCAAGCAGAGACTCCAACAGCTACAACAGATTAACGGTTAATTTCTGACTCTAGAACCCAGGTTAAATTATTTCATTATTTTAATAATAATATTATTATTTATAACCAAGTAAATATGAATTAACGGTTAGTTTTTTAATAAAACTTATATATATATATATATATATATATATATATATATATATATATATATATATATATATATATATATATATATATATATATATATATATAAATAATTAAAATAATAATAATCGGTTAGGAATAATAAATTAAATACTAGGTTGGTATAAAAGTTAATTAAATTGTTGTATATTAATTTGATTAAAATTAATTATCATTAATATTTACTATTTTTAATTTCATAGAACTAAGGTGAATTAGGTATAAATAAACAAGATTAAAAGTTAGTAATACCTATATTTATTTAAATTATGTATATATATTTAATAAAATAGGATTATTTAATTAAAATAATATGTATAAATTGACCAATGGCTAATATAAGGACCATGGTCAAATTAAGTTATAATGGGTGAAAGTGATTAAAATTAGTGTTAATAGTTAGTTAGAGGGTAATATTTAATAAACAAATTAATGGTTATTAATACCTATATTTATTTAAATTATGTACATATATAAAATAAAATTATTCTTAATAAGTTATAATGGGTGAAAGTAAATTAGTTAAAAGATAATATTTAATAATTTGAGCTACTACGAAATCATCAGTTTGTTGTGTTCTCTACCAGATTCGTGGGATAGTTTGGTTATTGCAATAGGTAGCAATGCAACTGCCTTGCAGTTTGATGAAATAGTCTCAGCCTTGCTGACAGAGGAGATGAGATGGAAAAATATGGAGAGCCAAAATGGTGATGCCTTGTCTGTACGAGGACGGTCCCAGAACAAAAACAAAAATAAGTCATCGAGTGGGAGATCTAAATCTCCAAGAAAACCTATAAAGGTGATGTGCTCGAAATGCGGAAAGGAAGGCCACTTCAAAAGGGACTGTAAATCTAAAGCTCCTAACAAAGGAAAGGGATCTGATGAGGCTCCTTCTGCAGAGGCGAAAACCACATCAGATGAAGGTGGGGATGTGTACTTGGCTTCTTCAAGTACACATGTAGATCATGAAGCATGGTTGATTGACTCAGGTGCATCCTTTCACTTCACTCCCCATAGAGAGTGGTTCTATGAGCATGAGAAATATGATGGTGGTGATGTCTTCTTGGGGGATGATAGGAAGGCTAGAATCATTGTTCATGGAAAAGTAAAGTTGAAGCTACAAGGTGGGAGGGTTAGAAAACTTTCGGGTGTTCTACATATTCCTGCATTAACCAGAAATATGATTTCTGTTAGTAAGCTAGATGATGCAGGTGTAAAAACAGTGTTCGAGAAGGATACCTGCAAGATGGTTCAGGGAGCACTGGTATTGATGCTGGTAGTTCGGATTGGAACTTTGTACAAGCTGCAAGGTAGCACTGTTGTTGATGGGTGCAATAGTTCCTTGGTTCTTGAAATTGGAGCAGAAAATCTAGTGGTCTCTGGAGAAAAGACCATGTTGTGGCATCAAAGGCTTGGACATATTGGAGAGAAGGGCCTTCGAATACTTCATGGTAAAGGTATGGTAGAAGGTATGAGTAATATCTCTCTGGATTTTGATTTCTGTGAAAATTGTGTATATGGGAAGCAAAATTAGGTGAGTTTCCCCTCTGGTGGTAAGAGGGCAAAAGATATATTAGAGCTTGTGCACAGTGATGTGTTTGGACCTGTGAAGGTTCCATCACTAGGTAAGCCTGTGTACTTTGTATCATTTATAGATGACTTCTCAAGGAATACATGGATATATTTCCCTAAGAAGAAATCTGAAGTCTTTGACAGGTTTAAAGAATTTAAGGCTCTAGTGGAAAACCAGACAGAGAAGAAGATAAAGGTGTTGAGGACAGATAATGGTGGAGAGTTTTGCAGTAAGGAATTTGAAGAATTCTGCAAGAAGTGTGGTATAGCACAGCAGAAGACTACTCCATATACACCTCAGCAAAATGGAGTTACAGAAAGAATGAACAAGATGTTGATGGAAGGGCCAAGAAGCATGCTCAGTGGTGCTGGGTTAAGATAGGAATTCTGGGTAGAGGCGATGGATACTGCATGTTACCTGGTAAACATGTCACCTTCATCAGCGTTGGAGGATAAGACTCCACAAGAGGTATGGAATGGTAAGAAACTCTCTCTTTCACATCTGAGGGTATTTAGAGGTGATGCATATGTATATGTTCCAAAGGAGAAACGAACCAAGTTGGATAGTAAATCTAAAAAGTGCATCTTTATTGGGTATAAGGATGGTTTAAAGGGTAATAAGCTTTGGAACCTAGTTACACAGAAGGTTGTGTACATCCAAGATATGGTGTTCAGAGAGGTAAAAGATGTTATTAAGCATGAATTCCACCTAAGAAGATAGAGTTTGAGCTAAAGGAGGAAGAATCAGACTCTACAGCAGAGGAGCAATCAGAAGATGAAAAGCCACAAACTACAGTTGTGAGAAGATCAATTCGAGAAAGAAGGTGGCAAGAAAGGTATAGTCCATCTGCTTTCTGTTCAAATTTTTCTTTGTCTATTACTGATGATGATCCCAAAGTTATGAAGGAAGCAGTGGATTTAGAGGATGCAAAACTCTAGAAAGAGGCCATGGTTGATGAAATGGCATCTTTGCACAAAAATGAGGCTTGGGATCTGGTAGAGTTGCCGGCTGGAAGGAAACCCATCGGAAACAAATGGGTGTTTAAAAAGAAGACAAATGCAGAAGGAAAAGTGGAGAAATACACAGCTCAGTTGGTAGCAAAAGGTTATTCCCAGGTGCCAGGAATTGATTTTGGTGATATTTTTTCCCCTGTTGCCAAGGTAACTTCTATTAGATTACTTTTATCTGTTGTTGGTGCTTTCAGTTTTGAGGTATAACAGATGGATGTGAAGACAACATTTTTTCATGGGGATCTAGAAGAGGAGATCTACATGAAGCAACCTGAAGGCTTTGCGGTGAAGGGTAAGAAAAAACTAGTGTGTAAGTTTAAGAAGTCTCTGTATGGGTTAAAACATTCACCAAGGATGTGGTATCATAAATTTGATACATTTATTATGGGGACTTGGCTTCACCAAAAGCAAAGCAGATCACTGTGTGTATTTTAAATTAATTGGTGACCGTGTTATTTATCTGGTCTTGTATGTGGATGATATGTTGTTGGTTGGAAATGACAAAGAAGTTATCTAGGATTTGAAGACCCAATTTTCCTCCAAATTTGACATGAAAGATCTTGGTGCTGCAAACTATATTTTGGGCATAGAAATTGTTATCACTGAAAAGATTTCAAAGGAAAAGGGTAAGGTAAGGGAGAATTGGTCTTGGTTATTCTCATACTCCTTTCATGCATAAGAAGCACTTGGCAAACTCAGGGTCAGCATACATCAGAGTTCTTTGAAGGCTCAAGCAAGGCATGTAAGGTAATCCTAAATTTTGATATAGATTACATTTTGAAAGTTTTCCTTGAAGAATGGTGTTTATTATATTCAGTTTTGAACAAGCTTCATGACATGTGGAGAAAGCCATTTCAAGAAAAAGAAAGACTCAAAAAGGTTAAATTTTTGTCTTAAAGCTGTGTTTTGAAATTACACAGCAGTTTCGTAGCGCGCTACGAAACTGCTGTAAGTGATGCCTAATGCACAACAGTTTTGTAGCGCGCTACGAAACTGCTGTAGCTGCATATTGTGATTTGATGGATCATTTTTGTAAGACAAAAGGATATCTTTTTGAGGATGGGCAGCTGAAAGGGATTACTTACAAGGTATAAACATCAAGCAAAGGCAAAACAAGGACAGGAAGGACATTCATGAACTCTAAACTCTATGTTATGAAAATGGTCATTATCTCATAGTTAGTATTGATTCATAATGCTCCAGGCGCCATTAAAGAATTTTTGTATTAGCACAAGTATTTGAGCAGGGTATATGGTTGATTTGATGCATTTCATGTGGTTAAAGAGACAGCATGGTCAGCAGAAGGATTCGAAGATGAACATAAGAATGAAACTCTAAAAAGGAGGAGTTTTGTTTCCCTGTTTTTACTAGTCAACTTCCAGAAGAGTTTCTTAGCAGTTGAAAACTCCTCTCTGAAAAGTGAAAGAGGTTTTCATTCCTAAGATACTAAAGTAAAAAAACCTCTTCCACTTTCCTCAAATTCATTATGATCTGGGAGAAAAGGGTGACCAAAGTTGCGCTACGAAACTGCTGTAGGTGCAGTTTTTTCATCTCCTGTTTGACAACTGTTTTTCAAAGACTTATTTTGGGCGGTAGGAACGATGTTTCAAAAAACCAAGAGAGGTTTTTGTTTAGAATGGATTGATTCAAAAAAGCCTCCTTCAGTTTCCTCAAATTCATTATGATCTGGGAGAAACGGGTGACCAAAGTTGCGCTACAAAACTGTTGTAGGTGCAGTTTTTCAAAAAATCAAAATTTCATGTTTTACACGTCTTCTTCAAGGATCGATTCTGGGCAGCTGGAGTAGTGTTTCAAAAAACCAAAAGAGGTTTTTGTTAAGTACGGATTTTTTCACAAAAACCTCCTTCAGTTTTTCCAAATACATTTTTTACGAGAATTTATGACCTCTGTCCCAAGACCTATTTTTCAGCCAGAACAGAGCAAGGAATAGTTACCTGTTTGACACGTGTTTTTCAAGGACAGATTCTGAACAGCTGGAGGAATGTTTTAAAAAACCAGGAGAGGTTTTTGTTCTAGACAACATGGGCTACAAAAACCTCCTTCAGTTTCGTAAAATATGTCATGGATGAAGAGATAAAGGCTCTGTCCCACGTGCCATTTTCAGGGATCCTAAACCTAAAAGCAAGGAAACATGTTCCCTAATTTCTAGGGTTTGTCATCAACAGTTGGGTGACCACGTGGGAGGCTTCATCAAATTCGACTTCATGGAGTGTTAGGTGTCAAAGAATGCTTCAAATGTCTAGATAAGGTTGTTTTAGTCATAATAAGGAGTTACACTCCTAGTTGTATTAGGTCTCTAGGACTACTAGTTAGGTGTCAAATACATTTAATGGTTTGTTTTATGGTTAGAATAGGTGTCACTGATGGCAAATTCGAATTCTCTTGAGGAGGGATGATGGAATCCTAATTGTAAATGCTTTATATAGAGCAAGAGGTCGAATTAGCAAAGGGTTGGAGACTTTTTGGCTCAGCTGTTGCTCTATGTGCAGACTGCGTATATTTTTAACCTAATGCAGATTTCTACTTAGACAACTCAAGATTCATGAAGAGTTCTTGTATGTTCTTGTTATGATGGCATCTTCCAATACTTACATTGCAGTGGTGTTTACTAATGATACTCAGAATTCATCACTGATGCTCTGACTTCTTTCATAGATAAACTTACTATGTTTCACTGTTTTGTATTGTCATTTCTACACTTGAACTCTATAATGCCTTGACTTCCATGCTAGGTAGAATGCTTTGGCTTCACTACTCAGGATTCATGAAGGATTTCTTATATTCAGAATGTGTGTTGTCCTTTCCTTAGTTTTGTTTACAGTTGCATAGGTGTACAATCACTCAGAATTCACTGATTGTGCTCTGACTTCCTGTGTGCACTTATGAGCTGTGGTTCCATATGTGTGTTGTGTTCTGAATATTCAAATGTTGAATGCCCTGAATTTATGTTAAGCTGATCTTGTTGTGGTACTGAAACATACTTTGACTCCATAGCCCAATGGTAGCCAGCCTTCATCTTTCAACCTATAAACATATACAATTACAAACCATAGAGTTAGCCATCTATTCATATCTTTAATCTAAATCATTAACCCTTTGAGAGAGCCCTCTCAGGCTGAGGAGGCTAAGCCTTAGATAAAGATTGGTTTGAAATAGTTACACCGAGATAGTCTGATCAGCAGCCTATCAGGGTCCTATTTTGGTGATAACAGAAATTAAAAGAGATCGGGCAAAGAGGAAGCTCTGGTTAAACTAGAGGAAGTATGTCGAGACAATATTGCAAAGGTTTAATATGCAGGATAGTAAATCGGTGAAGGTTCCTATGCATGTAGGTGTGAGATTATCTGTTGAATAGTGTCCCAAGACACAAGAAGAGGAAGAGGACATGTCCCGTGTTCCATATGCAAGTGCAATCGGTAGCTTGATGAATGCAATGGTCTGTACTAGACCAAACATTGCACATGCAGTGGGAGTATTGAGCAGGTTTATGTCAAGACCAGGGAAGGAGCACTGGACAACAGTGAAGCGGGTTTTCAGGCATTTGCGTGGCACTAGTGATTATGGTTTGTTCTACCAAGGAAGACCAGGATTGGATAGAGTGTTGGATATTCATGGCTTTGTTGATGCAGACTAGGTTGGAGATCTGGATCAGAGAAGATCTACAAGTGGGTATGTGCTTAACCTATTTGGAAGTGCAGTCAGTTGGATGAGTAAGAAACAATAAGTAGTGGCACTGTCAACTACAGAGGCAGAATACATGGCAGCCACTCATGCAAGAAAGGAAGCAGTTTGGTTTCAGAGATTGTGTTCAAGTATGGGGTTAGTATAGGAAGCTATAAGGATAGTCTGTGACAACCAAAGTGCAATTTTCTTGGCAAAGAACCTTGCATATCATTCAAACACAAAGCACATTGATGTTCAGTATCACTTTGTGAGGGATATTATAGAAGACAAAAAGGTGTTGCTGGTAAAGGTGGACACTTTAAAGAATACTGCAGATGCATTGACAAAATCTGTGAGCTTTGAGAGGTTCTCTTGGTGTAGAGAGACAATGGGCATTTCAGGGCTAGAAAAATGACTAAGCTCTCTTGTGGTCCCCTGTGGAAAGAAAACAACAAGTGGGAGAATGTTGGGTTGTGTTATATTCTTTCCACGTAGTTAACAGGGGGTTTGAGGGGCACCCGTAACCCCACTTTATGGGGTCCAGGGCAGCGCCCTGGAAAATTTTGGTTTTGGACCCTATGTTAGGTTGGGCGGACCCACCTATGGTTTTGTGCATGATTTTCGCACATGTTTTTTGTACGCAATGGTTTTCTGTCCATGGTATTGAATGCGATGGTTTTTCGTCCATGGAATTGGATGTTTCGGCATGTATAAATATGTATTGTAACATTGAAACGAACATAAAGAAAAATCAAGCTGGTAGTCCTAGTTTTTGGATCCAGGGGAAAATCTCTGTGTGTATGTGTTTTATGTGTTCTACTCTTGCATTATTTATTTTATGTGTTTTAGAATTCGTATACAGGTAATTTCTATATAGGGTTAAAACCTACAATGATCTTCCCTACACCAAAGTGCCCTACAACCTTGGTGGTGTGAGCCTCTCTATTCAGCTGCAAATACTCACATTTAGGAACACGTAGCTTATCTAGCCTATAGAGTAGCCCATCCTGGAGATGGTAGTCAATGGTGATTTTGCCATCGTGCCCATGACTCTAACTTTGCAACTGCTAATACATCTCCTTGAAGTCCTCATCTTCTGAATATGCCTCTATGTATGCATCATGGGTGAATGGCTCCATGTGCATAAGAGTCCCCAAAGATGTAATCTTTGATCTGGGTGGCATTAAAAGCATATCGACCAACTCGTTTTTGTTTCCCTTCTTATACTTGATCACCAAATGAAACTACTGTAAAAGCCCCATCCACTTGTAATGTCTGGTTTGTTTTACCTTACTTTGGCTTTCAAGTACTATAATGGTTGGTGATATATGTGGATTATTGTCTCCTTTCCCATCAGATAGTGCTTCCACTTCTTCACAACTTTCACAATGTCATATAGCTCCTTATCGTAGGTAGGGTAGTTAAGAATTGCCCCATGAAATACTTTAGAATGGTAGCAAACGAGCCTTCCTCCTTGCATCAATACAACTCCCATAACATACCCACTCGCATGTGTCTCCACTTTAAAGGGTCGTTGAAAGTTTGGTAATGTTGTAACTGGTGCTTCACTGATCTTCTTATTTAACTCATCGAAATCATAATGTTGACTATTTCCCCACTGGAAATCCTTGCCTCTTTTTGTTATGGTGTGGAGCGGTGCTGCTACCACTAAAAGCAAGGCTATAAATTTCCTCAGGTACTGTGTTGCCCCAATGAAACTCCTAAAGTTAGTAACATTAGTAGGAACTAGCCATTTCATGATGGCATCCATCTTTGTTATGCTCTTAACCTGCAAAGCAATACCCAAACATAGAATTTGCGAAGAAAAGATACCGAGAACATAGAATATGTGAAGAAAATATACCCAGAGCACAGAATAGCAATGATTTTATTATTCAGAGAGAAATGTTCACAGACCTCTTCGAGGGGGCAACCTCCAATAGAACAGAGCTCGATCACAAAAACAAGACACGATACTCCTCGCAGGGAGTCTCTATCCTTTATATATGACTCATACATGCAATACCACGGGCCAATACCGTGGGTTTTATTAGTACCATCTATCTAATACTACCGCCCATTTACCATCTATCTAATACTACCGCCCATTTGCAACCAACGGTGGTCCCATCATTAATTGCGGGTTAACCACTTACAAATATTAATATGGGCTTTATTGACTCTTGACTATGACGTGATCCCATGACATAAATAAGGGGGTTAGGGTGGGACCCTAACAATCTTGGAAGGATCTATTTTCAATTCTTCTCCACCAATCACATATCCAAAATACACCAAGGACTGTTGCACAAACTCACACTTCATGAGATTTGCTAGCAACTAATGCTTCTTCAATGTTTCTAGCACCTGCGTCAAATGTGAAATATGATCCTCCCAGGTAACATTATATACCAATATATCATCCAAATAGATAATAACAAATTAATATGTAAAAAGGCGCAATACATCATTCATCAATATCATAATTGTAGCTAGTGCATTACATAGGCCAAATGGCATAACTAAACACTCATACAAACCTTGCATGGTTTTGAAGGCGATCTTATGTGTATCTTCTTCTTTGACTCAAACTAGGTGATATCTAAACTTCAAGTCCAGCTTGGTGAAATACTTTTCTTGCTACAACTGATCTAGTAGATCATCTATCCTGGGTAGGGGGTATATGTTCTTAAGCGTAATTTTATTCAACGCCCTGTAATATATACACATCTGCCAAGTCCCATCCTTATTTGGAATACTTATGATGGGTGACCCACATGGTGATGTACTCGGTCGAATGACACCCTATTCCAGCAGTTGTTGCAACTGTTTCTTCATCTCACTTGCTTCTATAACAGATTTCTTGTACAGCTTGATATTTGGAATTGGGGAGTCTAACAATAGGTAGATCTCATGTTTCACTTCTCTCCTAGGGGTTAACCCTTTCAGATCTCAAAACACATCCTTGTATGCCTGTAATAAATCCTCCAAATTTTTTTTTTGTTTCTTAGTACACCCCTCTAGGGATGCCTTGCCTATTATTGACTCCTCTACAGAATGACTTTCCCTTAAAAACAATAAAACATACTTATTGCTGGAACTAATCAATTTATTGGCTTGGTTGGCACTTACCAGTGAATTTTTTACTTTCCTTTGTGCGCGTTGATGATGAACGATTTTCCATCCTTGATGAGATGGTACTAGTTAGCTCTCCTCATGAATATTTCATCATGCATGTACATGTATGGACTCCCAAACACGACTCCACATACATCAAGGGGAACCATATCCAGATCTACTTCATCAACAAAATCAATACTGATAGAAAATCTAATTTTGCACTATTTTGCTACCTTCAGCTCTGCATCCTTATGTACCCATCCCAATGGGTATGGGTTTGGATGATCACGAAATTCCAGCACCAACTTCTTGACCAGATCTGCTACAATGAGATTCGCCTATGATCTCGAGTCAAACAGAGCATCAATATTTGTCTTCTTGACATGTATATTTACATGGAAGAGTTTTGTCATTTCTTTCTGTTCCTATTGTTGAAGGCTACTCAGATTCACCTCCTTCTGCACTGATGTACAGATGATCTTCTCATCCATATCCGAGTTTCTTTCAACTTGGTTGCTCCAATCAATGGCCATGAGATTCTTCTTATTATCATCTTTCTTCTTATTCTTCAAGTTTAGCTCTGGATGCAACTTCCAGCACTTCTCCTTTGTATGGACATCAATTTTATAGTGGTTGCTAGGATATTTGCATTGGTGTGTTGTGGCTTCCATCTTTTTATCTTTTCCCCCTCTTTTCTTCTTCTTCCCCTCCTTAAAAGCTTCCTGTTGCTCTTTGTGCTTAGTTCCAATTGATTGCACTCTTTTCAGGAATATGTTCTCTAAGTATTGTGCTTGTACACAAGCCTGACCCCTTGATTTGGGCTTGAACAACATCACTTCCTCACACAGATGGCGGTGCAGACCCCCCAAACACTTGAGGAGGACATCTGGGTTCCTTTTAGATATACCCAACATTTTAGTTATCTTTTTGAATTTTGTGGTGTACTCATGCATGCTTTGGCTCGGCTTTTGCATGAAGTAATGCCACCGAATCCACTGGTCCTCCTCATACCCAATGGGAAAAAACTGTGACTAATGAGAGTTTTTAAATCCTCCCACTTAGTCACTGGAGGTTCTCCCTCTAACCTCAGGGTTTTTGTGTGGCTCTCCCACCAAGTGAGTGCATGGCCCTCCAATTTTAGTCGTGTGAATGAGATCTTCTACCCTTCCTCGATCTGATGTACACTGAAATAAACATCTAGATGCTGCAACTAGTGGTTTAGCTTCAAATTGTCGATCTCGTCGTGGTACAACTTGATATCGACTTTTTCTTCCACTTTAAACAAGGATTGATTTACAACACACGAACTGGGTTGATCTTTTTAAGGTTCTTTCTTTGGTTAGTTCTTTGTGTCTTCCTAGTCTCCTAACCCCCCTTCTGATTTATCCTCTGCATTCGAACCCCCATCTTCTCCAAATATCCCCAGCTTTTTTCGTAGGTCCTCCATGAGGAGGTTTACATTTCGATTAATATTTGTGACTTGTTGTTCGAGCCACGAAAATCTTACCTCTATAGGATCATGAGGTTCGATTACAAATTCATTGCACATGTTTACGGATTACGATTTTCATCCACACCAATATTAATCCCCGTAATCTCCAAAAAATACCCAAAGAAACTCACTCTGATACCAAATGATTTGTAAAAATTAATGGATATTCCACTGGCCAATTCATCACAACAAATCTGATAATAATATATTAAAAATCTGAGATTCTAAACTATTATAGTTTTATTTAATTTCTAGATCTATAGATTTTACTGCAATTAGTACATGCATGTAAAAGTAAATCAAGCATAAAAGTAGAGAACAAAAAAATAATATCAAACACACATAAGGCAAAATATATGCTCCCTATGAAACCCTTTCGGGAGAAAACCCAGCTGGAAGGTGAGGTCGCTTCTCTCTCTTTCTCTACCTAGAAATATGGTTGTAGATACAAAGATGTAATGTTTATGGCCCACGGGCTGCTACAGTTCATAAATCCTCTCTGTGTGCTCTACCTCCTCTCTCTCTTGGCTATCTTTTCTCAGTTGTGGAAACAAATTCTCTCGAAAGAATGGAATGCCTCTTCCTCCTTGTGGCCTGGTTATAACATAGCTTGATAACCTACTAGTGGTTAAGTTTGACTACATAAACTCTTAACTAGAGCTACAAAATAGACTATTCTATATCCTTTTACATCATAAACATGTGGCTAACCCATTTTCAATGAATAATGAGGGCTGACACGGCATCCTCCTGAACTATAGGTGTGAAAACGAGAAGGTCAACTTCCGAGTGACATAACTTTTGCATATGGACTCTGATTGATGCGCTTCTTGCGTCGTAGGAAAGGTCTTTGTGTGTAGAATAACATGAAAAGGTGCATGCCAAAGAGGAAAATTTTTACCCCCAAAAAACATCGTTTGATGCCTCAAAACACTCCCGGAAGGTTTCAAACCCTATTTCACCAAATTGGGTCCTGCCGGTAAAATGGTCCCATGAGCTAATTCCTCCACTTTTTCCACTCAAAATGCATCGAGATGGATGAAAAACAATATAATGATCTAATTCAGATCATAACACATCGTCAATAATCATAGTCGTATATTAATTTCAAATTAAACTCTAATATCAATCATATTCAAATGACCCAAACCATAATTCTTGACTCATCACATACATGGGTGCCAAGGTGGTCTCCTTCAACACTTGAACAATTGTCAATAACATCTAATGATCACAATAGTCATCAAAATATATAAACATGATAGAACCTCATTGAAATCATCAATGACCACATATACCATAACCATCAACATAATGTGAATAAATTAAAAATAAATACATCACTAGTCATATTCACATGAAATAATGATAATCAGATCATCAAAATTTGATGTCCTCAAAGAAAATTATATATGCCATAATGTTGTCTCAAAGTCAAAATAGTGTAAATATTAGGCCAAAACATAATGAGAACTACATCAACATCTTGAAAAACATGTTGATGTTTAGGGAAAAGAATATTATTTTTAGGGCAAATAAAATAATATTTTAGGGAAAATAATGTTACAGGAATTTTTTCTACCGAAAACATCAACATGCCAACTATTCACGTTATAAATATGAACTTACCTTTGGATAGTGACTAATATGGTTTGTAAATAGACATGTTAGGATTCAATTAATATACAATGGTACTACTAATGACGATGGCATCAAGTGATCGAACCAAAATTTCTAGTGCCTAATACCCATGTACCGATTAATCTAATCATTAATGGAATTAACAAGTAGATACACTAGTTTTCTAACAATTGCCTTAAGTTTAGAAGTCTTGCTAGTTTTTCAATACTCACTTCAATTCGTCTAGAAGTATTCATGTCATGAACTCCATATTGCACCACATCATTCGAATCACTATCTAAATTTCAAGGATTATGATTAACACATCATGTTGAATTTATGTTGGTTGTAGATTTTGGGAATATTGTAGAAATATTGAATAATTTAACACATATTCACAGAGATTATCCTAATCATACAATTATAAGTGGAACATGTATAATACATAATCTCCTCTACGTTGATCATCAATTTACAGAAGCAGAAACATTCACAGGCACACATAGAAGCATCAATCAAACTCATTAACACAGTATGTATCCCGGGGAAAGCATCTCGCTAAAAACCCCACACTATCTGTATTTTATATTGATTGAATCATGTAACAATACACAACATAACACTTCTCACAAGTATCTCCACCTGTTACACATAATACAGCTCAGATCTGATCTCCAAATCTATTCCACTGCTTGCCTGCCTCTCCAGCTCAATACCTGCTCAAGAACTGATGAGAATGGCTTCCCAAACTCGTATTTCACCTCAAAATAATCACTCACACTTTGTTGGACGTGAGAAAAGGCTACAATACTGGGCAAATACGTGAGAAAACTCATTGGCATACTCAATCCCTTGATTGTGCAAGATCTGGTGCACAACTATAATCACAACTGATAGCAATCTGATTCTCTACCACCTGTCCTTGTTGAACTGAACATGCACTGACATGCAACTGAGTTAACTGATGTATTCATTAGTTGCATCATGAGTTAATAATTAGTTTAACAACTCATCATTAGTCTATCTGCAGTTAGACTAACTACAACTAGTTTAACCAAGTCAAACTGAACACAACTCCATCAACTCCATAATCAACTCCACCAAACTCAACTGATTGAGTTCTAACTGAAGTCATGCATGCAACAACTCAACTGACTCATAAGAAAAGAGTATTTCCTTCTGACAGCTGCATGTGCCACCTCTGTAAACTGCAGTGCTTAAGATCAAGTTTATAGTCCACATATTATTATGAGACAATAATATTTGACTTTTCTATTTTTGACAGCCAGTCTAAAAATAGACTTTGATCACTCACACTGTGATCACTCACACTTTCATCAAAAATAGAAGTCCATCCATTTTTCCCAACTTGGCCAATCATCCATAAACAGCAACCTGCAATCCATAGACATGATCCATATGTCTAAAAATAGACATAGTCTAAAAATAGACTTGCGCCAAAAATAGCCTGCGGGCCCACTTAGTGAAGGCGACTCTTTTCACTAAGCTCCATCATCTTGTTGCACTCTCAACAAGCATTTCTTGTTGCACACTTTTAAACAAATATTCTAGAATGGAGAGAGGTCAAATAATTAACCTCTCTCCTGATCATAGTTTTTCCCTAGATATTGTAGAAATCTACAATCAACATAAGGATATCCATAAAAACATTGTGTTGCATACTTCACTTTAACTAAGAGTGATTTCTTTAATTAGTATTTTACATTTCTCTAATGAGTGTTGTACACCTTAACCGATTGATCACTCATGATTAAATATTTCCAATAAAGACCACTATGAAACCGATTTTTTATGTGTTAATCCCCTATAATACTAGTGACTCCCCCATTACTATTGTCATTCTATCCCTTATTGTTATTATTGTGCCCCGATTGTCCCCATAGTGTTATTAGTATGCCCCAAAGAAACCCACTACTATTATTTTTGTGCCCTTATGTTATTACTGTTATGTCGTCTTGATTAAATTGTGACCCCTTAGACTCCTATATATAGAAGGGAGGTTTAGTAATTTTTATCATCCAAGAATTGTTCATTTGTGTAATGTAAAGGAGGTTTCCCCCTCGAAGAGACTTATTCCTAAGGCGTTCATCTGTCTTTCTATCTTTTTGTGAGCTGGTTTCATAACATTTGGCATCAGAGCTTTGGATTCTAGGGTTTTGCTGCTCCAAACAGGTCATTGTGGAATTTTTCCTATAACTTTTTTTATGCGATGGTTCAGAAGATAAAAAACAAAACCCATTTGAGACGAAATCGCTTTGAACCTGTCATGCGGAAAGAGTCAATTTTGCGGACAAAACCGACCTCCCTAGAAACTAAAGCGTTTCTAGTGACAAACAAAACAATCAAGCACTATCTTTCCCTAAATATGCATTTAAAATAAAAGCAACTAGGTGTTTAAGGCTTACCTTTAGTCCAACGTTGTTTGTAGCAGCCAAGCCTCTTCGATCCAGATGAGCTCCTTCTCCTTGAAGCCTACATACACAAACAAGAAAACGATTACATAGCACCTGAATAACTCATATAATAAAACATATTCATCATAAAGACCAAGGAGTTTATGAAACAAATTATATATAACAACTTGTTGAGAAAAATGAACTTAGTTGTATTAATTGGAAACAAAGGAAACCTTACAACCAGTGCCTTGGTGTTGTGCAGGTCCCTCCCAGGGTCCAGCAAGAGTTCTCCTCTACTTTGATCAGCTCACCCACTTCCAAATGAAGCTAAGAAAGGAATGGGATCTCTCCTCTCAAGCTCTATAAGGGAGTCCTAATTTCAGCAGCATCTACCCTTAGGAATCTTCAGCTTTCAACCTCCCTTGCCTCTGGCCCAATGCCTATATTTATAATGCTTTGGAGGAAGTTAAAAAGGTCCACCATCAATGGGATAAGCCCCTCTTTCAAAGGGATAGCTCCCCTCTTCATGGGATAAGTTCCTCTTTCATTGGGATGCATGAACCATCTGGAGGCGCTCAATCCACGTCAAACCATCTTCTAGAATGCTCTAGAATCGACCGCAAGTAAGTTTTTGAAGTAAAGATTGCGCCTTTTGACTTTTACAGGGGTACGAACCCACCCCTTTACAGACAGAGCGTACAAGTACGCAGGTATTATGTACTTGAGGTGCGTACCCGCAGGTAAGAGCAAGAGAAAGTGCGGAACCAGAGTTATATTGATTTTTTGAAGGCTTTCTCTCTTTTTTGGAGTTTGACATGAGGAGCAGAGGTATAAGACTTGCCAAGGAGGACAGTATGGTTATTGATGGAGCCATACTGACTGCAAATAGTCATGGTGACAAATTTTAGTGTAACAGAACCTCCAATCTAAATTTCAGAGCTGGCGTCGCTATATTTTCGAAGATATAATCTGAGGAAGCTAGGGTTTTTGAAGACCCCCGAATTACATTCTGAACAGGTTACCTTGGTAAAATCGTCATCACTTTCTCTCTGAGCATCAGATTGAATTTTTGTAAGAAGTTATAAAAAGAGGACGGAATGTAGGTTTTTTGGATATAATTTTTAGAACCCAAGGTTGAAATAGTGACCCATGACGCGTCGTACAAGTTAGCTCTACTGAAACAGTTTATACTCAGGTCATCGTGGGAGATTTGGCATAACTCTTCATTGGAGAATCCAATCTTGATAAGACTTGTGAGGTTAGAAATATTACTTAGAGGGTTACCACAAGAAGCAATTTCAGACCTGGGAGATCCAAAATTGCAGAGATACATCAGATTCAATATCAAGCTCCTACAAAGTGAAAAAAAGGTGTGTAGTTTTTTTATTTTTGCATAAGCTTGGTTTGAAAAATTACTTTGAATGAATTCAAATGGCATAGTGAAGCATTATTATCGGTAATTGATGCCCTAAAGAAAGAAAATTGAGACACCTAGTAAGTAACCTGAAAGCTCTAGCATGACTCATGAAGAAGATGAAGAAATGCAACATGATATATCAAAATTACGAGACCAAGTGAAAAAAATTTCACTCACACAAAAAGTAACAGAAAATAAGATGGTTGGTTTAAAGAAAGACATAGAAGATAAGATAGATGGTTTAAAGAAAGGTGTAGAAGCTAAGATGGATGGTTTAAATAAAGGCATAGAAGCTAAGATGAATGACGTGGAAGCTAAGATGGACGGCGTGGAAGCTAAGATAGATGGCGTGGAAGCTAAGATGGATGGCATGGAGGCTATGATGAATGGCATGGACACTAAGATGAATGGCATGGACAATAAGATGGAAGAATTGAAGATAAATTTGAATAAGTTGCTACAAGAAATGGTCACTAATGGTGAAAGGGTAGTAAAGGAAACTCATGATGAGAACAAAAGAAATGTTAATCATGATTTCATAGACTCTAATGTTTGATTGAAGACTCACCATGTTCCAAAAATCGATATGAGGAAGTTTGATGGCAAGGATCCCAGGACATGGATACTACAGACAGAGCAATTTTTCAATCTCCATAATGTGCAAAACACACAAAAGGTACGTATTGCAACTTTATATTTGGAACCAAATCTGTTTGTATGGTATCGATGGCTTTTCTCTCGTAAACAAATTGTCACTTGGGCAATTTTTATGGAAGAAATGATAGCACATTATGAGGATACAAAAAGCAACACATTTTTTAGCCAATTGATAAATCTCAAACAAAATTGTTCAATGATGGAGCACATTGAGGACTTCCAAAAATTGAACATAAGGGTAAAAGATATTCTAGAGGAGCATAAGATTGATGTGTTCATAGGGACTTTAAAGGATAATATCCAACATGAGGTTCGCCTTTAGGAACCTGATTCATTGGAGAAGGCATTCAGGTTAGCAAGAAAAATGGAAAGAAAAATTATGGCAACCAGAAAGCCTGCCACTCACAACTATAAAGATGGAAGTGTTGTTTCCCCTAGCCTTCCACAACCTACAAGGTTGACACCACAACGATTGGAAGAAAAAAGAGCAAAAGGGCTTTGTTATAGTTGTGATAACAAATACACTAAAGGTCATAAGTGTGCTGAGATGAAATTATTCTACATAGATTGTGAAGAGGAGGAAGAAAAGGAACAAGAAATGTCAAAAGAAGAGGATATACTCCAGGAAAAAACCCTAGATAAAGAAGAAATGAATCCAACCATATCTTGTAATGCATTGGTTGAAATTACCACTCCTCAAACTATCAAGATAGAAGGACGTATCAAGAAGAAAAAGGTAATAGTGTTCATCGATTTGGGAAGTACCCATAATTTTATTCATTGTAAGATAGAAAAGGAATTGAATTGCTTCCTATATCCAACACCAAAGTGTCAAGTGATGGTTGCAAGTGGATGAACCATAAATTACTTTATAAAGTGCCATAATATCAAGCTATCCATGGGAGAATATGTATTGAATAGCCCAATGCTTTCCATTCCAATGGGTGGTGTTGATGTTGTACTAGGAGTCTAATGGCTACAATCCTTAAGTACAATAGCTTTTAATTTTCAAGAACTTTTCATGAATTTTTTTGCGGAAGGAAAGGAATTTGAATTAAGGGGAATTGCAGGGAAACTAGGAAAGATAATCAGCTCTAACAGTATGACAAAGCTTGTAAAGAAGGAACAACGAGGTGTAATTGCACAATTATGTTCACTAGAGGTTCCCACATCAAAATCATCTATTTCGCCAGATCTCCAAAAAGTATTGGACAATCATCCCAAAGTATTTGAGACTCCCAAAGGTCTCCCACCTATTCGTGATTATGATCATGCTATTCATTTGATTCCAGGAAGTGTTACTCCAAACAACAGGCCGTATAGATATCCCTATGCCCAAAAGAGTGAAATTGAACATATGGTTGCAAAAATGCAAGAGGCTGGTATAATTCAACCTAGTCAAAGTTCTTTCTCTACTCCAGTAGTATTGATGCACAAGAAGGATGGATCATGGCGCATGTGTCCAGATTATAGGGAGCTCAACAAGCTCACTATTAAAGATAAATTTCCCATTTCTGTCATTGATGAATTATATGGATCATTTTACTTCACCAAGTTGGATCTTCGTTCATGATATCATCAAATCATAATGAAGACTAAAGACATTCCAAAAACAACATTTATAACTCATGAGGGTTATTATGAATTTTTGGTCATGCCTTTTGGCCTTACCAATGCACCTTCTACATTTCAAGGTTTGATGAATTACATTTTCAAACCCTTCCTTAGAAAATTTGTGTTAGTAGTTTTTGATGATATACTAATCTACATCAAGTCTTGGAAGGATCATGTTCAACATGTTGACAGGGTGCTCAAACTATTGGAGGAGAATCAATTATATGCAAAAAGCTCCAAATTTTTCTTTAGAGTACAAGAGGTGGAATATCTGGGTCATATTTTATCTCATGAAGGCGTTAAGGTAGACCCTAGCAAAATTAAAGCCATTAAGGAATGGAAAATCCCCACATCCATAAAGCATCTGCGAGGATTTCTCAGGTTGACAGGGTATTATTGCAAGTTTGTTAAGAATTATGGGAGAATAACAGCACCTCTAACAACATTATTGAAGAAAGATGCATTTTCATGGACTCTAGAGGCAACAGAGGCCTTTGAACATCTTAAAGAGGAAATGTGCCAAGCACCGATCTTAGCTACGCCAGACTTCACCAAAACCTTTATTGTGGAATGTGATGCTTCAGGAAATGGAATTGGTGTTTTTTTAATGCAAGATGAAAGACCGATTGCTTTCGAAAGTCATCCAATCAAAGGAAAGTATTTACAAAAAGCTATTTATGAGAAGGAAATGTAGGCAATACTACATGCACTTAAGAAATGGCGACCCTACTTAATGGGAAGACACTTCAAGATAAAAACAGATCATGATAGTCTTAAATACTTTTTAGAACAAAGATTATCCTCTGAAGAGCAACAAAAATGGGTCACAAAGATGTTGGGTTATGACTTTGAAATCATCTATAAAAAAGGGAAGCAAAATGTTGTGCCAGATGCACCCTCAAGAAAGGATGAGGATGTGGAAGCATTGTTGTGTGCCATTTATATTATCCAACAGGATTGGATAAACGAAGCAAGGGAGGAATGGAAGAATGACGAAGAAGTGTGGGCACTCATTCGAAATTTACAACAAGATCCCAGTACATCTAATACATTTAGCTGGAAAAATGATTTGTTATGGTACAAAGATCACTTATACCTATGTAAGAATTCCCAAATCAAACAAAAGATTCTTATGGAATGGCACTCTTCTCCCTTAGGAGGGCACTCAGGATTTTTAAAAACTTACCACAAGGTTAAGAAGGAATTTTTTTGGGATGGCCTTAAATTGTATATTCAGAAGTTTGTGGTGGAATGTTTGGTTTACTAACAAAATAAAGTTGAAACAATTAAGACCGCAAGTCTATTACAACCTTTATCCATTCCAAGCCAATGTTGAGAGGAGGTTACAATGGATTTTATCACAGGTTTACCCAAGTCCGAAGGAAAGAGTGTCATCATGGTGGTAGTTGACAGACTTACCAAGTATGCACACTTTTGTGCATTATCACATCCATTTAAAGCTAGTACAATTTCTACTGCATTTATGGAAACAATTAAAAAGTTACATGGAAACCCAAAGATTATTGTAAGCGACAAAGATCCCATTTTCACTAGAAATTTTTGGACAAAAATATTTTCTTGTCTCAGTACTCAATTAGCTCATAGCTCATCTTATCATCCTCAATCTGATGGGAAAACTGAGATAGTAAACAAATGTTTGGAAGGATATCTTCATTGCTTTGTATCTGATAAACAGACACAATGGGTCAAATGGTTGCCTCTGGCTGAATGGTGGTATATTCCTTCTATACTACAGCAAAAATGACCCCATTTATGGCATTTTACGGATATCATCCACCATCCATCACATCATATTTAAGAAAAAATTCTAATGTTCAAGCAGTGGAACGTCACATCGAGCATCAACAACAAGTTTTCCAACTCTTAAAGGATAACCTCACATTGGCACAGAATAGAATGAAACAACAAGCATATCAACATCACAGCAAAAGAAGTTTTGATGTAGGTGACTGGGTATTCCTACGGCTACAACCATACAAACAAATGTCCCTCAAGCAAGCTAAGAAGGATAATAAATTATCACCAAAGTATTATGGTCCGTACAAGGTGTTGCAAAAGATTGGTACTATGGCATAAAAATTGGAGCTTCTTGCAGCTTCTCAAGTGCACCTAGTTTTCCATGTTTCATGTCTAAAGAAGGCTATAGGTGACAAGCTCCCAACTCAAACAATATTTCCAAAACTTGACGAGGAAGGAAAAATCATATTGGAACCAGAAGCAGTCACAGAAACAAGAACTCGACAACTATGAAATCGATCCATTTTGGAGTATCTCATCAAGTGGAAGAACTTATCCACTGAAGATTCCACATGGGGATGAGAATTTTATATAGAAGCATCCATAGCTACTCAAGCGTTGACGACAACGCTTTTCAGAAGGAGAGGGGCATGTTAGGCCCCTTTAATACTAGTGACTCCCCCATTACCATTGTCATTGTATCCCTTATTGTTATTATTGTGCCCCTATTGTCCCCATAGTGTTATTAATATGCCCCAAAGAAACCCACTATTGTTATTTTTGTGCCCTTATGTTATTACTGTTAGGTCAGCTTCATTATATTGTGACCCCTTAGACTCCTATATATAGAAGGGAGGTTTAGTCATTTGTATCATCCAAGAATTGTTCATTTTGAGAGCTGGTTTCATTTTGTGAGCTAGTTTCATAACATTATGGTTTTAATTATAGTTAACATTTCGAGTTAAACTAAGAATGGAGTTGTACCATTGATGAAAATAATTAATGCAACTTTGGATATGCCTCAAGGTCCAAGATTCAATTTATAGAATCATTTTTATTTAATTAAATATCGAGTACCAAGTAGCTCTTGTTTGTAGATTCACTACTTCGGTAACGCACTAAGGGTTCTCTATAGCTATGCCTTTTATAGTGTGGATGATTGATCATTTCCTTTGGACTTTCACAAAAAATATAGTAACAATCACTTAGCAGCCCTTAAAATATTTTAAATCATAAATATAGTAACCATCACTTAGCAGCTCTTAAAAGATTTTAAATGATATTACATTCAGCTTGATATCGAAGTTTAATCACAGTAAGTAAGCTGATGAGAATATAAGCATTTTAACAATGTTTGTTGTTAGGATATTCTGACACATAGGAAATAGTTAAGTATAACTTGGTCTAGTGTAGAGTTAGATAAAGTGTGTTTCTTTACTATGTACTTTTGTAACTTACAATCCGACGGTCATGATATGTAGTGATCTGACGGTTCATTCTCTCCTCGGTATTACCGACACTTGATCTGTGGCTTAACACACGATTGGTCCATGATCTCTATTTAAATAGCATGGAGGGTCATTTGTAAGGTGACCATTCATGAGAGAATATTATGTAAATTTTCTTTCTTTTACATTAATAAATTTCTTGAAGTGGTCGTGTTGGCTCAGGCCGTGGACTATTTCCCTCTTTGAGGGTTTTAACCACATCAAGAATATTGGTGTATTAATCTGTGATTTGTTTGTTAGCGGTGTCCTTTGGTGTTCTATATGAGGAAATTACCTTGTAAATTCCTACATAGTATTAGAGCTATTTGAGGACCCCATCCATTGGTGATCCAAATCGGAAGCCGGTACAACTGCATCCGACTATTGTTTCCTAGATCTATTATTTTTTACTGCTTTCGGACTAAGAGGACTGCTCTATTGTGTTAGGAGCATATATTCGAGTGAGGAACCCCTTTCGTTTCACGCGAAAAGGTTTCTAGTAGCCCTAACTACATCATTCTTAAGATCTAGAGGTATACAGTCTTTTTTTTGCAGCTTTAGTTATTCATCTCTTTGTTTATTTCAGTTTATTTAGCTCCTTGTTTTTAATTACCGGATATATACCTTTCATTTCTGTGTATGCTCTTTGCCCCATGACTATATGCGATCTGGGAAAAGCAGAAACAGAAAGGAAGGATTTTTCTCATGCATATGCTCTTTTCCGTCGTGCCTTAGTGTGACCTTAGAAAATCAGAAACATTGAGGAAAATATTTAGTTTCTGGCAAAAGCTAACTTCAAGTCATAAGTTTTATATTTTTTTCATGTCCGTGTTGGGTTGTGTGGTTTGTTGTTTTGTAGGTAAAAAGATATTTGTTAAGTAAGCACGCACCCCAAAGATTCAGTGACTCAAAAAAAAAACACCCTTCCTCTTTTCCAAAAATTACTAACCTTTTAAACTAGCTCACTTGGTCCAAAGTTACTTTATCAGAATAGATATCTTGGGTTCAAGTCTTTTTTTGTTGAGTCACTTTTTCAAAAAACACATGTATATTATGTTTTAAAGTTATTTTATGTAAATGTGTTCTCACCCATTATAAAAAGTGAGTCACTTATAATTCTAAAGTCTCTTTATCTATTATTTAAGTTACAATTTAGTGAGTAGCTCATAAAGTACCATTGTAAAAGTGAGTTTTACTTATTTATAAAAGTGGATCACATAAAATCTTTTTTAAAGTGAGCTAATTAGATTAAGTTTGGAAAGGGGGGGGGGGGGGATTTTTTTTAAATATAACATTATCATTCACTTCCCCACATTCACAGACTTCATCGGCATCTTCAACAACTTTTCTTTAAAAAGCCATAACTTCTTCATCCGGAAGTCGTTTTTAGAGCCATTTTTTTAATCGGCCTAATTTTCAAGATTTTTCCATTTGAAGACTTAGTTTCAGCATCTACAACTTTAGTTTCTATTAAAATGGAAAGTTCATACCAAGTTATTCTTGACAGCACTAACTACTTCACATGGTGGTCCTACATTGTGGATTTACTTAGAAGTAAAAGTCTTTGCAGAATAGACTCAGGCCAAGAAACTAAACCTAAAGATGAAGATAAGGCAACCAAATGGGAAAATAGGAAAGATTAAGCACGTGGGTTAATAGGGATGTCTATTTCTCCAGACCTTATATTCCATATCGCAGAACTTGATACCCCTAATGAAGAAATGAAATAGCTCACTAAAGTTTTTGGAATTAAAAATGAAATTAGAGCCCATCAACTTGAAAATGAGTTTCTTACGTTGGACCCCAATAATGTTTCTTGCATTGAAGATTTTTTGTCCAAGTTCAAGACCCTTATACTTCTCTTGGAAGGTGTTAAGGTTAAGAAAGAAGTTGGTAGCCTTATCTATTCCATTCTTACTAAGTTGGGACCACCCTACTCTGTGTTTGTTTCGACCTTCCATTCTACTAGATAAGCCTTCATTTCTCAAGGACAAGACTACAAGTCCCTCTCTTTTGATGCCTTTTGTGATTCTTTAATAAGAGAACAAGAAAAACTCTTACATTTTAGTCTTCTTAATCTAGGAAACTCTTCTAAGAAAGCCTTAGCCACCGAGCAACAACCAAATTCAAAGAACCCTAAGAAGCAATATCCTAGAAAGAATGGTCCTAAACCAAACAAGGGTCCTAAGCAATTTCAATCTCTAAATGAAAAATCAATTCAACAAAATGATGAGGCAAATAAAAACAAAGGGAAGAATACTGATAGACATTGCAACTTTTGTAATCAAGATGGCCACTTAGAATCCAAATGCTTTAAGAAGATGGAAGCCTTGGAAACAACAATGAAGAAGCATAACATCCATTTGGAGCATTCTTCAACTTCAACTCAATCTTTAGGAATAGCACTTTCTGCATGTGGTTGTCAAGCATCTCGGTCTCGTTATGCACTAAATGTATCTTATTCTTCTCATTCTCATGGGTGGCTCATTGATTCTGGAGGTTCTTATTACATGGCCAAAAACAAAGCCATGTTTTCTTCTTTAAATGATTGTAACACCAAAAATATATATGTTAGTGATGACATATCTCTTAGTGTTGTAGGGACTAGAACTATTCATCTAGACAATGGTCAATTTTTTGATGTATTATGTGTTCCAACCTTATCCTATAGTCTTCTATCTGTATATCAGATAACACATTCAGATGAAGGTAAAATCGTTGAATTTTCACCTGATGATGTTTTAATTAAGAACCTAAGAGATCCTAAACAGATTTTAGCTACTTGCATTGCTGATGATTCTACAAGGTTGTATAAGTTTAACAACTTTGGGTCATCAACTCTTCGCTCGGTATTTGTTGCTCATAATGATGAAGTGAGCAAACTTTGGCATGAGCAATTTGGTCACTTAAACTATCACTCCCTTCAAAATCTATGTAAAGAAAATATGGTGACAGGTCTTCCTATGGTATCTTGTAGAGATGGTTTTTGTTTCGGATGTGTACTCATAAAACATCATCGAGATAGTTTTGAAAAACGTGCCTCTTGGCATGCCTCAACCCCTTTACAACTTGTGCATAGTGATTTATGAGGTCCACTTCTAGTGGTTTCATTCTCTGACTACAAGTATTTCTTAACTTCATTGATGATTTCTCCAGACGCACTTGGGTATACTTCTTAAAACTCAAGAGTGAATTATTTAACATGTTCTTGGCCTTTAAGGACTTTGTTGCAAAACAATCTGGACATCAAATTCTTAAGATAAGATCTGATAATGGCGAAGAATATGTTAACACCAAATTCATCAACTTTTGCACTGAGCATGGAAAACAAATGCAACATATTGTTCCATATACTCCACAACAAAATGCTGTAGCGGAAAGGAAGAATCACACCTTAAAAGAAATGGCTAATTGTATGCTTCAATCTAAAGGAATTAGTCTTATTTTTTGAGCAGAAGCAATTAACTGTGAAAATTACATAGTAAATCGCACTCCTACTAAGGTTTTAAATAATAACACTCCAGAAGAAGCATGAAGCTCAGTTAAACCAGATGTAAGTCACTTTCGTGTTTTTGGAAGTGAAGCATGGGCCCATATTCCTGATTAGAAACGCAAAGCCTTAGAACCTAAGAGTGAAAAATGTGTTTTTGTTGGATATTCTAAAGATGTCAAAGGATATAGACGTTTTTCACCTAAGTCCAAAAATGTTATCATTTGAAGAGATGTAAATTTTGCTGAAAACATATCGACCTACGAGCCTAGTTCGACGGATGTGCCACCTCTCTATCCCTTCTACTTCTAAAAATATTTCTTCTTCAAATGATGACAACGAGGATGGCAATCCTCCTCGACCTTCTGAGGATCCTCCTTCAACTCCTCAGCTTCCAGAATGGGTCTGTTCTACTCGGGATGCAGTAAGTGCTCTTGCAGGTGATCCAACAAATCAGCGAAGTGCATGTTCTCAATTCGATAAATGCTCTTCTTTACTAGCTCAAGCTTCAGCGAATTGTGATCCTGACACCTTTGCAGAAGATTCAGGCCATCCAGATTAGGATGCAGCTATGAATGAAGAATATCGTTCATTTTTGGCAAATGATATATGGGATCTTGTTCCTCTTCCAAAGGGACGAAAAATTGTTAGATGCAAATTGGTTTATAGAACCAAGTTTGGACCAGATGGAAAAGTTGATAAACATAAAGCTCGTCTTGTTGCTAAGGGTTTTTCACAAGTTGAAGGCGTTGACTATACTGAAACCTTCTCGCCTGTTTCCAAAATGAACTCCATCCGCCTTGTTCTTTCCCTTGACGCCTCTTTCAAATGGGAAGTTCATTAGATGGATGTTAAATCTGCCTTTTTGCATGGGGACTTGCATGAAGAAATCTATATGGAACAACCTCCTGTCTTTATACAAACAGACTCTACCCTTGTATGTCTGCTTAAGAAATCCCTTTATGATCTCAAGCAAGCCCCTTGGGCTTGGTATGCCAAAATGGATAGCTTTCTTTTAGATACTGGGTTTTCTAGGTGTCATTTTGATAATACTGTCTACACCAAGAAAGTGGGTAAGTCTCTTATCATTCTTGTTCTTTATGTTAATGATCTTATCCTTACTAGTATTGATCCCAACCTTATAAACCATATGAAGTATAGCCTTAAAAAGAAGTTTGAAATGACAGATTTAGGACACTTCCATTATTTTCTTGGTCTTCAAGTCTTGCAATCCAAGGAAGGTATTTCCCTTTGCTGTCCAAGTATGTCTGTGATCTTCTACACCACTTTCACATGGAAGATTGTAAGCCATTCCCTTCTCCCTTTTATTCTAGAGCTAAACTTTCAGTCACTTGTACTTCCCCTGAAGTTGATGCTACTTTATACCATTAGCTTGTAGGAAAACTTTTGTATGTGGCCCATACCATCCTGACCTTTCCTTGTTGTTGGCCTTATTGCTAGATTTATGCAAAACCCACATGAAAGTAATTGGAAATTAGCTAAAAGAATACTTCCTTATGTTCGAGGTATAGTTCGGTTTGGGATTCAATACAGTGCAAAAGCATCTCCTTTATTGGTTGGTTTCACTGATTCTGATTGGGCTGGTGACCCTGATGATCGGAAGTCTACTGTCGGTTATGTCTTCACTCTTGGTTCTGGACCTATTACATGGGATCGCAAGAAACAAAGCTCCATTTCTCTTTCTTCAGCAGAAGAAGAGTATCGTGGAATCGTAGAAGCTAGTAAGGAAGCCCTGTGGCTTCGTCAGATCCTGTCAGAGTTTGGATTTCAACAGCAGTATCTGTATACACTTTGGTTTGATAATCAAAGTTCCATTCAACTATGTAAAGATCCAGTCCAACATCAGTGCAAAAAACACATTGAACTACACATTCACTTCATCAGAAAGCTCATTCATGACCATGTTCTTGAAGTGAAATATTGTTCAACAGATGATCAAGTTGTAGACATCTTTACAAAGGCTCTCACGGAGGTGAATTTTACTACACTTCGATTTATGGTTGGAGTTCAGGAAGATGTCACTAAGGGAGGAATAAGCTCTAATGTCTCCTTCCTTCTCCTATTGTGTCATATTTGTACATCCTTCAATCCTATCCCAAGTTGTTCTTAAGGGGGGATGTTGTTAGAAAATTATATATTACGGAGCAATGGAACACATAAAATATTGCAGAAATATAAACACAGAAAACGCACAAAACAAGAGAGACACAGATATACGTGGTTCACCCAGTTTGGGCTACGTCCACCCAGAACAGCCAGTCCTTCCTTTCTATTATCCAGCAAAATGAAGAGACACAACCTACAGCAAATCCGTTGTAATATCCTCTGTTTTCTCTCACAGTATCACCTCTCCGTTTCTCGCTCACAGAATACACATCTATCACACAGCCTCAAATACAATGCCCTCATACAAAGAGAGGGGTTGCCTTCTAGGGCAAAAAAAACCCTAAACTAAACATAAGTTCTACCGTCAGATCATCTGCCTAATGAACGGCCCAGATTGACTAGAAATTACTATACTTTTACAAGGCAATTTTACATTTATTTTTGGCTTCGGGGGTGCTGCCCCCGAGCCCCCGCCGGGGGACCGCTGGCCCCCGGACCCCCCAGCCGGGGGGGATGGGCCCCCCCCCACGTGGATGGGTGTACAAAACTTCCTGGGGTATACATCTAGCTGAAACAAAGACCTCTGAACAATCATGCTCCACACACAACAACCTCCCACTTGGAGAATGATTGTAGCAACTCTATCGCTGCTTCATTTGCTAGACAATGACTCCTCTTTGGACCTGGATGTTTTTCATCTTCATCGTCATCCTTGAAGACAAATTGAAACTGAGCATGTTCTCAGTTTCTCCCTAGTTACAACTTTTGTTAGCATATCTGCAGGATTCTGGCTAGTGTGTATCTTTTCCAGCTTCAACTCTCCATCCTCCAACCCTGATCGTATGAAATGATACTTGAGCTGTATGTATTTAGTCCTGGAATGAAATGTTGAGTTCTTTGCAAGATGAATGGCACTTTGGCTATCACTGTATAACGTGCCCATATCATGCTTCTTACCCAACTCACCCATAAACCTTTGTAACCAAATCATTTCTTTACTAGCCTCTGTAGCAGCAACATACTCTGCTTCTGTTGTTGAAAGTGCAACAACACTTTGGATTTTTGAAACCCAACTGACAGTTGTTCCTCCAACAGTGAATACATATCCTGTAGTGCTCTTCCTGTTATCTCTGTCACCTGCCATATCTGCATCAACATATCCTTGTAGGGAGATGTTTGAACCACCAAAGCATATTGATTGATTTGTGGTACCTTTCAAATATCTGAGAATCCATTTCACTGCCATCCAATGTTCCTTTCTTGGATTGTTCATGTACCTGCTTACAACTCCCACTGCATGTGCAATATCGAGCCTTGTGCAGACCATTGCATACATTAAGCTTCCAACTGCTGATGCATATGGAACTTTAGACATATAATCCATGTCTTCTTGGGTCTTTGGGCACATTTCCTTGCTAAGTTTGAAATGGCTAGCAAAAGGTGTACTAACTGGTTTTGCATTGTGCATGTTAAATCTTTTCAACACCTTTTGTATGTACTCATTCTGAGACAATGTTAATTTACGATTTTTCCTATCTCTAGTTATTCTCATACCAAGGATTTGTTTTGCAACTCCCAAATCCTTCATTGCAAATGAATTTGCCAATTTTCTTTTGAGCACATTTATTTCCTGCATGTTAGATCCTGCAACAAGCATGTCATCTACATACAATAACAATATAATATAGCTGCCATCATTTTGCTTTTTCAAATAAACACAATGATCAGAGTGACATCTAGTATAACCTTGTTCAGACATAAACTTGTCAAATTTTAGATACCACTGCCTTGGAGCCTGTTTTAATCCATACAAGCTCTTCTTCAACCTGCACACTAGTTTCTCCTTCCCTTTCACCTCATATCCTTGTGGCTGCTGCATATATGTCTCTTCCTCCAAATCCCCATGGAGAAAGGTTGTCTTTACATCTAACTGCTCAAGATGCAAATCCTCAGCTACTACAAGACTTAAAATAGTTCTGATTGAAGTCATTTTAACAACAGGAGAAAATATTTCATCAAAATCAATACCTTTCTTCTGTGCAAACCCCTTCACCACAAGTCTAGCTTTATACCTCTGTTTTCCTCCATCTTCTTCCTTCAGCCTGTAAACCAATTTATTCTGTAATGCTTTTTTACCTGCAGGAAACCTGACTAAGTCTCAAGTCTGGTTATGTGCTAAGGAGTCCATCTCTTCTTTCATGGCTTGCTCCCACTTCTTCCTGGTTTCTACCTGCACTGCTTCTTCATAACATTCGGGTTCACCAGAATCAGTCAACAATAAATAATATAATGAAGGAGAGTAACGTTCAGGGGGTCTACTTATCCTGGTAGATCTTCTAACACCACTTTCGGGTGTTTGGGGTGCCTGTTGCTGTTGTGGTGGTTGTTGTTGTTGTGGTTGTTGATTATTATTATTTTCAGGCACCTTTACTTTTTCAGTGATTTCGTCAAGAACTGTGTATTCCTTGTTTTCTTTTTCTTGCTTCTTTTCCTGCAACTGATTCTTATACAAGACCTTTTCATTGAATATTACATCTCTGCTCCTAATGATTCTTTGATTTTCATAATCATATAAGCGATAACCAAAATCATTAACACCATATCCAATAAAGGTACATTTCTTTGACTTTGCCTCAAGCTTTGTTCTATTTTCTTTATCAATATGGACAAATGCCTCACAACCAAAAGGCTTTAAAAAAGAGTAGTTTACCTTTTTACCCGTCCATGCTTCCTCCGGAACACCACCATCTGTTATAGACATTTTTGTGCCTTATAGCATGAAGCATGAAATGTCCATAATCTAAGGGATCCAGAGTCCCTAAACATGTTGTTCCTACCCCTAGAGGAACAAGGCCAGCAAACCACAGCACTGAACAAAAGTTCTCCACCTGAAAACACTAAAAAACAAGGCAATTCTGGATCATGTCAACTGCTCCACTGAGCATCTGCGCTGAATGTCAACTGCTCCACTGTCTACCTGCATTGAATGTCAACTGCAAAGAGGGCTACCTGCGCTGGGCGAGTTTGGACATGTGGCAGAGTCATTCCTCAAGGTGTCAATGCCCAGGAAGCTTCCAAAATGACACTTGGATCAAGGAATTCGACTGGTGATGAGTAAGAGGTTCTAGATCTCCAAGTGGAAGCAAGAACCTCCAAGTGGACTCAAGAACTGAAGAAGAACTGGAGTGGGAGAGGACACTAGTCACATCTCAGGCTGACTCATCCTCTCTCCAAACTCCTATATATGGATCTCTCTCCCATGAGATCCGGAGGCTGGAATCTTGTGAATGTAAAGAATTGCTGTTGGTTTGAGTTTATAACTATTGGGTGATTTTCTTTGAAGGAGGTGAAGAGGAGATTTCTTTCTGCTGGGAAGGTGATGCTGGATTGGGCCTCTTATGGTTGTATCACTTCCTGAACCTTACTTCTTCCATTAATAAAGCATTTGAGGTTCTTCTATATGCATGCGTCTCAATGGTGTATTGTTATACTTGTGTATTTGATTTATTCTAATTCTTGAATCAATTATGAATGTATGCTTCTTGTAGTTTCCCTCTCTTGCCATTTTGCAGGATCTTGGTGTAGCTGGGCCAGTGAAAGAGCAAGGAGCTGGGGGCAAGCAGCAAGGAGAGAAGATTGGATCAACCATTAGCGAAAGACATCGGTTAGTGGATCTCTTTCTCCCCTCTCTTACATCTCATAAAGAAGTAATCTCAAATAGCTTTGCTTTGATTGTTGCTAAGGAACTATCACCCTTAGAGTGGGATAGGGTCATTCCGTATTGGATACTTTTCCCAACAACACCATCCAAGGAACTTGAAGGGCCTCTGTTTATTAGATAAACAACAGTATCTACAGCATCTGCCCAAAACTGTAAAGGCAATCCTGCATGCAATCTCATGCACCTTGCACGCTCCATGATTGTTCTATTCATCCTTTCTGACACACTATTTTCTTGTGGTGTTCTTGGAACTGTCTTCTCTCTGCGAATTCCATGCTCTGAACAGTACCTATCAAACTCTTTGCTGCAATATTCACCTCCATTGTCTGATCTAAGACACTTCAATTTCTTTCATGTCTCAATCTCAACCAAAGCTTTCCATTTCTTGAAAGTATCAAATACATCAGATTTGTTCTTAATACAATAAATCCAAGTTTTTCTAGTTGCATCATCAATAAAGGTAACATAATAACGAGAGCCACCAAGAGATGATACCTAAGCGGGTCCCCATACATCTGTATGCACAAGCTCTAATTTTTCGTTCTTCTTTTCTTTCCCAACTCTAAGAAATATGACTCTCTTCTGTTTTCCATAAATGTAGTTCTCACAGAAGTCCAAATCAACATTCTTCAAACCCGGCAACAAATTCCTTGAGTGAAGAATCTTCATCCCCTTTTCACTCATGTGTCCGAGCCTATGATGCCATAATGCTGCATCTACTCCTTTGGAAGTTAAAGCATTAACAGAGTTAGAAATACCATTGCATAAATACAATGTACCAACCTTTTCGCCTTTTGCTATTACCAGGGCTCCTTTGGTGACCTTCCAAGCTTTATCTGTGAAAGTTGTCACACAACCTTCACCGCCTAACTGCCCTGTTGAAATCAAATTTTTCTCTAGATCTGGAACATGCCTTACCTCCTTTAATAGACATTGGTTTCCATTCTGCTGTTTTACAAGAACCTTACCCATTCCAACGATTTTACAGGGTTTATCATCACCCAGACGAACTTGTCCAAAATCTCCTTGAACATAGTCATGAAAGTATTTCTTATCAGGTGTGGCATGGAATGAAGCCCCTGAATCTACCACCCAGGAATCAGTAATATTTTCGAAAGAAAGAATCAAAGCATCTTGTAACACCTCACCTGTCACATTTGCTTCATGATTGTTTTCTTGCTGTGCATCTCCTTCTTTTCCCTTCCGAGATCTACAGTCTTTCTTTAGGTGTCCTTTCTTTCCACATTTCCATCACACTATCCCTGATCTGGACTTGGATCTGCCTTTCCTTGATTTACTGCGATATCCTGAGCTCTTTCCTCTTTCCATTTTTCTTCCTCTAGACTCTGCACTCAAAGCATTTCCCGATGTCTCACCGGAGCTTTTCCGTCGCATTTCCTCGCTAAGGATAGCACCGACAACATCATCAAACTTTAAAGTACTAGATCCAGAAACGGAGTTACTAATGGCCATTACCAAACCATTCCAACTTTCTGGTAATGAGCACAAGAATAACAGAGCTCTAACTTCATCATCAAAGTTTACCCCTACAGAACTTAACTGACTTGTAACTGTATTAAAATCATTTAAATGTTTTGCAACAGATCCACCTTCCGACATATTCATATTAAATAACTGTTTCATAAGAAATACCTTGTTTGAGGCCGAGGGTTTTTCATATAGTTTCGACAACGCCTGCATCAAACCCTCTGTCTTGGTTTCCTTCAAAATGTTGAAGGCAACTGACGCAGCAAGGCACAACCGTATTGTTCCGAGTGCCTTTCTATCGAGAAGGTTCCATTCTTCGTCTTTCATACCCGTCGGCATCTTTGTTTTTTCGCCCAATGGTAGGTATAGATCTTTCTGATACAGATAATCTTCCATCTGCATCTTCCACAGCGAGAAGTTTTGGCCGTTAAATTTCTCGACCCTAAACTTACCATCTTCTGCCATTACTCCCACTCGAACCAGGAACCCTTCTTTCCTGCGAGTTTATTAGCCAAATAGACCTTCGGCTCTGATACCAATTGTTAGAAAATTATATATTACGGAGCAATGGAACACATAAAATATTGCAGAAATATAAACACAGAAAACACACAAAACAAGAGAGACACATATATACGTGGTTCACCCAGTTTGGGCTATGTCCACCCCGAACAGCCAGTCCTTCCTTTCTATTATCCAGCAAAATGAAGAGACACAACCTACAGCAAATCCGTTGTAATATCCTCTGTTTTCTCTCACAATCTCACCTCTCTGTTTCTCACTCACAGAATACACATCTATCACTCAACCTCAAATACAATGTCCTCATACAAAGAGAGGGGTTGCCTTCTAGGGCAAAAAAAACCCTAAACTAAACATAAGTTCTACCGTCAGATCATCCGCCTAATGAACGGCCTAGATTGACTAAAAATTACTTACAAGGCAATTTTACATTTTTTTTTGGCTTCGGGGGCGCTGCCCCCGAGCCCCCAGACCCCCCAGCCGGGGGGGATGGGCCCCCACTGGACCCCCGCGGGGGGGACAAGTCCCCCCCGCACCCCCCCCCCCGCGTGGAGGGGTGTACAAAACTTCCTAGGGTATACATCTGGCTGAAACAAAGACCTCTGAACAATCATTCTCCACACACAATAGATGTTAGGATATTTCGACACATAGGAAATAGTTGATTATAACTTGGTCTAGTGTAGAGTTATGTAAAGTGTGTTTCTTTACTATGTACTTTTGTAACTTACAATCCAACGGTCACGATATGTAGTGATCCGATGGTTCATTCTCTCCTCGGTATTACCGACACTTGATCCGTGGCTTCACCCGATTGGTCCATGATCTTTATTTAAAGAGCATGGAGGGTCATTTGTAAGGTGACCATTCATGAGAGAAGCTTATGTAAATTTTCCTTCTTTTACATTAATAAATTGCCTAAAGTGGTCGTGTTGGCTCAAGTCATGGACTGCTTCGCTCTTTTAGGATTTTAACCACATCAAGAATACTAGTGTATTAATATGTAATTTGTTTGTGAACGGTGTCCTTTGGTTTTCTATTTGAGGAACTTACCTTATAAATTCCTACATTCACAATGTATGGTTAGAAGGGTTTCATTAAATTACAATAGAACTCAATCACATTATATCGAACCCCTTTATTTTGTTTTATGGTGTGTATGTTAAATTGTTATATGCATATGGTTTATTTTGTTTTATGGTATGTATGTTGAATTGTTATATGCATATGATAGTTTTAATAGTAAATGTGTAGTCTACATAATCTATAATAAAATTACAATATTATATACTACCTACTAATCAATTGTTTGCATTTCAAATTTTCATTAAGCGCCATCCTCAAACATATCACAAAACAAAAGGAGAGATATATCCACAGGTTCCACATTGCATTACTATAATTAAAATTTACATTAATTATTGTAAATTTACTATATATATAAAAATTTACTATATATAAATTAAATCTCAATATTTTGAATATTATAAATATGTAATTCAACATATAACATGTATAAATTCGGTAACAATTTACAATACCCTTTTTATTTCATTGTTTTGCATTTAAATTTTTTTTAAAATTATATTAAAGAAATATTATATAACATAAATTAAATTTCAAATTTTTAATATTATAAATATATAATTCAACCTATAATATTTATAAATTGGGTAACAATTTACCCTACCCTTAGTTACATGTTATTTCATTGTGTTGCGTTTAAATTTTTGACAGAGTATATTAAAGGCATATCAGTGCTTTAAAACAAGGTAGAACAATATAGTTTCATATATGTGCATATTCCAACCAAAAAAAAAATATAATGTATCATAACTCTCTTCCTTTAACTTCATATCCATTAATTAAATATTGTGATGTGAAGTTACATATAAGTTCATAAAAATTAATATAAATAAATATGGTAATGTGAAGTTACATATAAGTTCATAAAAATTAATATAAATTAACTAATATAAATATCTTCACTAGAATTTCTCAGTGATCCATTAATTAAATAAATTGATGTGAAGTTACATATAATTTATAACAATTACATATAAATTTACTAATATAAATATCTTCACTAAAATTTCTCATTAAATAGTTAAAGGAAAATTAAATTTAAATAAATAATATAATCTAATTACTTTAGTAATATCAAATTTCTAATGAAAGAAATTTCCATTTCTATTTATGCAATCTTGCACCATTGACTTCTCACTAGCTTGACTTCCATGCTTGATTGATCATTATCTATTCAACATTAACTTTCCAACTTTTTTTTAGTACTCTCCTTCCCCATACCCTTAAGTTACAATGGGATTGTACGACAGATGGGTACACTAGCAATTGAAATTGAGGTCTCAATTTAGGAGATTCCCGCTAAATGGATCTTCACTCACACCAAGCTCACAATAGATCTCTTTGTAGTTACTCAAAAACATAGTATCATTAGGACATTTGTCTAGTAATAAAATGAAAAATGTGAGCTTCTCATAACATGCTCTTCATTTTATAGAATAATTTAGTGATGCCACTTAGATCCTCATTCAAAATAAGTATTTTCTTTAAATAAAAAAAAATTGACTAATCACTTATCCATGTGTTAGCGCTTCATTAAGACTCCCGTGATTTTTTTTATTTTTTTTTAAAGGCTAATTTCCCTCACCCACACAAGTTTCCCTATTTCTTCTCTTAGTTTTCTCTTCATCACAATTTAGATTCCCTATGTATTTTGGCAGGTATGTATCAGACTCTTGTCCCCAAGTACCCCATATAACCTCTTCTCAAGTAAAATCTTAATTGGAGATTTTTAATTTATGCTTCAATCACATGGAGATTCTCTCATGAATTTATTTTTCCCTGTTTTTATTTTAGTACTTTTTAATTTCTAGAACACTTCCATTTCCATATTGTAAATATGTGTTGCACATTTATTCGTCACTATAATTTATAGTTCATTCCTCTCCAATATTTTAGAACACATTTTTTATTTTCCTAAGTAATGCTATTCTATTAATGAAAAAAGATAAGAATACAGCGAGGCTCTGCCCTCTGCGGTGCTGAACATAGTTATGTTATTGGTAAGCAAAAAACCTAACGTGACTGCCCACCGAGGGCAAACCAATCCGAGTGTACCCAAATGTCAAATGCCCAAACAGGGTTCCCAAATCATAAGTAAAAACAAAAGAAAACCCACACAGGGCTCTTAAGTCAGAACCAATCAAAATGTACCACATGGATTGAAAAAACATTAGGATAAAACCACATGAAAAGAACCATTAGAAGACTTGGCGATTCGGAGAGGTGTCTTGCTGAGCCCACTAGGCATCTGGTGGAGTCTCCTCCACGACACGATAGTCGTAGTCATCCTCGTCCACCGACTCTTCCAGAATTCGATAGCCATAGTCCTCCCACTCTTCCACTGCTGCAATCTTGCCACCCTGGCTGCCTCCTATCTCTTGCGTGCCGCCCGAGCAGCCATCGACTGCATGCTTGCCTCCAGCAGTATTCTTGCCATGCATAGTGTTGTCATGGCCATCTTTGTGCCTGAGCATAGCAATATTCCTGTCCATGTCTTCCGGTCCGCCTGTGTTTCGCATATCCTCAGCCTTCAGTTGCTTGCTGGTCTATCCATTCTCTATCCCAGGTCCGTGGGCCGTAGCCTCCTGCTCTTCCTGCGGATGCAATTCTTCACTGAAGGCCACTATGACAGTGGCAATAATGGCAGGACAATGCAACATGCTCTTGAAACAGAATTGGGTCGTGTGGTAAGAAGGATGAGGGGGGTCAAGAGGGCCAGTCATTTGGGTAGCTGCATTCATTCTTCTGACACCATAGTCATGTGCCCGACCTCTTCTGCTGTGGGTTTTCGGCAGGGAAAATTTTAAGAACCCCCCCTAAATTTACATGTATAATAAATGGGCGAATCTCCATGGTATATAGGAAAAATGGAAGGCGATTTTATCAATAATATGACATGTATATATAATTTTTTGGCGAATCTCTCACCAGGCATGGCGAATATTTTACTCAATTATAAAATCTTGTGTTTATTGAATACACAAATGAAATCATTGAATTTCTTTAAAATATCTTTTGAAATCAAAATTACCGAAACTACATATTGATAACCTAGTAGGTGTAGGATAAAATTCACCCGTGGCATTCACAGAAAACATGAGAAAAAAACCTAATACTATATATAAAACCAAGAAAAATTCAAATTCATTATTTCGGAACTCGTAATCACCCTGCCAATACACAAGTATGTTCTTGTTTGCAATTAGAAAAATTACCCAAATTACAATCTGTTTACTCCAGCATATGTTGGAAAGTTATAGAAGGATGACTAGTGTAATCAATCCATTCCTTTTAGCTCTGGATTTGTTTCAGTTTAAAACAGAAGTATACAAATATACTTGTCCAATGTCTTTTACAATATAATTTCCTAAGTCTATTTAATATCTTCATTATCATAAAAACCAACCTATATCCATCTTAACTCCACATCTACCACTCTTAGGGGGATGAAATCTATTTATCCCTCTAAGCACTTGGTAGACCCAGAATTAAGATGGATCTAAGATGATAGAATTTCCCCTTTAAATAGTCTATGCTCACATGAATACCATGGTATTACCATGGGTCAATACCATGGGTTATCATAAACCTGGAGCTTAAAAATTACTATTAGTAATTTATAAAAATTAATAAAATTAATAGTTGATTTTTATTTTATTTTTTATTTTAACCAAGCTAAAATGTTTAACATACATTAAATTACAACATCCATTTTTACTCTTGATCGGATCAAATATTTTTTCACTCTATGCTAGTTTGCATATCATGATATTTGATACCTCTCGGGGGTTAGTAGATCGAGAGTAAAGATGGATTTAATTCCCCCATTTAAATAGGCTACATTCTAGGTGAATACCATGGGTCAATACCATGTGCCATTTTGGTGAATACCATGGGTCAATACCATGTGCCATTTTTATTTTTATTAATACTAATATTAGGGTTAATAATGTTTTTTTGCATGGTATTAATAATAATCTAGTCCATGGTATTTGTCCCATACTTTTTTGCCCATAGGTTTTGTTAGTGTCGGTCTTGAGCCCTCCATCGGTGATCAATAGCTCTTTGCATATGCATAGGTAGGTGTCTCATTAGTGTCAGTTTTGCATCCCGCTAGGCATGCCATAAAACTGAATGGAGGGCTGGTCTTTGTTCCCTTCTTGGCTTTGCTGGAATCAGGTCATACCATTTGAAAAAACCTTGTGTCACACTTGTTTCATTTTTGTCTTGAAATTCCAAGTCTAGGTATAGGGTTTCGGTCAAAATCATTGCCAGGTCATGAGTCAAAAGTCTGATGGTCTTCAGCAAGCCAGAAGGAGGTTTGTAATTACGTTTTATTGATAGTTTTCATCTGCTACAGCTTATTTTTACCTTGGTTTTAAAAACTCTGTTTTTAAACCCAAGGTCATGTGAAAATGGCAACAATAAAGGAAATTTTCAAAAATCTTCAGAATGCTGGCAACAACCCTGGTTTCTTCCTCAGAATCCATCAGAGAATCAACCTGCAAAAAGAACCAAGTGAAAACACTCAAAAAATCAATTTCAGGCAAAGTGCAATTTAAAAAACAGTGTTAAATTAAATGCCAAAACATGCAACATTTGAAAGTGGGTTTGATGTTTTAATTTTTTTTTAAATGTGGACCTACAAAGACCAAAAAGCCCTCTTCATGGCCTCATTATGCATTGACAAACTTGCAAGACACAAAGAGAAGCAAAGAAAGGCGATTTGGCTGCGATTTTAGTCATTTCTGGAGGAGCGACTAGTTGAGTTGGAGGTGCGACGAGTCAGAGCTGCTCTCACAGTGTAATTTTTGAACTGGAGCGACGAGTCAGAGGGGTGCGACTAGTCGAGCTGGGTTTGCCAAGAAACGTGCCAAATCACCCAAATCGCCCTCCCAAATTGCTAAATCGACCAGGTAAGCTCCAAATTCATCTGTGATAACAAGGAATAAGTGAATGATGACATGTCTCATGGTTTTCTTCTTCAAAAATTTGCAAGATAAATGGTGAATTTAAATGTTGTCAATGTAGGCAAATCTGCTAGGCTTTTGTTTGTTTTTCAAGGTAAAAATCCCTCTTATCCCATCCTTGTTCCCTTGGCAATTAAATTCACAAATGTTGCTGCATGTTTATCTTATTATTTCATTTATATCGTTTGCCAGAAATACAAGGTTTCCATCCCATATTCCTTCAAAATCTTTCCCTTCCCAAATTTCTTCGCTAAACCCTAATATCCTTCATGTTCCCACAAACCCTAAATTGCCCTTCTCCTTCCCCACAGCAAGCAAATTACATGGACCTGCAGCAAGAAAATAAAACAAAAAGAATATAAAAAAAAATATATATATATATATATATATAAAAATTGATATGAAAAGAAAAATAAAAATAAAATGCCAAAATGACCCAAATATGAAAAACAAAGATATTATTGGGTATAAAAAAGAGGCAAGCTGCTGTTATGAAATTTATAAAAAGAAAAATCAAAGATTGCAGCTGTGTATATATTCATAATGGACATATTGCTGTGTTTTTGGTCTATAAAATCGTGTTGCTGTGCTGCCCAAAATAAACTCTGTTTTCCCTTTTTTATCATTCCCTTGAAGTTGTCAAATCTCCTTTTGATAAAAATACAAGTGAAGCTCTCTTTCCCTTATCACTAAATGCATATGAATCCCGTCCAGATAGCAGAGTTTGCTTCATTAAAGGATAAAAATCAAATGGATAATGATGCCCCATACCCCCTGTCATATATGTTCTTTCCCTTGGTCCCTATCATACATGGTTTCGTTGCAAATGATTTCTTAAAAATGATAAGATGGTATGTGTTATATTTTGTGAATTTTCCCTAAAAATCCCTGTTTTTATTTCCCATTCCTTATTAAAAATCCCTCCCCTAACAGTTCCCTTATGATTTTCCCCCTTGAAAACAGCATACTTCTCAGCATTTTGCAGGCAGAGGCAACAGTTCTATTTACCTTTCAGCTTGCTCATCTGGTTCCAAAACCATGTCAGACACCGAGAGTTATGAGCCTAGTGATGACCATTCATCAGCTACAGAAGTGGTGGTACAGCAGAGGGTTCCTAAGAGGGGTGGTCATCATAGGAGACAGGAACCTACTTCTTTGGCAGCATTGCAGGCTTGTCCTTTGGCAATGAACGGTTTTCGGTACATGTCATGTTTTCAGTTTTGTGAGAGGCTTGCTCACATTCAGCATCATAGTGAGTTGGCACGTTTATTTGTTTTGCACCTTCATGATGGGCAGGTCACTCTTGCAGGGGTGAATTTTGTGTTATCTCCAGAGATGATTTCAGAGGCTACCGGGATACCGAATGTAGGGGAAGTGTGGCCCAAGCGCAAACTGCTGGACTTTATCTTTTTTGAGCCATATGTCAGGCCCTCATTTGTGAGCCACTTGTCAGGAATATTTCCTTCCAGATTCCTCCGGGCGGAGTATGTTTCGATCATGAAGCTTATCATGCAATACTTTACATGTGACGGAAGATTTTCACTGGTCTCCACTTGTCATATTCGCATGTTGATGCACTTTACCAGGGTGAGGATGATGAACATCCCGGTTTTCTTCTGCCAGGACTTTCAGAGGATGTCATCCGTATTTCAGAGGCGGACCCCAGCCCAGCAGCATAGGAGTCTGTGCCATCATGGTCTCATTCAGCTCATTGTTTCCCATCAGTTGAGGCAGCAGGGCATTTCATGGGCAGACTTCATTTCTCATGAGGTTTTTACAGCGACATCACGGCCACAGCCAGAGCCACAGAGAGGTCAGCCAGAGCCACAGAGAGGTCAGATCATTCATGAGGAGGGAGGTCCATCACGCCAGGCAGAGATTATTGTGCCTACACATGTTGTTTCCCCACTACAGTGTACATATCAAAGGGGTCATAGGACCTTGTTTGCAGCAGCTCGACGAGTATTTTCTCCACATCAGGTGGAAGGGGTCTCGTCGTCATCATCAGATCAGCGAGTGTTATCTCCACACCAGGTGGAAGGGGCCTCGTTGCCGACAGCAGCACAGGTAGCAGAGAGGGGCAAGCAGCCCATGATTGAGGATGAGAGAGCTGGCGATACACGTCATGATTTCATTGATTTTGATGCTCATTCTCCTTCTTCTGATTTTTATGAGCTTATCAGACAGAGAGAGGAGGAGAAGCTCGTGTTGCAGCAGAAGCTCGAAATGGCTCAATGGACCATCACTTATTTGGAGCAGCGCAACAGACAATTAGAGGCGGAGAAAGAACTTGACGAGCTATGGAGGATCCGTGGTAATAGAGGCTTGAACCGTAGGAGGCCTAGGGACCCATTGCCTGCTGACCGGGAGTCCATGCTCATTCAGGTGAATGCCCACTTGGAGAGGCTGTTAGAGAAAGCCAACCGGGACAAAAGGCTGCTACGAAACATGAAGAACCATTATTGGGCAAGGTTGCACGTTTGCAAGGCAAAAATGAAGATACTCCAAAGGAAGTTGTCCGAGGCCTGCAAGAGGAGGAAAAAGACCAACCCACTCCGTATCTTGGCTGAGGCCTCTCTTACTCACCATGATAATGACTAGCCTTCTTCTAGCAGCAAAACCAAGAAATTTTGAGGATTTTGAGGCATTTTTGGCATTTTTTTTTGGAATTTTACAGGTTTTGGCCACTCGACTCGTCTCACCCCGTACGAGACGAGTCGTCGATACAGCTCAGAACGGGGAAAACTCTACATGGTTGGATTTTTCTTGTAAAAGTACACTTTCCTATGGAAGGGTTTCAAATTTTGTGAAGATTTGGGCAGCCAAAAGCTCAAAATACAGCCAAATTTTGACTTTCTGCCCCTTTTTTGAGTTGCAGAAAGCATTCTTGGGAGATTTGATATTTTAGGGGTCAAATCAACTCCAAATTCAGAAATTCCGGTTGGGTTTGAAAGTAGACTTCCAGACCTTTCCAACGAGCTATCCTGCACTTGATTTGGACTCCGGGAAGGCCCTCAAACAGCGCTGCCAAAAGGTGCGACTAGTCAAGCCAGAGGTGCGACCAGTCAAGCAAAATTTGCCAGTTTTTGACCAGTTCGGCCAGCTAAGCACAGTTTTCACTTGGGTTGATTATTTAGGCATGTAATTGATGGATTCTTGTGTAAATTTCATGGCATTAGATACTTTTACTCTTCTTTACCTCTTCTAGAAGCTTCTTTGATGTAAAAAGTTAATATTTAATGCATGGATAGGCTTCCTAACTTTTAGAGGCAAGTTGTTGTGCTGGCCTATTATCTAGTGACTGATTTAGAATTAGTTGTAACAGCTCCTAGGAAGCTGAGCTCGACCCCTAGAGGTGGGGGAAGAGGTTTGACCTTCTATATTATGCCTTCTCTTTCTCATTTTCAGGGTTGGACTCTAGAGGGAGAAGTGCTATTGTATTTTTGACTTGTATTTTCTGCAATTTGAGGAAAAGGAAGGCCAGGATTTTGCAGACTTCATTGTGGATTCTTGTGGATTATTATGTTGATGGTGTGTCTCCTACTGTTATTGTAAGTCTGTTTATGTGTTCCATTTCTTAATCTCTTGCTGCTATTTAAACAAAAGAAGTGATAAAGTTTGAATTCATGCATGCCATGCTCAGCTTTCAATTTTGTTTAAAATTTATGTTTTCCACTGTCTAGAGAGGATTCGAATTCATTGTTCGCCCTCTTTAGCTTCTCTTCTTTCTTCCTTGATCATCTCTTTCAGCTAAAGGCATCAGCATAAACTCCTACCTTGCCCCAAAGACCCACCTGCAAAAACTGAGCTCAATCCCCGCACCCTGAATTGCACTCCCTCCAAATTGCCACCAAAAAACCCAAAAACTTTAAATCAAATCCCCTTATCAGTTTACTAGCCTAAAATCCTTATTCCTAATTGGTCAAACTCATCTCATTGAGAAATCCACCAAGTTTGACCCGAGAGAGCCTTCTCATACCTCGTAGGGCTAGCTACGAAGTGAAAGGTTTGATGTTGCCTTGAAGGTTTACCTTCCTCAGCCTAGGGTGAAATCTCAAGCGCTAACAGGTTTCACCTAAACATAACGCATTTTTTGAGTGTTCGTAAATATAAGGTGACTTATGGAGTAAATATAAAAAAATGTTTTATTTGTTTACCATACTTCTTGTTTATTTATATTTTTATTAATTTACCATATCTCTTTTACAAATATGGTATTTGGCCCATAGGATTCACTTAAATAAAACCTCTTTCTTGAGCCTTCATAAATAGAACGAGGGTTATGGACTAAATATAAAAGGAGGTTTTATTTATTTACCATGCGTCTAGTTTAATTATATTTTTATTTATTTACCATACCTTTTGAGTAAGTATAAAAAAACATTTTATTTATTTACCATACCTCCACTTTACTTATATTTTTATTTTTTTACACCCTTGCATGTATATAAAGTGACTTATGGAGTAAATATAAAAAATGTTTTATTTATTTACCATACTTCTCATTTATTTATATTTTTATTAATTTACCATACCTCTTTTATAAATATGGTATTTGGGCCTTTGGCCCATAGGATTCACTTAAATAAAACCTATTCTTGAAAATGGGCGAATGGATTCACTTAAATAAAACCTATTCTTGAAAATGGGCGAATGGAAAGTTGTAACTCCTAATTTCAAGGGCTAAATTTACCTTTTTACCCTCTCCCTTAAAAGAAGGTGGGCTATTTGAGGTGATTTGTAAAAATGTACTATGATACAAATAATCGCCCACTAAAAATTTAAAACCCCTTAATTTCGCCAAAGGGCGAACATTCGCCCCTAAAATCACCCCTAGTTTTCGGATATCTACCGGAGAGATGATCTCTGGAATGGTCAGAAGAAGGTGAGGAGGAGTGAGTCTCCGGTTCAGGGGTGGGCATTGAGGTGGGGCGAGTGCTCTGACCATGACTGCTATCTCTTATTTTGTGCATCCAATGGCGTTGCCTCGGCATGGCTTGTCTGGGAGGTTGGCGATTAATGTTATGGGCTAGGATGGCAGTGGTATTATCAGTATGAGTAGCAAGTGAAGAAGAGTTCACTTTGGGATTACTGGAGCTGTTTAGTCGAGAAGCAGAGGTAATCTGGGTGGAATTCAAAGCGCAGTGAGTGGTTTGGGTGAAATGGAAACCATTCCCCAAATCCACACCGCTGAGAAGCCAGTAGCATCTCCCTGTGATAGTGCAGGTGTTCGACTCCTCTGCGTGGGGAGGACAAGGGCATCTGAGCGGGGAAGGGGAGAATGAATTCTGGCTTGCATTAGCTATGTCTTTGAGCTTTACGCAGATGTCTCGATCTGAGCACCAATTTAATGGTGACTGCAGGTTGACAGTTTTATGCCATAAATTGGCATGGAGGAGGACGTAGGTGGCCATGTGCCTCAACGGCCTGCCATTCTCCTGTCTTATCTTCATTGATTGCAATTTAATCACCTGCATCTGGGTATATTTTAGAACACATTAGATGTTCTAAGGTTTTATGTTATTACGAAGGTTTTTCCTAAGTTTTAGGGTGATTAGAAGGAATATTTCATTTATATTTAAGTTTGGTTCTAGAAGTATGACCTTATTTATTTGTCCCAAAATTTTGACCTTTCAATTAAGATTAATTTAATTTCCCTTGTTATAGGTCTGATTTATTTTAGTGTTTTAATTCATCAACATGGTCATTAATTACCTTAATTTTCTTTTTTATATTAAGGGTTCCAAGTTAGTTGTGTCATTCAAGAACATCTTCACAAAGTTCCAAGAGTACCACATGGCTTTCCCTTCAAACATTTGTAACTTAAATGGAGGAACATGGGCACAAAAATGGAATCCATTTTTAATTGTTAGGTCTTCCTCTATTGTGAGACTAATAGCATTGAGGATCAAGGATTCTACCTTGATACACACTCCTTAGTAAAGCCTCATGAGGTACTAAATTCATAGTCCACCCTCACTTCTACCTTGATACACACTCCTTAGTAAAGCCTCATGAGGTACTAAATTCATAGTCCACCCTCACAACATTATGAACTTGAATGTGAGGGCAACCTAACCCTCTCTAACCTAAATCACAACAGGAGTTTTCGTAGGTGGAAGTAGGGACATTATCCCACCCCTCCCATGAAATTCCAATCTACTCCATAAAATCCCATCACACATGTGTGAGTCACTCAATCAAGAACCTAACTTGTGCATACAAATGCTAACATGTCATCAATAATCATAGCATTATATTATTTGCGAGTTAAATTCTAGCATCATTAGTACTGAAATGACCCAAGCCAAAATTGTTTACTCGTCACTTGAGTAAGAACTAGTATCTTAACCACAGATATAACAAGAGCCAAGATAGATCATATCTTTTGAGGTGAAAACATTTTTTATAGTGAAAAACTTAGAAAAACTCACACCTCCAAATATTGAAACCTCTATGGACATAATAGATGATGGTTCAGATGAATCTCTCTCTCTCTCTCTCTCTCTCTCTCTCTATCTCTATATATATATATATATATATATATATATATATATATATATACAATGTTCCACCAAGGTTCTGGGACGAGGGGGCGAGGGAGCGGGGGGCGCGGGAGCGGCCTATGCAAAAGATCCCCACCATTTTTTAGGAGACGTGGAGGAGCATCAGGGTCTTAAAAACTTATAAATATAGAATATAATTTATTAATTGAGTCCACTATGACAATTTGGTTTGAATTGAAAAGCCGCAAAGCATGATCATTGATATGAATATCATTATCTAAATTTCTAATATCATATAAAATAATAAATTTATAATTCTAATTTATAATCATACATCAATGATCATACATTATAACAAAATACAAAGACAGCAATACCACCATCTTCAGCATTCTGATAATACACAGCAAACCTCAACAATGTCGTTGTAGAAGATCACTGTAGATCTATTCTTCCTGCATCTCTGTTATCAATAAAAGATCTTAATCTCAGAATCTTAACACTTTTGTCCTCTGCAACTTCAACAATATGTTATCAAGGCAACTCTGTTCAGTTCTAGGCCAAACTGCTATAATCATTGGTGAGTTTTGCCCATCTATACATAGTATCAATTACAAGGATATACAAAACAACAGTGTTGTGTTATGCTCGTGTGAATTCTATTGTCAATTGTATCCTTGTTGAAGAGTGACTGTGTGCAGACTCCTGACAGCATAACAAGATGCTAATGCCTCTATCCACTGATGCACATTTGTGTCTAGAACATTACTCATACTTCTATCATAACTCCAAAAATCTGCAATCTAAACCTGTAGCTTCCATATCTGACAATTTGGCTATATGTATTATAGCTTCTGCTCCTTTACTTTGAAACTCTTGTTTAAATTCAAATTACAATGACCTCAAGGATTACTGTAACTTGATTATACAGATACTTGTAAGACACCAGTCAGGGTTACTTAGAGAAATCAAAAATACTTCAATGTGATCGGTGTGTCTTTTAGAAAGCAAGCACTGCCACACAAAAGTTAAGTTAATTTGATGCTGAACTTCTTTGCCTTCTAATATTTCTTATCGTCACAAACTGAATTCTTCACAAGAGGGAGCCTCTGATGTTGATCATCCATAGTGAATCTTGAAGAGCCAAGCTTTGAGAGAAGCAGAGAAGCATTGATGAGTAACCACTTCAGGGATGATCTCCTCACAGAATGTGTAGGGTAATATTGAGCAGCAACCACAGATAAATGAATTTGTTTGGATCAAACTCAGAATTTGTCTAATCAGAGGGCTGATGGTTCATAGTGATAGAAATCCTCAAGGTCTGTCTTCAATTCTGTCTAATATGTGCACTCCAGAATTCCTGCAAATAACCAAATCACATTACCAATGTGATAGCCATATCAAGGGTCCATTCTGCAATCTAGAACATTCCAACAGATGCCATCGAGGTTCCATGCATGGGAGTGATTAGACCTAGTAATAACAACACACACAGCGCGTGAAGGCTGTGTGTGTTGTTATGTGTTTACCATGTTGTTTTTATAACATGAAACAGCTAAATTCCAAAACCCTACACTTAGTTTAACTGTTAATTAAAGATTAATTTTAGGGTTAAGTTAATTAAAATCATTTTTTTTGCATAAACATGTGCCACATCCCCCCACGTCCCCCTTTTCGGAAATGGCCCCTCAAGAAAGGGAAACGACTCCCTGGCACGTCCCCCTGAGTTTCCTCATTTTTGGGGGCGTGGGGAAACGTCCCCTACTCGTCCCCAAGTCCCCGGAGCGCAGGGGAGTGAGGAAACTAGACCCCTAGGGGAGGGGGCGAGTCCCCGTGGAACACTATATATATATATATATATATATATATATATATATATATATATATATATACGATATATATATATATATACGATTTTTCATTTTTTAAATTGCCTTTTTGAATCCATATATGGATTCAACCCCTTGAAAATCCCCATAGAATAAAATAGCTTAAACATGCAATTCCAACAAATATTTGCTCCATTCAAAATTAGCCTTTAATAAATAATGATACTTGAAATGTTATAGTAGTAGGGATTCAATTTTTCAATTACTTTATATAATATATTGATATTTTATTATTATTATTATTATTATTACTGTTATTATTATTTTAAAACATATGTAATATGTAAATTGTGGATATTGAAATAAAAGTTAATTACTTAATTTTATATATTGAAATATTTTAGTTACGATGTACATTGAATTTTTCAATTACTATTAATATTTTTGAAATGTCACAATTAATTTTATATAAAGAATTGAATTGATTACATGTCTCCCTCTTAATTGAATCTTTTTAGTTTCAATTACTTTTTCTCTTTGCACATTGAAATATCTTATTACAGCTCGTATATATGTTTATATTTTTTATATTAAAATAAATTAGTTAACATGGATATTAAAATGATTTATTTACATATCCAATTGTAATATGAAAATAAAAATAATATCAACTTTATTTGTGATCAAACATATACCTGGGAAATTTTCCTTGAGAGCTCAAAACCCTCGCATTCATGGAAGTTGCCGCTGGAGTTCAGAACGGCTTGTTTTTTTGCACAGATCTCTGGCAGGGGAACTACAACGCAGGTTCTCTAGTGCCCATCTCCCCCTCTTCCCATGTCGTGGACCTGGAAGGGTGGAGTTTCGATACCAGTGATTCTTTGCGGGCATCACACGATTTGCCTGTAAATCCCGCTCAGAGTTTCCAGCCCTCTCTAGTTCATGAAGTCAGTGAGCCCCTGAGAAGAAACGGGACTCAGAATTTCATGCAGAATCACCCCTCCTTTCAACAGAATAATCTCTATGGCGATTCTGCTCCTCAGGGAAGAGTCGACAGAAAGGAGCCAAATTGCGGATATTTGTCTGACGAAATGGATGATTTGAAGGAGGAATTAGATGAGAACACACATCCCAAGGCATTGGTCTCCCCTAGCGCGGATCCCGGGATCTCTGTCTCATCCTCATCCCATTGTCGCAGCTGAAATGCTCTAGATCTACTCTCTGCCGGAAGCAAGCAGCGAATCTACTCCTCATTCTTGCCAGATTTGCTTGCAGAGGTTCCTCTCTTGAATCAGCCAGATCTGTCTGAAGAATCTCAGGAATTTCAGATCCAAGTCAAACTCTTGGGCAAGACGAGGATGCATTGGGTTCGAGCAACAGATCTCGTGCAGGATCTTCTGCAAAAACTCGAACGCCGGCTGGGGATCCCCTCCTCTTTCCTCAGATTGTTATATAAGGGTAAGCAACTTATGAATCCCCTTCCTCTCTCCTTTTACAACATTCATAAGGATGCCTCTATTGGGGCTTCTTTTCGTTTAAGAGGTGGTTCCTTTGGGCAGACCTCCTCTGCCCCTTCTTTCTCTTATAAAGATGCAGCTCGCAAAGACGCTGCCCAACCTCAGTCCTCTTCGAAAGCATCCCATCCAAATGGGGCTCCAAAGTCATTTTTGGTAGAAAAATCAGAGGAAAATCCTTCCATCAATTTCTCTCATCTTGAGATTTAAAATCGCTTACAGATTTTTGCAGAATCAGCACTCATATGCAGATTTAATGGGCTTTGGCCTCGCACACCAGAACCAATGGATCCACTCCACTTGGACAAAAAAAGCAAGATCTACTTATGCTCAAAAGGATTCTTCATAGTGATTTTTGAATTAAATGAAGATTACCATACGGCCTTAACGGGAGGCCCCTTGTTCTGGGGCTCGGCTGGGCTCTTTCTCACCCCTTGGTTTCTGGACTTCGACCCTTCTATAGCAGTCATCACTAAGCTTCCCATTTGGGTCAGGCTACCGAATCTTCCTGCTCATCTATGGCATCTCTCAGTTTTCCTAGCCATTGGAAATACTTTAGGACGCTACCTGGCTACAGACTCCTCAAGAAAGGAAAGTGGGCTCTACACCTATGGCAGACTTTGTGCAGAGATAGATATTAGCAAGGGACTGCCGGATTAGACTAATCTCAAGATTGGAGATTTCCACTGCACTCAAACCTTGGATTACGATAATATAGCCTTACGTTGCCACCATTGTCATCAAACAAGGCACCTCCAGAGTACATGTACCCAGTTCCTCGATAAAAAGAAAAATCTGAAACGCAATCCCAAGTCCAAGCGTCGGAATCCTTGTGAGCCTCCCCGTCCTATGGACGATTTAGATTTCTCTAGCTTGGATGAGGAGGAATCTGAAGAAGATGTGCAGAATGATGATGATACTGTAGCAGATATGCAGAAGGATATGATTCAGATGGATGCTCCCTCGGTCGGTTCGGAAGTCCCCTCTGACCCTCAGATTTCTCAAAAACGTTCTCATCTTTCTTCGTCCTCAAATTCTGATAAGGATATTCCGCCGCCAGTGCAGAATAGTCTACAGCTTGTTATGGCTCAGCCAAACTCCTCTGGGTGGGTCAAAGTAAACAATAAAAAAGGCAAAAAATGTCGTGTGGCAGGAACTGACCCCTCGGGGTAGTTCTCTCAGCTTAGTTCTATATTTTTGTATTCTCGTGCTCTCTATAGTCCTTCCTTGACTGTCTCTATGGAGCGAGGTGGATAGCTTATCACCTGCGGCTCCCTTGCTTTTCTGCTTCGCTTACATGCAAGCTTGATTGTACTATACATTTCTTATCTTAATAGAATTAGTCTTTATTCAAAGAAAAACAAAAAAAAATATCAACTTTATTTGTTTTTTATTTTAATTACTTTAAAAGAATTTTAAAAGTTGATATAAAATTATCTTATTTCATATGGACACTGATATATATTATTTATAACTAACAATGAAATATTGTTACTATATTTCCATTGTATTGGGTTGTAATATCAACAACCAATAAAGCAAGCACAATTAGAGTGGGGCTATGTTTTATAATACTTTTAAGTAAAACTAACCAAATATGTATATTTGTTTTTTATTTTGATTATAGCCGACATTAATTTTTTTAAATAATATTTTATTTTTATTTTAAAAGGAACGTACATCACCTTTATACTGGGATGAGCTTTTGAGCTCAACCATTATAGATTCATCTTAACCACAGATTTGACAAGAGCTAAGAGAGATCATATCTCATGAGGTGCAAATCATTTTTATAATGCAAAACTTTAAAAAAATTCACCTCCACCCTCTAGGGACGTTATATATATACAAATTTTAAATTTTTAGATTGCATTTTTGAATGCATAATTGGATTCAACGCTCTAAAAATCCCTTGAATACACAAAATAAAGTAGCTTAAACATGCAATTCCAACAAATATTTGCTCCAGTCGGAATTAACCCTTAATAAAAGGGTCAAAATGTAAAATAATGATACTTGAGATGCTATAACAATAAAATTTTATTTTTTCAATTACTTTCTATAATATATTGACAATTTTATTATTATTATTATTATTATTATAAACTAGATATAATATGTAAATGGTTGACATTGAAATAACTTAATTAACATAAGCATTGACATAATTTATTTATAGATTATACTGTCTATATTAAAGTTTTTTCTATTATTTATTTTTTAAATACATTTCAATATTACATAATTTTATAGATTGAAATATTGTATTTATGATGCACATTGAATTTTCAATTGCTATTAATATTTTTCAAATGTCACATATTAATTTTAAATTAAGAATTGAATTAATTACACATCTCCCTTTTATTACTTTTATAAGGAAGGAATTAAGTCTTTTTACTTTCAATTATTCTTATATGTTTTTTTGAAAGTAGATATTAAAATAAATTAGTTTATTTTAAACAAAACATGTACAGATTTCTATTATTGAACAAACCTGGATTACAAGGCCAAAACCTTTACATATTTCAATCTTCCTTGCAAGTTTGAGATTAAACGTGAAGGCTTAATCCAAACCGTCAAGTGAGTTCCCGTATGACACAAAAATTCCAATACCTTTCCAACTAAAAACTTTCCAAAAAACCTCCAATATCTAGACACATTTACATTAAAATTTTCACTATTTTTGTTTTAATTTAGTCCGACTTTTTGTTTTTCTTGGTGAAATACTTTTTCCTGTCTTCCCAACTTGAGTCCAACACGTGTTTTCTGTAAATTCTGATGGGTCATTCTTCGACAAGTGCATGTTGTTTTTCTTGAAGTCTTTCTCATCAGCATGATCTACCCAAGAACTTGCATTTACAACATTTTTCCTTGTGGTTTCTAGAGGGGATATGTTTTGCACGAGGGTTTGTTGTTTTTCCACTTTCACTAAGTTCGAAGAATCCTCACTAACATGTGTTTTTCCTTATTGATTTTTGTTTCATCTGATATGTTTTCTTTGGCAGTATCAACTTCCATTTTATCTTCTAGTTATTTCTTATCCTAAGACTCTTCCTCTTTGTATATTGTATGGTTATCACCCTAAGTTCCTTCCCACCATTTATACCTTTAGTATTTGTTTCAATCTTTGTTTCTATAACACTTGGGGCAGTTTTTAATACATGCCCCATTTCATAGCATGCTCTACACCAGAATGAAACATTTTTGTAGTCGAGATTTTGAACCTAAGCATAATTTGGTGCTATTAAAATTATCTCAATGAGAAAACCCCTATTGAAGTCCATTCCACACAAGTTTGAGCATAAGTAGTTTATAAAAATGTCCTATATTTGGGTTTTGGAAATAAAAAATTCAAAGAGAATTCCCAATAGAGGATAACAATTGGAGATTCCAAAGATGAAAGGGTAGGTTGGGAAGAATTACTCAAATTGGAGTGACGAGGATTGATGTTCTTATAATATCAAAATTGTGAGACTGGGGTTGCATTAAGAGACTGACACTACCCTAAAACTATGGGATGAAATTGAAAATGGCCTTCTTATCCTCAATATTATCCAAAACAACAACAAAAAAGCCTTGAGCCATGGGATATATATTCAAATTATTTATTAAACAAGGTTTCCATGTCTTAGAGGTCCATTTGTGTAGATACATTAGTTATGTCCAAAATCCATTAAACCTACAAAACACACCTTTTTCCAATAAAAAAATATCATAGTTGAAAGCTTCCTCATCCAAAAGAACATTAAGGGAAGGAACTTCTTAAATTACCGAGAGACCAGATACGGGTTTCAGAATGGAACTATATGAAATCGACAAATAGATTTATTGTCTAGAAATTGTTCCTACAAAATAAATTGTCTTGATCATTAAATCACTAAGATTCACCATTGTTCAAATTCTAGTAGAGATCTGCAAACAATTCCACTCGATCTAAGCATAGATCATCTAGCTAGGGAAAAACCCTAGTTTCCTCAAGGGATTCCAGAGCTATGCCCATCTCGATATTAAAATAAATTAGTTAACATGGATATAATAATGGTTTATTTACATATCCAATTTAAATATGAAAATATAAATAGTATCAACTTTATTTATTTTTTATTTAATTATTTTAAAATAATTTTAAAAGTTAATATAAAATTATCTTATTTCATATGGACATGGAAACATTTTATTTATAATTGAAAGTGTATTGGGTTGTAATATCAAAAACCAATCAAGCAAGCACGGTTAGAGTGGGGCTATGTTTTATAATACTTTTAAGTAAAAGAAACCAAATATGTATATTAGTTTTTTATTTTGATTATAGCTAATATTATTTTTTAATTTAAAGAATATTTTATTTTTATTTTAAAAGGGACATGTGTCAATTCCACGTTGAGCACAAGGGAATTACACATTTCCCTCATCCTAGGTTGTAGAATGAGCCTTTCGTCTCAATTACAATGACTTGCCATATCATCTATGTAAGTGGTGGGGTATAGTGAATCTACTTAGAGTGGAAAAATAATGATACCCCATATCTATATATCCAAATTATCTGGTAGATGAGAAAAATCAATCAGAACATATTAAGCAAAGAAGAAGCAACAAGGAGATAAGCACATGTAGGAAGAGATGCCTAGGTCCTGAGACCAAGGAAAGTAGTCATCGAAATGCCCCACAACTCTGATATTATACTGGAAAATATTGAATACATATAATAGTAGGCTCATGGATCTAATTTTTGATTGACACATTACCTCAATGCAGAGAGACTATTGCCTTACCCATAATTTCCATGTGTTTCGAAGAACCCACCCATTCCTTTACTATGTTCAAGACAATAGTAACATGAAAAGTTGGGAAAAGCCAAATCGGGCGTTCTTTTGATAAGTGTGACATCCATTCCATTCCCCTATTTCACTATTGATTTCCCTAAACTAGATAAAGTTGCTTACTGAACTATCCCTAAACTGCTTAACTAAATATTAAGTGAGTTGCTTACCATAACATAACTAAGAAAAGTGGACGTCTTGATTTATTATGGCACCTGAGATGAGCTAAGACAAAAGACAAAGCACCTCTTTCTATTAGTCAGATACCTTCTTTGATAGCAAGTACACAGGCACTAAACCATGACAAGAAAGATAGGATATGATGGGGTTCTTGCAGATCTATTTGATGAACACAAGGCCAAGTGTTGTGTTAGCTAGTTTAATCTATATTGTTCTCATCATGATTGTATCAGTTATTTCTTGTTGGAATTATGACTAATGTGTTGTCCTTGATGGCAACCTAATTATAATAGGATGTGTATGTGTTGTCCTTGATGGAAACCTACTTGATAGAGATGTCAACATGATGGTGGCAGTATGAGTATACTAGCTAGTTCAGATGTGACAAAGAGATTGGACAAAGGAATATCAATCCAGAGAAAAAGGAATAATGAAGCTAAAGTTTGAGGAAGTATACACAAGTTATGTGAGTCAAAGCCATGTACATATGCAGGTATGATGAAGAAAAGTCGGGTACAATTTCCGCACCATGGTATTCTAAATACCAAGGGTCTTTACCATGGTATTGGCCCATAGTAATGAGTGTGGCAATGGATATTTGATCCCATCAAAGAATACCATCGACTGGGGAAGGTAATGGGTTATTAATGAACAGTTTGATCTGAAATAGGTGTGCACCAAGGAGCATGAATGAGGTTCAAATTTGATAGATCTAAAAGTATAGTAGTGACTAATGAACATGCTTACTTGATCTTTTATGATTATAGCTAACAATGATAGATCTTTGATGGTAATGATACTCAGATATGAACATGTGATAGTAAGGATTGGGAAGTATGTTATGTGATTGCAGCAAAGGTATGCCTCAGAAATTACAGATATGTATCCTTGTTTGATTCAGAGAAGTTGTGTACATACATAGACCTTCTTCTAAGAAGTCGCGTATATATTCTGCAGTATAGATAGATATGTATGCAGGTGTCAAGCATGAAAGACACGTACATATGATAAAATTATTCATAAGAGTCAACGTATATTTGCTAGGGTTTCGCAGTATGAGTTGATGATAATGGTTGATTTGTTTGGTATGCTTGTTGTTGTCTGTCAATGACGTATTTTCATGATAATATGTGTTTGACAGTGCTAATTGAGGTGAACTAATTGTGGAATGAAATGTTGAATAATAATGATGTTGCTATGTGATTATCTACATGTGATTAAGAGATATGTGATGAGGTCAGTACATGGTTCACTGAATATTTCAAAATGATAGTGATTCGGATGTAGTTGTCAGTATTTTGATATTTGTACACGGGTATTCTTCAGAAGAAGCATCTACATATGCGGATATGCTTTAGAATAGCAGCGTATATATTCTGGCATATTGTTTATCGGGGTTTACAGTGGAAGCAGTTGGTTTCAGTAATGGATAACAATGTATGGCTTGGCATATTGATTGACAGTGTATTGATATGTTCTGCTTTAGCTTGATCTAGTTGCATTGGTTGCAATAGTTTCATTGATTGATATGTTGTTTCAATGTTTCAATGATTGTTTTAGTAATGCAATGATTCAAATTAAGGGTTCAATGTTTTGATATCTATACACGGGTATGATTCAGGAGAAGTGCGTACATACACAAGTATGATTAAGAACAGTAGAAGATATAATCTGACATATGATTAATATGGGTTTGTAGTGACAGGATCTGGCTTCTATGATGACCAATATTTGGTCTACTATTATGATGAATGGGTATACAATGAAATGAGTTGATTTGGTTGTTTGATCTAGTTTCATTGCTTGATTGAGACTCAATGATTGATTTGGTGATTCAGTTGGTTAAGTGATTAAGTGATTTGATATATTTTTTGGTTTCAGTATTTGGTTTTGGGCTTAAATGATGATAATGGGTCCAGTCTGAAAATATGATGAAAAGTGGCCTACAGGTTTCGACAATTTGAGTCAGGTGGATCCAATATGAAATATCATGAAGTGTGGTCCATAAAGGTGCCGAGGGTTGGAGCCTGAAGTGAGGGAGTCGAATCTTCCTTCCAATGGTAGTTGGTAAATCAAATCAAGGGTTAGAATCTCCCTTCCGATGGGTTTCAGTAAACGAGATCAAGGGGTTGGGCCTCCCTTCAAAGTGGGTGTTGGAGAATGAGAGGAGGTTATAGCCTTATGCAGGTGGGAACTTGTGTGCTAGTATGAGTCTACGCCAGTACAACATTATAAGATATTTTCTTTATAAAAAAATATAAATACATAGACGACAACAACAATGGTTTTCTCCCACATTGGGTTTCCATCTAAAAAATCTTGGTGTTCATGTGTGTTGATGTGTTGCTTACGTGTGATGGTTTATTCTGTTCTTATTTCCCATGGTTAGTGCTTAATTAATGTCTAATGAAGTACTCATGCACTGGTTCAAGTTCAACAGATGATGAATTAAATGAACAGATAGTTAACTGGATATATGCGGCTTGTCTTCATAATAGTCACATACATACGTTGGTTTACTTCATTACAATTGCATACATAAATATGAATAAGAAATTGAAATAATTAAATGAGTTTTAAACTATTGATTCACCCCCCCCCCCCCCAAAGTATTTTTAACAAAAATTGGGATCAGAGCAAGTCCTTCAAAAGAAGCTTGATCGCTTGAAGGAGATTCATCAAGATGATGAGAAAGAAGAAGATAGCTCAAAGGAAGGATTCAAAAAAATGTGACATTGTACATCAGACACAGTGATAGTTACAGATGTCAACAAATATTAAGTTTTTCTAACACCCCTCTTTCTATTGATCAAGAATGAAGAAGACAGTAAAAAAAACTATTAGGTATGGCTTTTGTTCTAGTTGTGATCCATTTTATTATCTATGTAATAGTGATGATAGTGAAGATGATAGTGAATTAACTGAACTTGCACTCATGGGTAAAATTGAAATTAAGCATTCTAAAAGGAAAACAAATTAAAAAATGATGATCCTAGAAGCAGAAGAACAAGGCAAGTTAGAAACAATGGACAATGAAGGTGTGCCTAAGTTAAGAAATGATAATTATCAAGAATGGAAAGAAAAGATGAATTCTAATCTAATGAACCTTGATGTTTGGTATCTAGTATGCAATGGCTACACCAAATTTCCTCCATCATATGAGGAAGTGCAAAAGAATAGTAAGGCATTGAGTGACATCTTTTATAACATACCTGATTCAACATTTAATAAGGTTATGCATTACACAACTGCAAAAAAAGTGTGGGATAAGCTACAGGAAATTCATGAAGAAATCCCAAAAGAAGAATTCTCATCAACGGAACTACCAGGTAATCCTATCTCTAAAAATGTGTCAAAAAATGAGCATGATGAAAAAACAACATTTATTATGTCAGATGGAGTTATTGATTCAGAAGAAGATGGGTTAGAATAAATTTTTTATCTTAGAAGAAAAAATGATCTCTTTTTGAAAAATATTGTTAATATTAAAAATAAGTTGCAGGTATATGATAACAAGGATCATATTAAATCAGTAAATTTTGTTGTAGAATCTAAACAATTTTGTGAAGGTCTTAAAGCTAAGATCATCTCTCTAAGAGAAGATCTTGAAAAATCAGATAAGAGGAATGAAGAACTACTTGAAGCATTTGAAGAACAAGAAAATGGGTCGAAAGAAGAGATTCTAAAATTAAAGGATAAAGTGGAATAAGGAAGAAAGGTTGAAGAAGTTATGACAATGCAGTATCTAGAAAAGGAAAAGCAATATCAAAGAATGGAGTTTGAGGTAAACATTTTAAAAGGTAAATTAGAAGAAAAAGATAAGCATTTGATATTTAAAGATAGTACTAAGATTTTGGATAATATTCTTAGTAGTCAAAGGTCTCCCACCATTAAATTTGGTCTTGGTTTTCATGAAACTATTGAAGGATAATCTAGTTCACAAGGTAATGCAAGGAATTTAAAGGGTAACAATGGAAAAACTGAAATGCTTAATAAATATATAAGAAGTCAACCTAATAAACAACCAAGGAAAGTGAATCTTCAAAGAAAATCATTTACTCCTAACTATAGAAGTGTTAATCGATTCTCTCCTCTAGTCAATAATGTTGAATGCTTTATATGTCATAATTATGGACATGTTGGAGCCAATTTCAGAAGCATATTATTTCAATCAAGGAGTCATCTCACAAGAAGTACATCAGCTCCGAGTTACTCAGGTTTCTTCAAGGGATATTGTTTTACTTGTAACATATTTGGTCACAAAGCTATTGATTGCAATAGAAGGAATATGAAATAGACATATTATGATTCTTATACTCCCTTCTCTGGTTATATAAGATGTTATGCTTGTAACAAGGTTGGGCATGTAGCAAAAGAATGCAGGAACAAATTAATGAATCACCAAATACAACATGGAAAGAAATAAGATAATGTCAAAAGACCTAAGAAAGATGAATCCACCAACATTTATCATAATGAGCAAAAGAAGAACAAATAAGGTGTGGTGTTGCTCTCTGCTTGTTTGAAGTTGAAGATGAATGGTACATAGATAGCGGATGTTCTCATCACATGACTGGAGATAAAATTAAGATGGAGTATCTTAGGAAAAACCAAAATGGTAAGGTTATTCTTTCAAATAGTGCTCCAAAAAAAGTTCTAGGAAAAGGTAGGAACATAATTAATAAACATAGAAGAGAATCTGATACTTTATTAGTCCAAGGGACAAAGAATAATATTCTAAGTGTAGGTCAAATAGAGGATAAAGGAAATAAAATTGTGTTTACGTCAACCAAATGCAAGGTTATGGATGAAGAAACTAGAAAAGTCATAACAAGAGGATACAGAAATCCAGACAAATTATACGTGTTTAAAGAACTAAATTCTCACAAAGATGAGGAGGATTTAGACTCAGAGTAAAAGAAGATGATTTCTACTGCAGTATATTGTTCTTAAAAGAATATTGATCATAGTGACTTCAGAAGTGTTGTGAGGTACATGGCCTCATGAGAACAGAAGATGATTACCAGGTCCTCAGGATCAATGATGTATAATCTCAAGGGGAGAAATACATGATGATTCCCATGGTTGTTTTGATATTCAGGTTTCTTATATTACTGACAGTGCATCTAATGTAGTAATAGGTATAGACAGTACATGCATAGGTGGATATGTTGTTATGGAAATTCAACATTTTACTTTCTATACACGGTTATTATGAAGGACAGACGCGTATATACATGAGTTGTAGTCTAGACAGACACGTATGTTTCTCTATGATGAATAGACAGTGGGACAGACCCAGGGAAAGGCTCTGATATGCTTCAGATAGTTTATTATTTGGTCTTTTTGTTCTGATATTGATTAGTTATAGTCTATTGATATTCATATGTTACTTAGAAGTGGTAATGGATTATGATGGTTTATGAGTTGCTGCAATATGATATTAATGCTTTGAAGGATTCACTGATTGATAAATTTGCTTTGATGACTTTACTGATGGAAGAGCTGGATGAGATCAGACCTGACAGTAAATTGTTGGCATAGCTTCAGGGGGAGAATTTTCTATGCTTCTAATAGTGCATTTTTGGCATAATGATTTCTTTAGCATTCCTTGTTCTATAATGTTGATCATGAAAATTATATAGCATTGGTGATGTTGTCGGAGACACATATGTTGCTGAAGTGTTGAATATATTGCTTAAGTTGCACTTAGTGAAGTTGATCCCACATAATACACTTGATGTAGAAGATGTGCGTGCTATAGTTCACATTTATATATTGTTGTCATTTTTTATGCATGAGTTGTTGATATGGATGATGCTTATATATATTGTTTGAGCCACATATTATGATGTTGTTGATCAGATTTGTGATGATTGAAGATTCTCTCGATCATGTATGTATATGGTATATTGTTTGAATGAGATCAAGGAGATGGGTTACTAACAAAGTTTGATAGATGATGGTGAGTTCATGGTTTTCTATTGATGACTTCTCTCATTGATGAGAAGCTATATACATACTACTATCTCTATGTCATGGGATATCATTGATGGGTGAATTACAAATAAGGATCTTATGGATGATTACTTGAGTTGCATATTGATGAAGTTGTAGTACACTTGATTGATATTAAAGGTTCTCCTTATCTTTGATAGATGCATATGATGAATCTATGGTCCAAGAGAATGATATTACTTATTACATGGAGACAAGATTATGGCTATTGATAAATTGTTGCTGCCACTGCTTGGTGACGCTTGAAAGCATTTCATACTTGGTCACATGGCGATGCTAATAAATTTTGATGCTACATTTTCCTATCTTACTTTATGATGATAGGCTTGGTTCTCACATATGTTGATTGATGCATGGAAATATATTTTGTTGTGCTACAAAAGATCCATATGCCTTTGATGAACATGGCTTAAGTCTCTTCCTACTAAGGGAAAGAGAAAGTTGACCTTGATGAGGTCAAGAGGATGAGTTGATAACAGATCTCTACGAAAAATCTTATGTTGTTGATGTCGCATACTAGGTCACAGGTTGATGATATTAAAGCTACATTGTCTTATCTTGTAAATTGATGATGAAAATGTGCATGTTGCTTTTGACATATGCTTATGGTGCAGATCCTATATGGTGTATGATGGTTGATGATGACTATCATGGTCTCATTGAGGTATTTGGTCTTGGTTATAAATGTCATGTCTATCTCTTGATGTAAAGGTCATGTAAATACCTATGTTATAAATCATTGTAACATTCATTCATGTATGGACTATTGTGGTCAAGTCATATAATCCCATAATTTTGGGCACGTGATGTAATAATGAGTCAAATATGTAACCCCACTATGTTGGGTGATCAATGTAAGCATGATTCATTGGTGATATGAGAGTTATAGAGTCGTGTGGTTCTTTGTATATATTGAGAAAATTCACCATGTGATCAGGGGATAATGGTTAGTATTTAGTATTCATATTCAACAGGTCAGATCTACAATGCTCATGTCAAAAAAGGGGAGAAAATCCTTACTTCAGCATTGGTCAGCCATTTCCCTTGATGTCAAAGGGGGAGAGAATCTTGGTGTTTGGGAATGCTTGGCAACTTGGGAGAGAAGCTTGGTATATCTATAGATGTGTTTACAAGTATCTACAGGTGGTGGTGACCAAACACCAAATTGGTTGCCATCAAGTCCAAAAAGGGAGATTGTTGGCATTATGACTAATGTGTTGTCCTTAATGGAAACCTACTTATAGAAATATGTGTATGTGTTTTCCTTGATGGAAATCTACTTGATAAAGATATCAACATGATGGTAGTAGGATGAGTATACCAGTTAGTTCAGATGTGACAGAGAGATTGGAAAAAGGAATATTAGTCCAGAGACAAAGGAATGATGAGGGTAAAGTTTGAGGAAGTATACGCAAGTTATGTGAATCAAATCCACATACATACGCGGTATGATGAAAAAAATTCACGTATAGTTCCGCACCATGGTATTCTAAATACTAGGGGTCTTTACCATGGTATTGTCCATAGTAATGAGCGTGACAACGGATATTTTATCCCATCAAAGAATACCTTCGACATTACTAAGGGATTAGCCTAAGGTATTGGCTAAGGTCTAAGCTATAAAAGGAGATGCAGATCAAAGTGTTTCGTGGGGCAAGTAATGGGTTATTGATAAACAGTTTGATTTGAAATAGGTGTGCACCAAGGAGCATGAAGGAGGTTCAGATTTGATATATTTGAAAGTATAGTAGTGACTAATGAACATGCTTATTTGATATTTTATGGTTATGACTAACAAGGATAGATCTGTGATGGTATTGATATTTTGATATGAACATGTGATAATAAGGATTGTGAAGTATGTTTTGTGATTGCAGTAAAGGTATTCCTGAGAAATTAGATATCTATACACTAGTTTGATTCAGAGAAGTCGCATACATACACAGACCTTATTCTGGTAATTCGCGTATATATTATGCAGTATGGACATATTTGTACGTGGGTGTCAAGCATGAAAGGTGTGTATGCAGAAGTTATTCATAAGAGTCACATATATCTACTAGGGTTTTGCAATATGGGCTGATCATAATGGTTGAATTGTTTTACTATGCTTTTTGTTTTCTGCCAATGAAGTATTTTCATGATAATCTATGTTTTACAATATTGATTGAGGTGAACTAATTTTGGAATGAAATGTTGAATAGTAATGATGTTAATATGTGATGATATTTATGTGATTTAGAGATCTGTGATGAGGTGAGTATGTGGTTCAGTGAATATTTTAGTATGACAGTGATTCAGATTTAGTTGTTAGTATTCTGTGATCTCTAAGCGATATTCTTGAGAAGAAGCGTGTATATGCAGATATGCTTCAGAAAAATAGCGTATATATTTTGACATATCATTTATCAGGGTTTGTAGTAGCAGCAGTTGGTTTCAGTAATGGATAATAGTGTATGGCTTGGTATATTGATGAGTGACAATGTATTGATATGTTATGGTTTAGTTTGATCTACTTTCATTGGTTGCAATAGTTTCAGTGATTGATTTTTTTATTCAATGATTTAGTAATTGTTTCAATAGTGCAGTGATTCAAATTAAGGGTAACGTGCTTTGAGATATATACATGAGTATGCTTCAAGAGAAGCATGTACATACACAAGTATGATTGAGAACAGTAGCATATATACTCTGACATATGATTAATCAGGGTTTGCAGTGACAAGATCTAGTTTTGATGATGAATAGTATGTGGTATGTTATTCTGATTAAATGAGTATACAGTGAAATGATTTGATTTAGTTGTTTGATCTAGTTGTATTGCTTGATTGTGACTCAATGCTTGATTTGGTCATCCATTTAGTTCATTGATTAAGTGATTTGATACATTGTTTGGTTTCAGTATTTGTTATTAGGCTTAAATGATGGTAGTGGGTCCAGTCTGAAAATATGATGAAAAGTTGCCTACAGGTTTTGATGATTTGAGTCAAGTGGATCCAGTATGAAAAATTATAAAATGTGGTCCACAGAGTTGTTGAGGGTTGGAGCCTGAAGTGAGGGATTCAAATCTTCCTTCTAATGGTATTTGGTAAATCAAATCATGGGGTAGAAGCTCCCTTCTAGTGGGTTCCAGTAAATGAGATCAGGGGGTTGGACCTCCCTTCCAGTGAGTGTTGGAGAAAGAGAGGAGCTTGTATCCTTCTGTGGGTGGATACTTGCATCTTGGTATGAGTCTATGCCAGTACAAGATTGTAATATGTTTTATTTATAATAAAAGGTAAAGACAGAGATGAAAGTAGCGGTGGTTTTCTCCCACATTGGATTTCCACCTTAAAAATCATGGTGTTCATGTGTGTTGATGTGTTTCTTATTTGTGATGGTTTATTCTATTCTTACTTCTCATGGTTACTGCTTAATTAATGTCTAATGAAGTACTGATGCACTATTCAAGTTAAACATATGATGAATTAAATTAAAAGTTAGTTAACTGGATATACGTGTCTTATATTCATAATAGTTGCGTACATACGTCGATTTACTTCATTACAGTCACATATAGAAATATGAATAAGAAATTGAAATATTTAAGTGAGTTTTAAAATATTGATTCAACCCCCCCGCCTTAGTATTTTTCCCAACATTTCTTTGTTGGTTACCAACATTAATACTATACATATAACTTGATTTGGATCTTAAATTTTGGTATACGTTTATCTTTCAACGTGTATGTTTGTAGTGTATTCTCAAGTCTTATTAATTCACACTGTTAGGACTTTATTTTATTCTTGTTTTGTTTTATATTCAATCCACCTGACATTGCATTGTAATTGCATTTCATCGTAACCTTACCATGCTCTGACATGAGCTTAGCGTCAAGGTTTAGTGTTGTGCTCATTTTCGTTTCATTTGTATTATGTTGTGGCTTGGAGAGCATCGGTGGGTGTCACAATCAGGGAAGCCATGAGAATCAAACAGTTTGTTCTCTGATCATAAGGTAGTGAGTGTGATGGAATTATGGGCTTTCGATGCATTGGGATATAATAGTAGGCTCATTGATCCACATTTTGGTTGACACAATCTTTTTTGGACATGTTACCTCAATGCAGAGAGATTGTTTCCTTACCCATAATTTCCATGTGTTCCAGAGAACCCACCCATGCCTTCACTATTTTCAAACCACTAGTGACTTAAAAAGTTGGGAAAAGTCAAATTGGATGGCTCCACTCCACTCGTATAGCATCCAAAGTATAGTCGCCTTAGTCTAAGATAGGGAAAAACCTCTATATAATATCATTGGCAAGGGCCTAGGAAGCATCCAAGCAAGTAGTAAAGTTAGAAGTGAAGAAAAAGGAAACTTAAGCATTATAGCATATCTTACAGTTGAAAATATAATCGTAGCATTTTGACCAATTATAGCTTGTGTATGATGTGAGTGACAACCATTGATCTTGTCAGTTCAAGACTATTACATCACATCGGGTAACAATATGTTTGTTAACATGTATGCACATTCCTACTTGATTCATATCATTGGATCCGATGAATGGTCGTTGTCGAATCCCATCGGCTTGTAACGTTTTTTTAACTGGCATGCATTTTTGCACCCAATGAAAAAGATAGCCTTTGAATCTAACAACGTGAACTATTGAATTTGACCAGATTATTTTAATTTGCAACTTTCTGGGGTAGTTGCCTATGCAATGGTGCATGGGTTATTTAAAGAACAAGTGATAAGGGGATAATGATTAAGCGCCTCGAGGCCTGGTTCTGGGGAAAAGATCGGTCTAGATCCCATCCATGGTTTTTTTGTTGATCATACTTTACATATTCCACTAATCTGACATTTACATAATTTAGGGATTTATTGCATAAACCATTTACAAGTCACATCTAGCCCTTCCTTCTTACAACATGTGTCGATTAGCTCATGATATATTAGGTTATATGGAACATTGACAACGACTTGGGACATGTATGTGCATAATCTGTATATGGTTGGGATATTTTTAAGTGAAGAAGAGGATAACTTGGGACAAGTTTCAGTTGAGGAAGCATATTTTCATATCACACATGCACCTCCACATTTGATGACTAAAAGATGGTTTACAAATATTTGGATTTGGAACATTCCACTAAAGCTCAAATGCTTTGGCTGGTTGGCTTGGCATAACAAGATATTGACTTGGGATAATTTATGTCAGAGGGGATTCATCAGTCTTGGTAGATGCATCTTATGTAGAACAGAACTGGAGGATTTGGTTCACCTTTTTTTTAAATCTTCATTCGTAGATTCTATTTGGTATGGTTTGTTTCATATGTTAAACATATATGCAAACTGGAATTCTTCTTCTTTGGAATTATGCTTGTAGGATTGAATGACTAATTATAAATAATTTTGTACTTAGTCTCTATATATCACCTGGGGTATTTGGAGATGTCGAAATACATTAATATTTGAGGGACATGCTATGAATATTAATTACATTTGCATAAAAATTGTTGCTTATTTGAGTGAAACTGGGGTTGTTTTTTACAAGGGCCCCCTAAGGCACTTTCATCCTAAGAATATTTGTGACAGTCATCTAGTGGGGTATTTTGATGGAGCGGCCAAAAATAATATATGCAGTTGTAGTTAGTACATTGTTATTGGGCCCTATTTTCATTATCATTTTTGTTGGCATGGGGGTGAAGTTTCCAACACTCGTGCGTAGATTATTGCATTATGGGGATTGTTATACTCTGCTAAGTGGTTATCTAAAGAGACTTTGGAGGTATTTGGAGATTCTAAGGTGATTATTTAGTGGGTTACAAAGAGGTCTACCTTCAATCACCCATTGCAAATAAATTGGTTACAAAGAATTAGGAGGATGGCTTACAAAGTGGTCTACCTTCAATCATCCATTGCAGATAAATTAGTTACAAAGAATTTGGAGAATGACTACACTTTTTCAAGGAGTGAACTTCACTCATAAATAGGGAGCAGAATGCCATTGTGGATGCGTTTTCCAAAATGAGACACAACTATATACCTAGAGAGATTATGTACACGACTTTTGTAAACAATATATTTCACGGATGAGGAAAAATACACTAATACGCTTCACATAAGCTAATACTTTTATGATGTGGATGTATTATTTTCTAATTAGTTACTTATGATGGTTTTCTTTTTGTTTAGACTAGAGACAAATCTAGACATATGTTATCTTATATATATGTGAAGACTCATAGCTAGAAATCTTTTTCTACCTAATGGGAAAATTATTGGCACTAGTTGAGTATAAGGCTATTAGTTGGATCACTCGATGGAACACAGATGTATTGGTGTAGTCCAAGGGCCCAGATAGAGGAAGTCGTTCCTCGTTTACGTAAGGGACCTTGCCCCTCGTCAGTCATGAATTTGTGTCGATGTCATGAAAGTTTCCTTGTAGTCATTGAAATTCCATCATAACAATTATGACAAAGAGTATAAAAAGCAACTAACAACATTATATATTTTAAAATTATTTTCTAATGTCTAACAAATACTGAAATTAAATCGCTCTTCATAAAAGTATTATATCATATAAATACTTTGACGAGTAGAAAATAAAAAATTTAATTTAAAAAAAATTAATTTTTTTTTAATCTAAAAATAAATAAATTAATAAATCTTTTCCAAAAACTTTGATTAAAATAAACTAATATACAATCAAAAACTTAAAAAAGGGCTAAAATCATAATCCCTGACAAAGATAGTGACTAATAAAATTGTGTAACTATTTAACCCACTAGGTGGAATTTCAACTTCAACTTTTAATTAAAGAGTGAATCGGATGGGTATCGATATTGGATAACGAATTATTTACTAGATAAATATTTATTGAATGTGAGTGGTGTAATTTAGTTAATACGCAAAGAAATATATGTATATATGCAACAAACATGTGCTATTTTTAGATTTTACAAATACGTAAATAGGTATGAGTCTGTTATCACTTAGGTTGTCCCTTGGCTCCTTAAGGGATACGGCCGAGGTAACCACAAACCAATCTTTGGGCTGCAGGTCCTAGCCTACCTGCAGTCAGAGAGGGCTCTCTCTTTAAAATTTAGCTTTGTTTTGGGTTGATTTTAGGCTAGTTATGGTGTACATGGGTTTTGTTTTGATTTTGGTGGGAAGGATGATGTTTTCAAGCAGAGTTGGAATGCATAGAGTGAGAAGTTCAAACCATTGGGCATGGAGTCATGGATTAGGGCTTGTTGTTGCATTTTCTTGGTCGCAAGAGGAATACAGAGTAGGATAGCTACACATAGAATAATATCAAGCTAGAATAAAGATGGAATGAAGGTCAGAGATGAAAGGAAACTAAGAATCTTTCATTAGCTAAGAGAGAGGGAAGGTGGATGAAAGTTTGTCTAGGAGCAGTCAAAAATTCCTAAATAACAGTCATATGCGAAAGAAACAGGGTAAACATGATCATTTAAGTATGCATATTCATAACCATTTCTGAAGAAAACATATAGAAATAACAAGAACTGAGCATTGGGTGCAGTCAAGAAAAACCTAAGCTATTCTTTTTTCTTGCTATTTAGATGGTAACACAATGGTGGCGTAAACATATGTAAACTGTAAACAGAGTTAGGAAGACACTTATTGAGCCATGTAGTAGCACAGGAATTCCACAGTCACTCTTTGGCCATTAAATAACACAACAGTCAGTCCTTCATCCAAAGCATTCCAACAGTCTTTAATTATAGATCTCTCAGAATATACAGCGCAAGTCTCGAATGAGGATTATCAACCAACCAACCCTTTAAACAATGAATTAGGGTGGTTTATATAGAGAAAATATCCAAAAATATCTATTACAGCAGATCTTAAACAGATCTGAGGGAAATGAGTTTTCTAACCTAATCTTGTCCTGAAATTAATGCAAGAAGATATTTATTTGAGCTGCGTTGGAGGCAGCTGCATCAAAATGAGTTAATATGGTGTCCTTGGTGGCTCGGTGCAGTGAGGCGTTTCTGCTGCTTTTAGGTGGCTTTAATGTGCACTAATCCCAATCCGATAAGCTTTGAATGGCCTTTACTGCTTCTTTGACTTGGATGGAGGCCTTTAATGTTCACCTGCTTTGGTATTGTCGATCTGATACTCTTTGCCACTTCACTAATACTCTTTAATTGAATCTGGGCTTCATCTTTCCTCTGATACTCTTGAAACTGTCAAATCGCCCCTTTTCTGCCCTTTCAAGGAAAAAATAGCTGCTGCAAATGCTTTTCGTGGCTTCTAGAATGCTATCAGTGCTGGCCGATTGAATATGAACATACATGAAGAAATTATGTTGCCTCCCGCGAATTTTTGGGTTTTGCAGGTAGTCGATTTCCAAAGCTATTTGACATTGTCAGGTTTTCCCTATGAGTTATATTTGTCTGAGCTACTGTCCACGAGTCTAAGTTGGCGGTAAGGCGCCGGTAGAGAGCTGCGAAAGTGACGGACTGCTGTGTTTTGCTTTCCTGGTGCGCAACAACTTTGTCTCTCCTCTGTTCAGGTGCTTACTTATACTAATCTCAAAGGCTGGTTATATGAATGAGTTTACTTCTCAGAAACCCGAAGACAAAAAGATAGCTCATAAGAATAGATGGTCTTTCCTCAATAAATTCTTGAATAGATCTATTACGATGAAGGGCTATTGGTACAAGAATTTGAACCTCGGCCTAATTGGACATTGCCAGAGATAGAAGTTGATAAGCTTTATAAGATTCCTGCTTTTCAATTCCACGCTGCTCAGCTTTTCAGATTTACTTCTGTAAATATTCCCATTTCTACTGGACAGTCAGTTTACCAAATTCCTTTAATCAAGAGAGATGACATACAATGGGGATTAGAGAATGGTTATAAATATGTCCATATAGGAATGATTTAGTGCGACATCAATCCTCTAGTCCAACCTGGCTTGAATACTTCGTGTTTGACTTGTGTATTAGATACCAGGATGAATAACTTTCATGATGCTTTGCTAGGAGGATTCCAGGGTCCTCCCAATAATGGCCCTGTTTGGTCTTCTGTCATTCCTCACTATCAAGTTTCTTTAACTGACCCATATATTAATGATTTCCTCAATGCTTACATACAATTTTATGGTTTTGATGTTGCTCCCCAATCTCAAATTTCTCAACTGCATGCATCCATTTGCCTACGGTTTGTCTCTACTTCTATGCCTACACTCAATTCTAGGTTGAAAGGCAGAGCTTTGAAAGAAGGAGTAATTGTTGGCCCTGGAAATACTACTCCACTACAAATTGGTGTTTGTGAATGTACTTTGCCCGATGAGTGGAATAATAATTATGTTCCATTGTCACAAAAATACCCTCAGCTTAATACTCTAAAGACACCTCAGCACTTGTCTTTGAATCAACATCCTAATGGTACATATGGATTAAGGCTTAGTTCTCCCACACTTACTCGTTCCATGTCTGCTGTCAATGAAACTCCCATCTTAACAGGTAAGGATCCTAAATCCTCTTCCTACCTCTCTAAGCCCAGAAACATGCCAGCTATCCCAAGAAGGATGACCCAAAGGTCCCAATCTCATAAATCTACCGATTGCCAATTTTGTGTCCCGTCTACTTCCTTTCAGATTGAAGAATCTCATTCTCCTAAAAATGATTCTCAAGTCTTCATTCCTGACATTAAAAGTTTTTCTCTTCCAAGAGCTTAGTCTAAGATATCTGCAAAAATAAGTGATAGACATTTAGAACCTGGAAATACTAGAAGGACATTTAGCAGTGGAACAAAGAAAGCATATTTTTAATGGTTATCTATGAAAGATATGTCTGATTCAGATCAAACAGAATCAGCAAAGTTACACAACTATACAAACTATCAAATTGTTTGTATGTTGCAAAATATTGATGATATAGCCAGAGATGTTTTAGAGGTCAAAGATCATATTAAGAAGTTGCATTCTGGTTACAATGAAATTTTGGGCACACAAAATGAACATACCCAACAATTGAATGACATCAATTCTAATATGGGTATTATTGCCAAATCTCTTGGTCATTTACGTGATGCTCTTCTGGTCCCTACTTCTCCTCCAAATTACAGAGAATTAGACCTGTCAAGTTCCAAATTAGCATTCACTTGTTCTGAGCCTGAGTCCTCCCATAAAAGTATTCTTTTTAAAGGGGTAGAGAATATTGGTAAGCTTCAGATTGAAAGAATTCAGAAAGGAATAGATTTAGCCAAGGAGAAAACATAATTAATGAGAAATCGGCTAGACGAATTTCCTTCTCTTGATAGTCTGAGACTACCAAAATAGTATGTTAGTCTCAAAAGTTTGATTGAAAATGGCCAACCATCTGCTCCAAAAGAAATATTAGCCATGTCTAGTGAGTCAAGTTTTAAGAGAGATAGACATGAGCCTTATTTATTTTCACACAAAGGAAGGAAAGACCAAGAGGACTCTACTGCTCATGAAGCTTCTGCTTCTAGCCCTTTTGGTAAATATTCATAAAGATTACAGACCACCTCCACAAACTTAGATAATCCCTCAGGAAAGGGATATGGTAATATTGTGCTAGTGAATATTGATTTCTTAAGTAATGAAGAAGTGATTAATGTTCTACATAATATTCATGCTTGGGCATTACAAAGGAAAGCTGAAACTAAGGCAAGTTGGTCTGATATTCTTACCCAGATTGTTTGGTCTTTCACTAGTATTGCAAAAATGTGGTGGGATAAATTGTCTGATAGAGATATGACACAGATTGTTGAAAACGAAGATGATCCCTTGAAAGCCTTGTTTGATGCTTTGAAACATGAGTTTGTGGGAAGTGTGCCAGAAGATTCAGCTCATCATGCCCAGTTATTCTTATCTCAGAAACTATGTGATATTGATTATCTACAAGAATATTTCTGCACTATGTAAAAATTGCTTTATCAAGCTCATGACTCTCATAATGTTGCATATCTGAGATATTATATAGCCTCTATGCCAGGAAAAATCCCAAACCTGATAAACCAGTACATAGAGACTAATAAGATCAATATTGAAAATTGGTCTTTTGCAGTTGTCCATCAAATGATAGTCTCTATACTTCAAAAGGAATGTGTTGCGGAAAAGGCTAAAAAGAATTTCAAGAAGCAGATGCATTTTAGCACCAAGTTATGAAATTCTTTTCCTGAAGAATATAATTTTTGTTGCCAGTCAAAATCCAAGAGAAAATCATTGAAGAAATCTAAAGCCACTTTTTCATGTAAGACTGAGAAGTATTTTCCCAAGAAAAATAAATATTATCCTTCCAGGAAAACTTTCAACAAAAGAAGAGTAGTGTTTAGGAAGAGGTCAAAACCTTCAAAGAAAGTTACTTGCTTTATTTGTGGGAAAGAAGGTCACTATGCAAATGACTGTAGAGAGAAGAAAGATAAGAAACAAATGAAAATTATGGATATTTTCTCTACAATTCATGATCCGAAAGAATGGGATCTTATATCTCATTCTGAAGGTGAATATTTTGAGGTTTCTAGTTCCTCTTCATCTGATGTTGAAGAAGATATTCCTAATATAAGAAGAATAGATCTGGATGACAATTCCTATGATTCAGAAGAAACTTTTATTCCCGGCATAAAAATGTTTTACAGTTCTTCTGACAATTTGTAGATGAAGATTGCAACATTCAAAGCTGAATTGGCTCAACATGATCCAGTCCAGTTCAATGCAAGAAGGAGATTGGCAGAAAAACTTGAAAGCCTAGAGAAACATCTACCTTCTAGGAAGAGGAATAAAGAAAAATTCACATATGAAGAGTTAATAGAAAAATAATTTGATTCCCTGTTCATGCCACTCCAGACAAAATAAAATTCATCATCAGATTCAGGTATGGATAAAATCAGTTCTTTAAAGAACAGAATAGGACAATTAGAATCCTCAATTCATCATACTAGATCAGAGATGATTCAGTTATCATCCAAGCTCCAAATGCTTATCTCAGATTATGATGATTGTAATTCCAAATTATCCAGTTTGTTGCTTAAGAATGTTTCAGAAGAATTCCCTCAAAAAGATGCCAGTATAGAAGAAGTCAAAGTAATGGGAATTGGAGATAGAGTGGTAATTCCTATAAAAATCAAACTGCCAAAAATAAAAGAATACACTCTTGATGCTCAAATTGATTCTGGAGCCATGAGTAGTTGCTGCAAGTATGGTGCAATTCCTTCCTATTATTGGCAGCCGACTAAATTGCAGTTTCGAGCTATTACAAAAGATGTGATGGAAATCAATCACATAGCTCCTGGTTTTCCAATTTTCTTGAATAATGTCCAGGTAAAAGTTACATTGTACAGTCTCCATACAGGTTCTGACTTTCTTCTAGGACAAGATTTTTTGAATGATCTATTGCCTGTCACTTTTGGTAAAGGCACAGTCACCTTCACAACTCCTGAAGGACCAGTCAGCTTGCCCTCTTCTAGTGATTATCAAATAAGAGTACAACCGACAGACCAAGATTTAGTCCACCACAGTCTCCAAGATCTAACCAAGATTAACAGAATTGTCAAGAATGCAGAACTCCATGGTCCTAAGACTTTGGAGAAAATATCAGACAAGCTCCGGAAAGATTGCACTGCCTCTAGGCCTGATGCATTCTGGACCCGAGAAAAGTATTTTTTGGGCCTTCCTTATAAAGAGAATTATGTTCCAAAGCCACAGAAAGCCAGTGCTAATCATATGAGCCCCTCAGAGCAAGACTTATGTCGACAAGAGATAGCACAATTATTAAAACAGAAACTGATAGAGCCTTGTAAAAGCCCTTGGGCTTGTCCTGCATTCTATGTGAATAAACACAGTGAGCAGAAAAGAGGTAAGAAGCGGCTAGTCATCAACTATAAAGCTCTGAATGATGCCTTGTTACCAATCCGCTATCCTTTGCCTAACAAAGAGCTATTACTTGCCAAAATTGCTAATGCCAATGTTTTCAGCAAATTTGACCTAAAAAGTGGTTTCAAGTAGATAGGCATTCTTCGTGATGATAGATACAAGACTGCTTTTACAGTCTCTCGTGGCCAATATCAATGGACTGTAATGCCTTTTAGTTTGAAAAATGCTCCATTAGAATTTCAGAAAAGGATGGAAGACATTTTCGTTGGAGAAGAGTACATAATAGTCTACATAGATGATTTGCTTGTTTTTAGCAGAGATGTAAATAGTCACAAGGTCCATTTAGAAAAGTTTTATGAGCTGGTTTATAAGCATGGTCTCGTTCTTTCAGATTCAGAAGAAAAATTTCAGATTGGTAAAGTCAGGATAGATTATTTGGGACTGCATATAGAACAAGGACATGTAAATCTGCAACCTCATGTTCTAACCCATTTATTGAAATTTCCTGATGTTATTTCAGATATTAAAACATTGCAGAGATTTCTTGGTTGCCTGAATTATATAAGACAATTTTATGAGAAACAAGCAGATGACACAAAAATTCTTCAGAAAAGATTGAAGAAGCAAGCAGTAGGATGGACAAAAGAAATGACCAATGCAGTCAGAAGCATTAAAATCAAAATCACAGATTTTCCAAAGCTTAAGCTGCCAGATACTAATCTTCCATTTATTCTTGAGACAGATGCTTCGGATCATACTTGGGCTGCAGTATTGTTGCAGAAGCATGGAAGAAAAGAACTGGTGTGTGCCTATTCCTCAGGTACATTTGATGATACTGAAAGAAAGTATCCTTCTTCACATAAGGAGATACTAGCTGTCAAGAGAGGAATAAAACGGTTTCATTTGTTCCTAAAATGTGTCAGATTCTTAGTCAGAACAGATTTGAAGCATATGAAGAGCATTTTGGCAAACAAAAGACTGCTTGAACAAGGAAGTACCAGACTATTGAGATGGGCATTATGGCTTGATGGTTTTGATTTTGACATAGTCTATAAATCTGGTGCTGAAAATTATCTTGCTGATATGCTCACAAGAGAAGGTTCACAAGAAATTAAAGAAATCAAAATGTTCAGGCCATTGCGACAGGATGAAGCATCAAGTTCAGTCCAGTCTAGAAGAGTCAGTCAAGTAATAGTCTGTAGTCAATGTCATTACCATTTCTGTTGGGATTGTTTTGTAAAAAAGTTTGAGTCATTGCCATTAAGTCTTAGGGAATTAGTTCTGCAAAAATGGTTTGAGTCTGAGGATAGCATGTGGTCATATGCTAGAGAGCTACCATATAGAGAGAGACCTTGGAGAGTTTATTATACTTTGTCCAGAGAAGTAGAGCCTTCTTATCTTGCATTCATCCAGAACACTGACTGGACTTGGCATGATTACTTTACCATTCATCAAAAAGCCAGAATACATGGGTCTGTCAAAGTCATTTTCTTTGCTATAAATATAGATAGTGTTGTCAATTGGTGGAGTCCTTGGTTCAAAATCTTTCTGGTCAAGTATATGCCGAGAGTCAATTGGATGTTAGAACATGATACTGAGTGTACTCTTAGTACTCTAAAATGGGAATTGCATATAGCCGCTCAGAATGATCATGTCATAGAATTCACATTAGTTCATCAGGATTCCTTGGTAGTTGCAAATGAATAGGACCAGTCTTTCAGTCTCCTTGTAAGTTTCCAGGGTAGGATTTCTATCGATGAACAATGTAGACCCCAAAATTTGTATTCATTCCCATTTTATTGTTGTTTCAGATAATATGATCCCCCATGGCTACATATCCCTAATGAAGTTTTCGCTCCAGAGTTAAATGGCTTAGCAGATCATGAGGAAAGAGAAAACAGTGACTGATTGCAGAAGATCACTCTAATGAAATCTTTGCATGTCACTTCAATTGATATAGAATAATTGCTTTTGGTTTCTGTGGGATTTGGTCCAGTTAAAAAATCTCCACTGTGTAAATACTTTTGTCACTTCAATAATTGCTTTTGGTTTCTGTGGGATTTGGTCCAATTAAAAAATCTCCACCGTGTAAATACTTTTGTGAAAGAGCCGATGTCCTAGATTCCGGCCAAATTTGTTTTTTGTATGTCAAGATTCGGTCCCCATATGGCTTAGCCTTTAAGGGATGAGATAACAAGTGGTTGTCCCCACTTGCCCAAATCTTTGCTTTTAGTACATTTCTTTAGTCAGTACTTGTTTCATGTACACCTCATTATTGTGCTCCTACATTTGGACTATGATATCTTGCATGATAATCTAGCTGAAAGCAGATTCTTCTGGTTTCCAGTTTCCAGTAAAAGTTATGACCGGATTACTGGTTCAAAGGCTATATATTACTGGGCCTTGCATTGTAAAATTCATTCGGAAATTTATGAAGGATTGTTCTGGTTAAGTGTTGTCGTTATATGAGTTTCATTGATATCTGAGTTTCATTCTTGTTTTCTGGTTTTGGTTCTAAGTTCTATAGCTCCCTGCTCTGCATCTGCGAGATTTATTCTTGATCTGCTTGCATCACGGAGTCATTGACTTAATATTAAGAAATGGTATCGGAGCCATCTGGTTCTTTGTTCAAAGCTATTTGACATTGTTTGGTTTTCCCTATGAGTTATATTTGTCTAAGCTACTGTCCACGAGTCTAAGTTGGTGGTAAGGCACTAGTAGAGAGCTGTGAAAGCGACGGACTGCTGTGTTTTGCTTTCCTGGTGCGCAACAACTTTGTCTCTCCTCTGTTCAGGTGCTTACTTATACTAATCTCAATGGCTGGTTATATGAATGAGTTTACTCCTCAGAAACCCGAAGACAAAAAGATAGCTCATAAGAATAGATGGTGTTTCCTCAATAAATTCTTGAATAGATCTAATGATGATGATGTTCTTTACAATGAAAGGCTATTGGTACAAGAATTTGAACCTCAGCCTAATTGGACACTGCCAGAGATAGAAGTTGATAAGCTTTATAAGATTCATGTTTTTCAATTCCGGGCTGCTCAGCTTTTCAGATTTACTTCTGTAAATATTCCCATTTCTACTGGACAGTCAGTTTACCAAATTCCTTTAATCAAGAGAGATGACATACAATGGGGATTAGAGAATGGTTATAACTATGTCCATATAGGAATGATTCAGTTCGGCATCAATCCTCTAGTCCAACTTGGCTTGAATACTTCGTGTTTGACTTGTGTATTAGATACCAGGGTGAATAACTTTCATGATGCTTTGCTAGGATGATTCCAGAGTCCTCTCAATGATGGCCCTGTTTGGTCTTCTTTCATTCCTCGCTATCAAGTCTCTTTAACTGACCCATGAAAATTGCCTCAGTTTCTCATTCCAGGCATCCTTTGTTGCAGTTTTCGCCCTTCGCGCCTTTTCGGTGATGACGTCAGCATGACATCAGTGGTGGGTCCTGGTACGGCAAGGTGATGTGGTAGGGTGACGTGGCAGTACAACCGGGTGACATGGCAGCTGACTGGTTTAACGACGTGGCACAGGACACGCTGGCGGGGTAGGGACGGAGGTAGATGTGGTGGCAGTGACACGTAGCAGTGGCGGGTTGACGCGGAGGTGACGTAGCGCTGTCGTCAGGGGAGGAGAGACAGAAGGCGGTTTGTGGTTTCATCGAACCACCTTCTACACGAGGGCGGTATGTGTCAGAGGGGCTCCGATACAATTGTGTGGAGACACGCGTCTTTGGTACGGTGGAGAAACTGCTAGCCTACCAGAGGCTAACTGTCGAACGTCAGGGCGGCTCCGAAATCGGTGAGAGCCGTTGGATCTGGGAGGGCGGATCGAACGGCTAACGGAGCGCGGAGCTAGCGGCAGGTTTATGTGCGCGGGCCCGCCCGAATATTAAAATAATTACGCACCGAAGGGGGGGTCTAAAACCTTCGAAATGCGGATTTTATGGGTTATGTGCTGGTGGTGTTTAATGTTTATTCAAACATTTAAACACTAAACCCTTAAATGATGAGCACGAGAGGGTAAAAATGATGAAATGTTATGGGTAAAGGGGTGAGGAAAGAGGTTATTAACTTAACCAAATGTTAAGTTAATTCCAGGTTAAGACACGGAAGGGCTAATGCCAAGCACCAAATGAACTCAGCATTTCCCCAAACTGATGTTATAGGGCTATAGTGCTAGGGGATGGGAATATGTACATAGGGGAGCTATTTAGTGCTTTTTAGTAAGGGGAAGGGGAAATAGATAGGGATTTACATAATAATGTTTAGAAGTTAATATGAAAATGACAAGAAAGCGCTAAGTTTAGAGATCTTAGGCTACTTAAAAGGGAAAAATGACTTATAGAGTGAATAAGAGCACTCCTAAGCAAAGCAAACCTTTACTTAGGCCAATGAGATGACAAATGATGAAACCTAAGAAATATCAAGCAGACCTTGACCTCTTTGGGGAGGTTAGTGAATGACTTGGGGAATAAGAAGAAAGGGGAGTTAGACATGCCTCCCTTGAGCTCCTCCAAATGAAAAACTGCCTCATAATTGTGGTCTGAATAGATACAACACTTGAAAACATGAAATGGATCACATAGCTTGATTCTGCAACCACAAAACTACTTATCCAGCCTACTTACCTAGCATTTTTTCTTCTTTTTGCATGGGTGCACTTAGACTTGCAGACCCTGATTTTCTTCTTTTCTTTTAACTACCCTCCTATCTAAAATCAACCCTTATTTCTTCCAAGGGCCCAGATTAAGCAGTTGGGCTCCTTCATTTCTCTACCTAGCTACTGATCTGCCAAGCTTAAGCTGTTTGGACAGATATTCATTATCTATCTTCTAAAACAATCAATTTAAACCTAGGGAAGCCAAGATTAAGTTGTTTGGCTTTCCCTTAACTGTAAAACTCTTCAAAAATGGTATGATTCTTCAAAAAATAGAACTTCTTGGAAATATAGAACCTTGCAACATGAAAAGATGACATATTTGGCATGTAAAACAGTGAATCATGAAATATGAAACCTATTGCAATAGGAGGCTAACAGTGGCTCCACTTGGGGATGGTTTTTCAGGATGAAAAGCCAAGAACAGCAGGTCAGAATGCCTTGATCTTCGATTGTTGTTGTAAACTGAAATTCTCCTTCTTCTCAATGCCTTTGACTGAATTCTTATAAGCTGATATGCAGTATCCTTTTGAGCTGAATTGCAGAAACATTATAGCTCTTCTTCTTGTCTTTTGGGTGCTTGTAAACATATTGAAATCTGCTTGAGCACTTCTTTGTAATTATTTCAAAAAACAGAGATCTGAAATAGAACTTTCTTTGATCTTTCCTTCAAAGTTTGTTGCGTTGTTCCCTCTTATTGGCCTGTTATAAGAAAAAGTGCTGAAAATACAAATATTAATGTACAGGTAGTATACAGAGCTGTGTTGCTTTCAACAAAAGGGATCATGATAGTGCTTTAGCATTCGGCCATTGACAGGGCCTTCTTCAGTTGTGCTTCCATCCAAACTGTTCAGAAAATATGTGTTGTTGCCTTGAACAGCAGAAATAATAAAGGGGCCTTTCCACAGGAAATCAAACTTGCCATGCTTTCCTTTGTCCTCTCTTCTTGAATCCCATCTTAAGACTTTGTTGCCTATGCAAAAATCTCCAGCCTTGGTTCCTTTGTCAAACATTTTCTTGAGCTTCTCTTGTAAAATTTGAGCTCTGTCGTACACTTGCTCTCTTGTTTGCTGCAAATGGATAGTTTGGTTTATTCTTCTTTGGATATCATTTGGCTCTGCCTGAATCTCTTGCAGCAATTTGGTAATAGGGATTCCCAAAGAAGAGGGGAACTTGGCCTCCATGCCATAGACTAACTCATATGGGCTCATCCCAATGGATCTCTTGGTTGAAAATCTGTCTGCCCATAGGGCATTTACAAGCTTTTTGTGCCAGTTCCTTTTGTTCTCCTCCAAGACTTTCTTAATGATGTTAATCAGACTCTTTTTGGATGATTCGGCCAAGCCATTACCTTGAGGGTAATAGGCTGTGGAGTGACCTAAGGTAATGTGGACTTTGTGGCAAAAACTAATCATTTTCTTGGACTTGAATGCAGCATCGTTATCTGTAATGATCTTTTCTGGATAGCCAAATCTGGACAAAGTGTTGGTTTCAAGGAATTGGATGATGGTGGAGTCATTAGCTTGCCTACATGGGATGGCTTCAATCCACTTGGTAAAGTAATTTGTGGCTATTAGAATCCACTTATGCTGGCCAGAAGAGGATGGATGGATTTCTCCAATGAAGTCAAGACCCCATTGTTGAAAAGGCTTCTCGGTTGAAATGGGCTTAAGGGGCAAGGGCAGAAGCTTTCTTTTGCCTTCAAAGATTTGGCATTTGTGGCATGAAACAACAAACTTTCTTACATCAGCAAACAAAGAGGGCCAATAGAAACCAACCCTTAGTATCTTATCAGCAGTGGACTTCCAATATAAGTGCCCTCCACAGTCCCCTACATGAAATTCTTTCATGACACTGTCAGTTTAATTCATAGTTAGACAATTCAGCAATATTCCTTCATGATTTTTCCAAAACAGGGCACTATCTAAGACACAAAACTTTAATGCTTTCATCTTTAAAACTCTCTTTTTGGTTCTGGACAACCCTGGAGGAGCACATAGGTTAAACAATATAAAACATATATCAGCATACCATGGGGATTGCAAAAAAGCTTGACTGATCCGTGGAGTCGCCAGCACCTATTCGTTGTCTAGTTGATTAATGTTTAAGGCTTGAAAATTGGTTTTGGACATCAATTTGGCTAAACCTTGTCCCTTTATCAGCTTGGTGGGTTTTATCTCAATGTCATACTCAAGGATATTGGCAATTCATTTGACTCTTTTGCCTTCTATGCCCTCTTGAGTTAATATGTCTTTTACAACAGCATTTGGCACATAAGCAGGGCATATGCTTTAATTGCTTTAACCAGGGCATATGCTTGCTTCTCCATGATTTGGTACTTCAAGGGTGCATCTCTAAGGGCTCGACTGAAAAATGCAATTGGATTTTCATTTCCCTGACCATCTTTCTGCAAAAGGACAACAGCAATGGTGTGTTCAGATGCAAATGAAAAAATGATGAAATCTTTATCAATTGAGGACTTGTGAGGACTGGGGCTTGGGTTAAGGCAGATTTTATGCCCTCAAAGGCTTGCTTAGCCTCTAAAGTCCATTTTACCTTGGAATCCTTCTTTAACATTTTATTTAGCATTCTTATCAGCTCGGCCAAGTTTGGGATAAATCTCCTTAGGAAATTAATCTTTCCTAGGAATGCTTGCAATTCTTTGATGTTTCTCGGATAAGGGATTTGCAAAATGGCTTGGATTCTTTCCATATCTATTCTGATTCCATCTTTTGAAATGATATGGCCTAGCAATTTGCCTTCTTCTAGGCTGAAGAGAGATTTCTTAGGATTTAAGGAAATGCCATATTTCCTACAGGTTAGGAACACTTGTCTCAAATGTTTAAGGTGCTCTTGATCAGATTTTGAGAAATGAGTAAGGTCATCAAGGTAAACCACTAGGAAATCATGGATTTCCTTGGAAAATGTAATGTCCATGGCCCTTTGAAAGGTGGCACCTTCATTCTTTAGTCCAAAGGGCATTTTCACGTATTTAAAGGTTCCCCACGTTGTTGTAAAGGTTGTCTTGTCTTGGTCATCCGGGTGAACAAGTATTTGATTAAAACCTGAAAAGCCATCTAGCAAAGAAATTCTTGAAGACCCCACTACTCTTTGTAGGATGTGGTCCATCTTTGGCAGTGGGTAGTGATCTTTAAGGGAGACTTGGTTCAGATTTCTTAAGTCCACACATAGTCTAATCTCCCCTGTTTTCTTCCTTGTGGGAACAAGATTGGATACCCATTCTGAAAATCTAATGGGTGCTATGATACCAGCCTCAAACATTCTTTTCACTTCTTTCTCAATCAAAGGGAGAAGCACAGGATTGATTCTCCTTAGTTTCTGTTTGAAGGGCTTTTGATTTGTCTTTAAGGGAATGGTATGTTGAATAACGGAGGTGTCATAGGGCTTAAGGTCCTCATAACTCCAGGCAAATACATCTTGAAACTCTTTAAATAAATCAACATATTTTGGTTTTTGATCGGGAGGCAAAGAATTGGACAGTTTAATCATTTTGGGCTTCTCTGCTGTCCCAATATTACAGTCTTCCACAGCAACGTTTAAGGGCTGCATCTTTGGCTTTTTGGGGACATCGTTTGAATCAAATATGTCTTCTAATGGAGTGAGGCCAGCAGGTAGAAATTTGTCTTTTAAATCAATCACTTCGGCCTCTGCTTCAGCTATTTCATCTAAATGCATTTGCTTCAACTCTTGCATGTTTTTCTCATCAAAAATGGTTGGGTGCAGCATTTGATTTGCTGCTTCAGCTGTTATAGTTTGCTAATTTTGGCTCATTTGATGTTCTGGGTCATCTATGGCATCTTCATCAATGTTTGAGCTTGAGAATTCTTGCTGTAAGGTAAGAAAATTGTTGATTTGAGCATCATCCTCGAACACTTGCCAATCTTTGATATTGTTAGGGATAGTAGGCTTGTGCTTTATCTCAGCAGTAAAGTGGTAATTGGGCTCAAAGGGCAGCTTGCAAGTGCTAGCAAAAGTAGCTAGACTATGAGCATGCATGTTATGGCTTCTAGAAATCTTAGCAAGCTTGAATTCGGTGAAGGAATTGAGTATTTCTGTGGCAGCAGACCTATAAGCTCTTAGCCTATTGTCATTAGTAACAAAGTTACCTTTCATCTGTTGAATGATCAAATCGGAGTCACCTAGAATGGACACTTTTGCAACTCCTAGAGCTTTGAGTAGTTTAAGACCTAAAAAGAGAGCCTCATACTCTGCCATGTTGTTGGTGCATTTGAAGTTTAGTCTGTAAGCATGACCCTCTGCATGGTTTTTATGTGTATTGTGAATCCATATTCCTACCCCTACTCCTAGCTTATTAACAGAACCATCAAACTCTAAATACCATGTGATTTCTTGCTTGTGGTTAGTATTAAGAGTTTCAGTCATTTTAGGATTGGGCGAACCTAGGTTTTGTGCTTCATGTGGTTCTTCTTGTATGCTGGTTGCACTAATTGTTTTAACAGTTTCACAGGTAGGGGCAACCGACTCTTGATTGATGCATGTTTCTTGTTCTAAAGGCAAAGGCTTCTCATCAGTGGGAGGGCAGCGATCATCTTTGAACAATATAAAGGAATCCATATCAGAATGGATTGAGTAAATGGGAAAGTTTTGGGGTTTTTCCTCACTACTTACCACATACTTCATCAGTGTTTCTCTATACAGTCTCTTTGGTTGCCCAAAGACTGAAATAGTGGCATAGGAGAGGTATAATTGGAGAGATCCTTGGAGTTTTGCTCCCCAAGATCTTGATAAGAGCATGCCATATTTTGGTGGAATGTCAGCAAGCACCACATCCATTAGGATTGTTTTGTTGGGAAATTGGACTAAAGACACACAAAGGTCTTTGATTAAGCCTAAACACTTGACCTGACTAGAATCAAATGATAATAAGTCTTTGTAGGGTCTAGTGACATCAAGGTTTAGCTTCTCCATTACAGCTTTGGGCATTAGATTGTGTGAAGCACCTGAATCAAACATAGCATTGTGCAACACTTTATCATGAATGTGCAAACTGACATAAAAGGGTAGAACAGCTCCATGTCCTGATTTACCATTGACTTCAGGACCAAACAGTAATTAAGGTTGATTATCTAAGACATTAACATCATCCCTGTTCTCTGGCATTTGCAGTGATCTTTTGATTTGCTGTCTGTACACATCATGTTTGGCAAGCTCAGAGAGAGGAATAGATATCTTTAATTTACCAATTTCTGCTTCTAAATCAAAAGGTTTTTCTGACTGTGTTTTAGTATTGTGACTGGCAGATTTTCCCTTTTCAATTGTATCTTCAGTGATATTCTCTTGGTTATCAGTGATTTCTTGAGATTGTTCTGTTTTGGGAAGGCTTTGAGGAGTGTTATTTACATTGTCTTTCGAGGGAAAGGATACAAAAGGCTGGTTCCTAGAGGGCTGCATGTCAGATACATCCTCTATGGTCACTTCTTTTAATTTTGGGTCTGCTTTATCAGCAGGTTCTGTGATAGCTGCCTTGTCTTTTACTTTCTTAGGTTGCTTGGCATCCATTGGCTTGATGGGATCAGACACATCAATGGTTCTTGTTCTCAATTTGTACTGTTTATGGACTTCATAGACAGCTGAATCATAGCCTTGTTTGAAGTCAAATGACCCTCCAACTTGGTCTGAAATTGATTTATATCATGGTCATCTTGGTCTTCTTGGGTTAGAAATACTTATTGTTCACTTTTCAAGCCCATCAAGTTTATGTGAGTGTCCTCTGCCTACTCACTAGATGTGGATGCTTCAGCATAGCTTTCATGAAAAGGAGGTCTTACATCATGGTCAGGACTTGCCCTTCCAACATTTGGGTTCTGATTTTTTCTAAAGTTTGGATTTCTAATAGGATTGTTTTGTTGTCCTTCCCATGAGGCTTTTCTTTCAATAGTTCCCATTCTATTTTCAAAGTTGTCCATACCTATGATGATTGTGTCCAATTTTTGCTCAAAGGCTGAAGGTTCATCTTTAAAAGTAGTTCTTCTCTCAGCTCTTGCTCTATTTCGCTTGGCAACCAGATTTTCCTCCACACTAACAGCTACATTCTGCATGTCTGCTAAGGTTTGAGGGGCTCTTTCCCTTAACTGATAAGCCATCAAATCCATCAAGGAATTTGTATAAAGCAAGAACAGGTGGAGGTCTAAGGTTTTGTGGAATAGCATTGTAAACATTGTTAAACCTGGCACAATAGTCTAAGACAGCTTCTTGAGGGCCTCTTTTGATAGTGTCATACTCAGATAATATGTGCAGAGGGTCCTTCTTCTTTTCCCATCTGTTGAGAAATGCTTGGTAAATGGCCTCTGGGTCAGCTATGGAATTTGCAGGAAGAGCTCTAAACCAGGGCCTTACATCTCCTGTTAAACTTTGGACAAAAATCTTCATTCTTACACTATCATCATCTATTTCATAACTCTCAAAATAGTCCTGCATTTTCTTGGTATGTTGCAGAGCTGTGCCAGAACCAATACCTTCAAAATATGTGATTTTGGTTTGATAATCCTGAGGCATAGCCCATGGATTAGCAGGTAACTATAAAGGTGCATATCTGTTAGCCATATTTACAGGGATAAGTGGAACGACTGCAACAGCTGGAAGAGCTGTAATAACAGTGGTGGTAGTGGTAGTATGCGCAGTGAATGGAGGTGTGGAAAAGGTGCTTGGAGAGGTGGATGACAAACAAGGAGAAGTAGGGGTTGAATGAAACAGAACTTTAACAGGGGTTGGAAAATAGCTTGGCTGAACTGTTTTAGGACTAGAATCAGCAACCTCTTCTTGTTTTTGTTTGCTAAGGTTTCTAGAGATTAAATTGGGATTTTCAAAAACAGCTGGTGGATTTGGGACTGGATTTACCCTAGTATTATGTGTTTTCTTCTTGGGAGCCAGCTTCTAACTTGTTTTTTGGAATTTTCTGAATAAGTCCCCAGCGAAGTCGCCAATGATATCACTCAGGTTGTCCCTTGGCTCCTTAAGGGATACGGCCGAGGTAACCACAAACCAATCTTTGGGCTGCAGGTCCTAGCCTACCTGCAGTCAGAGAGGGCTCTCTCTTTAAAATTTAGCTTTGTTTTGGGTTGATTTTAGGCTAGTTATGGTGTACATGGGTTTTGTTTTGATTTTGGTGGGAACGATGATGTTTTCAAGCAGAGTTGGGATGCATAGAATGAGAAGTTCAAACCATTGGGCATGGAGTCATGGATTAGGGCTTGCTGTTGCGTTTTCTTGGTCACAAGAGGAATACAGAGCAGGATAGCTACACATAGAGCAATATCAAGCTGGAATGAAGGTCAGAGATGAAAGGTAACTAAGAATCTTTCATTAGCTAACAGAGAGGGAAGGTGGATGAAAGTTTGTCTAGGAGCAGTCAAGAATTCCTAAATAACAGTCATATGCAAAAGAAACAGGGTAAACATGATCATTTAAGTATGCATATTCATAACCATTTCTGAAGAAAACATATAGAATAACAAGAACTGAGCATAGGGTGCACTCAAGCAAAACCTAAGCTATTCATTTTTCTTGCTATTTAGATGGTAACAGAATGGTGGCATAAACATATGTAAACTGTAAACAGAGTTAGGAAGACACTTATTGAGCCATGTAGTAGCACAGAAATTCCACAATCACTCTTTGGCCATTAAATAACACAACAATTAGTCCTTCATTCAAAGCATTCCAACAGTCTTTGATTATAGAGCTCTCAGAATATACAGCGCAAGTCTCGAATGAGGATTATCAACCAACCAACCCTTTAAACAATGAATTAGGGTGGTTTATATAGAGAAAATATCCAAAAATATCTATTACAGCAGATCTTAAATAGATCTTAGGGAAATGAGTTTTTTAACCTAATCTTGTCCTGAAATTAATGCAAGAAGATATTTATTCGAGCTGCGCTGGAGGCAGCTGCATCAAAATGAGTTAATATCGTGTCCTTGGTGGCTCGGTGTAGTGAGGCGGTTCTGCTGCTTTTAGGTGGCTTTAATGTGCACTAATCCTGATCCGATAAGCTTTGAATGGCCTTTACTACTTCTTTGACTTGGATGGAGGCCTTTAATGTTCACCTGCTTTGGTATTGCCGATCTGATACTCTTTACCGCTTCACTGATACTCTTTAATTGAATCTGGGCTTCATCTTTCCTCTAATACTCTTGAAACTGCCAAATTGCCCCTTTTCTACCCTTTCAAGGCAAAAATAGTTGTTGCAAATGCTTTTCATGGCTTCTAGAATGCTATCGGCGATGGCCGATTGAATATGAACATACATGAAGAAATTCTGTTGCCTCCTGCGAATTTTTGGGTTTTGCAGGTAGCGATGTCCAAAGCTATTTGACATTGTCTGGTTTTCCCTATGAGTTAAATTTGTCTAAGCTACTATCCACGAGTCTAAGTTGGCAATAAGGCGTTGGTAGAGAGCTGTGAAAGCGACGGACTGTTGTTTTTTGCTTTCCTGGTGCGCAACAACTTTGTCTCTCCTCTGTTCAGGTGCTTACTTATACTAATCTCAATGGCTAGTTATATGAATGAGTTTACTCCTCAGAAACCCGAAGACAAAAAGATAGCTCATAAGAATAGATGGTCTTTCCTCAATAAATTCTTGAATAGATCTAATGATGATGTTGTTCTTTACGATGAAAGGCTATTGGTACAAGAATTTGAACCTCAACCTAATTGGACACTGCCAGAGATAGAAGTTGATAAGCTTTATAAGATTCCTGTTTTTCAATTCCGCGCTGCTCAGCTTTTCAAATTTACTTCTGTAAATATTCCCATTTCTACTCGACAGTCAATTTACCATATTCCTTTAATCAAGAGAGATGACATACAATGGGGATTAGAGAATGGTTATAAGTATGTCCATATAGGAATGATTCAGTTCGGCATCAATCCTCTAGTCTGACCTGGCTTGAATACTTCATGTTTGACTTGTGTATTAGATACGAGGATGAATAACTTTGATGATGCTTTGCTAGGAGGATTCCAGAGTCCTCTCAATAATGGCCCTGTTTGGTCTTCTGTCATTCCTCGCTATCAAGTTTCTTTACTGACCCATATATCAATGATTTCCTCAATTCTTACATACAGTTTTATGGTTTTGATGTTGCTCCCCAATCTCAAATTGCTCAACTGCATGCATCCATTTGCCTATGGTTTGTCTCTACTTCTATGCCTACACTCAATCCTAAGTTGAAAGGTAGAGCTTTGAAAGAAGGAGTAATTGTTGGCCCTGGAAATACTGCTCCACTACAAATTGGTGTTTGTGAATGTACTTTGCCCGATGAGTGGAATAATAATTATGTTCCATTGTCACAAAAATACCCTCAGCTTAATACTCTAAAGACACCTCAGCACTTGTCTTTGATTCAGCATCCTGATGGTACATCTGGATTAAGGCTTAGTTCTCCCACACTTACTCGTTCCATGTCTGTTGTCAATGCAACTCCCCTCTTAAGAGGTTAGGATCCTAAATCCTCTTCCAACCTCTCTGAGCCTAGAAACATGCCAGCTATCCCAAGAAGGATGACCAAAAGGTCCCAATCTCATAAATCTGCCGATTGCCAATTTTGTGTCCCGTCTACTTCCTTTCATACTAAAGAATCTCATTCTCCTAAAAATGATTCTCAAGTCTTCATTCCTGACATTAAAATTTTTTCTCTTCCAAGAGCTCAGTCTGAGATATCTGCAAAAATAAGTGATAGACATTTAGAACCTGGAAATACTAGAAGGACATTTAGCAGTGGAACAAAGAAAGCAGATTTTCAATGGTTATCTATGAAAGATATGTCTAATTCAGCTCAGATAGAATCAGCAAAGTTACACAACTATACAAACTATCAAATTTTTTGTATGTTGCAAAATATTGATGATATAGCCAGAGATGTTTTAGAGGTCAAAGATCATATTAAGAAGTTGCATTCTGGTTATAATGAAATTTTGGGCACACAAAATGAACATACCCAACAATTGAATGACATTAATTCTAATATGGGTATTATTTCCAAATCTCTTGGTCATTTACGTGATTCTCTTCCGGTCCCTACTTCTCCTCCACATTACAGAGAAGTAGACTTGTCAAGTTCCTAATTAGCATTCACTTTTTCTGAGCCTGAGTCCTCCCATAAAAGTATTCTTTTTAAGGGGGTAGAGAATATTGGTAAGCTTCAGATTGAAATAATTCAGAAAGGAATAGATTTAGCCAAGGAGAAAACAGAATTAATGAGAAATTGGCTAGACGGATTTCCTTCTCTTGATAGTCTGAGACTACCAAAACAATATGTTAGTCTCAAAAGTTTGATTGAAAATGGCCAACCATCTGCTCCAAAAGAAATATCAGCCATGTCTGGTGAGTCAAGTTTTAAGAGAGATAGACATGAGCCTTATTTCTTTTCACACAAAGGAAGGAAAGACCAAGAGGACTCTACTGCTCATGAAGCTTCTGCTTCTAGCCCTTTTGGTAAATGTTCAGAAAGATTACAAGTCACCTCCACAAACTTAGATAATTCCTCAGGAAAGGGATATGGTAATACTCTACTAGTGAATATTGATTGCTTAAGTAATGAAGAAGTGATTAATGTTCTACATAATATTCATGCTTGGGCATTACAAAGGAAAGTTGAAACTAAAGCAAGTTGGTCTGATATTCTTACCCAGATTGTTCGGTCTTTCACTGGTATTGCAAAAATGTGGTGGGATAAATTGTCTGATAGAGATATGACACAGATTGTTGAAAACGAAGATGATCCCTTGAAAGCCTTGTTTGATGCTTTGAAACATGAGTTTGTGGGAAGTGTGCCAGAAGATTCAGCTCATCATGCCCAGTTATTCTTATCTCAGAAACTATGTGATATTGATTATCTACAAGAATATTTCTGCACTATGCAAAAATTGCTTTATCAAGCTCATGACTCTCATAATGTTGCATATCTGAGATATTATATAGCCTCTATGCCAGGAAAAATCCCAGACCTGATAAACCAGTACATAGAGACTAATAAGATCAATATTGAAAATTGGTCTTTTGCAGCTGTCCATCAAATGATAGTCTCTATACTTCAAAAGGAATGTGCTGCGGAAAAGGCTAAAAAGAATTTCAAGAAGCAGATGCATTTTAGCACCAAGTTATGCAATTCTTTTCCTGAAACATATAATTTTGGTTGCCAGTCAAAATCCAAGAGCAAAGCATTGAAGAAATCTAAAGCCACTTGTTCATGTAAGACTGAGAAGTATTTTCCCAAGAAAAAGAAATATTATCCTTCCAGGAAAACTTTCAACAAAAGAAGAGTAGTGTTTAGGAAGAGGTCAAAACCTTCAAAGAAAGTTACTTGCTTTATTTGTGGGAAAGAAGGTCACTATGAAAATGACTTTAAAGAGAAGAAAGATAAGAAACAAATGAAAATTATGGATATTTTCTCTACAATTCATGATCTGAAAGAATGGGATCTTATATCTCATTCTGAAGGTGAATATTTTGAGGTTTCTAGTTCCTCTTCATCTGATGTTGAAGAAGATATTCCTGATATAAGAAGAATAGATCTGGATGACAGTTCCTTTGATTCAGAAGAAACTTTTATTCCCGACATAAAAATGTTTTACAGTTCTTTTGACAATTTGCAGATGAAGATTGCAACAGTCAAAGCTGAATTGGCTCAGCTCGATCCAGTCCAGTTCACTGCAAGAAGGAGATTGGCAGAAAAACTTGAAAGCCTAGAGAAACAGCTACCTTCTGGGAAGAGGAATAAAGAAAAATTCACAGATGAAGAGTTAATAGAAAAAGAATTTGATTCCCTGTTCATGCCACTCCAGACAAAAGAAAATTCATCATCAGATTCAGGTATGGATAAAATCAGTTCTTTAAAGAACAGAATAGGACAATTAGAATACTCAATTCATCATACTAGATCAGAGATGATTCAATTATCATCCAAGCTCCAAATGCTTATCTCATATTACGATGATTGTAATTCCAAATTATCCAGTTTGTGCTTAAGAATGTTTCAGAAGAATTCCCTCAAAAAGATGCCAGTATAGAAGAAGTCAAAGTAATGGGAATTGGAGATAGAGTGGTAATTCCTATAAAAATCAAACTGCCAAAAATAAAAGAATACACTCTTGATGCTCAAATTGATTCTGGAGCCATGAGTAGTTGCTGCAAGTATGGTGCAATTCCTTCCTATTATTGGCAGCCGACTAAATTGCAGTTTCGAGCTATTACAAAAGATGTGATGGAAATCAATCACATAGCTCCTGGTTTTCCAATTTGTTTGAATAATGTCCAGGTAAAAGTTACATTGTACAGTTTCGATACAGGTTCTGACTTTCTTCTAGGACAAGATTTTTTGAATGATCTATTGCCTGTCACTTTTGGTAAAGGCACAGTCACCTTCACAACTCCTGAAGGACTAGTCAACTTGCCCTCTTCTAGTGATTATCAAATAAGAGTACAGCCGACAGACCAAGATTTAGTCCACCACAGTCTCCAAGATCTAACCAAGATTAACAGAATTGTCAAGAATGCAGAACTCCATGGTCCTAAGACTTTGGAGAAAATATCAGACAAGCTCCGGAAAGATTGCACTGCCTCTAGGCCTAATGCATTCTGGACCCGAGAAAAGTATTTTGTGGGCCTTCCTTATAAAGAGAATTATGTTCCAAAGCCACAAAACTCCAGTGCTAATCATATGAACCCCTCAGAGCAAGACTTATGTCGACAAGAGATAGCACAATTATTAAAACAGAAACTGATAGAGCCTTGTAAAAGCCCTTGGGCTTGTCCTGCATTCTATGTGAATAAACACAGTGAGCAGAAAAGAGGTAAGAAGCGGCTAGTCATCAACTATAAAGCTCTGAATGATGCCTTGTTACCAATCCTCTGTCCTTTTCCTAACAAAGAGCTATTACTTGCCAAAATTGCTAATGCTAATGTTTTCAGCAAATTTGACTTAAAAAGTGGTTTCTGGTAGATAGGCTTTCTTCCTGATGATAGATACAAGACCGCTTTTACAGTCCCTCATGGCCAATATCAATGGGTTGTAATGCCTTTTGGTTTGAAAAATGCTCCATTAGAATTTCAGAAAAGGATGGAAGACATTTTCGGTGGAGAAGAGTACATAATAGTCTACATATATGATTTTCTTGTTTTTAGCCGAGATGTAAATAGCCACAAGGTCCATTTAGAAAAGTTTTATGAGTTGGTTTATAAGCATGGTCTTGTTCTTTCAGATTCAGAAGAAAAATTTCAGATTGGTAAAGTCAGGATAGATTATTTGGGACTGCATATAGAATAAGGACATGTAAATTTGCAACCTCATGTTCTAACCCATTTATTGAAATTTCCTGATGTTATTTCAGATATTAAAACATTGTAGAGATTTCTTGGTTGCCTGAATTATATAAGACAGTTTTATGAGAAACAAGCAGATGACACAAAAATTCTTCAGAAAAGATTGAAGAAGCAAGCAGCAGGATGGACAGAAGAAATGACCAATGCAGTCAGAAGCATTAAAAGCAAAATCACAGATTTGCCAAAGCTTAAGCTGCCAGATACTAATCTTCCATTTATTCTTGAGACAGATGCTTCAGATCATACTTGGGTTGCAGTATTGTTGCAGAATCATGGGAGAAAAGAACTGGTGTGTGCCTATTCCTCAGGTACATTTGATGATACTGAAAGAAAGTATCCTTCTTCACATAAGGAGATACTAGCTATCAAGAGAGGAATAAAACGGTTTCATTTGTTCCTAAAATGTGTCAGATTCTTAGTCAGAACAAATTTGAAGCATATGAAGAGCATTTTGGCAAACAAAAGACTGCTTGAACAAGGAATTACCAGACTATTGAGATGGGCATTATGGCTTGATGGTTTTGATTTTGACATAGCCTATAAATCTGATGCTGAAAATTATCTTGCTGATATGCTCACAAGAGAAGGTTCACAAGAAATTAAAGAAATCAAAATGTTCAGGCCATTGCGACAGGATGAAGCATCAAGTTCAGTCCAGTCTAGAAGAGTCAGTCAAGTAATAGTCTGTAGTCAATGTCATTACCATTTCTGTTGGGATTGTTTTGTAAAAAAGTTTGAGTCATTGACATTAAGTCTTAGGGAATTAGTTCTGCAAAAATGTTTTGAGTCTGAGGATAGCATGTAGTTATATGCTATAGAGCTACCATATAGAGAGAGACCTTGGAGAGTTTATTATACTTTGTCCAGAGAAGTGGAGCCTTCTTATCTTGCATTCATCCAGAACACTGACTGGACTTGGCATGATTACTTTACCATTCATCAGAAAGCCAGAATACATGGGTCTGTCAAAGTCATTTTCTTTGCAATAAATATAGATAGTGTTGTCAATTGGTGGAGTCCTTGGTTCAAAATCTTTCTGGTCAAGTATATGCCGAGAGTCAATTGGATGTTAGAAAATGATACTAAGTGTACTCTTAATACTCTAATGTGGGAATTGCATATAGCCGCTCAGAATGATCATGTCATAGAATTCACATTAGTTCATCAGGATTCCTTGGTAGTTGCAAATGAAGAGGACCAGTCTTTCAGTCTCCTTGTAAGTTTCCAGGGTAGGATTTCTGTCGATGAACAATACAGACCCCAAAATTTGTATTCATTCCCATTTTATTGTTGTTTCAGAGAATATGATCCCCCATGGCTACATATCCCTAATGAAGTTTTCGCTCCAGAGTTAAATGGCTTAGCAGATCATGAGGAAAGAGAAAACAGTGACTGATTGCAGAAGATCACTCTAATGAAATCTTTGCATGTCACTTCAATTGATATAGAATAATTGCTTTTGGTTTCCGTGGGATTTGGTCCAGTTAAAAAATCTCCATTGTGTAAATACTTTTGTCACTTCAATTGATATAAAATAATTGTTTTTGGTTTCCGTGGGATTTGGTCCAATTAAAAAATATCCACTGTGTAAATACTTTTGTGAAAGAGTCGATGTCCTAGATTCCGGCCAAATTTGTTTTCTGTATGTCAAGATTCGGTCCCCATATGGCTTAGCCTTTAAGGGATGAGATAACAAGTGGTTGTCCTTAGTTGCCCGAATCTTTGCTTTTAGTACATTTCTTTAGTCAGTACTTGTTTCATGTACACCTCATTATTGTACTCCTACATTCGGACTATGATATCTTGCATGAAAATCTAGCCGAAAGCAGATTCTTCTGGTTTCCAGTTTCCAGTAAAAGTTATGACCGGATTACCGGTTCAAAGGCTATATATTACTGGGCCTTGCATTGTAAAATTCATTCGGAAATTTATGAAGGATTGTTCTAGCTAAGTGTTATCGTTATATGAGTTTCATTGATATCTGAGTTTCATTCTTGTTATTTGGTTTTGGTATTAAGTTCTATAGCTCCCTGCTCTGCATCTGCGAGATTTATTCTTGATCTACTTGCATCAGGGAGTCATTGACTTAAAAATAAGAAATGGTATCGAACCCATCTAGTTCTTTGTCCAAAGCTATTTGACATTGTCTGGCTTTCCCTATGAGTTATATTTGTCTGAGCTACAGACCACGAGTCTAAGTTGGCGTTAAGGCGTTGGTAGAGAGCTGTGAAAGCGACAGACTGTTGTGTTTTGCTTTCCTGGTGCACAACAACTTTGCCTCTCCTCTCTTCAGGTGCTTACTTATACTAATCTCAATGGCTGGTTATATGAATGAGTTTACTCCTCAGAAACCCGAAGACAAAAAGATAGCTCATAAGAATAGATGGCATTTCCTCAATAAATTCTTGAATAGATCTAATGATGATGATGTTTACAAAAAAAAAATCGGCGAAGATCACATGAGACATCATTTGTCGACGCATTTCGAACCAACCAGTGTGGTTCATCGTCAGGACAAGTTGAAGAAACAGATCCAGCTTAGCAGTTTAAATAGACAGAGCAAAGCCCCCAACTGTTAAAAAGACTAACAGCTACTTTTGACTAGGTACCTTAAAAAATGCTACCCGGGGGGACCAGTCCTTTAAATAAATTAATATTGTGATAAAAATATTAAAAATAATTAAAAATATATAATAGTTATGTTCAATTATTACCTAAAAATAATTCATTTTAAAATTTAGTTAAAGACAAATAATTAAAAATCATATCTAAGGGGAAAAAATTGGAGTTGTCTATAATGCGACTTTTTGAGATTCCGGTGACGGAATCCGGCGGAAGAAATTGAGATGAAATCATGATTTGTTGCAGTTAAAATGGTTTTTTAACTGCATATTCGGATTCAGCACCCTGAAAAACCCCTGGGACGGTTTCATTGTGCAGAAATTAGCTATCAAACTTGGATTCCAATAAATTACTGCCGGATTTTCACCGGAAAAAATCGCCGGAAAGGCTTTCAAAAAGTCGCGTTAAAGACTACTCCGAAAAAATTACCCTAGAGGGGGACAGTCCCTCAAATAATAATAATAAATAATTAAAAATTATTTTTAAAAATAAATAAACAATTATGTTCAATTAGTAAAATTAATTTATAAAAATAGTTAGTTAGAGATAAATAATTAAAAAATTATATCTAAGGGAAAAAATATTTCTCATAGAGGGACCAATCCCTTAGAATAAATAAAATAATTATGTGAAAACTTTCTTTATTAATGATAATAGTTAGTAATGATAATAGTTAAATAAACTTAAATAATCAAAATTATATTGAATTAAATTATATTAAAATTATATTAAAATTAAAATATAATTAAAACTAAATTATATTAAAATTAAAATATAATTAAAATTATATTTAAAATCAAATTATATTAAATCTATATTAAAATTATGTTATAATAATTAAAATTATATATAATAATTAAAATTATATATTATATATAATTTTAATTAAAAAATTATATCTAAGGGAAAAAATATTTCTCATAGAGGGACCAATCCCTTAGAATAAATAAAATAATTATGTGAAAACTTTTTTATTAATGATAATAGTTAGTAATGATAATAGTTAAATAAACATAAATAATCAAAATTATATTGAATTAAATTATATTAAAATTAAAATTATATTTAAAATCAAATTATATTAAATTTATATTAAAATTATTTCTATAATAATTAAAATTATATATAATATTCACTCTGCAAGCTAGGGTTCTGGGAGCCTTACAGCGTCGCCCTGGATGTTGCGCCTCTACGCATAGCCTCGCCCTTCCCCTCGCAGCCAGATGGAGATCCCCGAGGGCTCTGCCCCCCCCCCCCGCTGATCCGCCTCCTGAAGTCTCTGCTTTCAGAAAATTGATTGCATCCGGGACAAAACGCCCTCCTTCTGCAACTCAGCAGAAATTCATCAAAAGAATGGATACGATACCTTCAGTTGCCCTGCCAGAGGAGGATACCTGCAAAGCGGCATTGAACTTGGCAGAAAGAGGCCTCATAGGCCAGTTTATAGGCTTATGGCCCTCCCCCAAATCCGTGGAGGAATGGACTCAAAGAAACTGGAAACCTCTGATAAAAGACGGAGTGAAGAGTTATTTTGTGGGCAAAGGGTATTTTGTTTTTGTATTTGAAAACACGGAAGACAGAAGCTTAATATTCAGAAACGGCCCCTACTTCATGGGGCCGCAGGGTCTGTATTTAAATAAATGGAATCCAGACTTCGATCCCTCCCAAGACGTTCCATCTGCTGTGCCGGTGTGGGTAAGACTCCCTCATCTGCCTCTTCATTGCTGGAATCAAAAATCGTTCCATACCATCGGGAACGCACTAGGCAAATATATAGATCAGGCTGTAAGAAGAGACCAATATTCTTGCGCCCGTATCTGTGTCGAAGTAGACCTCGAGGAAGGATTGCCTGAAGCGATCAAGCTATCGGTGGCAGGTTGGACGCACATCCAAGAGCTCGACTATGAACAGCTCCCCTTTAAATGCAGACACTGTCATGGTCACGGTCACTTTGCTAAGCATTGTAAGAAGAAAGCAGAGGAGCAGTCTGAAAAACAAATTGGAGATCAATGGACCCTAGTCCAGAGAACAGCCCATGCAAAGAAGGATGCAGGAAAAAGCGCAGCAATAGGAGACAGGAACACCAACATCCCAATTCAGGAAGCGGGAGAAAATGCAAAAGGAGCTGAGGAAGCACAGACCGATCCACCGAACAAAGACCAGGAAAAAGAGAATCACGTGGAAACCCCTCCTACAAGCAAAGAGGGAGGGGTTGACATCCAGATCGAAGCTACCCAAGGCAGCCCCTCTAACCCCCCCTATGCAGAAATCATAAAGAAAAAGGCAGTCGAAAGCTTTGAGTCCTCAGAGGAAGAATTCTTTGAGCGACCATTAAAAAGAGTCGGAAGGAAATCCCGCAAGGAAAAAAGAGAAGAAGAAGCAGAAAGGCTCAAAACTCAAGGGAGCCAGTCCACAATAGAAATGACAATCGGAAGAAATAGCAGGCCCAGGTCATCCAAGGGTGGCTCCACCCCGCTCATAGGTAAATAATGAAGCTAGTCTCTTGGAATTGCAGAGGACTGGGGAACCCCGCAAAAATAGAAGCAGTAAAGGACCTTTTAAAGTCGGAACCTGTAGACATCCTCTTGCTCCAAGAGACAAAGATAGCAGGACAAGCCCTGCTAGAAACCAGCAAGTCAAAATGGAAGAAAAGCTCAGGCATAGCTGTCAGCGCTCGGGGCTCTTCGGGAGGACTGGCAACTCTCTAGAACGAAGATAAATTCCAGCTGATCAACACTCACGAGACCCTGCATTGGATATACACAGAAATAACCCACATTTCAAGTAAGTTGTCTATCTCTCTTGTTAATCTATATGTCCCTGTCAATTACTCCGAAAAAAGAGACTGTTGGAACTCTCTGGCAGCGTTTCTTGAGCAGGAAACCCCCAACAACATCATTCTCGCTGGAGATCTCAACATTGTTTTGAAAGCCAAAGAAAAAAGAGGAGGTACCAATTCCAAGGATCCTATGGTGGGAGTAGTGGAGGAGCTTGCTCAACATTGGGATCTGTAAGATTTTAACCCAACACAAGGTTTATTCACCTGGTCAAACAACCGAACTGGAACAGATCAGACTTCAGCTCGTCTAGACCGATTTCTTGTGCAAACCTCTCTCCTCATGAATAAGAAAATCATAACAATAAAAATTTTGCCCAAGTTGTCCTCTGACCACAAGCCAATACAACTCTGTTTATAAGACGAAGAGGATTTGGGTCCCATCCCATTTCGTTTTTCTCCACAATGGATCGAAAGGGAGGGCTTCTCTGAGACGGTGAAAGCAGCTTGGGCCACCTCCATTACAGGTTCCCCAAGCTTCGTTTGGGAGCAAAAACTGAAACTCACCAAAAAAGCTTTGAAGGATTGGATCAAGAAACCAGCTCCCAATCCCATCTCCCTAAGAGTCGCAGCAGTCCAGGCTTTGCACTCCCTACAAAACGACATGGAAAGCAAAAATATTAATGAAGACCTCTTGGACAAGGAAACAAAAGCGCAGAGAGTAGCCTAACAATCCTTCAGAAAAGAGGAAGAATACTGGAGATTAAAGTCTAGAAGCCTGTGGCTAAAAGTCGAGGATCGCAATACCTCTTTCTTCCACCGACAGTACCGGGCCAGACTGTCAAGGAATTATATAGCAGAAATTAAGACCTCGACGGGCCAAACCTGCGAGGGCTCTCAACAAGTCAAAGAAGCAACAGAAATACACTTCCAAAATCTTTACAACCCGGATGCTCAAGGTGAAGAAGCGGATGAAGCAGATTTCCTCACCCACATCCCTTCCTTAATCTCTCTGGAGGATAACTCTGATCTATGCAAACCTGTTTCAGAGGAAGAAATAATCAAAGTTATTTGGTCTATGGATTCTGACAAGGCCCCCGGACCGGACGGATTCACCATTCATTTCTACAAAGTATGCTGGGATATCATAAAATATGATCTGCAAAAGATGATAAGGGGTTTCATGACAAAAGCTAAAGTAGGTGGCAGCACCAACTCAACCTACTTAGCTCTGATTCCCAAAGACTCTAACCCGGAAACTTTTGCCAGATTCAGGCCAATTTCGTTATGCAATGCCTCCTATAAGATCTTGGCAAAGCTGTTGGCCAACAGAATAAAGCCCCTACTTCCTAGAATTATCTCTAGCTCCCAAGGAGGCTTTGTGGAAGGTAGACACATACTGGACAACGTCATCCAAGTGCAGGAGACCATACATTCAAGCAAGCAGAGAAAAGAGAAAGGTATGCTCATAAAGTTAGATATGGCGAACGCGTTTGACAGAGTCAACAGAACATTCCTCAGCAAAGTTTTGCTCTCCTTTGGATTTTCCACACAGTTTGTTAACCTCATAAAAGCCTGCATGAATAACCCATGGATAGCTCCCCTCATAAATGGCAGGCCTGCCAACTTCTTCAAAGCCAAGAGAGGCATCAGGCAGGGATGCCCGCTCTCCCCCTATCTTTACATCATAATGGCTGAATCGTTAAGTCGAAAACTCGAAGCTGAAAGACTGTCAGGATCCATTCCGGGCCTCAAACCCTCCAGCAGAGTAAACCCCCTGAATCATGCACTCTTTGCAGATGACTCGATTCTTTTGGGGGGCGCCTCAACCAGAATAGCAAAGGCCTTCGACACGGTCATCAGAAACTATTGCAAAGTCTCAGGAGCTTTGGTAAATGAAAGAAAAAGCGAAGTCTACAGCTAGAATACAGGTCAACAGGAGCTCAACAATATAGCTAATACTCTTGGATTCAAAGGGCATTCCCAATGGGATAGAATCAGATATCTTGGGCTTCCCATAATCTCAGGAGTGAACAAGAGGTCGCTTTGGAGCGACATAATTTGCAAATTCAAAACCAAGATTTCGAAATGGGGAGGATACTGGTTAACAAAAGGAGGTAAGGTCATTTTAATAAAATCTCAGCTGTCTTCCTTAATAATTTACCAAGCAGCCTTCTTGCTCGCCCCCAGAAATGTCATGGATCAAATCTCCTCTTTCCTCAGAGACTTCCTCTGGCAAGGAGGCAGGGGCAATGATAAGAAACAACACCTTGTAAACTGGGATACTGTCAAGAAACCCATCGACGAAGGAGGATTGCAAATTCGCGACCCCTCTCTGGTCAACCTCGCCTTAGGCAGTAAAATCCTGTGGAAGATGATCAAAGAACCAAGTCATCCTGTAAGTGCCATATTGAGGTCAAAATATACCAATAAAGTTGAATTGAGAAACCTCCAGCTGGGTTACACAGCTAACAGTACGCTGCTGTGGAAACTCTGTTATAAGAGTAGCAATTTCTTCAAACGAAATGTTTACAGAATTCCAGGGAACGACAAGCATACTCGCCTCTGACAGGATCGTATAATGGGGCGAAATCCACTAAGTGAAAATGAGGAGATCGCCGATTTAAGGGACTGGCTAGTTTCTGTTGGTAAGTTAAGCATATTTGATATCTCCTCATGGGATCAAAGAGATGAATGGACCGGTTGGGCAATCCCCGACCCCCCTGCCCATCTGCAAACGCAATTGAACACATTTCTTGAACTGATGGAAGACGCAACTCTGATACATCGATCAATGCAAGACCGATGGGGCTGGGGCCAATCTGGAGAATATACAGCAGCAGAAGGTTACAAAGCGCTTCAGACAACGGGAAACAACAAGCACAGTGTCGCGTTCTGGAAAAATGTATGGGAACCCTTAGCTCTCCCAAAAGTCAATTTTTTTTTCTGGACATTGATTCATAATAAGATCTTAACCGGTGACAATCTGGCAAAAAGAAAGGTTGCTGGCCCACACTGGTGCGCTCTTTGCAGGTGTAACGCTGAGACAGCCCAACATCTATTCATCGATTGCCAGTTCACAAAGGAAGTTTGGGATCTAATGCTTCAAGATTTTCGCATAAGCTCTCCCGCTCAGATATCTGTCCCAGATCTCTTCGCAGATTGGAGTCATCTCTACCCTCATTGTATTCCTCATAAATCGCTTTGGCGCAAAGTCTGGAATGCCCTGCCCAAGTTTGTCTGTTGGCAGATATGGTTGGCCCGTAATCAGAAGATTTTTAATGACCTGCATCACACTCCCTTGCAAGTAGCAGCAAAAGCCAGAACTCTCCTCCTAGAAGTGGCACAGCAGCAGAACCATAAAGAGGACACAACACTCCAGCCGGTAGAGAAGAGGTGGCTCGGAAAACTTGACTTTCAAAACAGAAAGAACCTCCTTTCTCCTCAAACAGAGCCCCCAATCTGGAAAAAGAGAGACACGGATGAAACATTCCAGCACTAGTGGAGAGCTCAAAACTCCCACACAATCTTCTTTGATGGGGCTTCTAAAGGAAACCCCGGCCCCTCGGGCACCGGAGGGATCATCTATTCCCCAGATGGGATCTCCCGAGACACTTTTTATTGGGGTCTTGGCCTGAAGACCAACAATCAAGCAGAGCTGCTCAGCCTTCTTAAAGCATGTCAAATTGTCAGAGAAAAAGGGATCAGAGATATACAGGTATTTGGAGACTCGGAGATTCTCATAAAGAAGTTGAATGCCGGAGAGCAATTCAGAAATGCAGGCCTTAACAGAACACTAGAAAGACTGAAAAGAGTCCTCTCTTTCTTTGCTTCCTACAAATTCTATCATATTCTTAGAAGCTCAAATAGTGAAGCGGATTCGATGGCCAACAAAGGGAGCGCATTGGATAAAGGGTGGCTGTTCATAAATGAGGATAGATTTGTAGAAATCCCATGTTAAAAGCTTAGATAGAATAGCAGTTTCAGATGTACAAGCATGATGTAAACAGGGCTGCTCTGGCAAAGCCCCACTCTTTTTATTCCTCATAAATAATAAAAAAAACATACCCGTTAAAGTTAAAAAAAAAAAAAAAAAAAAAATTGTATATAATATATAATTTTAATTATTATAATATAATTTAATAATATAATTTGATTTTAAATATAATTTTAATTTTAATATAATTTAGTTTTAATTATATTTTAATTTTAATATAATTTAGTTTTAATTATATTTTAATTTTAATATAATTTAATTCAATATAATTTTGATTGTTTATGTTTATTTAACTATTATCATTAATAAAAAAGTTTTCACATAATTATTTTATTTATTCTAAGGGATTGGTCCCTCTATGAGAAATATTTTTTCCCTTAGATATAATTTTTTAATTATTTATCTCTAACTAACTATTTTTATAAATTATTTTTACTAATTGAACATAATTGTTTATTTATTTTAAAAATAATTTTTAATTATTTATTATTATTATTTGAGGGACTGTCCCCCTCTAGGGTAATTTTTTCCCCTTAGATATGATTTTTAGTTATTTGTCTTTAACTAACTTTTAACATGAATTATTTTTAGGTAATAATTGAACATAACTATTATATATTTTTAATTATTTTTAATATTTTTATCACAATATTAATTTATTTAAAGGACTGGTCCCCCGGGTAGCATTTTTTAAGGTACCTAGTCAAAAGTAGCTGTTAGTCTTTTTAACCGTTGGGGGCTTTGCTCTGTCTATTTAAACTGCTAAGCTGGATCTATTTCTTCAACTTGTCCTGACGATGAACCACACTGGTTGGTTCGAAACGCGTCGACAAATGATGTCTCATGTGATCTTCGCCGAATTTTTTTTTGTAAACTTGATATGGATCACAGAAGCCTAAACTCTACTGATGATGATGTTCTTTACGATGAAAGGCTATTGGTACAAGAATTTGAACCTCAGCCTAATTGGACACTGCCAGAGATAGAAGTTGATAAGCTTTATAAGATTCCTGTTTTTCAATTCCGCGCTGCTCAGCTTTTCAGATTTACTTCTGTAAATATTCCCATTTCTACTGGACAGTCAGTTTACCAAATTCCTTTAATCAAGAGAGATGACATACAATGGGGATTAGAGAATGGTTATAAATATGTCCATATAGGAATGATTCAGTTCGGCATCAATCCTCTAGTCCGACCTGGCTTGAATACTTCGTGTTTGACTTGTGTATTAGATACCAGGATGAATAACTTTCATGATGCTTTGCTAGGAGGATTCCAAAGTCCTCTCAATAATGGCCCTGTTTGGTCTTATTTCATTCCTCGCTATCAAGTTTCTTTAACTGACCCATGAAAACTGCCTCAGTTTCTCATTCCGGGCATCCTTTGCTGCGATTTTCACCCTTCGCGCCTTTTTCGGTGATGACGTCAGCGGCGGGTCCCAGTACGGCAGGGTAACGTGGCAGGGTGACATGGCAGTACGGCCGGGTGACGTGGCAGCTGACTGGTTTGACGACGTGTCACAGGACACATTGGCGGGGTAGGGACGGAGGAAGATGCGGTGGTAGTGACACGTAGCAGTGGCGGGTTGACGCAGAGGTGACGTTGCGCTGTCGTCAGGGGAGGAGAGACAAAAGGCGGTTTGTGGTTTCATCGGACCGCCTTCTGTACGAGGGTGGTGTGTGTCAGAGGGGCTCCGATACAATCACGTGGAGACACGCATCTTTGGTACGATGGAGAAACCGCTAGCCTATCGGAGGCTAACTGTCGAACGTCGGGGCGGCTCTGAAATTGGTGAGAGCCGTTGGATCTGGGAGGGCGAATCGGAGGGCTGACGGAGCGCGGAGCTCGCGGCAGGTTTATGTGCGGGGGCCCGCCTGAATATTAAAATAATTACACGCCGAAGGGGGGGTCTAAAACCTTCGAAATGCGGATTTTATGGGTTATGTGCTGGTGGTGTTTAATGTTTATTCAAACATTTAAACACTAAACCTTTAAATGATGAGCGCGAGAGGGTAAAAATGATGAAATGTTATGGGTAAAGGGGTGAGGAAAGAGGTTATTAACTTAACCAAATGTTAAGTTAATTCCAGGTTAAGATGTGGAAGGGCTAATTCCAAGCACCAAATGAACTCATCATTTCCCCAAACTGATGTTATAGTGCTATAGTGCCAGGGGATAGGAATATGTACATAGGGGAGCTATTTAATGCTTTTTAGTAAGGGGAAGGGGAAATAGATAGAGATTTACATAATAATGTTTAGAAGTTAATACGAAAATGACAAGAAAGCGCTAAGTTTAGAGATCTTAGGCTACTTAAAAGGGAAAAATGACTTATAGAGTGAATAATAGTACTCCCAAGCAAAGAAAACCTTTACTTAGGCCAATGAGATGACAAATGATGAAACCTAAGAGATATCAAGCAGATCTTGACCTATTTGGGGAGGTTAGTGAATGACTTGGGGAATAAGAAGAAAGGGGAGTTAGACATGCCTCTCTTGAGCTCCTCCAAATGAAAAACCGCCTCATAATTGTGGTCTGAATAGATACAACACTTGAAAACATGAAATGGATCACATAGCTTGATTCTGCAACCACAAAACTACTTACCCAGCCTACTTACCTAGCATTTTTTCTTCTTTTTGCATGGGTGCACTTAGAGTTGCAGACCTCGATTGTCTTATTTTCTTTTAACTGCCCTCCTATCTAAAATCAACCCTTATCTCTTCCAAGGGCCCAGATTAAGCAGTTGGGCTCCTTCATTTCTCTACCTAGCTATTGATCTGCCAAGCTTAAGCTGTTTGGACAGATATTCATTCTCTATCTTCTAAAACAAGAAATTTAAACCTAGGGAAGCCAAGATTAAGTTGTTTGGCTTTCCCTTACCTGTAAAACTCTTCAAAAATGGTATGATTCTTCAAAAAATGGAACTTCTTGGAAATATGGAACCTTGTAGCATGAAAAGATGACATATTTGGCATGTAAAATAGTCAATCATGAAATATGAAACCTATTGCAATAGGAGGCTAACAGAGTCAATTATATATCTATATATATATATATATATATATATATATATATATATCGTTGCATATGTTATTTTAAGATTTTATAAATATCTGAGTAGATAAGACTCATATAGATAGATAGATAGGGATTCAATTAACAAAATAAAAAATCATGAATCCTTATTTATGGTTATGTATAGTAAAGTATGTGTTTTAAGAAGACTGAGACATAATGCCACATAGAGGATAGAGGATATTATATGTAATATAAATAGAAAGTATATGTTATACATTAATTTTATATATGATAGGTTATTTATATAACATGTATTTTACAAAATTAAAACTACATGTTAGAGGAACTAAAATGAAGTAAATTATTTAGTTAGGATTAAAAGCAAGATTCCATGAAATAAAAATAGTAATTAAGGTCTTTAGTAAAAATCCATTATATAATGTTGTGGATTAAATCTTATAAATAATGATATAAATAGAAATAAATTAAATATAATATGAAGTAGGAATTCAAAATATATATATATATAGAAATAAATTAAATATAGTAATATGAAGTAGGAAAACAAAAAAAATATGGATAGTTAGTTGGTCCGCGTTATATTTATTAGAATTTGATGAAGAAGGCTTCATATGGCTCAAGTCAAAAGTAATATTGGATATCAAAGAGTATAAATTATACAAATACACAAACACATAGTATATGAAATAATGATCAAATGGAAAGATATGTAAATTAAAGATGTAACATGGGAGTCAACAATGATTCGGCACTACTTTCTCACCTTTAGTCTTCAAGGCAATGTTTTCTTAAGGGGGGTGTTATGTTAGTGTCTTACCTTAACCTCTCTACTTTAGCTTTCCGAGGAGTTAATCAATTGATGTATGTCACCACCCTTTTTGAATAAGGTCCATCAAATAGTAGCGGATAGCCATATAATGTAATAACGTCCACTTTATAAGGCCTTCTAGTTTTTTTGTTCCCATTAATGATGGGACCACAAATGGTTAGGGTTTTCTTAAGAATATACTTAAAGGGAATACAAGGCTATGAGATGTTTTGTCTAGTATTGTTGTATTTGGAGTTACTCAATGAAATGTTTTCTCGCCTTAAAAGGCAAGTGAACATTGATTTATTTATTTTTATTATCATAATACAAGGATATATTTTGCATATTCCATCTTATTTATCTCTTGTATTTATTTTTTTACAATTATAGTCTTTGTGTCTAAGGGTTAAGGAACACTACAAAAAAACTTCAAATAAGGTACCAGTGGAAATACTTAAAAAATAAAAAAAAGCACAACTGTCATTAATAAAAGTTGCTACATATGCATTGTTCTTCATCCACTTCCATTGAAAATCCCTATAGCTCACATTGTAAACATAGCTTGTTCAATCTATCTTCTTACCTATATCCCTGAAAAAGAGAAACATGTTGTCTTTAGACAAAAAACAGTTTAAGTGAGTAAAAAAAACCTAATTAGATATTATGTGACTCATATCTTTGCATCCATTCAACAAGAACATGTAGCTCAGAAAAAACAAATGATGATGATTGTAACTCTTTTCAACTATGTTCTTTTCAGCATAAAGAAAAGCTATATGGTTGTATTATATTCATCCAACAAATATGTACAGCAAAATCCATATGAAGACCTTCAGATATGGAAAGAGGACATTTAGATCTGCTACATATAGGTCATATAGAAATATATTGCTATGTGCACATATGCACATATTGATATTTCAGTTATTTGGTCCCTTGAGCCAATATTATATAAGGAAAAAGCAAAAAATAGGAGTTCAAAAAGTAGGGGAAATAGAAATTCATACCAGATGGACTTCATTGAAAATAAAACTATGTACCCGACATGGAAAATTCTTGGATCTGATGGGAGATGTTGTCCACTGTAATTTGCATCCTCCATATGCCCTGTGGCGTTGATAGTCCCTGTTTTGATAAAGCATCAACTCTCCAGTTTTTATCCCTGGAAATGTGGAAGAATGTGTAGTCTTTCCTGATGTTCCACAATGTCTCAAGCCTGTTCAACCATCCAAAGAGATGTATATTTTTTATGATATGTTTAGACTGCACATGATCAATGATGATTTTTGAGTCTCCAAATATATGAAGATTTTGTAAGCCAAGGAAGTCACAAATTGTTAGGAGTCCAGCCAGTGCCATAATTTTTGCTTTATTGTTAGTTCCAGGTCACCCATTCCAATGGATGTCCAATTCTTGTCTGTCCTCAAGTATAATGTAGACTCCACAGGTGCATGTACCGTGCTGGGCAGCACCGTCAAAAAAGGCACAAGGATATCCAGGGGCATCCTTGGGCTGAAGATGCCTTCCTTATCTGACTTTGAATTGTCGTGGTAGGCCAGGTGCATTATAAAAGTAAAGGATATAATCGAAAACTGTAAATGTCGGATCCCTTTTGGAATTGAAAATCATCCGATTCTGCCATTTCCATATAGCCCATATAGTTAACAGTGGAATGGATCTCCACTTGTTGTTCATGTTACTCCAACCTTTGAATTCCTCATAGATAGAAGGAGCAAAGACGATGGTGAAACCAAAATGAGCAGCTAGTTTCTACCAAATCAACAGTGATTGAGAACATTGAAGAAAAATATGCAAATTGTTTTCAGAATTTGTTCTGCATAGGGGGCATATGGCAGGCCCACACCATCTCTGCTTTTGGAGATTCTCCCATGTAAGGTTCCTGTCATGAAATACCAACCAGGCAAATATAATGATTTTTATGGGGCATCCTGTTCTCCAAAATACTGTTGGAAACATGTTGTCAAATGTATCAGATTCTGATAATAGATGATAATAGAATTTGTGTATATATATATGTGTGTGTGTGTGTGTGTGTGTGTGTGTGTGTTTTGCATAAATAGCCGATGAGCCACTGAGACCTCTCCATATGAGGTAGTCCCTGTCTGACGTGCGAAACACTCCTCGCATCCGCAATGAAGTTACGATAGAATTCCATTAGGATTCCAGAACCCCGTGTAATTTCATTCTGTAGCAGATTTCCATATTGGAATTGCACCATCCCATATCTGTATGACACTGGCCCAAAAGAAATAACCCTTGTTATGTAAATTTCTCAATAGTTGAGTGGAAATTTGGATTTTATCCTCCGCACCAGCGAACTCATCAACTCCAATGATAATGTTGGACCCGGACAGGAATTTCCAGATCAAGTTTTTCCTAAAGAATGGCTCCAATCTTTTAAACCCTCTCCATATATATGAACCATTGGAGGATCTAGTAGATCGTTGTCTATACCAATAATTCATGTCTTGATTGTTCATGTACTTAGCTCTAATGGCCTTGCTCCAATTGGATTCTCCCATAATCGCGTTCCACATGGTTTTACAGAGAAGAGATCTTCTAAATGTGTGTAAATCCAATATGCCCCAACCACCCATTATTTTAGGCCGAGACAACTTTGAAAGCTTAGTCAAGTGATATTTTTTCTTTTCCTTCTGTCCTCCCCATATGAAATTAGCAATCATTCTGCTTAAACTTTTGATAATAGCTGATGGAATAAAGAAGAGATGTTCCCAATAAACCATGATCTGAACCAATACAGATTGTGTGAGAATGGCACGACCCCCAATGGCAGGGAAAATTTTAAGAACCCCCCTAAATTTATAAATATAATAAATGGGCGAATCTCCAAGGTATATAGGAAAAATGGAAGGCGATTTTATCAATAATATAATATGTATATATAATTTTTTGACGAATCTCTCACCAGGCATGGCGAATATTTTAATCAATTATAAAATCTTGTAAGATCTTGGCGAGTCTTTCACTAAATAATAAAACTTTGTAAAGTCCTAGTGAATCTTAGCATAGGCTACATGCTGGTTTAATTCCCCCATTTAAATAGGCTACATTCCAGGTGAATACCATGGGTCAATACCATGTGCCATTTTGGTGAATACCATGGGTCAATACCATGTGCCATTTTTATTTTTATTAATTCTAATATTAGGGTTAATAATGGTTTTTTGCATGGTATTAATAACAATCTAGTCCATGGTATTTGTCCCATAGTATTTTGGCCATAGGTTTCACCTAAATATAACCCATTTTTTGAGTGTTTGTAAATATAAGGTGACTTATGGAGTAAATATAAAAAAATGTTTTATTTGTTTACCATACCTCTCGTTTATTTATATTTTTATTAATTTACCATACCTCTTTTACAAATATGGTATTTGGCCTATAGGATTCACTTAAATAAAATCTCTTTCTTGAGCCTTCATAAATAGAATGAGGGTTATGGACTAAATATAAAAAGAGGTTTTATTTATTTACATTTATATTTATATTTATTTACCATACCTCAACTTTACTTATATTTTTATTTGTTTACACCCTTACATGTATATAAGGTGACTTATGGAGTAAATATAAAAAAAAAATTATTTATTTACCATACCTCCCATTTATTTATATTTTTATTAATTTACCATACCTCTTTTATAAGTATGGTATTTGGCCCATAGGATTCACTTAAATAAAACCTATTCTTGAAAACAGGCGAATGGATTCACTTAAATAAAACCTATTCTTGAAAATGGGCGAATGGAAGGTTGTAAGTCCTAATTTCAAGGGCTAAATTTACCTTTTTTACCCTCTCCCTTAAAATAAGGTGGGCTATTTGAGGTGATTTGTAAAAATGTATTATGATACAAAATATTCGCCCACTAAAAATTTAAAACCCCTTAATTTCGCCAAAGGGCGAAAATTCGCCCCTAAAATTATCCTTGCCCAATGGATAAACATTTGTATTCCCATGCTGATATTTTCTTATAGAATCGATCCCGAATCCACGACCAATCAGCCACTCGGTAACCCAAGGTTTCAAATTGAAACCCAAATATTTCAGTCCCTTCTGAATAGGAAATGCTTTAATATTAAACAGTTCTGTTAGAAATGTGATTAGAACTCCATTAACATTTGCGACATGAAATGATGTTTTTATATCATTGACATACATGCCGGTGGCCTTTTGAAATCTCTCCAATATTTCATGAATACATATCCATGTGGATTTGAACAGTAAGGCTGATAATAAGATATCATCAACAAAAAAATTATGCGAACAGAGGATGTCCCTGCAAATGGGGAGAGGCTTACATCTGTTTTGTTGATTTTCCTTCTTTATATGGAGTCTCAAAGCATCCATTACTAGTATGAAGAGGAGAGGTGATAGGGAGCAGCCCTGTCGAAGGCCCCTGGCCGCTTTAAAAAAAGAAGTAGGGACACCATTTATAAGGACTGCATAATTTACTTCCACTACACAAGCCATGATCCATCTCATGCATCTGACATCAAGGCCAATTCTAGGTAATAGACAACGAATAAAGCCCCAGTTCACACAGTCGTAAGCTTTTTTAAGGTCGATTTTCAAGAGAGAAGCTTCCATTCTCCTATTATGCATTGTGTGTAAGCATTCTTGGGTGAGGACCACTACATCTAAAATATTCCTATCCTTTAGAAAACCATGTTTCTCTTGAGTCAGATGAAGAGATAGAGTGTTACTAATATGGATAGCAATAATCTTTGATATGATCTTGTATAAAACGTTGCACAGTGAAATTGGCCGACAATCAATGAATGAGGATGAGCGCTTCTTCTTTGGAATTAAAGATATATATGTTGAGGAAATATAATGGCTTATATAACCCTGAGTTCTCGATTCCTTGACCATGTTTAGAATATCTGTCTTAAATAATTCGAAGAAATGGATGAAGAAATCGATGGTCCACCCGTCCGGTCCGGGGCACTCGTCTTTCTGGAATGATTTCATTGTTGCTAGTAATTCTTCTTCTGTAACTTCAGCAAAAAGAGCACTATTTTGGTTTTCATCAAACATAGTGGGATATGGGTCTATTCCCCATATAATATCCTCTATGTCGCAGACAGAGTCCTTCCTGTAAGCCTTTTTGAAGTATTTCACAGCTTCTTTAGAAATGGCCTCCTGGGAGAAATGTGAATTTCCTTGTTCATCCTTGATCTCCCAAATAGAGTTTGCTTCCCTCCTCTTATTTGCAAACCTATGAAATTTTTTTGTATTTTTATCTCCCTCTCTGAGCCATAACGCTCGACTCTTAAGCCGCCAAGTGGCCTCTTCTTCTTCTAATATCTTTTGTTATATTTTTTCTAACTGCCATATATGTTTTCTAATGGTGGGAGTCCTGGAGGGATTTTTAAAAAGAGTTGATAAATACTCCAGTTTTCTGCATATGTCCTTTAGTTCCTTTCTATTAGAGGCCGATTTGTCCTTTTGCCATTTTTTAACCCCCTTTCGAAGAGATTTTAGATGATCAAGAAAATTCCTAGAAGATTCATTTTCCTTCATGGAAGATAGCTTCCATGTATCATTTATAAATTTGTTGAATTGTTCATCAGCAAGCCATGTACGATTAAACTTGAAAGGGTATCCGAACCTGCAGCCAACATATTTCCATTGTATAGAAATGGGACGGTGGTCAAATATGAAAGATGAAATGATGTTCATTGTAGGGAAGCCAAATCTTTCAATCAATCTTTCATGTAAGAGGAATCTGTCTAGTCTTTTAGCCAGAAATGAATTATTTGATCTTCTATTGTCCCAAGTTGGTCCCAGGCAATTAGGCAGGATGTCAACAAAATTATATTGCATTATGGATTCCCGAATGAATCTCCCCATCGGATCATATTTCCTGCCATTGCCCCATATTTCATCATTACAAAAGGTACAGTTAAAATCTCCACCAATTATCAGAGAGTCAATTTCGAGTAGTTTAGATGATAGTAGATAATTCCAAAATGGAAAACGATTTCTATATGGTGCATAAATATTTAATATATGAACTAGGTCTGTAGAGCCACGGACATGGGCCAGAACAAAAGTACCAGCAAAACATTGGAAGGCAGTAGCCGTAATCCATTTAGCATCCCATAATACAGCTAATCCCCCTGACATGCCCTCAGCATTTGAAGCAACTATATGCCATGATGGAAGCATCCTCCTGAAGTATGAAATGGTTTGTAAATTGTCATGCATGGTTTCCTGTATAAGAAGCATTTTAGATTTTGATGAGACAAAAAGATTTTTTAGGGCCAGAAATTTTGGTCCTGCACCAAGGCCCCAAATGTTCATTGATAGAATGTCGATCATTTAAGGACCTCCTTAGGCCCACATGCTCTAAGAGGCCTCAAATCAGGGATTTCTTCAGCAACAATTTCTGTAACAGGAATGTCAATTAGGGATAGGTCCCGAATTGTCCAATCCTGTCTTCCCTTCCTACCTCGAAAGTGTCTACTTCCACACTTTTCTTTGCGGCGGACAGTTATATTACCAGCCAAATTTGGGCTAATATTGGGTGAGGGGGAGCGATTAGGTCGATGGACAGTTAATGGCTAGAGCTTCAAAGATGCCCGTTTAAGGAGGAGGTCAATGTCCTGATCGAAGGAATTTCGGGATGAGGATCGTGTGGAATTTGGAGGGGATTTTGGAATAAAAGGGGCCTTTCCTTTGCGATCAGGAACTTATCCTAGTGATGGGGATTGGAGGGAGGAAAATTTGTGTGGTCATAGTCTTTTAGATCAGAAAATCGACCATGTGATGGAGAAGACGGGATTCTCAGGTTGGGAGGAATATGTGAGGAAGGGGATTGAGGCAATGAAGAGATATATAGAATATGAATCTGCAGGTTTAATATTCGAAGGCTTAGAAGAATCAGGAGGGAGGGGAATTGAAGGTTCTAGTTGCAGCTCTAGAGGTGGAGAAATGTTAGGGAAACCCATCAATTTGGTCGACAGGTCACAAGCTGACAGAGGAGGAGGTTTTGAATCAGAGGATAACCGGGGTCGATAAGAAGAAAGGTTAATGTTTCAGTTTGCAGGGTCCACAGATACAGATCTAGAAAGTGGAAGATTGGCAGTACGATCCAGGGATCGACCTTTCGGCGGTGCTGGAATATCTTTAGTTATGATAAGTGCCGGGTAGACTTCCATGGTATTAGGCCATTCCTTTCCCCCATATTCTCTTTCATATGCCGAAACAGGAATATTATCTGCATGTAACTTTTCTTCTGTTTTCCCCCATGACGACGGGGACATTGTGGAAAAAGATGTCCCGTTTTGTGACAAAAAGAACACCTAAATGGGACTCCCCACTAATTTAATCGTTGTTGGATATTAGATAGTTCCCAAGTTAATTCGATAGACTTTGGAAAACCCCCTCTGAATTCCCTTTCTATGAGAATCCAAGCCACCCTCTTGTCTTTTGCCCCGATGCACCTAGGATCGACATAAATGAAGCACCCAATAGCATTTCCTATTTTTTCCATTGATTCTTTGGTCCACAATTCTAGTGGCAAGCCAGGCAGTTTTAGCCAAATGTAATTATTTTGGGACGTGCATCGTAGCGGATTAAAACCGATGAACCATCTGTGAAGAGCTAAAAAACTCTTATCTCGCACCCAGGGTTTTGAATAGATGATTTCCAAGTCATGAATCTGTAGAAAATGGAAACTATACCAATTGTTCATGAGCCGAACAATGGTTGGAGAATAACCCAGGAGAGGTGACCATCTGGTTGTAATCCATGTTCTAATTTGGGCATCCTCCATTGATGGGGCATCCTCCACTGATGGGAAGTGCCATTTCCCCACCAGCGCCCTCTTCTGTAGGCTCGTTATTCTATCCAGTAGAAGTGGTCCATCCAGATTAATGGCTTCAGGAGGGGGAGAAGTTTTAACGGGGTGAAATTGCTTACAACGTGAATGATATGCCATGCTATCACCCCACAGACACTGTTCAGAAAGAGAGGGAAGGATGATATCAGCTTCCAGCGAAGCTTTCCAGTCATACTTTTGATGGCAAGGGCCTTCTCTGCCTCCATAGTGGCCCAGACCATGACCGACTCAGCAGATGGTTCAGAGTGAAAATCCATGTAATATTAATTATTGACACCAAGTGGTCAGATGTGAGGATCCCAATAAGATTTTGTGGCAGACGTGAGATTTCAAGAAGTAAATGAAAGGGGTAGGTTAGGTGGAAAAATCCTGATACTTCAATATCTATGAGAAAACATCAATACGATACTGACCAAATTAAGGATCCCAGATAGAATATAGGAATGACGGCCCACTTTCACCAGAACTTTCCCGTCTGACAGAAAATAGGATTAAACCATCTTTCATGTGACGACGGTCTACGGATAGGCAATGAATATGTAATCGTTCCAACAAGGAAAACTGTGTGACGGCGGACGTTAATGGAAATAGAGGCTACGAACATGATGACATGACCAGCGAATCAACTGGAAATTTTCAAATTGGGAAACTTTAATCGGAAAAACCAGTGTTCAATCTCTGTTCACTAAGAACACCTTCAGGAGGAAATGCCAGGGCAAACTATACAGCAACAGCATATTTCAAATATGCACCACCATGGGCCAATTTTGAAGCGGACATCAGAACATGGTTTGGATATGACAATAAAATCCTTAATTTTGATATTGGTAATCCACGACCAGTCAAATGATACATACAAAGACATGGGAGAATAAGATAGATATGTGTAATGAAACACCAGAGGAATGGGAATATTAAGTGAATAAAATCATTCACCATCTATTTGACATTAGAAGATGGCTCAGAAATGGCCCATTTTAACGAAGGAAAATATATTCCACATCATACAATATATCAATCCTATATCCTGATACAACCTGAGAATATTATGCATTCAAAAAATAATAAGGGAGCCCATATGGTTACTGACCTGTACCACGAGCATTCTCCGAGTGAAGAGCACCTAGAACCATTCAGCAAAATACAACGAGATCCGTTGTCTACAGAACTGACTATGGATATTAGCCGACTATAAGATTCTTTCACAGGGAGATGATATTTAGCGTATGTTTGTGCATATCGCCAGATACCATCGCACCGGCACAGAAAGTCAGGCCAAAAGAAAAGCTGCAGCAAAAACAAGGATAGATATCTAGAAATATTCTTAGTGTAAGAAATGGACACGTTTATGGACATATAGCCAAGCTTCTACTCGTCTAGATGGATAGCAGATGGACTAAGAGCACGTATCATCTCCATGGATAGATGTGCGTCAGAACAGGTGAAAAATGCTTATGGGCGTGGAAGGCGAGCACGTATCACCTCGAGATAGCCCCGCCCAACCCAGACATAGGTCGTTGATCACTGAGCATAGGATAGTAGCTGGGCAAATTCATACCTGATAGGTCGTCTCCTGGTGCTCTCCACTTGGCGCTCTCCCGCAAAAACATAATGGCTCAAACAAGACAAAGTCCTCGAAATCTTGTTGAAACAAGGTCTCAATATATAATAAATCTAGACGGTTGAATGGAGTCATCTTGGATAAGAGTAAATTTGATCTAGCCTGGCTCAATACTGTTACCCTCCTTGGATAGACCAACTGCCACATGGTTTTGGACTTGGTATATGTGTTAGAATGAAACCCTCTCGAGTCGACTTATCAATAGCCTAATCCTATGCTTCCAATTTTTCAGCAAAAAGGTGACTCAAATTTTGATCTCATTTCGACCCAATCGATAATCATTTTGGAGTCATCAAATATGTCCATCTCCTCAACACCCAACCAATTGGTGCAAAATAAAACGCCCAAAAGAGCCAAAATTTTAACTTTGGTGTTAGATCCCACCCCATTATACCAATAAAAATGGTAAAACCCATCTGACTCCAAAGTTATAGCTGCCCCATTTCCTCATACCTCATTTTTTTGAAGCCCATCAAACTAACCAAATGGATATCTTTCCCACACATCCTTCATATCATAGTTGCAACTAGGATTCTTATCCTTAACCATACCTATATCCTAGATGTACGTTGAGGCCTTCATGCAGATGTCCCTCACTACTGGCTCTCCAAATGCTCCATATTATATAGAAGGGAAATTCTCTATATACATCATTCTCCTTGAACCACTGAGATAGGAAGTCCTCAATAGATGATCTGACCCATGTTTAGTGTTGGGAGAACCCCAATCCACACACAAAGAACAAAAAGAGGCAATACTTACAAAAGTTTTTAACTATACTATAGGACAATATGGAAGAAATGTTCATCTTTAGTAGTACGCTTGGAAAGGAAGTAATAGTGTATATATAATATTGGGTACCCTCACTAAAACAATAGTAACATAATCATTACATTTTGTATTTTAAATTCATAAGAATCAAATACTTCCTTTAAACGCAATTAATTTCTAATGTTTCAAACCTTGATGAACGTTCATCATTAAGATAACTAAATGTTCATAAATAATCTTTGTATGGATTGATTGAGTTTAGAGGCTCATTATATAGGCCATTATGAGGGTGATATGTAATTTTGTTTGTGCTCAATGAGGAGTTGACACATGTCCCTTTTAAAATAAAAATAAAATGTTTTTTAATTAAAAAATAATGTTAACCATAATCAAAATAAAAAATAAAAAATAAAAAAAATTTATAAAATGTATTACTTAAAAGTATAATAAAATGTAGTCCCACTCTAACTATGCTTGCTTATTAGTTGTTGATATTACAACCAAACACAAAGTAGATATGGTAAAAATATTTCACTCTCACTCTCACTTTTAAACAAAATATTTCAATGTCCATATCAAATAAGATTGGGAAAACTCTTGGCGAGTTGAGAAAGCAGGGTCGACGGGGCTAAACCCTAGCTTCTATGCCCCAAGTTAGTGCCTCCCGTCTCATTTTCATTGTGGTTTTATTTCCTTGTAGGGATTGCTCCTAGTCCATGTTGTCATTTTAACAATGTTTCGAGTTTTTTCGTGTCGTTTTTTGGTCCACTGTGAAAGAGTTGAGGGGGCGGAGGTTTGGGTGGTCGCTCTACTACTCGAGTATCTGCTTCGAGCCTTTTCTCACCAGGGTTTGATGTCATCTTATGGATTGTTCTTTTATGCAGTGGGTTAAGGTTCTATTGGCAGACTTTTCATATTTGCAGTGGCTTCTTGTTGGAAAACTTGGTGTAGCATCTGAGCTCTCTTATGTATTGGATGTGTCACGTCAAAACCTCTTCTCACCGCAATCCATTTTCCAGTGATTGACTTCACAGTTCGCTACAAGGTTTCTGTTGTGGTTTCTTAACGAGTATTGCGGCCCAATTTTTTATTTTCCTAAGGTCAGGTTCTGGGTCTCCTTTTTTAGCTTGCAGGGCGGCTTGTGCCCTGATTTTATTAGTTTTTTTCTCATATTTGTTGGGTTTTTCTGCCCCGAGGTATGTCATTTTTGTGGTGCTTGCTTCTTTCCTAGTCATTGATTATTTATGTTTGTCCGTGTGGCAATGGTTGCCTTTTTGTATTGATTCTACTCCCTTTTGGGATTATTACAGGCTTGTGTTCCTCGAGTCTTCGTTTCGGCCAGCCTACATGCCGAGATATTTTTCTGCTACTCTATATATGGTTTTGTTGTCCCTATGGTTTCTTACTCAGTTTCTTTTTTGACATATATTTACTTCTTGTATCAAACATGTATTTACTCAAGTTTCCATACACAAATGGTGTGTCTACATAATGTAATTTTATTCTTTGTTATCATAATAAAAATAACGCGAGAAAAAATATGAAATAAGATAATGTTATATCAACTTTTAAAATTCCTTTAAAGCAATTAAAGCACGAAAAAACAAATAAAGTTGATATTATTTATATTTTCATATTTCAATTGGATATGTAAATAAACCAATTTAATATACATATTAATTTATTTATTTTAATATCAATTAAAAAAAACTTAAACAAAGTGCAATAAAATAATAAAATATTTCAATGTGCAAAGAGATATATTAAATTGGTTTATTTTAATATCAATTAAAAATAAAACATAAACAATGTGCAATAAAATAATAAAATATTTCAATGTGCAAAGATAAAAGTAATTGAAAGTAAAAATATTGAGAGTATTATTGAAATGTATGTAAATCATTAATTCTTAATATAAAATTAATATGTAACATTTAAAAAATATTAATAATAATTAAAAAAAATTAATGTGTATCATAAATTAAATATTTCAATATCTAAAATAAAGTAAAATTGAAATCTATTTAAAAATATATTAATAGAAAAAATAATTAATGTGGACAATGTAATTCAAATATTATATCTCAATGCTCATGCTAAATAAATTATTTCAATGTCAACAATTTACATGTTATATATTTTTTAATAATAATAATAATATCCATGGGGCTTTGGATTGATAGTGAATAGGTGTGTTAGTGTCCAATAGTCACAGTGATCAAATGTACTCTTTTCATATTCTGGATAGGGTCTTAGGGTCAAATTATTATATTTTCAAATAAAATTTGACATCTCCCATGGTTGTCAAAAGGTCCCAAAGTCATTTGTATAGGTATCATTGCTACTCCCCCCACTTGTTCAATTTCACCATCACCCATCATGGTCATGTCATTATTCCATGTCCTAGGTCATCAAAACAGTGAGTGGGTCACCATATAGGTTATGGTCTAGGATATACATTGGATTGCCATCATTATATCAGTCATCAATATCAAACAAGGGATTCATGTTATCCATTTTGGTCATCATCATGGGAGTTAGCAAATTAGGGAATAAAGTTTTCAAAAAGTAATCAAAATATTATTTCCTATTCAAGTTATAATGTTGCAGTCAAATCATATCAGCGAAGTCATTTTGTCAAAAGTACATATGATGTCATTCAACCATCAAAGACAAAAAATCGATTTTTCAAGTATAAAGGGGCATCAAAACATTTCAAAGTTCATTTCATCCTTTAAAAAGTTCCAAGAGCTCCTATCTACCATTGAGACACTCACCATAGCCATCAAATCATTGAAATTTCATCACCACTGCTCTAGCTATCAGTTTGTTGTGTTTTTGGAGGTCCTTGTTGTGCTTCTGAAGGTTGTTGCGCTTTTGATTGGGAGGCCAAAAGGAGCAAAGAACAGGTTCATTATTTATTTCAGTGTTTCAAAGCATCTTTCAAAAAGTAAGTGGAGCCTTCACAAACCCTAAATGCGGTCAATTCCCTCAAAAATTGATTAAATTCCTTGCTTAGTGTTTTTCTGCGTTTATGCTGCATTTTTGCATTTTCATGGTTTTTTACTCCTTTTCAAGAGAAACCCCCTTGTTACTAAGCTTACTTATCCATAATTACCCTCATAAAACACTTTCCAACTTTCCCCACACTCAAAATCACTCATTTTATCATTTTGCCTCACAACCGTAGCTAGTTGATGCACTTCTAGCTTAGGACTGTGTTTTTCCTTTTTCCCCCCTCTTTTCTCACTCAATTGGAGAAATTCCACTCCCATTACCTTCCTCACACATATCCCTACCCCCCATAATTTCCTCAGAAATTATCCTATCCTCCTTCCCCTTCATTCCCTCTCCTGAAGTTGTTTCGCTTTCAGCCCTGTTTTGCAGCTTAGTCCCCTTGCCCATTCTTCTTTGAAACTAGGGTTTTTTGTCAAAAGTGAAGTCAAACGTGGTGAAGACCAGTGAAAAAATAAATTTTAAAGGAGGAGAGATCTTTAGATATGAGCCAACTCATATGCAAGAGGTCAATGCATCAAAATTCATCATAATATCATTTGAGCAGGCAAGTTGCCTAGGGTTTTGTCAAAAAGTGCAAGAGGTAGGCTATCATCAAGGTTTAACAAGGCTATTTTCCATGAATTCCAGGAAAGATCATGTCAATATAGCAGGGGTTAAATTTTCAGTGTCAACGGAAGTCATAGAATTATCCACTACTATCCCTAATGAAGGTGAGATTTGGTTCAAGGGAATGGATTTGGACCTAGAGCACTACAAGATGTTTTTGAAACCACAATATGAGGAGTCCCCTTCTCATATTTTTCCTAGCAGACAGTTGTTGGACAAGTACTTCCCTTTGATGAAAGTTATCATGAAGTACTTCACTTGTGAGGGGAGGTTTAATAGCCTATATATGTATCACATCAGGTTGTTGATGCATTTCATTTCTCAAAAGCCCTTAAACCTGCCTAATTACATGTTTAGAAGCTTGGTAAAGATGACAGAGAAGGTGGAGTCAAAGGGAAGAAACCATCAAGCTAGTATTTTTCATCATGCCTTAGTAAAGCTAATATTCCTCCACCATCTAGCATATACAAACATGCCATGGGAGACCATTTTGGAGGAAGTTGCTCTTATACCTGCCTCCAGTCATCCAAAAATACCAAGTATTCCTTCATTATCTAGACCACAAGGAGTTGGAACATCAAGCATGCCATCAGCGATAAAAAATCAACCAAGAGCAGAGATTTCAAAGACATACAAGAGAGGTAAGAGGTTGTTTTCTGCTCCTGAAATAGAAACATAGATGCCTAGACCTAAACCTAGAACTAGGTCTCAAGCAAGAAGAATACCTAAGGAGGTTGTTACTGAAGAAGTGCAGTATGAACCCATGAGAGAAGAATCACTTAGCGATAGAGATGATTCTCCCTTTCAACATCATCAAGAGGTACCTCCTAAAATAGGGATCGCTAACCTAATAAAACAACATGGAGATAAGAAGGCAGTAGAAGACATAATCAAGGAGAAAGAGGCACAGATTAGGGAACTAAAGGATGACCTAGCTAAAGGCAATTATATGGTGGATTTCTTCCAGCAAGAGAATAGGAAATTGAAGAAAACCCTAGTGCAGCAAAGCAAAGAAACAAAGGATAAAATTAAGGCCATCATTGATGTAGAATAGATGGAGGAGAACATTCAGGTACAACCAAGAAGACCTACAACTAGAGCCATGGCCAAGAAGGGACAGCAAGCAAAAAATCCCTCTCCTCCTCAAACCTTAAAAACCTTAGATGACTCCTTAGCTACTGAAATTGAAGAAGAGAAGGAGTTTTGGTTTGAGAAAGTGAATTTACACCTAGAGAAGCTTTTGAATAAGGAAAACAGGGATACTTCCATGTAGAGGAATATGGCAAGACACTACTACACTAGAAACATGGTTTGCAAAGTTAGGGTTAAGAACATGAAAAAGAAGCTCAAGAGAACCCTAAAGAAACTCAAGAAGAGGGATAACCTTGACCTCTTGGTTGATGCATCATTGGTTTTCTGAAGGCATGACAAAGAGCAAGGAAAAGAGACAATTTTTTGAATTTTTTGAGTTTCTGTGCACACAATCAAAGTGTACCCTATAGAAACGCAGTGAGCACTTGTTGTGCTTTTTATCATAGGGTCAGAATGCACATTTGTAAGCATGTGCATATAGCTATTGACATGCATATGCTAAAAAAGTACTTGGGGAGACTTGAAGGATCATAAATTTTCAGCAAATAATCAAATAGTGCCTATTTTTCACCTTTCTTCTATTGTTTCAAAGGACTTGCTACGTTTCCGGAGAACCTTTTTTCAAATCAGTTTTGAGAGGGCTTGAGGATGGATTTTGGATGACTCAAAGATTCTAGGCTATAGTAGACATCCTAAACTATCTTCACAGGTCTTCAGCAAAGTTCAGAACTCCTTTAAAGTCATAAAATTATTAGCCCAAGGACTCGTTGCGCTTTAGTGAAACTCGTTGTGCTTCTAAGTGACTTGTTGCACTTTTGTCAATGAAGTTCTTAATGGATGTAAATGGTGAAAGGTTGAACTAGGGTTGAGGTAAATGATTGTGCATGAGTTCATCTGAGGTAATTGATCCGGATCTTGAGGGGAGGCCCCTAAGATCTAAAAGATTGAAATGGATCTTGGGGGAAAGACCCCAAGATCTGAAAAAAATTGAAATGCCAGAAGAAAAAAAAAGAGGAGAATGCCCAATAAACTAAAACCACAAAGAAACTTTTTATTAAAACCGATAATAACTGTAAAGGTTACATTGTGGCGGAAAATCTATCCTTTTACGAAATGTGACTTGTTACTTATAGTATTTTTCAGTTACAATACCACGGGTCAATTCCATGGGTGAATGAATACCATGGGTGGATTTTACAATACCACGGGCAGATGCCATTTACAATACCATGGGTAAATTCCATGGGTCGATGAATAATATGGGTGGATGAGTACCATGGGTTGATGCCATTTTCCATTCGGATCATTCCTCCCTCCTTAAGAAGCAATGGTCCCCATTGCGTAAAGTTCCCTCCTGCGAAGCCTTTGTTGAATATGAAGAGCCACTAAAGATAAGGGTTTTATGTGGTTAACCCAAAACCCTGATAAACGAAGATTCGAAGATAGAGATACCCTGTAATGCTTGTGACCAACTGTGATTCTGACTGTGTGTCGCCTAGCAAATGGACTTCGATGACAAGGATTTTATGCGGTTGACCCATAACCATGATGTTGGTTGCTGATGAAGTAGTAGGTGCCTACATAGCCTGGGGTGGGAGGGCACATCTACAAATAATCCAAGCCGAATGCTGCTATGTTGAAACTGATGAATGTGAAGCAGGCGCCTACTAAAGTGGGGTGGGAGAGCATGTCTCCAATGGGAACCCACTCCGAATGCTACTCCAGAATTAAAAAGGACATAAATCGGCCAATATAACTCAGAATATTTATTATAACTTGTTTTTAGAAGCAGAAGGATCATTTTGCATCTTCCCATGAGTTGGAAATCCTTACTTGGACACTCGGAGATCTCAGATTTGCGCTGCAACAGTTCCGCCGTCACAAAAATTCTGATAAAATAGCTGATTTTAAATCAGCGATATCTCCCACATCCGAACTCCGATTCGACCCATTTTTTTTTTGAAATTGGGTGATTTTTCGAGAGGAATCCAGATCTGGTATTTGTTTTTGTAAATTTTGTACCAAATGTTTCATATCTGATCTTCAAAGTCGTCTCCAAAGAACATTCCTGCAAAAAATTGAAAAAAGAAAAATTCTTCCCGCTTGGCCCAAGAAAATGCTCTATGGAGGACATAGCACATGCCTGAAGTTTGTTAAATATTGTTGCAAAATTTGAAACTGAAATATGCATCAAACCCTCATTCCCATGGAATCATAACCTGCTCTGATACCACTGATCGGATCTTGAGGGGATGCCCCTAAGATCTAAAAGATTGAAATGGATCTTGGGGGAAAGACCCCAAGATCTGAAAAAATTGAAATACCAGAAGAAAAAAAGAGAGGAGAATGCCCAATAAACTAAAACCACAAAGAAACTTTTTGTTAAAATCGATAATAACTGTAAAGACTACATTATGGTGGACAATCTATCCTTTTACAAAATGTGACTTGTTACTTATAGTATTTTTCAGTTACAATACCACGGGTCAATTCCATGGGTGAATGAATACCATGGGTGGATTTTACAATACCACGGGCGGATGCCATTTACAATACCATGGGTAAATTCCATGGGTCAATGAATAATATGGGTGGATGAGTACGATGGGTTGATACCATTTTTCATTCGCATCAGTAATTGAGTTTGTTAGTGGTTATCGTAGTGAAAATTCTTGTAATTTAATACCTTGAGAGTCAAAATCAATTAGTTAGTTTAAAAGGGGAAGAGACTTCTAACTCCCCTAGAATTTGGTAATGGTTAGAGTGTATCAAGTAATCAGTTCCTATGAAGGAGGATTCAACCCCTTATAGGGGAAATGTTGCTTTCTCATATATATGTACTCAAAAACAAGTCTAAGAAAGGGTTGGATACTCGAAGTTGAGACTCTTGGACTAGTGTATTTTGACTATTTGTAGAAATATAATAGACAGTTGCAACTATTTCTATGGGATTCTTGTGTTTTGATTAGTGGCTCTGTTTTTCCTATGTTTTATTATATATTTGATTATTAGCAGTTATCTACTTTCTTCTTATGCTTTATCTCATAAGTTTTTAAACAGAAATCATCATTTTAATGCTCTGTTTTGTTTGGGATTAGCATCCAATGCTTTCTTTCTAGATAACTGAATTCATGCTTTTGCTCACGTAAACTCCTTCTATATTCTCTTCACCACACTATAATGACAAACCAATTTGTGCCATTGATTGCACCTACCTTGCCCCATCTTATGACTGCAACTGAACTTTAGCATTACTTGACCTAGTTCTTAAACGTAGTGCTCTCTATCCAACAAACCCTAATCAAACCCTACTGAGCTGATAACTAGCCTAAAATCCTAGTATTCTCCAGTCACTTCCATTCGCTGTGAGTTTGATTTTAGTGAGAGCCCTCTCTGATTCGGTAGGGCTAGCTACCACGTCAAAATTTGGTATATGGTTACCTCTTTGGTTTTATTTTTCAGCCTTGGAAAAACTAAGGAGTGCTAACATGATGCACTTTTAATAATAATAATAATACCCACGAGGCTTTGGATTGATGGTGAATGGATGCACTATTAAGTCACTCTTTGTGATAGGTCACCAGTTCAAATCCCTTGTGGGTGTTTATTTACAAATAATAATAATAATAAATGTCTATATGTTATATAAAGTAATTGAAAAATTAAATTCATTTTGTTATAACATTTCAAATATCATTATTTTACATTTGACACTTTTATTAAGGGTTAATTATGAATGGAGTAAATATTTGTTGAAATTACATGTTTAAGTTATTTTATTCTATCTATTCCAGAATTTTCAAAGAGTTGAATCCATTTATACATTTAAAAATGTAATTTATAAAATAAAAGTCATATATATATATCTTAACCATCATCTATAAAGTCCCTAGAAAAATGCAAGAAATCAAATACTTTATTGAATCTAAAAAATCAAACCACAACTACACTCAATTAATAAAAAAAAACTCATATAAACAAATGCCTACATGAGGAATGACACCACAATTCATGCTGGTGTATTAAGAAATATTTTAAAAATAAACTAAAAGGACTATATAATTTAATGAAGATAAAATTTGGTCCAAGTTCCAATAGATGATATGATAGCCAAGCGTATGATGAGGAGGTACCATAAACATGAGTTCGAAGAAAGTAAAAAAAGTTTACCATAATGAGGATGATGTCGTTCGATGTCCTTTTCATGGAATGTGAATTCCCAGTTTTATGGGTACTTCATGCATCATGTGTGTTGAAATGAAACTCGCTCGTGGAAACCAGGAATACAAAAGTTTTATGGTACAAAAGCTTCAATGAGGAAAAAAAAAGTAAAACAAAGTACATGGAAATGAAGTTGGAAATATATATATATATAATTTGTGGGTGAAAAAATAGTACAACAATATATGTAATTACTAGTATTTATTAAGTGAGGCAATGAATTTGAAAATGGAGGAATAATAAATAAATAATTTAAATGGAATGTAAATTTATAATTAAATATGAAAATTTAGAATTTACAAATATTTTAATTATTATTATTTTTTTTTTTTAAAGGTGGAAAAACTTATCAAATTTAGTTGCCAAACCAACAGTGAGGACAGACATTTCTGGTTGCTATCTGCGAAAGCCAGTTTGATGCATCACTGTTATCAAAGAAAACCACACCACCTGGAATAACCCATTGGTGGTCCGTAAGGGAGCAGGCTTTCACTCCTGCCAGATGCCTCTAGGTCTTGGGCCGTTAACCTGTTTCCTTACGTCCGAGGAAGACAAACTCTTAGCCAAGTAGAAGCAGTTTTAGGGCATACTCCAGGCCCTACGAATATTCTAATTATGCTTTGAAAAATATAAGTAAATGGAGCAAAAACTGAAATTAATTTGAAAGTGTAATTATAAAAAAATGATTAAAATAAAGAATAAAAAAGTTAATTACTGGTACTTATTAAGTGAGGAGATGAATAAAAGAACTTGAACATGGAAGAATAATAAATAAATAATTTAAATGGAATGTAAATTTATAATTAAATATGAAAATTTAGAATTTACGAGTATTCTAAATTATGCTTTGAAAATATAAGTAAACGGACCAAAAACTGAAGTTAATTTGAAAGCGTAATTATAAAAAAAATGATTAAAATAAAGAATAAAGAAATTAATTATTAGTACTTATTAAGTGAGGAGATGAATAAAAGAAATTGAACATGGAAGAATAATAAATAAATAATTTAAATGGAAAGTAAATTCATAATCAAACATGGCAGTTTAGGACTTACGAGTATTCCAACTATGTTTTGAAAAACATGAGTAAATAGAGTAAAAATTAAAGTTAATTTCAAAGTGTGATTATAAACAAGAATAAGATGGGCTCAAAGTATTGCCTAGCCAAGTTAGGTGATGCAAGAGCATCCTTTGCTTTGAGCAATCCTCATCATCGAAAAACACATTTCTATTTGAGTTCGTACTAATTTTTGTTACTCCCATTTATTCTAAGTTGTTGATACTTCTATAATGTTTGTTGATACATTGCTACCACTCTTGCAGCTGTGTCTTATCAAAGAGAACTAATTTTGAGTTGTTGACAAACCCAGGATCGCGTGTTGATACTCCTATTGCATGGATTTGTTGACACACCCAAAACTGGCAATTGTTTAGTCGCGCTACTACAAGACCATCGCTATTGAACACACTATGAGAATGGGACACAGGTCATAATTTTTGGTTTGTCTACATATTGAGAGGAAGCGAATTAATTCAATTCTGGAAGGAAAAGAGGTTGATAGCATGGGAAACAAATTGTTTCAGTTGGAATATGAAGAATTCAACAGTGTGAGGATAAATTACGAGAATAAGGAAGAAAAAGGGTGTTTGGCTTTTGGCCTTTTGTTGGTTCACTTTGAGCTCTTAGGATTTTAGCCTCTGGCTCTTGGACTTTTGGTATTGGTTTTGGTTGATGCATGATTGGGAGAGAGTGTGATTGGTTGTTGTACAAGTTAGCAAGGGTGTTTTGGTTGTTGTGTGTTATCATTGTGTGACAACACCTAAATTTCTAGCACTCTGAGGACTCCACTCTCAAATTTAAATTCTTGTATGTAATAGCACATTCTTAATGAATAAAAATAATTGAAATATATTCTGAGTTCTTGTGAGTAAGATTTAATTACTCTCTATTTATGCTCTCTAATTTAGTCATTTGAATTAATTTAACACAATATCCAAAATCAAATGTCCAGGGCTATGTGTTCTGTAACAATGATTGAGGTTTTGTAGTTTGTTGCGAAAGCTACAAAAGCTAGGGTTGCATCAAGTGGTATCAGAGAGAGTTTCATTTTGGGATTTGCACCTTGATTTGCTTCATGTAACAGGGTGCCAGAAAACCTTGTTCGATGGTTGCACAACAAGAGTGTTGAAGGTACAAGTTGGAACACATAACTTGGGTTGAGGTCTGTGAATGTTGGTGAGACATTTACAACTTGTAAGGATGCCACCGAGGAGAACAGGAGTAGGACAAGGAGGTGTATGAAATCGAGAAATAGAAGAGTTAAGACAAAGAATAGAAGAGTTGGATCATGGATGAAATGGAGATGCATAACTAGATTCAGATCTAGAAGGAGAAATAGATGAAGAATATGATGTTGAGGAGATAGACCCAATATCAAGGTTGATTTCATATTTGAGTAATAGAGGCAGTGTAAGAGTTGAAAAAAATGATGGAAATCTCAGAGTTGATGTGTTCATCAATTGGATTGGAGAACTTAAAAGATACTTCAAGTATGAAAATGTTTAGGATCCAAATCAGGTGAAATTTTCCATTATGAAGTGGAAGGGTCATGTTGCATTGTAATGGGATATGTTATAGAAAGATAGAGTAAATAAACAAATAGAGAAGATGAGGACTTGGAAGAAAATGGTCACAAAGATCAAAGAGAAATTTCTACTTGTTGATTACCAGCAAAATTTGTATAGACAGATCCATAATATAAGATAAAATGAAACCTTTGTTCGTGAGTACACCAAGGAGTTTTTTAGACTGTCATTTCGATACAGTATGAAGGAACCATAATTCCAAAGATTCACAAGGTATGTGAATGGAATAAAATACTTGATTCAAGATGAAGTGAGCACGCATTATTTATGAACTTTTGATGAAGCCTGTCACATTTCCTTGAAGGTAGAGGAGGAATTGAATATGAAAATATAATAGAAAGGTAGAGGAAGAGGTTTCAAAGGCATAGGTAAGGCAAGGACTACTAGAGGCAGCGAAAAGGAAGAATATTCCACTAGTTGTTAAGGTGGTAAAGGTGGAAATAATGATGGAAGAAGCAGAGGAAGTCTCGAAAGAGGAAAGAGAAAGTATGTAATTACTTGTTACCATTATGGAGTTCAAGGACATATGAAATCTAAATGGTCAGAAGGACAAAATTTAGGGAGAAGAGGTGAAGCTAGAACACAAGTTGCACAAGCTAACAAAACTTTTGATGTTAGAGGAAATGTGATTGTATTGCAACAAGAATAATGAGATAATTTGATGTTTCATAGAGTGCTACTTAAGCTTGAGAAAAATATAGTGGAAGAACCATAAAGAAGAAAAGTTTTGAAAACTAAGTGTTAGGTCCAAGGTAATTCTTTTAACTTGGTCATAGATGGAGAAAGTACAGAGAATTTAGTGTCCACTAAAGTCATGGAGAAACTAAAACTCAAAATTTTAGTCCATTTGAATCCTTATAGAGTCTCATGGTTACGAAAAGGACAACAAGTGGTTCTGACATAGCAATGTTTGTTGAATTTTCAAATTGGAACCCTTTAGGAGTAAGTATTTTGTGACGTGGTTGAATGGATGCATGTCACTTACTTTTTGAAAGGTCGTGGTTGTTTGACAGACAAGTTCACCATGATGTTTGGGAAAACACATATGATTTCAGGAAGGATGGGCAACAGTACAAACTCACCCCAATGCTAGAAAATACAATAGCAACAGTAGGTACCAGCACAAGTAACAGTAAGATCATTTTGTGTTCAGCCAAGGAGTTTGTACATCATTGAAGTGACAAGGGAAAAAAATTGTTTAACGATGAATCCAAAAGTTGTGCAAGAGGAAGTGGAACTATAAACCATACATACAGAGATTAAATCCTTGTTAGATGAATTCAAGGATATTGTTGTTGATGAATTTCCAAAATAGCTACCTCTCATGAGGAGTATTTCTCATCATATTGACTTGATTCTTGGGTCGATCTTACCAAAAAAGGCACCTTAGAAGATGACTCCAATAGAGAATGAGGAACTAAATAAGTAGGTAGAGCAGTTGGTTGATAGTGGATTGATAAGAGAAAGTTTGAGTCCATGTGTTGTACCATCAATATTGACTCCAAAGAAGACAGGTGAATGGAGAATGTGCATGGATTCTAGAGTCATTAATAGGATAATCATCAAGTACTAATTTCCCTTGCCAAGGATGGAGGATATTATGGACTTTTATGGGGGGCTACATATTTCACAAAGATAGACTTAAAGAGTGGTTATCGTCAAATCTAGATCAAGGAAGGTAATGAGTGGAAGACTTCCTTCAAGACAAAGAATGGACAATTTGAATGGTTGATTATGCCATTTGGCTTGAATAATGCCACTAGCACATTTATGATGCTCATAATGAGGTCTTAAAACCATTCCTAGGAGATTTTGTGTTAGTATACTTGGACGACATTTTAATTTTTAGTAAAAACAAAGAAAAGAAATTGAAACATGTAAGGAAAGTGTTGAAACGGTTGACGGAAGAGAAGTAGTTAACAAACTTGAAGAAATGTACATTTATGTAGGATGAATTGGTGTACTTGGGATTTTTTTATTTCTAAGGAAGGTCTGAATATAACCCATAAGATAAATATTTGTCACAATGCGACGTTGGAATATGGTTGACCATGATTCATTTTCATATTGAGACAATGTTTGTCACAATGTGAGGTTGGATAATGGTTGATCATCCTTGAACACGATTAATCTCCATATTGAGACAATATTTGTCACAATGCGATGTTGCAACATGGTTGACCATGGATGACCATGGTTGTGACAATGTGACGTTGGACCAAGAGATAGTATTTGTCACAATGCGACCATGGTTGATCATGATTGAACCCAAAGGTATTATAAACCCAAGAGAATAATACTAAACCCAAGGGATTAATGTTATAAATGCAAGGTATATAAAACTTAAAGGGATTGATATTATAAACCCAAGGGATTAATGCTAAAAACCCAACGGATTGATAATATAAACTCAAGGGATTAATATTATGAACCCAAAGTATATAAACCCTAAGATAAATATTTTAAACCCAAGGGATTATAAACCTAAGGGAATAATATTTAACCCAATGGATAAATATTATAAACCCAAGGAATATAAAACCTAAGATAAATATTGCTCACAATGTGAAATTGGAATATGGTTCACCATGATTGATTTTCATATTGAGACAATGTTCATCGCAATGCGACGTTGGACAATGGATGACCATCGCTGAGCATGCTTGATCTCCATATTGAGACAATTTGTGCCACACTGTAATGTTGGACCATAGTTGACCATGGATGATCATGGTTGTGACAATGTGACATTGGATTAAGAGACAGTGTTTGTCACAATGTGACATTGGAACATGGTTGACCATGTTTCATTTTCATATTGAGACAATGCTTGTCACAATGCGACACTGGTTGATTTTTATATTGAGAAAATCTTTATTTCAATGTGACGTTGGACCATGGTTGACCATGATTATAAACCCAGTGGATTTATATTAAACCTAAAGGTTAATATTATAAACCCTATGAATAATATTATACCCTAGGAATATGAATCTTACATTAATAAACCCTATAAATTATTATTTTATAGATTTTTTTAATAAAATAAAAAATTCAAAATATAGTGAAAAAACTTAAAAACAAATGAATAATAGATAATGAAATTTTCAAAAATAAATTCATACAAAATAAAATGAAAGGAAATAAGTATTTGTAAATTCATAAATTCATTTACTATAATCTCGTTTGAATATATTAAATTTTTAAAATATATATCATGTGAAACATATTGATGGAATTTTAAATCTATAAATTTACAATTTTTTAATGTATGATATATTTCAAAAAAAAAACCAAATTCGTATTTTTACTTCATCTATTTTACTTATAATCAATTTACAATATAATGCATTTCAAATGTTAAAAATAAAAATACATTTGAAAACGTCAACCATAATTTCTAAATTTCATAATTTATTAATCATGGAGGAACTTATCATGGAACTTATTAATATAAAAATGTACTTCATAAGTAAAATATTTCAATGCCATATTAAGTAAAATATTTCAATGTCAACTAATATGTACAATAAAAAGAAATACATTGTTATGGTTTAAACATTTTTGAGCATTTCAAGTAATGTTATTATTTTATATTTGGGCTATATTTTTTGTCATTTTTATCTTTGAGATGCAAACATTTTTTTTCCAAATCTTGAATTTTAAAAAAAAAATTACACAAGAAGAAATTATATCACTCTAAACACTTCTTATATTTGTGATTAAAATAGATCAATACTTATTTTTAAAGAAAAAATCTAAATAGAACAACATGCAGTTTGAAAAATTGTTATTGAATGATTGCTAATAATTAATTCATGCTACTTTAGTAATTTTTTTTAAATTCAAGATTTCGAAAAAAATGTTTGCATCTAAACACCTCTTACATTTGTGATTAAAATAGATCGATACTTATCTTTAAAGAAAAAAACTGAATAGATCAACATGCAATTTGAAAAATTGTTATTGAATGATTGGTAATAATTAATTCATGCTACTTTACTTAATTCTACACTAATCCTACAGTGAAAACCTAGGACAAACCAAATTCATGGTTGATCTACTTTTATACATTTTTATTTGAAAAGTAAAGCAATATTCCATAGAACACTCCTTCAAATCATTAACATGTAAACCACACTCAGTTATTAAATTTATAGAGGACACATAATTGATCTACTGGAGATTTGTGGCATAAGATGGTCAAACCTTGTACTCATTTGTGTGGCGACGTGATCCAATATAAAATGCCCAAACTTCTCATAAAGGTTGTCAACGTTAAATTTTCCACTATGAGATACCTATGGCAGCATGCAAATATATACTTAACAAACTAATCACTCCATTAATTGATTAAATAATGTTACATATAAATACATGTAATGTTGTCTCAAGATAGATAGACTATCTTGGATACACAATCACTTAGCTAAGAGAATATCTTAACCACGCACTAATCTAGGAATCAACTAGATGTAAATAACTCTGAGAGAATAGGAATAGACTCCCATACATAGAAAGAATCACAACTGAAACAAGTAGTAATTATATTTTCAAGTCACCCCTTTAATGACTACTTGTCTCGATCTCAATCTGCAAAGTCTAGTTATGGTCTTTATGTTTACAAACTTGATTAAAAGATATGTCGATGTCCATATAAAGGAACAACCATCTGTCGGAATGCATGGGTGCCCAACCACTGCAACCGCCAATCTACTAGGATGCCCTTCGCATACATAGTTCTATCAAGCATTATAACTGCATACTTGTACTTATACCTGTAAATCCCCCTCCATCATCATTATCATGGGTTTTCTTAGATTGCCATAACCATGCTCTGGGTTTTATCGGCTTACCCTAAACCATGTCCAAGGTTTTGGCAGCTAACCCTAAACCATGCTACAAGAATCCCCATCCAATTCACTCTCACACGTGGTTTCTAGCTTCCCACAAACCTGCACTTACACACACTCTCACAAGTAGTTTCTGGCTTATCACAAGCCTACAATTCCCAAGTGGTTTTTGGTTGACCACAAACTTGTAATTACATAGTGGTTTTAGTTACCACGAACTTTATGGGGGTACACATGCCTCATCAAGATTACATTACATACTCCAACTCTTCGAGTTACTAGGTACATACTTTACAAAGACCACTACAAAACATCCTAGACTTTCTTACTAATAAATGTATGTGACACATAATACACCATCATCATGAGTCTATTCCACAAACTCACACAAAATCTCAACTGGTTGGCCATCATAATCATTGTTGTTGCTCCTTTACCTTATCTTTTGAAATTGTTCACATCATGGACATCTTTGTCTTTGTCAATTAAATCTTGGAACTCCATACTTAACCTGTCATTTGTTAGAGTAGCCAATTCTAACAAAAATAACTTCATATTGAGGTGGCTAATCTCAATATGTATATTGATTTTAATTCCAAGATACTTTCACCATAAAAATATCATTTACTCATTTACCCAAGCATGTAAAAACAACCTTGCTTTGAAACAAACAACCGAATTTATATCATCTCGCTATAAAGACAAAGATGAGGAAGAGTGTACTATAATCCAAGCATCCCATTGATTTTCATACCTCCCATGGAAATCCCATTGAAAAAGCTAAAAACGACAAAGCCACACATGTGACTGACTCTAGCTGTGTGTAATGTTGAGTGACTTATTAAAGGGAAACAATCTTTAAAAAAAACTTACGTGCTCCAACCATGCTAACAAATGCTTGGTCACCAGATCTCTAACAGCGGTCCATCAACACTTTCACTCGAAACAAATCCCTCAAAAAGCTTCACATGCTTCATGTTGCAGTTGGACCATTGAGGAAGATGCACAACCCGCTTTCCAAAAATTGAAGCAGGCTTACAACAAAAAAGCCCCAAAATATGAAATATTAGGGAAGGTGTGGTAACAACGATCTGTTGGATCCGAACAACGTTGGACAATGCACTAGTCAATGGCTCTACAATCGTTGCTCGAATCCTCACCCAGTGAACAATCTTGTCAGTCTCCACGTGCCCCACCAATTGAGGCAAAAATGCATGCCGAATCCCAGACAATATTTCTCTGATTGTTGTTGACCCCCAAGTGGCACGTTCTGCAACTAAACTGCGCCCACATAGGTCGACTCCGCCACCGCACATCAACTATCCTGGTGTTTTGTAGAAAATATGATTTTTTTGTTAACTTGGACATTGGATGCGACTAACATTCTACAAAAATCGTGTGGAGTGGTGAAGGAGAATTGGTAATTGTCTTGCGAGATGAAAATACCCACACATTTGTGGTGAAAAAGGGGCGAATTCCCCCAAAAACTCGAAGCTTATGCAAATCAGAGACAAATGGTGAAGGAGATAATATGAGATATACAGTGATGTGGCAACTCGCGCGGATTTGTCTCATGCTCATGAGCCACCTCCATGATAATGTAAGCAACAACAACGCTTCATAGGTTAAAACCACCAAACTGCAATGGTAGATTTATCTCATTGTACTAATGATTTATACCCCCAATTAATTGTTTCAAGAACAACAACGTCGCCTCTCAAGCACTCAAATGGAAAAAATCATAATTTATGAAGCCCTGTGGGTTGGATTCTGCTGCCTGTAGCCCTCTCAAATGCGGACCTATTGGGCGAGATCCAATATTATAGCCTCTGGGAAGAGCCACATGGGCTTCACCAGATCAAGCCAACAAAGAATGGATCAAAAAATCCAACAGAGGACCGATCACAAAAAAACCTAGCCCTCAAAATCCTGACTACCTCTAAGCATGGCTCCATGCATCTTACACCATCTGGATGCACCGTCACTTCTGAACCTGATCTGTGCACCTCTACTCCAATAGAACGAAGGACCTGCATCATCATTCTAGTTTCATGGAGATCTAGATTCATGTTGAATGCTGAAACATGGCTTGATCATAGAGATCTCTCTTATCTTCGTCAGCCCATGATTATGGACAAACAAAAAACTTAAAAAAATCAATTATATTATCTTATTTCCCTTGGCCCAGGAGGGATCATGGCCCGAGGTCCATACAAACTCTGATACCAATTTAAAAAACTGATCACTTCATTAATTAATCAGACAATGTTACATATAAATATATGTAGTGTTGTCTCAAAATAGGTAGACTATGTTGGATACACAATCACTTAGTTGAGAGAATATCTCAACCATACACCAATCTACGAATCAACTAGATTTAAATAAGTCAAAGAGAATAAGGACATACTCCCTTACATAAGATAAGTACGCATTATATTTCCAAGTTATATGTATGTTCAAATACTGGTAAAGAAGACAGAAATAATTTGTTGCCACGATTATAGGAAAATACCTTGATATATATGGTATGGAAAACTTTGTTATTAATCGAAGAAGACATAACGCTCGCAACTTGTAGCCCAAATTCTTCTAGCGTGAGCAGAAGATTGGAGTAGACAATATGATCTTCGAATGCATTGAGGGACATCTTAATGCCAGAATGCATGGAAATTATTTGCAGCATAGTGAAGACATGGGAAAATACCTTGTTATATTTTCTTATATATAAATGAATGTTATAAATAATGATGAGGAACTTATCATGGAGGAATGTAGAAATTTTGAATAATTTAACACATATTCAATGGAGATTATCCTGATCATGTACTAATGCGGAAAACATACACAATACATAAGCTCCTCTACGTTGATCAAGAATATAGCAGCATCAATAACAATAAAACATCAAGAGCATTCACACATTAACACAGTATGTATCACGGGGAAAGCATCTCGCTAAAAACCCCACACTATATGTATATTAATGATTGAGTCATGTAACATTACACAGCATAATACTTCTCACAAGTATCTCCACCTCTGTTACACACAATACAGCTCAGATCTGATCTCCAAATCTCTTCCACTGCTTGCCTGCCTCCACTGCTCAATACCTGCTCAAGAACTGATGAGAATTGCTTCCCAAACTCGATTTTCACCTGCAAAATAGTCACTCACTCTTTGTGGACGTGAGCAAAGGCTAAAATGCGGGCCAAATACGTGAGCAAACTCATTGGCATACTCAATCCTCTGATTGTGCAAGATCTGGTGCACAACTATAGTCACAACTGATAGCAATCTGATTCTCTACCACCTGTCCCTGTTGAACTGAACATGCACTGACATGCAACTGAGTTAACTGATGTATTCTTTAGTTGTATTATGAGTTAATAATTAGTTTAACAACTCATCATTAGTCTATCTGCAGTTAGACTAACTACAACCAGTTTAACTAAGTTAAACTGAACACAACTCCATCAACTGTACCTCCAGTCCACTAAACTCAACTCACTTGAGTTCTAACTGAAGTCATGCATGCAACAACTCAACTGACTCATAAGAAAAACGAATTTCCTTCTGACAGCTGCATGTGCCACTTCCGTAGCTCAAACTGAAGTGCTCCAAGAGAATAAGATTAAGTTTATAGTCCAAATATTATTGTGAGATAATAATATTTGACTTTTCTATTTTTGACAGCCAGTCTAAAAATAGACTTGATCACTCACACTGTGATCACTCACACTTTCATCAAAAATAGAAGTCCATCTATTTTCCCAACTTGATCAATCATCCATAAACATAGACATGATCCATATGTCTAAAAATAGACATAGTCTAAAAATAGACTTGCGCCAAAAATAGCCTGCGGGCCCACTTAGTGAAGGCGACTCTTTTCACTAAGCTCCATCATCTTGTTGCAATCTCAACACTCCCTCTCGACAAGATATGGATTATCAGCAACCCCTATCCTGCCTCGGTGGTACTCGAATTTGCTCCTGGTGAGAGCCTTCGTCAGAATATCAGCATCCTGATCCTCTGTTGGAATGTACGAAAGTAACATGATCCTCCGCTGCACACAATCTCTGATATGATGGTACCTGATGTCAATATGTTTAGATCTATCATGAAATACAGGATTAGCTGAGAGTTTAATGCAACTCTGGTTATCACAGTAAATCACAGTAGGATCCAAATGAGAACCAAACAAACCAACCAAGATCTTCCTCATCCATATAGCCTCGCATGCAGCCAAACTTGCTGCCATATACTCGGCCTCCGCTGAACTGAGTGCCACAGATCTCTGCTTCCTGCTGTACCAAGAAACTGCTGTCGATCCGATACTGAAGACCCCTCCTGATGTGCTCTTTCTGTCTGTTGGGCTCCCTGCCCAATCTGCATCCGTGAAGCCACATAGCTTCACCTCATCCTCCTGTTTGTACCACAAACCATATCCCGATGTGCCTCTCAAGTAGCGCAATACATGCTTGCCCGCCTTCCAGAAGAGCTTGGTAGGCTTAACCATAGCTTGTGAAAGCTGGTTAACTGCATAGCATATATCAGGTCGTGTATTGACCAAATACATCAGCGACCCCACCAACTGTCGATAAACAGTGGCATCCACTTCTTCTCCCGAAGTGGCATCCTCCTTCCTCCAACCTCTAGGAAGAGGAGTATCAACAGGCTTGCAGCCATGCATGTTGAACTTCTCCAGTATCTCTCGAGCATACTTGCCCTGAGAAACAAACAGTCCACCACTGCGCTGCCATATTTCCAATCCTAGGAAATAGTGAAGGAGGCCCAAATCCTTCATCTCAAACTCTGTAGCAAGATCCTTCTTGCATGACAGTATCAACAGCTCATCACCCGTTAGAATCAAATCATCAACATACAGTACAATGATAACCAACTTACCATCCACCACAATCTGGTATAGGTTCGGATCCGCCTCGCTCTTGGAGAATCCAAGTCCTGTGAAATAGCTGTCTATCCGTGTGTACCAAGCACGTGGTGCTTGCTTCAACCCATACAGCGCTCTCTTGAGCCTGCACACATGCGACTCGCTGCTGAAGACTTCAAAGCCTTCGGGTTGCTCAATGTACACCTCCTCCTCAATGACTCCGTTGAGGAACGCAGTCTTCACATCCATCTGATGAATGTGCCATCCCATCTGCGCTGAGAGAGCAAGAATCGTCCGTATGGAAGAATACCTTGCGACAGGTGCAAAGGTCTCCTCATAATCGATCCCCTCAATCTGTGAAAAGCCTCGGGCAACAAATCTTGCCTTATACTTCTCCACACTCCCGTCAGCTGCCTGCTTAACTTTGTAGATCCATCTCGAACCTACCATTGATTTCCCTTCCGGTCTAGGAACAATCTCCCATGCACTGTTTCTGACAATAGAATCATACTCTTCCACCATGGCGTCTACCCATGCGGGATCCTCCACAGCTTCCTCGAAATAGGATGGCTCAGTCACAACACACTTGCTCATAAGAGCCATGTATCCAGTGTACCGATCAGGTGACTGTCTCTGCCTGCGTTGGGCTGTAGGTGGTCCTACAACTTTCTCTGCATCTTGAGCCAGTCGCTCAGCTTCTGTCAAGCGCTTTCGCCCTCTGATGGTTGGCGCTGCATGAGTGGTCTCTTCCACTCCATGAACCTCGTCCTGTGGCTGATCCACGTCCTGAAGCTCATCCTTAGGAACTAATAGCTCCTCATCTGCATGCAAGTGTAGCTCCCTCTCAAGCGAACACTTCATGGCTTTCTCCTCCTGAAATTTTATATCCCGTCGCACAACAGTTTTACCACTATCTAGCAAATACACACGATAGTTGTGGGGCGTATCAGTGTACCCCACAAATATCCCAACCTCTGCAGTCGGTTCCAACTTCTTTCTGGCATCCTTCGTCACATGCATGTAAACGTTAGCACCAAAAATCCTCAAATGAGAAAGATCAGGCTTCTTACCAGAATAAGCCTCCTCGGGTGTACTCATGCCAAGTATCCTATGAGGACAACGGTTCTGTACATAAACTGATGTATTGCATGCTTCCGCCCACAAGTGAAGGGGTAGGCCCTGATCATGCAACATTGCCCGTGCAGCACCCATAATCGTTCTGTTCTTCCGCTCAGCTACCCCGTTCTGCTGTGGGTTATGGGGAGCTATGAGCTCTCTACGAATCCCTTCTGCCTTGCAGAAATCCTTGAACTCGTCCGAGATGTATTCACCACCATTATCGCTCCTAAGAGCCTTCACCTTCTTCCCCGACTCCTTCTCGACCAGTGCTTTGAATTCACAGAACTTTGAATATGTCTCGCTCTTCTTCTGCATGAAGAAGATCCAGCACTTACGAGAGAAATCATCAACAAAAATCACATAATACCTGTGTTTTGCTGTCGAAGCAACTAAGAAAGGTCCACACACGTCTGTGTGAATTCTCTCAAGGATCGTCGTGGCGCGACTATCCTTCTCGTGAAAGGTGGCTTTCACAAACTTCCCCAAAGTACACCCCTTGCATTGATCTGACTGCGCAAGTGTGCCTTTAGGAAGCCCTGTAGTGATCTGTTGCAGTATCTTCAAGGCTCCATGGTGAAGGTGACCCAATCTCCTGTGCCACAACTCGCCATCATCCCGGCTCACTAATCCTTCTGCCTTGCCTGCCATTGCTGCGCATCCATCTACATGCAACTGATAAAGGTTCCTCACTCGAACCCCTATCTTCCGGGTCTCACCAGTTGTCTTGCTGCGCAGGAAGGCCTTTCCCTCGCTGAAAACAACATCATACCCCTTGTCTTCTAACATCGCCACTGAGATGAGATTCTTCTTCAATCCTGGAACATGCATGACTTCCTTCAATACAAAGGGTTTACCAGACTCCCTCTCAAAGGAAATGGTACCGATACCGGTCGCACTGTATCTACCATCATCGCCCATCTCGATGTGCACTCCAAGATCTTTGTCCCCAGATCAGAGAACAAATCTCTATCTCCCGTCATGTGAAAAGACGCACCACTGTCCAGGAACCACACTGATCCCATCACACTTGAAACCAAGCATGCGATCAATGAAAAATCAAGCTCAAATTGAGAAGCTAAAGCCTCTCCCCCTGCAGATCCAGCAGCTTGCTTGTTCTTCTTCTTCTGCGGACAATTTGTGGCATAGTGTCCATGCTGGTGACAGTGAAAACACTTCACCTTGGACATATCCTGCTTCTTGCCTTTCGCACCAGACTGAGAAGCTTTCTTGCTCTTCCCTTTCTTTGCTTTGGCAGCCAAAGCACAATTCTCTTCATCAGATACCTTTGATGAAGATCCATTCTCACCTTTATTGTTACTGAGTTTATCCTTGAGCGCCAGGTCGCTCTTGCTTTGGAATAACATTTGCAATCCATTGAAAGACATTTTCAACAACACTTCTGCAAATTCGAATTTCCACCAGCTCCAACTCAACCGCTTCCGATCTAGAATTCGTGAGAACAAAATATTTCTCGTACAGAGATTGACTGTATGGGCTTTTACCGGATATTTCACCTTCCAAAGGAAGGATGAATCTAGAGGCTACCTGGCCCGATTACAGGCTCTGCCTAGAGAAATAGAATGTAAACACTTCCTGAATAGTAGATCTGATGATCAACAGCTCCGATACCATGTAGAAATTTTGAATAATTTAACACATATTCAATGGAGATTATCCTGATCATGTACTAATGCGGAAAACATACACAATACATAAGCTCCTCTACGTTGATCAAGAATATAGCAGCATCAATAACAATAAAACATCAAGAGCATTCACACATTAACACAGTATGTATCACGGGGAAAGCATCTCGCTAAAAACCCCACACTATATGTATATTAATGATTGAGTCATGTAACATTACACAGCATAATACTTCTCACAAGTATCTCCACCTCTGTTACACACAATACAGCTCAGATCTGATCTCCAAATCTCTTCCACTGCTTGCCTGCCTCCACTGCTCAATACCTGCTCAAGAACTGATGAGAATTGCTTCCCAAACTCGATTTTCACCTGCAAAATAGTCACTCACTCTTTGTGGACGTGAGCAAAGGCTAAAATGCGGGCCAAATACGTGAGCAAACTCATTGGCATACTCAATCCTCTGATTGTGCAAGATCTGATGCACAACTATAGTCACAACTGATAGCAATCTGATTCTCTACCACCTGTCCCTGTTGAACTGAACATGCACTGACATGCAACTGAGTTAACTGATGTATTCTTTAGTTGTATTATGAGTTAATAATTAGTTTAACAACTCATCATTAGTCTATCTGCAGTTAGACTAACTACAACCAGTTTAACTAAGTTAAACTGAACACAACTCCATCAACTGTACCTCCAGTCCACTAAACTCAACTCACTTGAGTTCTAACTGAAGTCATGCATGCAACAACTCAACTGACTCATAAGAAAAACGAATTTCCTTCTGACAGCTGCATGTGCCACTTCCGTAGCTCAAACTGAAGTGCTCCAAGAGAATAAGATTAAGTTTATAGTCCAAATATTATTGTGAGATAATAATATTTGACTTTTCTATTTTTGACAGCCAGTCTAAAAATAGACTTGATCACTCACACTGTGATCACTCACACTTTCATCAAAAATAGAAGTCCATCTATTTTCCCAACTTGATCAATCATCCATAAACATAGACATGATCCATATGTCTAAAAATAGACATAGTCTAAAAATAGACTTGCGCCAAAAATAGCCTGCGGGCCCACTTAGTGAAGGCGACTCTTTTCACTAAGCTCCATCATCTTGTTGCAATCTCAACACTCCCTCTCGACAAGATATGGATTATCAGCAACCCCTATCCTGCCTCGGTGGTACTCGAATTTGCTCCTGGTGAGAGCCTTCGTCAGAATATCAGCATCCTGATCCTCTGTTGGAATGTACGAAAGTAACATGATCCTCCGCTGCACACAATCTCTGATATGATGGTACCTGATGTCAATATGTTTAGATCTATCATGAAATACAGGATTAGCTGAGAGTTTAATGCAACTCTGGTTATCACAGTAAATCACAGTAGGATCCAAATGAGAACCAAACAAACCAACCAAGATCTTCCTCATCCATATAGCCTCGCATGCAGCCAAACTTGCTGCCATATACTCGGCCTCCGCTGAACTGAGTGCCACAGATCTCTGCTTCCTGCTGTACCAAGAAACTGCTGTCGATCCGATACTGAAGACCCCTCCTGATGTGCTCTTTCTGTCTGTTGGGCTCCCTGACCAATCTGCATCCGTGAAGCCACATAGCTTCACCTCATCCTCCTGTTTGTACCACAAACCATATCCCGATGTGCCTCTCAAGTAGCGCAATACATGCTTGCCCGCCTTCCAGAAGAGCTTGGTAGGCTTAACCATAGCTTGTGAAAGCTGGTTAACTGCATAGCATATATCAGGTCGTGTATTGACCAAATACATCAGCGACCCCACCAACTGTCGATAAACAGTGGCATCCACTTCTTCTCCCGAAGTGGCATCCTCCTTCCTCCAACCTCTAGGAAGAGGAGTATCAACAGGCTTGCAGCCATGCATGTTGAACTTCTCCAGTATCTCTCGAGCATACTTGCCCTGAGAAACAAACAGTCCACCACTGCGCTGCCATATTTCCAATCCTAGGAAATAGTGAAGGAGGCCCAAATCCTTCATCTCAAACTCTGTAGCAAGATCCTTCTTGCATGACAGTATCAACAGCTCATCACCCGTTAGAATCAAATCATCAACATACAGTACAATGATAAGCAACTTACCATCCACCACAATCTGGTATAGGTTCGGATCCGCCTCGCTCTTGGAGAATCCAAGTCCTGTGAAATAACTGTCTATCCGTGTGTACCAAGCACGTGGTGCTTGCTTCAACCCATACAGCGCTCTCTTGAGCCTGCACACATGCGACTCGCTGCTGAAGACTTCAAAGCCTTCGGGTTGCTCAATGTACACCTCCTCCTCAATGACTCCGTTGAGGAACGCAGTCTTCACATCCATCTGATGAATGTGCCATCCCATCTGCGCTGAGAGAGCAAGAATCGTCCGTATGGAAGAATACCTTGCGACAGGTGCAAAGGTCTCCTCATAATCGATCCCCTCAATCTGTGAAAAGCCTCGGGCAACAAATCTTGCCTTATACTTCTCCACACTCCCGTCAGCTGCCTGCTTAACTTTGTAGATCCATCTCGAACCTACCATTGATTTCCCTTCCGGTCTAGGAACAATCTCCCATGCATTGTTTCTGACAATAGAATCATACTCTTCCACCATGGCGTCTACCCATGCGGGATCCTCCACAGCTTCCTCGAAATAGGATGGCTCAGTCACAACACACTTGCTCATAAGAGCCATGTATCCAGTGTACCGATCAGGTGACTGTCTCTGCCTGCGTTGGGCTGTAGGTGGTCCTACAACTTTCTCTGCATCTTGAGCCAGTCGCTCAGCTTCTGTCAAGCGCTTTCGCCCTCTGATGGTTGGCGCTGCATGAGTGGTCTCTTCCACTCCATGAACCTCGTCCTGTGGCTGATCCACGTCCTGAAGCTCATCCTTAGGAACTAATAGCTCCTCATCTGCATGCAAGTGTAGCTCCCTCTCAAGCGAACACTTCATGGCTTTCTCCTCCTGAAATTTTATATCCCGTCGCACAACAGTTTTACCACTATCTGGCAAATACACACGATAGTTGTGGGGCGTATCAGTGTACCCCACAAATATCCCAACCTCTGCAGTCGGTTCCAACTTCTTTCTGGCATCCTTCGTCACATGCATGTAAACGTTAGCACCAAAAATCCTCAAATGAGAAAGATCAGGCTTCTTACCAGAATAAGCCTCTTCGGGTGTACTCATGCCAAGTATCCTATGAGGACAACGGTTCTGCACATAAACTGCTGTATTGCATGCTTCCGCCCACAAGTGAAGGGGTAGGCCCTGATCATGCAACATTGCCCGTGCAGCACCCATAATCGTTCTGTTCTTCCGCTCAGCTACCCCGTTCTGCTGTGGGTTATGGGGAGCTATGAGCTCTCTACGAATCCCTTCTGCCTTGCAGAAATCCTTGAACTCGTCCGAGATGTATTCACCACCATTATCGCTCCTAAGAGCCTTCACCTTCTTCCCCGACTCCTTCTCGACCAGTGCTTTGAATTCACAGAACTTTGAATATGTCTCGCTCTTCTTCTGCATGAAGAAGATCCAGCACTTACGAGAGAAATCATCAACAAAAATCACATAATACCTGTGTTTTGCTGTCGAAGCAACTAAGAAAGGTCCACACACGTCTGTGTGAATTCTCTCAAGGATCGTCGTGGCGCGACTATCCTTCTCGTGAAAGGTGGCTTTCACAAACTTCCCCAAAGTACACCCCTTGCATTGATCTGACTGCGCAAGTGTGCCTTTAGGAAGCCCTGTAGTGATCTGTTGCAGTATCTTCAAGGCTCCATGGTGAAGGTGACCCAATCTCCTGTGCCACAACTCGCCATCATCCCGGCTCACTAATCCTTCTGCCTTGCCTGCCATTGTTGCGCATCCATCTACATGCGACTGATAAAGGTTCCTCACTCGAACCCCTATCTTCCGGGTCTCACCAGTTGTCTTGCTGCGCAGGAAGGCCTTTCCCTCGCTGAAAACAACATCATACCCCTTGTCTTCTAACATCGCCACTGAGATGAGATTCTTCTTCAATCCTGGAACATGCATGACTTCCTTCAATACAAAGGGTTTACCAGACTCCCTCTCAAAGGAAATGGTACCGATACCGGTCGCACTGTATCTACCATCATCGCCCATCTCGATGTGCACTCCAAGATCTTTGTCCTCCAGATCAGAGAACAAATCTCTATCTCCCGTCATGTGAAAAGACGCACCACTGTCCAGGAACCACACTGATCCCATCACACTTGAAACCAAGCATGCGATCAATGAAAAATCAAGCTCAAATTGAGAAGCTAAAGCCTCTCCCCCTGCAGATCCAGCAGCTTGCTTGTTCTTCTTCTTCTGCGGACAATTTGTGGCATAGTGTCCATGCTGGTGACAGTGAAAACACTTCACCTTGGACATATCTTGCTTCTTGCCTTTCGCACCAGACTGAGAAGCTTTCTTGCTCTTCCCTTTCTTTGCTTTGGCAGCCAAAGCACAATTCTCTTCATCAGATACCTTTGATGAAGATCCATTCTCACCTTTATTGTTACTGAGTTTATCCTTGAGCGCCAGGTCGCTCTTGCTTTGGAATAACATTTGCAATCCATTGAAAGACATTTTCAACAACACTTCTGCAAATTCGAATTTCCACCAGCTCCAACTCAACCGCTTCCGATCTAGAATTCGTGAGAACAAAATATTTCTCGTACAGAGATTGACTGTATGGGCTTTTACCGGATATTTCACCTTCCAAAGGAAGGATGAATCTAGAGGCTACCTGGCCCGATTACAGGCTCTGCCTAGAGAAATAGAATGTAAACACTTCCTGAATAGTAGATCTGATGATCAACAGCTCCGATACCATGTAGAAATTTTGAATAATTTAACACATATTCAATGGAGATTATCCTGATCATGTACTAATGCGGAAAACATACACAATACATAAGCTCATCTACGTTGATCAAGAATATAGCAGCATCAATAACAATAAAACATCAAGAGCATTCACACATTAACACAGTATGTATCACGGGGAAAGCATCTCGCTAAAAACCCCACACTATCTGTATATTAATGATTGAGTCATGTAACATTACACAGCATAATACTTCTCACAAGTATCTCCACCTCTGTTACACACAATACAGCTCAGATCTGATCTCCAAATCTCTTCCACTGCTTGCCTGCCTCCACTGCTCAATACCTGCTCAAGAACTGATGAGAATTGCTTCCCAAACTCGATTTTCACCTGCAAAATAGTCACTCACTCTTTGTGGACGTGAGCAAAGGCTAAAATGCGGGCCAAATACATGAGCAAACTCATTGGCATACTCAATCCTCTGATTGTGCAAGATCTGGTGCACAACTATAGTCACAACTGATAGCAATCTGATTCTCTACCACCTGTCCCTGTTGAACTGAACATGCACTGACATGCAACTGAGTTAACTGATGTATTCTTTAGTTGTATTATGAGTTAATAATTAGTTTAACAACTCATCATTAGTCTATCTGCAGTTAGACTAACTACAACCAGTTTAACTAAGTTAAACTGAACACAACTCCATCAACTGTACCTCCAATCCACTAAACTCAACTCACTTGAGTTCTAACTGAAGTCATGCATGCAACAACTCAACTGACTCATAAGAAAAACGAATTTCCTTCTGACAGCTACATGTGCCACTTCCGTAGCTCAAACTGAAGTGCTCCAAGAGAATAAGATTAAGTTTATAGTCCAAATATTATTGTGAGATAATAATATTTGACTTTTCTATTTTTGACAGCCAGTCTCAAAAGAGACTTGATCACTCACACTGTGATCACTCACACTTTCATCGTAAATAGAAGTCCATCTATTTTCCCAACTTGATCAATCATCCATAAACATAGACATGATCCATATGTCTAAAAATAGACATAGTCTAAAAATAGACTTGCGCCAAAAATAGCCTGCGGGCCCACTTAGTGAAGGCGACTCTTTTCACTAAGCTCCATCATCTTGTTGCAATCTCAACAAGGAACTTATTAGAATTGGAATAATCTCAAATCTAGGAAATTGGTGGGTGGGGAGACAAGTGGCAAAAATCCTTTTTTCTTTTTAATTTATTAAAAGTAACCGACCATTTTGCTAAATAAAATTTACTTATATATAAATGAAGGTTATAAATAATAATGAGGAACTTATTAGAATTGGAATAATCTCAAATCCCTAGGAAATTGGTGGGTGAAGACCCATTTGGCACGAATCTAATTTTTAAAATTTATTAAAAAGAATGGGTCATTTTGCTAAATAAAATTTGCTTATATATAAATGAATGTTATAAATAATATTGAGGAACTTATTATAATTGGTGTAATCTCAACATGGAGGAACTTATTAGAATTGGAATCATCTCAAATCCCTAGGAAATCGGTGGGTGGGGAACCACATGGCACAAATATAATTTTTTAAATTTATTAAAAGTAATGGACCATTTTACTAAGTTAAATTTCCTTATATATAAATGAATGTTGTAATTAATAATGAAGAACTTATTAAAATTGGAATAATCTCAACATGAACTTATTAAAATTGGAATAATCTCAACATGGAGAAACTTATTAGAATTGGAATGATCTCAAATCCCTAGGAAATTGGTGGGTGGCGAACCAAGTGGAACGAATATAGTTTTTTAAATTTATTAAAAGTAATGGACCATTTTGCTAAATAAATTTTGTTTATATATAAATGAATGTTATAAATAATAATGAGGAACTTATTAGAATTAGAATAATCTCAAATTCCTAGGAAATTGGTAGGTGGGAGCCATAATTTTTTAAATTTATTACAAGTAATGGACCATTTTGAAAATTAAATTTGCTTATATATAAATGAATGTTATAAATAATAATGAGGAACTTATTAGAATTGGAATAATCTCAAATCCCTAGGAAATTGGTGCGGGGGAGCCAGGTGACATGAACCTAATTTTTTAAATTTATTAAAAATAATGGACCATTTTGCTAAATAAAATTTGCTTATATATAAATGAATGCTATAAATAATAATGAGGAACTCATTAAAATTAGGATAATTTCAACATGGAGGAACTTATTAGAATTGGAACAATCCTAAATCCCTAGGAAATTGGTGAGTGGGAGCCATAATTTTTTAAATTTATTAAAAGTCAATGCAACCTAACCAAATTTTTAATACACTACACTTATTGATAAACATTAAGAAGAAACATATACTGAACATATTCCCTTATGAAATATCATACACAATTATTGAAGATGAAATTCATAGAAAGATAAGTTGGATGATTAAATGCAAGAATTAATTGGATGAAAATTCTACTGCCAAAATATATATATATTAAAATTATTTTCTAATGTCTCATAAATATTGAAAATAAATTACTTTTTACTAGGATATTATGTCATATAGATATTTAAGATCGTAAAAAGTTAGATATAAAAATTAAAAATATATATATATTTTAATTTAAAAAATAATAATAATAAATATTTTCTAGAAACTTTAAGTTTATTTACAAACTAATATGCAATCAAAAATAAAAAAACCCTAAAGACAAAAATAGTGACTAATAAAATTGTGGAACTATTAAAATCCACTAGGTGGAACTTCAACTGCAACCTTTAATTAAAGAGTGAATTTAATGGGTATTCAATTGTTGTTCTCTTAATATCGATATGGGATAGCGAATTATTTACTAAATAAATATTTATTGAATGTGAGTGGTGTAATTGAGTTAATACAGAGAGATATATGTATATATATGCAACAAACATATGGTATTTTTAAATTTTATAAATACGTGAATAGGTATGAGTCAAATATATTTATATTTATAGTTATTTTTAGATTTTATAAATATTTAAGTAGATAAGACATATACATAGATAAATAGGGATTCAAAATAAAAAATTAATGTAAATAAATAGTGAATTTTTATTTACAGTTATGTAGAGGAGAGTAAGTGTTGCACGAAGATTGAGATTTGAGATTAATAATTATAATTATAATTATAATTGTGGAATTAAAATGAAGTAAATTATTTAGTTAGGATAAAAAATAAGATTTCATGGAAAGAAAATAGTAATTATGATCTTTATTAAAGATTCATTAGAGAATGTGATGGATTAAATCTTATAAAGGATGATGTAGATAGAAACAAATTAAATATAATAATACGACAATTAAAAAAATTATATATATGGATAATTAGTTGGTGAGCATTATATTTATTTAAATTTGATGAAGAAGGCTTTATATGGCTCAAGCCAAAAGTAGTAGCGGATGCCAAAGAGCATCGATTACACAAATGCATAGTATCAGAAGTACTGATCCAATGGAAAGATATGAAAACCAAAGATTTAACATGGGACCCAGCAATGATTCTGCAACAACTTTATCACCTTTAGCTTTCAAGACAATGGTTTCTTAAGGGGGTAGTATGTTAGGGTCTTACCCTAACCTCTCTACTTTAGTTTTCCTAGGAGTGAGTCAAATGACGTATGTCATCACCCTCTCTGAATAAGGTCCATCAAATAGTAGTGGATAGCCATATAATGTAACAAGGTCCACTTTATTAGGCCTTCTAGCTTTTTGGTACCCATTAATGACGGGACCAAAAATGGTTAGGGTTTGCTTAAGAATATACTTAAAGGGAGTGCAAGGCTATGAGATGTTTTGTCTCATATTGTTGTATTTGGAATTACTCAATGAAATGTTTCCCCACCTTAAAAGGCAAGTGAACATTGATTTATTTCTTTTGATTATCATAATACAACGATATATTTCACATATTCCATCTTATTTATCTCTTGAATTTAGTTTCTTATAATTATAGTATTTTTATCTAAGGGTTAAGGAACACTACAAAAAAATTCAAATAAGGTACTAGTGGCAATACTTTAAAAACAAAAAAAGTGGAGATTTCATTAATAAAAGTTGTTACATATGCATTGTTCTTCATCCACTTCCATCGAAAATCCCTATAGGCTACATTGTAAACATAGCATGTTCAATCTATCTTCTTACCTCTATCCCTGAAAAAGAGAAACATGTTGTCTTTAGACAAAAAATAGTTTGAGTAAGCAAAAAAAACCCTAATTAGATACTATGTGACTCATATCTTTGCGTCCATTCAACAAGAACATGTAGCTCAAACAAAAAAAAATAATGATGATTGTCGCTCTAATCGACTATGTTGCAGAAACATAATGGCTCAAACAAAACAGAGTCCTCGAAATCCTGTTGAAACAGGCTCTCAATATATAATAAAACTAGATTATTGAATGGATCCATTTTGAATGAGAGTAAATTTGATCTGTCCCAACTCAATACTAATACGCTCCTTGAATAAACCAGCCGCCACATGGTTTTGTAATCGATATATGTGTGAGAATGAAATCATCTTGAATCTCCTTATCAATAGCCTAATCCTCTGCTTCCAATTTGTCAGCGAAGGTGGCTCCAATTTTGATCTCATTTCAACCCAGTCGATTATCACTTTGGAGTCGTCTAATATGTTCATCTCCTCGACATCCAACCAATTGGAGCAAAATAAAACACCCCAAAGAGCCAAAAGTTCAGTTTTGTTGTTAGAACCCACCCCACTGTACCAGCAAAAATGGTAAAACTCATTTGGCTTCAAAGATATAACTACCCCATTTCCAAATACCTCATTTGTTGAAGCCCCGTCAAAATAACCAAATGGTATCTTGCCCACACATCCTTCATATGATAGTTGTGACTAGGAATCTTATCCTTAACGAGACCTATCTCCTAGATGTACATTGAGGCCTTCATGCAGATGTCCCTCACTACCGACACCACAACATTAAAAATCCTATTGTTCATGGTTCTCCAAATGCTCCACAATATATAGAATGGTAATGCTCTATATACATCGTTCTCCTTGAACCACAGAGATAGGAAATCCTCAATAGATGATGTGACTCGGTTGGCACTTATGTTTAGTGTTTGGAGAACCCCAATCCACACACAAAAAACAAAAGGAGGTAATACTTACAAAAGTTTTAAACTATACTATAGGACAACATGGAATAAATGCTCATCTTTAGTACTACACTTGGAAAGGAAGTAATAGTGTATATATAATATTGGGTACCCTCACAAAAACAATAGTAACTTAATGGTTACATTTTCAATTTTCATTTTTTTATAGACTTATAAATTCATAAGAATGAATACTTCCTTTAAACGCAATTAATTTCTGATGTTTCAAATCTTGATGAAGATTCATCATTAAGAGAACTAAATGTTCATAAATAATATTTATATGGACTAATTGAGTTGAGAGGCTCATTCTACAACCCAGTATGAGGGCAATGTGTAATTATGTTTGTGCTCAATGAGGAGTTGACACGTGTCCCTTTTAAAATAAAAATAAAATATTTTTTTGGTTAAAAATAATGTCAACTATAATAAAAAAAATAAAAATAAAAATGTATTACTTAAAAGTATTATAAAATGCAGTCACACTATAATTGTGTTTTCTTTATTATTTGTTTATATTACAACCAAATACAAAAGAGTTATGGTAACTCTCACTTATAAACAAAATATTTCTGTGCCCATATCAAATAAGATTGGGAAAACTCTTGGAGAGTTGAGGGAGCAAGGTCGAGGCAGCTAAACCCTAGCTGCTCTGACCCAAGTTAGTGCCTCCCATATCTTTTTCTTCATGGTTTTATTTCCTTGTAGGTGTTTCTTCTGGTTTGTGACGTCATTTTTATGATCTTTCGAGTGTTGTCGTGTCCTTGTCTAGTCCATTATGGAAGAGTTGAGCGGGCGGAGGTCTAGGTGGTCACTCTGCTACTCGACTATCTGCTTTGATCCTTTTCTCGCTAGGGTTTGACGTCGTCTTATGGTTTGGGATTTTATGCAATGGGTTAAGGTTTTATTGGGGAACTTTTCATATTTGTAATGGCTTCTTGTTGGCGTTGGTGTAGAATTTGAGCTTTGTTTTGTATTGGATGCATCGTGTCAAAATATTTTCTCGCCGCAATCCATTTTCTAGTGGTCAACTTCACAGTTCGCTACAAGGAACCTGTCGTGATTTCTTAATGGGTATTGCAGCCCAGTTTTTTATTTTCTTAAGGCCAGGTTTTGGGTCTCCTTTTTGAGTTTACAGGGAAGCTTGTGCCCTAATTGTGTTAGTTATTTTCTCATGTTTATTGGGTTTTTTTGCCCCAAGGTATGGCATTTTTGTGGCGCATGCTTCTTGCCCAATTGTTGATTATTTATGTTCATCCATGTGGTGATGGCTACTTTTTTGTATTGATTCTACTCCCTTTTGGGGTTATTGCAGGTTTGCATTCCCTCAGGTCTTCATTTCGGCTAGCCTACACACCCAAATATTTTTACGCTGCTCTATATATGGTTTTTTTGTCCCTAGGGTTTCTTACCCAATTTTTTTGGCAGATATTTGCTTCTTGTATCAGACATGTATTTGCTCAGGTTTCCATACACACATGCTGCGTCTATAAAATATAATTTTTGTTCTTTGTTACCATAATAAAAATTACGCTAGAAAAAATATGAAATAAGATTATTTTATATCAATTTTTAAATAATTTAAAAAAAAAATACATATTATTTATATTTTCATATTTCAATTGGATATGTAAATAAATCAATTTAATATACATATTAATGGATTTATTTTAATATCAATTAAAAAAACATGAACAAATTGCAATAAAATATTTCAATGTGCAATGAGAAAAGTAATTCAATGTAAAAATGTTGAGAGCATTATTGAAATGTATGTAAATTATTAATTCTTAATATAAAATTAACATGTGACATTTAAGCCCCAAGGGTTAGCTCAGTTGGTCAAAATCAGTGCCTCACCATCGGGAGGTCACAAGGTCCAATCTCCCCGAATCCCTTGGGGTCAGGCCTTGCTAGTGGGCCGCAAGGCTATATTCCCTTCGGGGTCGATCAACCCAGATTTTTCTGTGGACGTAGCGCCATCCGTTGACCAAGGTGTCTGTGAACCACAGCATAAAAAAAAACATCAACAACAAAACATGTGACATTTAAAAAATATTAATAGTAAATAATAATAATAAAATGTGCATCATAAATAAAATATTTCAATATCTAAAATTAAGTAAAATTGAAATATATTTAAAAAAATAAATTAATGTGGACAATGTAATCCATAAATAAAATATCTCAATGCTCATGCTAAATAAATTATTTCAATGTCAAATTTAGATATTATATATTGTTCAATAATAATAATAATAATTCACATGGGGCTTTTGATTGATAGTGAATGGGTGAAATATTAAAGTACTTCTTGTGATAGGTCATCGGTTCAAATCCCTCGTGGGTGCTTATTTACAAATAATAATAATACTAAATGTCCATATGTTATATAAAGTAATTGAAAAAATAAATTATTTTTATTATAGCATTTCAAGTATCATTATTTTACATTTTCACCATTTTATTAAGGGTTAATTTTGAATGGAGCAAATATTTGTTGGAATTGCATGTTTAAGCTATTTTATTCTATGTATTCAATGCATTTTCAAGGGATTGAATCCATTTGTGCATTCAAATATGCAATTTAAAAAATGAAAAAAAATAATATATATATATATTAGAGAGAGAGAGAGAGAGATCTTAACCATCATCTATCAAGTCCCTAGAGGGATGCAATGTTTAAAGGTGCAAATTTTTCATGTTTTGTAGTATAAAAAGGGTTTGCGCCTCAAGGATTTGATCTCTCTTGGCTCTTGCTAGATCAGTGGTTAAGATGGATCCATGTTGGTTTTTACTAATATTCATTCCTATGGAGAAATCAATAAGATAGGTAACCTTTGAAACAAAATTTGAAATTTCACATGACAACCATGGATAAATTTCTTCTAAGTGTTGAAAGATTGAATCACACACTTCTTTTCACATAAGGCCATCATTCCAATAAAGGTCGTTGTTGCATTTCTTGATTTATAAATCCTATCTTCTTTTTCTTTTGTAGTAATGTGGAACTTTTTTATCACTTTTGTATCCTCCATGCATATATAGTGTTTGGAAATTTGAGAGTGTTTAACAACAACATATTTCTTTATCGTTCCATAGATTATACTACATTGTGTCCATTCAACCTTGTTTCAATTGTGTGGCATGTTTGTATAATGTAAAATTATCCATAAGAGAAAGGAATTACATATACCACTTTATGAAAATATAATCAGTTGATAACCCCAAGTGATAGTTGAGTTGTTCGAATCTCCATTGTTAAAGCACCTCTTCTATTGAGAGGTCACAGGTTCAATTCTCTCGACACTCTCAGAGTCAAACTCCGTGATTGAGTTGGTAGGAAGTTATCATTTCAAATATATCTACCGATACAAATATTTTGTAAACGTAGTGGTTATCAATCTCCAAAAACCATAAACCAAAAATAAAATAAAAAATCAATCAAATCCTTTCTTGAATCCAAGAAATCACGGCACAACTACACTCAAATAATAAAAAAACTCATATCATCTATTGGACACGCTATGAGAATGGGACATATGTCACAATTTTTGGCTTGTCTACATACTGAGAGGAAGTGACTTAATTCAATTCTGGAAGGAAAAGAGGTTGATAGCATGGGACACAAATTGTTTCAATTCGAATGCGAAGAAGTCAACGGCATGAGGATAAATTATAGGAATAAGGAAGAAGAAGGGTGTTTGGCTTTTGGGCTTTTTTTGGTTCACTTCAGGCTCTTAGGATTTTATCCTCTGGCTCTTGGACTTTTGGTATTGGTTTTGGTTGATGCATGGTTGGGAGAGAGTGTGATTGGTTGTTGTACGAGTTAGCGAGGGTGTTTTGGTTGTTGTGTGTTATCATTGTGTGACAACACCTAAATTTATAGCACTCTAAGGACTCCACTCTTAGATTTAAATTATTGTATGTAATAGCACATTCTGAATGAAAAAAAATGCTTGAAATCCATTCTAAGTTCTTGTGAGTAGGATTGAATTAACCTTTATTTATGTTCTGTAATTTAGTCATTTGAATTAATTTAAAATGGTATCCAAAATCAAATGGCCAGGGCTATGTGTTCTATAATAGCAATTGAGGTTTTGTAGTTTGTTTTGAAAGCTACAAAAGCTAGGGTTGCATCAAGTGGTATCATAGAGAGTTTCATTTTGGGATTTTCACCTTGATTTGCTTCATGTAATAGGGTACCAGAAAACCTTGTTCGATGGTTTCACAACAAGAATGTTGAAGGTACAAGTTGGAACACATAACCTGGGCTGAGGTCTGTGAATGTTGGTGAGACATTTAGAAATTGTAAGGATGCCACCAAGGAAAAGAGGAACTGGATAGGGAGGTGTATGAAATCGAGAAATGGAAAAGTTAAGACAAAGAATAGAAGAGTTGGAGCATAGATGAAATGGAGATGCATAATTAGATTCAGAGCTAGAAGAAGAAATAGATGAAGAATATGATGTTGAGGAGATAGACCCAATAGCAAGGTTTATTTCATATTTGAGTAATAGAGGTAGTGTACGAGTTGAAGAAACTTGTTATGATGGAAAACTGAGAGCTGATGTGTTCATCAGTTGGATTGGAGAACTTAAAAGATACTTCGAGTATGAAAATGTTTAGGATCCAAATCGGGTGAAATTTGTCATTATGAAGTTGAAGGGTCATGTTGCACTGTAGTGGGATATGTTATAGAAAGATAGAGTAAATAAATAGCTAGAGAACATGAAGACTTGGAAGAAGATGGTCACGAAGATCAAAGATAAATTTCTACTTATTGATTACCACCAAAATTTGCATAGATAAATCCATAATATAATACAAAATGAAACCGTTGTTCGTGAGTACACCAAGGAGTTTTTCAGACTGTCATTTTGATCCACTATGAAGGAACCATAATTCCAAAGATTCACAAGGTATGTGAATGGAATAAAATACTTGATTCAAGACAAAACGAGCACGCATTATTTATGAACTTTTGATGAAGCCTATCACATTTCCTTGAAGGTAGAGGAGAAATTGAATATGAAAACATAATAGAAAGGTAAAGGAAGAGGTTTCATAGGCATAGGTAAGGCAGGGACTGCTAGAGGCAGTGAAAAGGAAGAATATTCCGCCAGTTGTTAAGGTGGTAGAAGTGGAAATAATGATGGAAGAAGCAGAGGAAGTCTTGTTGAAAATAGGAACAGGAAATGCTAAAAATAGAAATGCTATATATAGCATTGCTATATATATCATTTCACGTACCAGTGTGGAAAATAGCAAAAAAGAATGCTAAAAATAGCATTGCTATAGATAGCATTTCAGGATATATTCCAATTTTAATTAGTCTCTGAATTAAAATTGAGAATTAAAATTTGAATTTGGTCTCAGCAGTTGTTTGAAAAATAATTAATTAATTCATCTTGTGTTAATTAGTTGGAGAAAATCAAACATGAATTCTTTGTGAATACATGCAACAATTATCCCTTTGATTGATGAAGTTATCCCTTAATTAAGGAGATAAGGATGAGTTGTATTTGAGTTGTAATTAATTAGCTCAGTTAACTGAGTTAAGTCCAATTAAATTAGTTCCAAACTATTGGAGGAACTAATTGTGAGTTCAGTCAGTTAATGCTTGCATGCATGCAACTAGTGTTCTCCAGATAATTGAATATTCTCTCATAAATATCTCATGCATGTCAGTTCAGAGAAAGACCCAGTTGAGATTAAAGACATGGACATTGTACTATCAGTTAGAGGAATTTTCCTATAAAGGAAACTCATCCATGCAGAAGGAATTAACTCCTCCAGGATTGCGTAGTTATTTCAGAGGTCAGTGTTGTGTGTGAGGTGAGAATCACACAGGTTGCAGCTGGAGGACCCAGGAGAAACTGCGCAAGGAAATAGGAGGCTTGGAGGACTAAAGGAAGGCATAGGTGTTGTCTATTCTGTCTATGAGCAGCGTTGAGGGATTGTACTAAGAGTTGGATAGCTTGTGAGCTAAAGCTTAGTGTAATTCAAAGATATTTCCACTTGTATGATGATACAGAGATCAGGGTTTTTAGCTGAGGCTTTCCCCAAAGCATTCTTCTATGTGTCATGTGTATTATTTCCTCTTTTGGTTATATGTGTTCTACTTGATCTTTCTCAAATCTATTAAGCTTCCGCATGTTTGATAGTAGAAGTAGATTATAGTATTTTGCTTTGGTATATTGCATTATCAAGTTAATCTACAGTCAGATTTTCTACATGGTCTTAGAGTGAGATTTGTAGAGAATTTGCAAAATTTCTACATGGTATCAGAGCTAGCTGATCTATAGAGAAATATCTACATGGTATCAGAGCAAAGGTTATCGGAGCTGTGAACAGTATATGAAGAAGAGAATTCGAAGTAAAAAAAATAAAATTGGGCCGCGAGTTTGCAGAGCAGATATGAAATTTTTGTGCAAAATTTTTAGAAACAAATAGCACATATGGATTCCTTGTGAAAAATACCCAAATTGAAAAAAAATCAACTGAATCGAAGTTCGGATGAGGGAGATATCGCTTATTTAAGCTCAGCTCTTTTTCAAGAAAATTGCTTGACGGCGGGAAAGATGAAACAGATTGGTGTGCTAGCCAAGAACCTGTATTCTCTTGAGGTTCAAGATGCATGCAAATCCTTGAGGAGCAAGGAAAAGGTTAGATACTTGGTGGTTGAGAGAGAGAGTAAAGTACCTCTCAACATGCAGTACGAGAAGAAGACTCAGACAATTGTGGAGGAGCCAAAATTGGAGATGCTAAGAGGAGACCGAGTGGAGGCATCCACTCATGCAGAGACCTCCAGTAGGGGGGAATTTCGAGCCAAGTGGGCAGAGGGATCACATGCAGCCATACCTCCAGGTGGGAGGTGGGGCAATTTGAAGTGATAGTCCTAAGAAGGTTGAAATAGGGGTAGGATCCTTGAGGTACCCAGCCTCTTTGATTAGACCTTGTTATGGGAGCTCCAACAAGGAGTAGCAAGATTGGGTAAGTGAGTAGAGATAGATGCGGATGGAGCATCATAGGAAGCTTCAGCATCAGAGGGTGTTTCTAGCCCAACAAGGAGGTTAGTTGGGAGATCAGTTACTTACTTCTCAGTAACTGAGTTGCAGTGCAGTAGTGGGCAGCACGATGCAACATGATGAGAGGATGTGTAGTGCGGATGCAGTGCTAGGAGATAGGACCAGTGGCAGCACGGGTGCAGCAGGAGGAATCAGTGTGATTGATGCAATCAGAGATCAAAGTGACAAAGGCTAGAGTAGTCAGATACTGAAGGGCGCAGAGGTGCAGAGTTTTTCATTCGACAAAGGCAATAGCAGTTAGAGACTTTGATGATAGAGGCATCATTCTGATTCAGGTTGCATATTTTTGTTTTTGAAGTTGTTGGAGCAACAACACTTGAGAGAAGTGTTGCATGCAGAACATTCCAAAGGTTCAAGATCGGGTTCGAGTTGAATGCCTTTCTTGTTGAGAGGGAGTGTTGAAAATAGCAACAAGAAATGCTAAAAATAGAAATGCTATAAATAGCATTTCAGGTACCAATGTGTAAAATAGCAACAAGGAATGTTAAAAATAGAAATGCTAAAAATAGCATTGCTATAGATAGCATTTTAGGATATATTCCAATTTTAATTAGTCCTTGAATTAAAATTGAGAATTCAAATTCAAATTTGGTCTCAGCATCTGTTTGAAAAATAATTAATTAATTCATCTTGAGTTAATTAGTTGGCGAAAATCAAACATGAAGTCTTTGTGAAGACATGCAATAGTTATCCCTTTGATTGAGGAAGTTATCCCTTAATTAAGGAGATAAGGATGAGTTGTATTTGAGTTGTAATTAGTTAGCTCAGTTAACTGAGTTAAGTGCAGTTAAATTAGTTCCAAACAGTTGGAGGAACTAATTGTGAGTTCAGTTAGTTAATGCATGCATGCATGCAACTAGAGTTCTCCAGATAACCGAATATTCTCTCATAAATAACTCATGCATGTCAGTTCAGAGAAAGACGCAGTTGAGATTAAACACAGGGACATTGTACTATCAGTTGGAGGAATTTTCCTATAAAGGAAACTCATCCATGCAGAAGGAATTAACTCCTTCAGGATTGCGCAATTTTTTCAGAGGTCAGTGTTGTGTGTGAGGTGAGAATCACACAGGTTGCAGCTAGAGGACCCAGGAGAAACTGCGCAAGGAAATAGGAGGCTTGGACGACTGAAAGAAGGCATAGGTGTTGTCTATTTTGTATATGAGCAGCATTGAGGGATTGTACTGAGAGCTGGATAGCTTGTGAGCTAAAGCTTTGTGTAATCTGGAGATATTTCCACTTGTATGATAATACAGAGATCAGGGTTTTTAGCTGAGGCTTTCCCCAGAGTATTCTTCTGTGTTTCATGTGTATTGCTTCCTCTTCTGGTTATATGTGTTCCACTTGATCTTTCTCAAATCTATTAAGCTTCCGCAAGTTTGATAGTAGAAGTAGATTATAGTATTTTGCTTTGGTATATTGCATTATTGAGTTAATCTACAGTCATATTTTTTACATGGTCTTAGAGTGATATTTGTAGAGAATTTGCAGAATTTCTACATGGTATTAGAGCTAGCTGATCTATAGAGAAATTTCTACAAGTCTCAAAAGAGGAAAGTGAAAGTATGTAATTACTTGTTACCATTACGGAGTTCAAGGACATACGAAATCTGAATGGTCGGAAGGACAAAATTTAGGGAGAAGAGGAAAAGCCAGAAAACAAGTTGCACAAGCTAACAAAGCTTTTGATGCTAGAGAAAGTGTGACTATATTGCAACAAGAATAATGAGATTATTTGATGTTTCACAGAGTGTTACTTAAGCTTGAGAAAAATATAGTGGAAGAACCATAAATAAGAAAAGTTTTCAAAACTAAGTGTTAGGTCCAAGTAAATTCTTGTAACTTGGTCATAGATGTAGAAAGTACAAAGAATTTAGTGTCCACTGAAGTCATGGAGAAACTAAAAATAAAAATTTTAGTCCATTTGAATCCTTACAGAGTCTCATGGTTACGAAAAGGATAGAAAGTGGTTGTGACAGAGCAATGTTTGTTGAATTTTCAAATTGGAACCCTTTAGGAGTAAGTATTGTGTGACATGGTTTAATGGATGCATGTCACATACTTTTTGGAAGGTCGTGGTTGTTTGACAGACAAGTTCACCTTGATGTTTGGGAAAACAAATATGATTTCATGAAGGATGGGGAACGATACAAACTCACCCCAATGCTAGAAACTGTAATAGCAGGTAACAACACAATTAACATCAAGATCATTTTGTGTTCAGCAAAGGAGTTTGTACATCATTGAAGTGACAAGAGAAAAGATTGTTTAACGATGAATCCAAAAGTTTTGCAAGAGGAAGTGGAATTAGAAACCATACTTGCAAAGATTAAATCCTTGTTAGCTGAATTCAAGGAGATTGTTGTTGATGAATTTCCAAAATGGCTACCTCTTGTGAGGAGTATTTCTCATCATAATGACTTGATTCCTAGATCAATCTTACCAAAAAAGGCACCTTACAAGATGACTCTAGTAGAGAATGAGGAAGTAAATAAGTAGGTAGAGAAGTCGGTTGATAGTGGATTGATAAGAGAAAGTTTGAGTCCATGTATTGTCCCAACAATATTGACTCAAAAGAAGACAGGTGAATGGAGAATGTGCACGGCTTCTAGAGCCATTAATAAGATAACCATCAAGTACCGATTTCCCTTTCCAAGGATGGAGGATATTATGGAATTTTAAGTGGGGCTACATATTTCACAAAGATAGACATGAAGAGTGGCTATCGTCAAATCTAGATCAAGGAAGGTAATGAGTGGAAGACTTCCTTCAAGACAAAGAATGGACTATTTGAATGGTTGATTATGCCATTGGGTTGACTAATGCCCCTAGCACATTTATGATGCGCATAATGACGTCTTGAAACCATTCCTGGGAAATTTTTTTTAGTATACCTGGACGACATTTTAACTTTTAGCAAATTCAAAGAAGAGCACTTGAAACATGTAAGGAAAGTTTTGAAACGGTTGAAGGAAGAGAAGTTGTTAATCAAATTGAATAAATGTACATTTAAATTGGTGTACTTGGGATTTGTGATTTCCAAGGAAGGTTTGAAGATGGATTCTGAAAAGGTGAAGGATATATTGGATTTTCCAACACCTCATTCCACTTTTGAGGTGAGGAGCTTCCATGAATTGGCAAGCTTCTACCAAAAATTCATTAGGAATTTAGCAAGATTTGTGCACTTCTTATTGAGTGCATGAAAAGGGGGGATTTTAAATGGACAATGATGGCAAGGAAATAATTTGCATATTGAAAAGGAAGGTAATAGAGAAACCTATTTTGGTGCTTCCAAATTTTGATAAAGTATTCCAAGTTAACTGTGATGCAAGTGGGATGAAAATTGGAGCAATTTTAAGTCAAGAAGTTAGACCAATAGCATTCTTCAGTGAGAAGTTTAATGATGCTAAGAAGAAATATTATGTATATGATCACGAATTTTATGATAATGTGTGGGCTTTGAAGAAGTGGATACGTTATTTGTTTCCCAAGGAATTTGTCTTGTTTATTGATCATAAGGCATTATAAAATATCAATAGTCAAGGTATTTTGAATCAAAGGCATTCTAAATTATAAGTTGAATTGTTGCAAAATTATACATTTGTTCTGAAACATAGGTCTGAAATTTCAAACAAAGTTGTAGATGCTTTGAGTAGGAGAGTGTTGCTACTCAACGCTTTGTCATTAGAAGTGGTGAGTTTGGAGAGCATGAAGGAGTTGTATGCATAATATGTTTATTTTGGAGAAGCTTGGATAGCTTGTAAAATACCTTGGATTATGGACAAGACCGTGTTCTTAGATTACCATATCCAAGAAGGGTTTTTATTTAAAAATCAGGAATTTTTCAATCCTAAAGAGTCAATGACATTGAATATTATTAAGGAGTTACACGGTGGAGGATTAGGTGGACATTTTTGCATGGATAAGACCTCAACATTGGTAAAGGAGAGGTATTTTTGGCCTAACATCAACAAGGATGTCAGAAAATTTGTTGAGTGTGGTAGAGTTTGCCAACTATCAAAGGGTAGAATTCAAAATATGAAGTTGTATACTCCATTGTTAGTACCAGAAAGGTCGTGGGAAGATGTGAGCATGGAATTTTTCTTGGGGCTACCAAGGAAATAGAGAAGGCACGATTCAGTGATGTTGTTGTAGATAGGTTTTCAAATATGGTGCATTTCATAGCATGCAAAAAGAAAAGTGTTTTTATTGAAGTGATTGTTTTATTCTTTAAGGAAGTAGCGAGACTTCATTGTTTACCAAGAACCATTACATCAAATAGAGATATAGAATTTTTGGGTCACTTTTGGAGGACACTACGGAATAAAATGGGATTGCCCATGTAGAATTCCTTGAAAAAAATTGAAAATGCCTACAAACTATAATTTCTAAGAGACTTGGATATATCTTAGATATTCAATGTGGTTGATCTATATGAGTTCCATGAAGGAGAAAATAGTGAACAAATAAGTTTTCCTGCTGAATGGAAGGAATTTTTATCAGTTAAAGAAGCATAAAAAATTCTAGCCACAAGGATTGGAAATAAAACACATCGAAGGGAGCCTCTAGAGTTTTTGGTCAAATAAAAAAAATAAGGGATCTAAAGATGTGTCATGGGTGACTGAACAAGAGCTAGCACATCTACAAGGGACTTCAATATCTGAAGGAAATACCACATGAGTTGGTAACTCATATTTTCTTACCAAGGGTTTCTGATGCAAGACCATATTTGGCCTCCGGCAATCCTCATCAACCAAAAACATGCTTTTGTTTGAGTTCATAATAAGTGTTGTTACTAACATGTATTCTAAGTTGTTGATACTTCTATTATGATTTATATCTAGGTTTTAACCATATACAATAATTACCTGCAAACGAATTCTTAAAACAAAATATTTACATTGGAGAGAACATAAAACAAATACACAGAGATTTTCCCTTAGATCCCAAAACTGGGACTACCAGATTGATTTTTCATTATGTTCCTTTCAATGTTACAGTACATATATATACATTTTGAAACATTCATAAACGCCAATCCATTAACCCTGGATTAGAAGATAATCATAGTTCCCTTGACGAGATCTACAAAATACCATGGGCAGAAAACCATCATGCCTAAAACCATGTGCAAAACCCATGCAAAAAACCATGGGTAGGTCCGCCCACGATCTTTGGGTTTTCCCCCCATCCTTGGATCCACATATATATAGGAAAAAATAATTTCTCGAGGCACTGCCCTGGACCCCATGTAGGGGGGGTACCGCCTCCCTATAAACCCCTTGACAGGGGGGGCATGTGACCCCCCTGCGCATGCGACTAGTCGTGGAAAGAATATAACACACACCCAAAATTCTCCCACTTGTTGTTTTCTTTCCACATAGGGGTTCACGAGAGAGCTTAGTCATTGGTCCAGCCCGGAAACACCCATTATTTCTCTACACCAAGAAAATTTCTCAATGCTCACATACTTTATCAATGCATCTGCAACATTCTTTAAAATGTCCACTTTTACCAACAACACCTTTTTGTCCTCAATCATATCCCTCACAAAGTGATACTGAAGATCAATTTTATTTGTCTTTGAATGATAAGCAGGGTTCTTTTCCAAGAAAAATACACTTTGGTTTTCAGAGCATATCCTTATAGCTTGTTGTATTAACCCCATACTTGAAGACAAACTCTGCAACGAAATTGCTTCCATGCTTGATGAGTCGCTGCCATGTATTCTTCCTCTGTAGTTGAAAGTGCCACTACAAACTGTCTCTTGCTCATCCAACTAACTGCTCCTCCAAATAGGTTAAACACATACCCACTTGTATCTCTTCTCCGATCTAGATCTCCAACCTAGACTACATCAACAAAGCCATGGATATCCAAAACGTTGTCCAATCCTGGTCTTCCTTGGCAGCACAAACCATAATCACTAGTGCCGCGCAAATACCTAAAAACTCATTTCACTGTTGTCAAATTCTCCTTCCCTGGTTTTGAAATAAACATGCTCAATACTCCCATTGCATGTGCAATGTATGGTCTAGTACATACCATTGCATACATCAATCTATTGACTGCACTTGCATATTGAACATGGGACATGTCCTCTTCCTCTTATTGTGCCTTGGGACACTTTTCAGCAGATAACGTTACACCTACATGAATAGGAACCTTCATCTGTTTACTATCCGCATATTAAACCTATGTAGTATTATCTCAACATACTTCCTCTGATTTAACCCGAGCTTCCTCTTTACCTGATCTCATTTAATTTCCATGCCAAAAATATAGTTTGCAACACCACGATCCTTCATTTCGAATTTGGAGGACAATTGGGTCTTTAAATCATGGATAATTTCTTTGTAATTTCCAATCAGTAACATATCATCCACATACAAGACCAAATAAATAACACAGTCACCAATTAATTTAAAATACACATAGTGATCAACTTTGCTTCTGGTGAAGCCAAGTCCCCGTATATATGTATCAAATTTCTGATACCACATCCTTGGTGAATATTTTAACCCGCACATAGACCTTTTTAACCTGCATACCAATTATTTCTTACCCTTCACCGCAAATCCTTCAAGTTGCTTCATCTAGATCTCTTCTTCCAGATCCGCATGAAGAAATGTTGTCTTCACATCCATCTGTTCTACCGCAAAATCAAAAGTGGTAGCAACAGCTAAAAGTAATCTAATAAAAGTTAACTTGGCAGCGGGTGAAAAAATATCACCAAAATCAATTTCCAACACGTGGGAATAACTTTTTGCTACCAACTGAGCTTTGTATTTCTCCACCTTTCCTTTTGCATTCATATTCTTCTTAAACACCCATTTGCTTCCAATGGGTTTCCTTCCAGCTGAAAACTCCACCAAATCCCAAGCCTCATTTTTGTCCAAATATGCAATTTCATCAACCATGATCTCTTTCCAGAGTTTTCTATCCTATGAATCTACTGCCTCCTTGACAATTTGGTTCATCATCAGTAATAGATAGAGAAAAATTTGAACAGAAATCAGATGGACTATTCCTTTCTCATTTCCTTCTCTCTTGAACTGATCTTCTCCAAGCTGGAGTTTGTGGCTCTTCCTCTTCTTATTCATGTTCTGTTGTAGAGTTTGATTCCTCCTCCTTTATCTCAAGCTCTATCTTATCATGTTCCTTTGGTAGGAATTCATGTTTAATAACGTCTTTCACCTCTCTAAACACCACATCTCAACTATACACAACCTTCCTTGTTTCTGGGTTCCAAAGTTTACAACCTTTTAAACCATCCTTATACCCATTAAAGATGCACCTTTCATATTTACTATCCAACTTGGTTCTTTTCTCCTTTGGAACATGTACATATGCATCATAGCCAACTACCTTCAGATGTGAAAGAGAGGGTTTCTTACCAATCCATACCTCATGTGGAGTCTTATCCTCCAATGCTAACGAAAATGATTTGTTAACTAGGTAACATGTAGTCTCCACTGCCTCTACCCAGAATTCATGTCCTAATCCGACACCACTGAGCATGTTTCTTGCCTTTTCATCAACGTCCTCTTCATTCTTTTTACAACTCCATTTTTGTTGAGGTGTGTATGGAATAGTCTTTTCTCGTGCTATACCACACTTCTTACAGAACTCTTTAAATTCCTTCTTGCAAAACTCTCCACCATTATCTGTCCTCAACACCTTGATCTTCTTTTCTATTTGATTTTCCACTAGAACCTTAAATTCTTTAAACCTGTGAAAGACTTCATATTTCTTCCTAAGGAAATATATCCATGTATTCCTTGAGCATTCATCTATAGAGGATACATAGTACATAGACTTACCCGATGATGGAATCGACATAGGTCCAAACACATCGTTGTTCACAAGCTCTAATATCCCTTTCGCCCTCTTAGCACCAAAGGGGTAACTCCAACGAGAAATTATACATATCTTATACCATACCATTTCTTTGCAGTATCTCAAGGCCCTTCTCTCCAATATTTCCAAGCCTTTGATTCCATAACATGGTATTTTCTCCAGAGATCCCTGGGTTTTTTTCTCCACTTTCAAGAATCACAGAACTATTGCACCCATCAATAATAGTGCTACCCATAAGCTTGTACAGAGTTCCAATCCAAACTCCTCACACCCTTACCAGTGCTCCTCGAACCAGCTTGCAGGTATCTTTCTCGAACATTATTTCTACACCTGCATCATCCATCTTGCTTACAGAAATCATTCTTTTTTCCAATATAGGGATATGCAAAACACCAGGAAGTGTTCTAATCCTTCCACCTTGCAACTTCATCTTGACTTTTCCACGTTTGATGATTCTGGCCTTCTTATCATCTCCTAAGAATACATCACCACCATCATATTTCTCATACTCGCAGAACCACTCCCTATGGGGAGTGAAGTGAAAGGATGCACCTAAGTCAATCAACCATGCCTCATGATCTACATGTGTACTTGAAGAAGAATCCAAGTACACATCCCCACTTTCATCTGAGGTGGTGTTTTCCTCTACAAAAGGAGCATCATTAGATACCTTTCCTTTCTTAGGGGCTTTAGATCTACAGTCCTTTTTGTAGTGCCCTTCCTTTCCACTTTTCCAACATACCTTTACAGGTTTTCCTGGGGATTTAGATATCCCTCTATATTTAGATATCCCACTTGAGGACTTATTTTTGTTTCTTTTCTAGGATCATCCTCATACAGACAAGGCATATCCATTCTAGCTCTCCATATTTTTCCATATCACCTCCTCCGATAGCAAGGATGACATTATTTCATCAAACTTCAAGGTAGTTTTATTGCTACCTATTGCAACAACTAGGCTATCCCATGAATATGGTAGATAACACAAAAAACTGATGCACTTATCTTCGTCTGAAATTTTTATATCAACGGGTAACAATTGTCTTAACACAATATTGAAGGCACTCAAATGCTCTGTCAAAGAGTATCCATCCTTCATCCTTAGGTTATACAACTTTTTCCGTAGGAACAATTTGTTCACCAAAGACTTAGAATGGTACAAAGTCCCTAACTTGACCCACAAATCCTTCATCGTAGCTTCCCCTGATACATTAGACAATATTGAATATGAGATACACAATCGTATTGTGCTCTTTTCCTTCTGATCCAACTTCGCTCAGTGTTCTACTTACATTGTCGTTGGTTAAGTACCTGGATCTACTACGATCCACTGTTCTTTATCCACCAAAAGATCCTCCATCTTGAGCTTCCACAAATCAAAACACTAACCATTAAATTTCTCTATCTCTATATTTCCATTGCTCGCCATCTTCTTTCACCGCAAGAATCGATCCCATAGTTGTCCCACTGAACAGGGTCTACCACAGGCCTGAGAAAAAACAGTTAGCAGAAAAGGCATCCCCTTGAAGCCAAAACAGCTCTAATACCAAATGTAGGCTTTAACCCTATACAAAAATTATCTGGAAATGAACTCTTAAAATAGAAAATATACAATGGCAAGAACATAAAATAAATACACAAAGAATTTCCCCTGGATCCCAAAACCAGGACTACTAGATTGTTTTTTCATTATGTTCTGTTCAATGTTACAATACATATATAAATGTCAAATCATTCATAAACCCCAATCCATTAACCCTCGATTAGAAAATAATTGTAGTTCTTGTGATCGGATATACAAAATACCATGGGTAGAAAACCATGTGCATAACTGATGCACAAAACCATGGGTAGGTCTGCCCCCATCCTTGGGTCCGAATATATATAGGAAAAAAAATCTCAAGGCACTATGCCCAACACATTGAAAAAGGGAGTATATCGCCCCCACGTGTGTGCGGATTTTTGTGGAAAGAATATAAAACACACCCAACATTGTGATACACCCAAATAGTAGTTGTTGTCACTCATGCAACTACGATTTATCGAAGCGATGGTTACTTTCGAGTTGTTAACACTCCCAGGATTGCATGTTGATACTCCTACTGCGTGGAGTTGCTAACACACCCAATGTTGGCAATTGTTTAGTTGAATTTCTTTATGACCACTACTACTAGACGTACTATGAGAATGGTGTGTAGTTTACTTATTTTGGTATGTCTGCATACTAAGAGAAAGCAAATCAATTCAATTATGGAAGGAGAATAGGTAGACAACATGGGAAACAAATTGTAGGAACAAGGACAAAAAGGGATTTTTGCTTTTGGGCTTTTGTTTGTTCACTTTGGGATCTTAGCCTCTGGCTCTTGGACTTTTGGTATTGGTTTTGTCTACTACACAATTGGGAGAGAGTGTAACTGGTTGATGTATGAGTTAGCAAGGGTGTTTTAGTTGTTGTATGGTATCATTGTGAGACGACACCTAAATTTCAAGCACTCTTAGGAATCCACTCTCAATTTAAATTCCTGTATGTAACAACACATTTTGAATGAATAAAAATACTTAAAATCCATTATGAGTTCTCGTGAACATGATTGAATTACTAATTGTTTATGCTCTACAATTTAGTCTTTTGAAATTTTAATTTAACACAATAGCCAAAATCAAATGATCGAGATTATGCACTCTGTACAATGATATTGGTTATGTAGTTTGTTGTGAAAGCTACAGAAGCCATGGTTGCATCATCGGGTATACATGGAAACTTGTATACCAAAGACGATAGTAATACAAAAACAATTACACACAAGTGTACGGATTTATAACTCTAAAAAATAATGACATTGGATGAAAAGGTTAGTATTTAAATAAAAATCATGGAAAAAACAATTTGATGGGTTTTTTGAATCCCACACTATATAAAAATATGGGATGGGGGGTTAAAACAAGTATAAATAATTATGCCTTCTTACCCCTAAAATTGATAGATAAATATATTAAAAATGGATTCCTGCATGCACCATACATGTACACAAGAATGCGAGAAAAAACTTGTATATAACTATAAGACGGTGGAATACAATATGATGGGTTAGGGATAAAAGGTAATAAGGCAAGGGGAAGAAAAGCTAAGCATATATGAAAATCAAGGTAAAATTATCAATGGATAAATTAGAGGTTGTTGTAATATGAGTGAATGCTCATACTTTAAGGTTTGTGGTTTTTTTATTACCCAACAGTTCTACCTAAGTTTTTCAAAAGTGGGATAGCCATCAGAAATGTTTGTAAGCAATTGTTGTTGTGAAATATGCCTTTTCATAGAAAAATAAAGGAATACCTTATTAACTTTCTTAGAAGTAGGAAGGATAATAATTTTCCAAGGAAATACTAGAAGAATTAATTGATTAAGCAAGCCCACTCAATTTATAATTTATTGTACTTAAGATGGCATTGTGACCTATTTTAAAAGTTGGCATTAAGATATCTCGACAACAACTTTGGGTTGTATAAAGAAAAGATAATCCCCAAGTACTCATTATACTTGATGAACTAAAAACGAGTTTCTCATTAATAAAGGAATGGTTATAAATCAAAGAAGAGGTAGAGTATATATTCGATGACCCTTATATGGATTCGATGACCCTAATGAAGTTGTATGAAAGAAAAAGAAACCAAAATAAAATTAAAAATTCATAGCCATAACATGATTAAGCGTTAGATTATTGATGTGCTAGAAAATGAAGACTATAATTAGGAAATAACTAAATATGTAAAAAAAGTCATTGATAAATGGAATACACAACAAAAGGAAGCAATTGAAAGATAAGTAGAAATAAAATAAGAGCAAGAAAAATTTGGAAGCAATCAAGTAGATAATAATAGCTTTGTTACTTGATGAACATGCCAAAAAGGTTTATCAAGAATTTGGGAAGCTTATAACCAAATTATTAGAATATAAGGAACAAAAAAAATAAATTCGTAAGCATAGAGGTAGAATAAAGTGATAAATAAGAAGCAAAAATTAGAGACTAGAAATAAGGAAACAAATATCACAAGAAAGAAAACACACCCATATCCCCATTTCAAAGGCACATAAGACATTAGGAAATAAGTCATAATAAAATGAATAAGGTACATCCAATTAGAAAATGGTGATATAATAAATGATATATTGACAAAAGCAACCCTCATGAAAACAATGGACAAGATATTGAATGTAGAAAAAAAATGAGAGTGTAACCTAATTGAACCTAATAGTGAAGAACTTGTATGTTCTCCTCAAATATCACATGCTCAATTCTAGAATAAGGTAGTGCATGTACATGTGATCAAGTTGTTGTTCATGGATATTTTTATGGCATTGATGAGGTACCAACACTCTCACTCTCACTTTTGAGTTAAATAGTGGGATGATCTCTATTTTTCAGGTGGGCCACGATTCCCAAAATTCAGAGGCTAATATTTTGATTTCATTCTTGAAGAACTTCAAAAATAAGGAAAGAATATGTTATATTAGAACTTGTTGGACGAAGCAACAAAAATGATAACAATAAAAGGGGTGGAAATAAATAAAACGAGGATTGAGCCAAATAAAATGAGAATAAGGCTATAGGTATAATAAAACATATATATGAATTTGTTAAACACCAAAGAGAACTTTTAACAATAGGGACAAGAAAAGGAAAGGAAACCTAATGAAGATAAGGAAAAGGGAAGAAGAAAATAAAAATAAAATAAGAAATTGAGCAAGCTAACATTTTCAACAATTTCCTTGTCACTTTGCATGCCAAGGAGGACATTGTCATTTGGAAGTACATTATATTTGAATAACCTATAAGTATTGAGTAATAAAAATGTATGTTGTCACTAAGCATCCATAAAAACCCTTATCCTTTCTTATTGTGTAACAATATTTGTTAAAAGATAGAGGGTTTAATCGTTAGTTACCTTAGTAGTTCTGAGAAACACATGACAAGCATACCATACATTGCTTATACCTTGACCCTTGCCCCAAGAGGGGAATAGTGAAAGTAGATTTCATGATTTTGAAGAACATATCAGTGATACAATAATCTTCCCCAAGTTCATCTTACTCAAATAATCATACAAACCAACTTATGTATCATTGTTTTTGTCCTAAAAAACTAGCATTATTATGTACTTTCTAAATTGGTGACTTAGGATGTGGTGGGAATTAAATAGATGCTTCTAGTTTAGGATATTCTCTTGAGTTTTCATCTTAGTGGGTTGCAATGGTAGAACATAGATAGGTCACTTGTCATCCCAATCATGGTTGATAAAATATTAGACATTAAATCAATGATATTGATAAATGTAATGTATTTAGTATATCCACACTTTAAAACAAACATTTATTAGAAACATGGTCAAAAGTTTCTAACATACAGTGCAACCAACCACTTTAGAAAATCAATTTCAAACTAAGCAATAAATTTGCATAATTCAATTGGAAAATTCAAAAATACAATTAGAAAATGATATTTTTCTTATGCCCCAAGAATACATATAAAGGTAGTCCCAATAAAAGTTGTGTTTAATGAGTATCTGGAGGCATATGAATGTTATATTTCATTAATAAATGGTTACCAAGAAACATACTACATATTGCATGCACAACAACAAATCATGATGCCTTCCTTTTCATAAAGAACTCTTTATCATTGGAATGATCCTCAAAAGAATAATGTTCAATGAATAATGGGAGCACCTGTATCTATTTATGAACCCATAATGTTACCATGTGTGTGGATGACAATTGATGTATAATGGGGTATTTTAGCCGAAGTTTCAAGAATAATAATTTCTCATTCATATAATATACATGGGAATTATGTGTTTGTATTAATAATATTCAAAATAATTAGATTGACTATACTAAGTATCACAAAATGACATAAATGTTATTGGGTATATGGGAGAAACAAATAGATGTGAAAGGATATAGAACCCAAAATTGCATAAGCTACATTAAATATAGAATTCACGTAATTATTACCACAAAAAGATAATTTGGTTCCAACATTGAACAAAGAGAGGGAAGATGACCTAAATCCATGAATAACATTATTACAACAAGTTTGTTATTGACTTTTCCATTTGGAAAGAAGAGAGAATTCCTTGCTCCCTTCTAAAAATTAAACCAACCTTCGTGTGTACTTGGACATTATTCTTCTCAAGTCATACAACATTTTATGCCTCCTAGTGGAAATGTATTGGTTGGCACTATTGATATTACGCAATGTGCTAAATAGAACTCTTGGTTGACTCAACCAAATATATGGGTTGATCAATTCCAAATGAAATCCAATTGATTTGGATTAAAAATTTCCAAAAATGACCATATGAAAGAGTTCATACATGTATTAGATCCTTAACAATAGTGGGAGGTATTTGATTTTAAACTTAGGTAGTCAGTCATTAACTTAATGGGATGATGTGACATGTTAAGCATTCACTTTCAACCCTTTACATTTTCAACAACCACATATTAATATTGTGACATAAAATAGATATAGTTGATAGTGAAGTATCCATAACCCAAGATGGCTGCTTAAGGATAGCATGCTAAAACTAGTGAGGTAAAGTGGTTATGCATTTTCATCTATTAACCACATCTGTGGAAACTCACTACAATTGACACTTTGTGGTATTTTTTTACAAGTTGTATTAGTGGAATATCCTACACATTCAAATTTGATCTAGCAACAATATCCTATAAATTTAAAAAGAAATTTATTCAAATGGTAGTAATGTGTGCACCAAAGATAAGATATATTTTATCAAAATTTTGATATATAAATAAAATATACACTTATGGAAAAAAACAAGGAAGAGATTGGAAGATTTGGATTTCTCCTTATATTGAATATTGAATCTTCATAATCAACAATTTAGCACATTATTTTAAGTTCCCCTTCATTTGAGCCACAAAACATGATCAACATGTCTTGTTAACTGCACAATATAATAATATGACATGTTATTAAGTCATATGTTTGTAACATTGACTTAGAATAGACTTCAAAAGGCTTGTTGTGTGATGGTTCTCCATATATTTTATAGCACATAATTACTGGTGTGTTTCATTTTATTAGGTCCACAGAAAATAAACCTCTACAAAAATATTTGTTAGCACAAACCTTCACAAATTACTGTTTCCGAGGTTCAAACTTCCATTTTGGAAACTTTATGACTCTTTCTATGTGTTTATTGTTTAATGGTGCACTAAAATACGCCTTTATCAACACATACACTATTTAAAAACACACCAAGAACTAAAAATGAATTTAAAAGGACAACATTTTACATTGATATTTCAAATAAATCAACCAAAAATAACAAGGGCTTTTCAACAATATTGTAAAAGTGAGTTAAATAAAATCTTAGTCCATTTTCATGCCAAAAGTTAGAGGGGATACTTGCATAAGATATTTTTCCCAAGGAAGGGGAGAGAATGATTAAAGAGTAGAATAGTAAGAGGTCATCATAGGTTGCCCACAAATTTACAAAAAAGTAATTTCAAATATGTAATTTTATTATATGCATATCAACGAATTTCCCCTCAATTGTTTCATAAATTTCTAGTAGTACTTTTATTTTCAATGCATATTCATAGTATATTTCAACAAATAGAAAAAATTAAATACACTCACCTTTAATGTTGCAAAATCATAGCTTCTTTTCCTTCACATTAATTGTTTTTTGTTATGTTGTCATTGCTACAACACCCTTAACATTCTTACCTATATCCAAAATTTGGAGCCTCCTTTTAACCACGTAAGTTGTCATTTCCAGTAATAAAAGACATTCCATGGTTATTCTCTAAGTTTCCAAGTCCCTTTGTGAATAAAAACCAAGTGTCATCTTTTGCTTTGGGAAGTGTCGTGCTTTATGAAAGCGAGTTATAGTGCATATTTAAGAGGCAACTTCAGCGATAATGGGTCCTATCTATTATAGAGACATGTATTATACTCATTCCCAAAGTTTTGTGCATTTTTTGTTGTTCTCTTCATTTGTGTCGCAAAGTGTATCTTAAGTGTCACACTTGGAGGTAAGTATTGTTTTGTTGTCATTTTAGTGGGTGCTTGTTGATTTTGGGTGTCAAGTGTTTCACTATTGTGTGTTTGGTCATTCATGAGTGTGTGATCATGTTCAAGTCATGTTTTGGTTCATCTCTCACCTCACATATCCCACACTTAGTCAAATTTTGAAAATTTCCCTGCCCAAACAACCTTGCTTTGATTTGCCTCCATGAACTAGGAACTACGCAGTCTCAGGCACAGTTAACATCCCCTGCCTCTTGGAACTATGCATTACACAATCATTGCCTCCAAGAACTACACATTACATAGTCACAATGCCCAATTATGCCCCTTGCTCCTTAAAACTATGCAATCCTTCCTCCTAGGCAGTCCTCCACTTTTCACTGTGAAGTCTCAATCATCAGTCATGCCTCCTTACCTCCATGGACTACACAGTTGTGCAATAGTGTGGCCCAACCTTCCATGAGCTATGCACTGCGCAATCACAGTGATAAAGCCTACCTTACTGTGTCATTGTCTCCATCAACTACACAATATTGACTCCCAAACCCTCAACCACTATGCATTGTGCAGTTACAGTGATCAAACCTTCATCATTGCCTTTTGAAACTTCACACTGCGTAATCCTTGATCCTCCTCCTCCATCCCACACTCAATCCTAGGTCTAGTCAATGAATTGTATGAAGAAGTTATACTAGGATATTTATGGAATGATGTCGTCTTGTCATGAGTAAATTCCATCTACAAGTATCGTATATTGACATGACATGATAATGCTCAAGGAGGATGCTAAGGAGATCATGCAAGAAGACACTTATGAACCTAGAGAGAAAAAGATATCATCTAGCAAGAAGATGAACAAACACTAGATCATGATGGCATATTGAAGATTAAGATTACAAGGAAGACTCCATATCATCAAACCTCTTGGAGGATGTAGATGAGGCACATGCAAGGCTTATTCTGAAGATACAAAGACAGCAACAAGGAGGAAAGCTTGACATTGACACATCACTATGAAGTCCACATCATTAGTACCAAGTCATGGCTTGTTTAAGTGTCACTTCAAGAGTCATATGTGTCATCATATATTTCCATGTCATCACGGATGTAATTAGGTAATTTTCAAGAAAATGAGAAATGTAAAGTGTGTGGAGTCCAAAGGTCACACATAGAATGTGAAAATTCATGTAGAAGTCCAAAGGTCTCATAGGAGTTTTGAAAAGTCGTATGGAAGACCAAGAGTCATGAGGGGAACTCAAGAGTCACCAAGGAAGTGGAAGGTCACCTAATTTGTTATATATACACCCTCATAGCTCAAGCAAAGGAATTTTCACCTTTTCTTCTCAAGATACGCATAGGACAGAAGATTACGTTTTTAAGAAGTAAGTAGTTGCTTAATGTTCTACAATTGGAACAAGTGATTGTATCATTGTAATGGTGTATCTTGGAAATTTCACTCTATAATTTTAAGCTATTGGATTCGACACACTTTTCATGCATATGTTGTAAATCATTGTGAGACTACTCTTTCATTGTTCACAATATATGTTATGTTAATTCATACTAATGAAAATGAACTATTTCATTGGCTTTATTATGCATCTTTGAATCATGTGTCTTTTGCTTTTCATGATCGTGGTTTCTTTGTGAACTATTTTGCAATATTACTGACGATTCTTTCAAATATACGTGTGTGTCTTTATTAGGATAGTACTATTACTTTTCTCTTAAAGGCTCACTTTCATTTCTATTTTGTGAAAGAGCCATTATACACTTTAAATTGAACACATCACAAGGCTAACATACTTGTTTATCTCGAAAATACATGTGTTTCTCTTATGTCATTTATTGTAGCCAAGGGCAAATCATTAAGATAATGGAAATTGACCATACTTTCTAGTTGGGGCTCCTATTCCAGAAGGTGTGAACTCTAATTGGGACTTTATATCATGGATACTCCCTTATTGTTGCTAGTATCCAGCACCATCAACACATTACAATCTATAGATTTGTTGTCGTTTCCCTTTAATACTTATTTTTTCCTACATATCTTAGCTATAGTGGTATGTTTTCTTTACCCATTCACAAAAATAGTTTTTATTTGGAGCATAGGGTATTTTTTCTTACAATTTTTATTGTCCTCATTGAGTCATTAGTAACTTCAATGTAATAATGTTGTTAATTCCTTAAGCCTTGTTCACCATCTTTTTATTCCATACCCTATCCATGTTAGCCTTAAATAAAAAAATGGTGTCATGTTGCAATGTGTGTGCAACACAAAGTAATGATGCATTATTGTGCTTGTTATTATATGCATTGCCATTTACAAAAACCCATAGATGTATCTATGTCATGATTTTGTATAGATGCACATCAATATACATGATATGTATTATACTAAAAGTTTGAAATATTTCTCCCAAAAAAAATGATGCATCACATACTAAATGGAGCACTAATGATTGTTACAAGACATACTAAATGGAGCACTAATGATTTTTACAAGTATAGGATCATCTTGTTACATGTACAATACCACCACAATCTTATTTTTACAAAAAGAATGTTGAGAAATGGAACATGAGACGTGACAAGGGACATGAACTTTGTGGGAAATGCCTCAAGCCATATTCTACACATTGTATTCAATCTAGTGATACAAATTATGTAATACATGAAGGAAACCACCTCTTAAGTTTGATATCCTCTCACACTAACACATCATGAAGAGATAACACAAGGAAGAGACTAAGTATAATTTATAACACACTTAGGATAAAATCTATATCCCATAATGTGAAATATACAAAAGTGTTGTAGGACTTGATGATTTTATAGGAGTCATTAGGCTAACAAAAACATAATTGCATATTGTACATATCTTATTATGTAGGCCTATTATTGATATAAAATAACTGACATAAGAAATGATATGTTGGTTTAGAAAGAAGAAGAGAATGAGAATTACTTGCAAACCTCTTCACAAGTGAAAAGAGAGGATAAGTTATATGAAAAATTAAACAAATGTGGCTTCCATAAAAAATAAATTAAATAAAAAATATATATAAAAAATAAAAATAAAATAAAAATAAATAAAAAATAAAATAAATAAAAAATAAAATAAAAAATAAAAAATAAATTCATTATTTAAGTACAATTACTTCTAAATAAGGAATATTCATGCATCTAAAAGAGATAGAGTCCATAATGAATAAGCCCACTTCAAAAAGAGTGATAAAATTGAGATGCTCCATTTGACTTGATTATTATTATTGAAGGGTTATAGAGGAAAATTCTGAAATTTCTTGCCCAATCACTTCTTTGCAAAAGAAAGAGAATAAGTTTGAATAATCCCACAAATGTCAAGAAAGATTTTAATTGTTGAAAAACCTCCTCATAAGTGCCCTAATTCTAAGAATTATTGCAAAACCAATCAATAAAATATTATTGTGGATACTCATGCCTACATTGAAGGAATTGGTGGGGCTATTATGCAAGATAAATATGCAGTGTGCTATGACTCGTGTAGGTTGAATGGTTGTGAGATAACTATGCTACCCTTGACTTGGAACTTGCTGCAATAGCAAATATTGAAAATGTGGAGACAATGCTTGATAGGAAAGAGATACAAGCACATAATTAACCATAACAACTTCACGTATCTATTTGACCAACCAAGAAAGATTAACATAATTTTCCTTACGATTTTGATTCAGAAATCAAACACATAAATAGAAAAGAGAACAAAGTTACATATGCACTCAGTAGAAAGATAGATGTAGCAATTGCTAGAGTTTACAAATAATATTTGAAGAAAAGAGTTATCAGGTCCCTTGCATAACATGAACATGATATCCAAGTAAAATATGGGTTATAGGAAAAGCAAATATAGTGAAGGTATGAAGGCTATCAACTTAGCAATGATGGTCTTCTTATTTACATAGAGAGAGAATATTCCCAGCACTCTAGAGTTCAGAAGAATTATCATAAATGAAATACATAAGATGATCTAGTCAAGTCAAGTAAAGTCACCCAATATTATACAGTAGTTCATTCTACATATATGACCTTGAATTTTAGCCCTCTTGCAATTGTCAGTTGCCCCAGAAATTTTGGCCTTGCAACAGTTGCCCCAGTTACCGAGAAATGTTAACCCCTCCAATATTTTCCCCCAAAAAATGAAAACCATAGAGAGAATGGCCAATCCACACATGTTAGTTGCAAGAGAGATAAGAGAGAGAGAATATTTCCTTATATTCATCCTAATCATCCTTCATGTCCTTCGCTTGCTTACCCAAAAATTGTATTGTGTGAGAGAGATTGAATGCCCAAGTGGAGGATTGATATTTCTAGGTCGAATGGGTGTCTTTTGGAGCCAGAGCCAACTTGACTTTGAGGGAAGATGACTTGTCACTTTTGGAGCCAAAAATTACATTTCAAAAACTCAAATTTTCATCTTTAAGAAGTTGCAATGGGGTTTTTACTAAAAATAGATTTTCCTTTCACTCTAGCATTTATAAATATTATTTACAATGATAAATAAAAATTACATTAAGTGACCAAATATGCATTATGAACACCAACCATAGTTACAAATTCAATACTCCCTCTTAACTAGGGAGGTATTCATAATCACTATCATAAGTGCTTTCAAATTGAACTAATTTCTCTAAAGAGAAAGGTTATCCATCACCACCAGCATCATATTCTATTATCAGCATCCGCTAGTGTCCATATATGGGGTGGTACCAAACCCATAGAAATGTCATCAGCATATCGAGACTCACTGCTCCAAAGTGATCGGTCCTTAAATCCCACGGTTTCTTCCTATACCAAAATGTTGAGACCCTCAACTAACAAGCCCTCACTCACCCTTCTTGGTGAGCACTCTGGTCCAAGACCTCACTCAACCCCTTCCTGGTTAGTGATTGGGTCTAGATACTAAAAGGACCTCACTTCACCCTATCTGGTGTGTGATCAAAGTCCATGACCTAACTCCACCCTTATTGGTGTGTGATCAAGGTCCAGATGTTGAAGAATCTCACCCCACCATGCTTAGTGTGTGATCAGGGTCTAGGACCTCACTTCACCTTTCCTGGTGTGTGATCAAGGTCCTCCTCTTAGAGACACTCATTCAACCCTATTTGATGAGCACTTTGGGTCTCTTTGACCCATTCTCCCTTGTCGGAGAATTTTCATCAGTGTCGTAGACATATCAACACTCCCTCTCATCGAGAGGGGTAACCTCCATGAGCCCCAGCTTGTCTCTAAAGTACACAAACTTGTCTCTAGGCAGTGTCTTCATCAAAACATCATTTTTTTACTCATTAATGGAGATGTACTCTATCCTTATTGCTCTTCTTTGTACCATGTCACAAATGTAGTGGTACTTGATCTCAATATGCTTCGACCTGTCATGGAAAATGGGATTCTATGAAAGCTTCACACAACTTTGATTATAACAATGTATCGTTGTTGGTTCAAATGCTTGGTTGAACAATCCCACAAACAACTTTTGAAGCCATGCTTATTTAAAAGCCTCATTGGGTTCGATGTACTATTATTTATCATGCTAAGTCCAAACGACCTTTACTTCCTTCTCATCCATGATATCATAGCAAATCCCAAACTGAAGCATACTCCCGAAGTACTCTTCCTATCTTTAGCAGTTCCTTCCTAAAGAGCATTTGTATATCCCTAGAGTTGTACATCCTTGTTTACAACAAATCTCAAGCCATGGTTCATTATACCACGCGAATATATCAAAATGTGCTTTGCTGCAAGCCAATGCTCATGACTTGGTTCAACTTGGAATTGGCTCAATGTGTTCACAGCAAAGCATATGTTTAGCCTAGTATTAAGCAAATGCAACAATGAACCAATTAGTTGCAATTACATAGATGGCTCTAGAAATCTAGAGTTAGAGCCTCTTAACTTCTTCGAGTTATTCACCATGGGAATCGCCATGGATTTGTAATCTATCATACCAAATCTCTAAAGGATCTCTAACACATACTTTCATTGACCAAGGAAGAGTTCGCCAAGTTTCTTCTATACTTTTAATCCCAAGTAATTGATCCAGGTGGATATTCGTGTCCACCCTCCTATTCCACTTGGACCCTCAATTGTTTCTTTCAATTTCCTTAATTGTAGCATTGTTAACTATTTTCGGCATTTTTCGGGACCTGAACTTCTGGAGCCATTTTGCGGCCCTAAACGATGTTTTTTTGGAAAATGGGAAAACCCATTGCTTCTAACATGGGTTTGCAATCAAAATTTGTATTCCTCATATAGATATTTCTAGCAAGGTATCGTACATGTCAAACAGAGACTGTATGCCAAAGTTACGACCTCGGGAAGTTGATGTACAAATCTACCCCAACGGGGCCCATGTGAATTTTTTCACTTCATCTCTTAGGGTTATGTTTTTGGATGTTTAGAGTTTTCCATTATTTCTCAATAATAAATAGGCCTCTAAGCCTCATTATAACACAGTTCAGGCATGCGTCTTCCACAACTCTTATCATAGATAAGCTACCATCACCCAAACTAGTTTATTTCCATTCTACATGTAACAATTTTCAGTACTTTGTTATTACTGAATTAATTTTTTGTTTTCACTATAGTTGTATGTTTCTATTTATATTTATATTTAATTTCATTCCTATATAAATCTGAATCAATGGTATCAGAGTGTTCTGTTATTTCTCTGTTTTTTTTACATGTACCTAACGAGGTCAAGGTATAAGGAGTTGGGACTTCAATTGGTTGAACCCTTGCAAGACTATCCCCGTCAACGTTGATGGTCATCCATGGGGGAAGAAAATAAAGATGAGGGAGTGGGAGATTCTATCAAAATATTACTCGAACAAGCCCTCGAGCAGAAAAGGAACGAGATGATGGACATCTTTTCCCAGATACTTCGATGGATGCCAACATGTGACACATATTCATCCAGCAGCCACTTCAGAGGTGTCGCCACATTCAAGGTACATGTTAACTTTGACATCCCTATATTTGAAGGTCAAATAGATGTAGTGTCGTAGATAAATGATTAAATCTACTAGAAGGATATTTTTCAATTAATATTTTTTCCGATACGAAAAATATTACTTTTGCACTCCTTAGAGCCACCCCCCATATCAAGTGTTGGTGGGAAACCTAATGTGATCAGAGGGACGAGAGGGAACCTTCATTATTTTCAGCTACACCCACATGGAATTCCTTTTGATATGTTGTCAAGGAACAATATTACCTCATCAGTAGGTATGAATTTAAGTACATAAAATGGACCACACTTCAACAGGGAAAGGACCAAGACGTGCCAGAGTTCACAAATATTTTTCACACCCTTCGCACAAAGTTGGGTATCAAATATTCTTAGCGGACACTAGTACTCAAGTACAATGGTTGTATAAACAAATATATCCAAGACGAGATGGAGTTCTTATACATCTCCTTGCTCGATGCCACATACCGATACGCTATCAATATTGAGAAAAAATTTAAACAAAGGAAATGATACTTTGGATCTGCAAATCCAAAGCAAAGAAAAGGTGCCCCCAAATCGCACAACAAAGGACAAAGCTAAGTCGAGGTGACCCATGGAAACCCATCGAAGCCACAAGCCAAGAATAGCACCACAAAGACGAATAAGGGCACAAGGAAGTGGTGTGAGTTCCACAAGAGAGCCAATCACAACACAAATGAGTGTCATGCCAAGCAGTCACTAGTGATTGAGTTAAAGGCTTCAGAGTCAGATGCATGTTCAAACTCTGAGTCAAACCCCAATAAGGGGAATGATAAAGGGAAGCATATTATTGATGCAGAGCCTAGTGCCAATATTTCCACAACCAATATCTATAATATTGAGCTCAAAGACCCAGAGGAAGGGGAGTGTCTCTTCCACTCACAGATGTGGGTGAATGTTGGAAACGATGTTAATACTAGGGGGGGGGGGTGAATCAGTATTAAGGATAATTTTAACTTTTATGTCGATTTATATTTATTCATTCAAACTTGGAATCCATTGTATGTGAGCAACCATTAACAACCATAACAACATCCATATCAACCAACAAAAGCATACACATCATGAGCAGCAAACACATGAGACACGAAGCTTTTACGTGGAAAACATTTCGGGAAAAAACCACCAAAGCTTGTTGTCTTTATTGATGTAGAATAAGAGTACCTACTCCATTACATCAATCTGTTTGTGAGTCACCACTCACAGGAAGCACCAACTCCCTTCTTTTGTAGACATGTGTCCAGCTTACCAGAAGCACCATGTAAAACACCAACTTCATGGATTTGTTGCAAGCACCAACTTGCAACTCCTTGGATTTATGCAAACACCAAATTGCAGGAGGCATCAACCCCCAAGCTTTCTCAACCACCCACTAGAGATGGAAGCACCATTTTCTTGTATGCAGGCTCCAACCCATGCTCCAACGGGAAAAAATGTTCACTGTAATTCGCAGCAACAATTCCTGATACCAGATTTGTTATATGTTCTCTAAAAAGTCTGATGCAACCTACTATTCTGTTGAAAAACAGTCACTCCTCACATCTGATTGTCACACTATAGCGTCAACTATTATTGACCTTCTTCTCTCACTACATACATTCATCTCTCGGCCTTCTTGAGGAGAGAGAAAGGGTCCCTCGGTCCTTGTTTTTGCAACGAATTTCTTTGTAAATCCTTCTCCTCGCAACTTCGGCACATTTTTAACTCATTCATAAGGACTTACGAAACTCTGAGGTTTCAATGGTCTCGACCTTCCGAGGTTCCAACCTACTATGATATCCAACATTCTAATAATTGGCTCTTGATTGTCATCATACTCCTTTCGGGTCTCTTTTAAATAAAATGCTAAGGAAATAAACCGTCGAGGTCCTCGCCTATTCCTTCCTTGTTCTTAGATCAGAACTTTTCTCAAAAGGAATTTCATTGAGGTTATGAGATCCCGACCTTCGATATTCCAAGGTCTCGAGGACCCTTCCTGCTCTGAGGTTCCAATATCCCATCTTGGGTCCCTTTTAACTCTACTATCATGGCTTAAGTCACCAAACTTTGATTGGTAATAATTACTGATCCAGGAGACCATTTGTAGACTTCCAATACTACTAGAAATCTCTTTTAGAGCACTTTTTAGTGGAGAGGGTCTGATGTATGCTTTGAGCCCATTTTCTACCTAAAAAATTGTTCAAACTCTCTGCCATTCTTCCCACCTTGGTTCTTCTTCTTCTTCCTAGAACCTACTCTTTGAAGGAATTTTGCAAAGTTCTTTCAAAGCACTAACCAAATGTGTCATCTCTAAGAGTATCTGAGTTGATCTCTTGAGGCAGGACCTCCTCCAAATTCTGGGACTCCCAACCACCATAGTCATCATTCTATGGCTTCTCCAATAAGACTGATACTCTTGTGATTATCTACTAGAGACTACAACAACCATGGGACTCCCCCTAAGCTTGACACATCAAACACATCAAACTAGCCCAATGACCATCACAATTAGGCTAGGGGACATCAAATCCAACATTTGTTGCCACAAACATCCATGCGTGTCTGGTTGACATAAATGCCAATAGTCAGATAATGCTAACTGCCCAACACATCTCCCAGCATGATTATTTTCATCAATGCCAACACACTTGCACCCAATATCCATCCATACAATGTCCAACTTTGAAGGGCTCATCATTGCAGTTCATTGTCAAAAATAGGAGCCAAAAAATATCATCTCACCAAAATTCATTAAGCAACTAAGCCTACTGACCACACCACACCCACAACCATACACCATCGGGTGGCTCCACAAAGGATGAGATCTCTTCATCAATCAATAGTGTCACCTTCCCTATAGCATCAAACCCTTCAAGGATGAGGTATTATGTGATGTTTCTCCTCTTGAAGTTTGTGATGTATTATTAGGCCAACCATACTTGTGGAAGTGTCATGTTTTGTATGAATCTAGGCTTCATACTGCTATTATTAATTTAAGCAATAAGTTACACAAGATACCAAAGGTAGCCCCACCTACCATCATCTCTTTGATCTCTCCTAAGAAATGCAGTAAGATCATCCCCCAAACTGGGAATTTTTTTTTTTCTTTCTGATTCACTCTCAAAGTAAGGGGAAGATTATAACCACATCCATGGCCCCAGGGAAGGGTTCCTCCACACAGCAAAAGCAGGTGGATAAGGTCGTGGAAGAATACAAGGACATCTTCTCCTCACCCATAGAGGTACCCTTCAACTGTCAAGTCAATCATTCGACAATCTGACTCTTGGAGCACCTCTACCTAATGGACTGATATATTGTCATTCCATTTTGAAAATAAAGAGATCAAGCGATAGATTAAGGAGTTGAAGTAAAAATGGAACATCTAACCAAGTTCCTAACCTTGTGGGAGTTCAATTGTACTTCCACAAAAGAATGATGGGACCTAGAGGCTCTGCGTTGATTCTCGTGCACTAAACAAAATCACTGTCAGGAATGAGTATCCAATCCCATGGATTGATGACCTTTTGGACCAACTCAAGGGGGCCAAGTACTTTAGTAATATTGATTCGAAGCATGGCTCTCACCAAGTTCCAATAGATCACACAGATGTATGGAATACCACCTTCAAATCCAAGTAAGGCCTTTTTGAATGGTTGGTCATGCCTTTTGGGTTAGCAAATGCCCCTGCAACTTTTATGAGGTTGATGGACAACATCTTGCGGCCCATCATCAACTTGTCTATAGTTGTTTATCCAGAAAACATCCTTATCTTCAACAAGAGTTGAGAAGAGCACTTGCAACACATTTGGCAGGTCCTTCAAACATTGCTATAGCACAATCTATGTGCCAACTTGGAGAAATGCACCTTTGGCATGAGCTAGGTCCAATATCTGGGTTACATCATAGATGAGCAAGGCGTGTATGCGGATCCATCAAAGATCCAAGTCATTCGGGATTTACCAGCCCTTACCACTCTAACTGATCTTCACAACTTTTTGGGCCTTGTCATTTTTTATCATAGGTTCGTGTTGGGATTCTCCCATATCACTTCACCTTTGAGTCAAGTTACCAAGGCAGGAGTGAAAGTAATTTTTTTTGGTCTGGGTCCTAACAAAAGGTGTTCTTTGAGCTAAAGTGCCGCCTATGATCTACACATATACTCATACACTCCTCTGCCTACTCCCATCCAGCCCTAGGAATCCATCCCAATGGACTATTTGTTTGGCCTCCCTTCTACCAAGCATGGAAATGACTTTGTATTTGTAGTTGTGGACATATTTTCTAAGATGGCTATATTAGCAGCCTACAAGAAGAGTATCACAGTAGAGGGCACTACCAAACTCTTCATTCAACGAGTGTGGGTAAATTTTGGGATCCCACAAACCATTATATAAAATCAGGATAGCAGATTCCTGAGCACATTCTGGTCGAGCCTCTGGACATTATTGGACACCAAGCTTATCAAGTCAACTACATTCCATCCCCATATTGATGGCCAAATAGAGCTCGTCAATAGGATGATAGTGCACATAATCCACATGTACAATCCCAAGCATCCATGAACCTAGGATGAGATCCTTCCCTGCGTGCATAATAGTTATAATAGAGCTCTCCATACCTCGACTAGCTCCAATCCCTTTCAAGTGGGCTTGTGAATTCAACCATTGTGTCTGATTGATGTTGTCATGCCTCATGCAACTATTGTATAGTTTGAGGCTAATAAAGCAACCAAGTTTATTGAATTCATCCAACATCCTCCATTAGGTTCACGACATCTTGGATAATTCCAATGCCAAGTATAAGTAGCAGCATGATCAACATTAGGTGCTACATAAGTTTTAGGTGGGCAACAAAGCTTGGTTGCATTTGCATAAAAAACACCTTGTTGGAGCCCATTAGAAGATTTGACCACTATGATATGGGACTTACACCATCACCAAGTATATGGAAGACAATGATTTTGATGTCAACATTCCCCCGTTCCTTGGCTTGCACCCAGTGTTCATTGTGGACTGCCTTTGGCCATACTTTCCACCATTGTTGGACACCTCATACATTATCGAACATCTAAAACCAAAAGAGTTGAACCCAAACTGCATCGAATAGGCCACAATTGATCATATTACAAACACATAAATCAAGAACACTATCCAACATAATATCCAATTATATCGGGTTGTCCAAGCTAGCCAACTCCTACACCAAGGCAAGTGGCTCACTAGGGACCAAGTTCAGCAGAAGTTTCCCCATCTCATGCAGGCACTCAACGCAATGGGGACCATTACTTCCCAAGTGTAGAGGACTAATCTAGGTGGATATTCTTGGCCACCTACCTATTCCACTTGGACCCACAACACTATTTCTTTCAGTTTCCTTAATTGTAGCACAATTTACTATTTTTGGCAGTTTTTGGGGAAATGAACTTCCATATTGTTGAATTGAGACTTCTGTGATCCATAACAGTTATAAGAAGAGCTTCGGCGTAAATCACATATAGAAAGACCTTTGTCGACGCGTTTCGAGCCAGCAAGTGTGGCTCATCGTCAGGACAAGTTGAAGAAACAAATCCAGCTTTGCGTGTTAAATAGTCTGAGCAGGGCCTCCAATAGCGATCTAGATTAATGGCTAGCTTTGACTTAGGGACAGTCAAAAAGTAAAATTGATTATTTAAAGGAAGATAGTTAATGACCATACCTATATATAAATATATAATTATATAAATGAAATAATTTTAGACGGGGTTTACGTCAATAATTAGTTAAAATGTATAATTTAATAATTAAATTTTTTTTATTAAATGGGAATTGGTTAAATTGAAGACCTAACTTATTTATAAATAAGGTAAATGTAATTAAATAAAATAAATAATAATACAAATCAGCAAATAAATAAATAATAATAATATATATTCGTTAGATAAATAAATAAATAGATAAAAATATATATAAAATAAAAATAATTTATTAGGAAAGAAATAATAACGTAAATAATAATAAGAAAATAAAAATGATAATAATACTAATATATATTCGTTAATAAATAAATAAATTACCAATAATAACAATATATAAAAATTAGTTACGAAAAAATAATAAAATAGATAATAATAATAATAATACATATTCATTAATAGATAAATAAATTAAATTAAAATATATAATATATATATATAAAAAAATAAAAAAAATAATATATATAAAAATTAGTTACGAAGAACTAATAAAATAAATAAATAAATAATAATAAAAATAAAAATAAGTAAATAAATATTTGTTATGACTATAAATAACAATAATAATTAGGGAAAGGGAGCGACTCAACAATAAAAATAAGCAAATAAATAAATAATAATAATAATATATATTCGTTAATAGATGAATAAATAATTAATATATATATATATATATATATATATATATATATATATATATATATATATCAATAATAATAATAATAAAAATAAGTAAATAAATATTAGTTATGAGAATAGATACCAATATCAACCAGGGATAAAGGAGCGACACAAAATAAACAGAAGAAGGACTGGAAAGAGTCCAGAGCCAAAAAGGATAAACCCTAGGAGATAGGAAGGCTCCAGGGGAACGATGAAAGCGAAAAAGATGAAAGAGGGGGGGGAGACTAAGATGAAAGGGCAGGGATCCAACATCTACTGATCTTCCAGCCGTCATCTCTATTGATATTGTTAGGCCTTCTTTCGATCTCAATAGCTTCCCTGAGTTTCCGATGATGGAATTGGGCAACCTTGGCAACAAACTTAGCCTCCTCAATACAAATGTGATGCTTGGTCTTATCCACATGCTCTGCAAGCGCTGAAGACTTGGTTCTCCCATGTCCTAGGTCAGTTGCATGTTCGCTAATCCTCTAATGGATGGAGCGCCCTGTTTCCCCGATGTAGGGGGTCCCACAAGAACAAGGGATCAAGTAGACACCCTTCATGTCCTTGGGGTTAACGGGATCTTTAACCGATCAGAGGGAATTACGAATAGTTTTGAGGGGTCTAAATGTAGAGGGAATATCATACCTCTTAAGGATCCGAGCAATCTTGTCCATGGTTCCTTGTACATATGGAGCGTGGACACCTAGGCGGCGCTCCTTAGGTTCTTTCCTAATAACTTCATTTCTAGATGCTTTAAGGAAAGCCTTTTGACCTAGGCGCCTACTATATCCATTTTCCACAAAGACATCAAGGAGATGGGATCTCTCCTTATCAAAGCTCTCATTATCAGAAATCTTGAGGGACGAGTAGCGAGGGTGTTGAGGACACCCATCTTCTGAGCAGGGAAATGATGGGAATCGGCATGAAGATACTGCTCAGTATGCGTTTTCTTCCGAAACACGGAGTGGGAGAGATAGCCGTCCTTATTCTTAGAAATAAGAATATCTAGGAAAGGGAGGCAACCATTGACCTCTTTCTCCATGGTGAACTTAATGGCAGAGGACTGACCGTTGAGGTGATTGAAGAAGTGATCCAACTCCTCTTGGCCATGGGACCATATGACGTTAGTGTCATCCACATACCTTTTGCAAAGCTTGGGAAGGAGACGAGTCAAGGCTAAAACTTTGGCTTCGAAATATTCCATAAAAATATTCACAACAATCGGGGAAAGCGGGGAGCCCATGGCAACACCACAAGTCTGTTTAAAGAATTCACCCTCGAAACAAAAGAAAGTGGAAGTGAGACAGATCTCGACCAGATGCGCGGTATCGAGATCTGTTAGGCGATATATCACTTCCAAGGCCTCCTTTATAGGGATGCAAGTATAAAGAGAGACCACATCAAAGCTAACGAGAATGTCCTCAGGGTCAAGCCTAATATCCTTAAGCTCCTTAATGAAGGAAGCAGAGTCTTTAACGAAGGACTCAGTGTGGCCGATAAGGGGCTTAAGTTTAAAGGCAAGGAACTTAGCAAGAAGGTAGGTTGGACCACCAATGGTGTTGATGATAGGCCTTAGAGGGGTCCCTTCCTTGTGGATCTTAGGTAACCCATAGATCCTAGGAGTAATGGGACTGCTCTCAATGAGTTTGTGGCACAGGGAACTCACTGAGCTACTAGACTTGATGGCGAGAGCCACTGTCCTAGAAATCTTCTTCAGAGGGTTCTTGGGCAGTTTTTTATAACTGCCACTATTGTGAAGATGATCTAACATCTTCTTACGGTAATCATCCTTGTTAAGGATGACCGTAGCCCCTCCTTTATCAGCCTTCAGAACGACAATATCTTCGTTCTGATTTAAGGATTTTAGGGCAGAGAATTCCTCATTGCTGAGGTTCTTCCGAGGGGGCTTAGCCTTTCTAAGGACGACAACACAATCTTGCCTAATAGTGTCCTTGATATTATCCGGAAGATCTCTAATCCCGAATTCTACGTCGCAAATAATGTCATCCACCGGGATGCTTCTAGGGGCAAGGGAAAAGTTTAAACCCTTGCTTAAAAGGCTAAAAACAGAAGGGGAGAAAGAAAAACTAGAAAGGTTAACAACCTTATTATTCCGAGAAGAAGGGGGAGGAATAACCAGGTCCACATTCAAAACCTCATTGCTATCAAAATCATTGATATTGTTAAGAAAATCTTTATCATCATGGAATAAAATGTTATTATTAGAATCACTTAAACTATTATCCGGACCAATATTATTCATACTATTATTATTATTCTCCTGTATAACCTTATAAATATTGTAATTCTTACTATTATTATTATTCTTATTGTTAGTATCCTTATATGAATAATTAATAATATTATCATTGTTATTGTTAATAAGATTCATGTTATTATCCTCACGTATGATATTACAGTTACTATTAATAATATTATTATAATCATTAATATTACAATTAAATAATAAATCGTTAATATTATTGTTATCGTTATAGTTATATGGCTCATTATTATTAATGTCTATACTAATGTTAATATTATGATTCTTATCCGACCTATCATCCAAACTAATCATATTTACGCTATCACTATTATGTAAATTGTTATTATTAATGATCTTACTATTATAATTCATACTACTATGCCTATATAACTTATTAAAATTACCATTAACGTTATTATTGTAATCATTATAACTGTTATCGTTATTATTGTAATCATTATAATTATTAAACACAGGATTATCATAGTCACCGGAAGGATTGAACTTGCGGACAGACGGCTTCCTGCACACGGAATGATGAAAACGACCAGGCATGCTCAAAGGCGAAATTTCATTACGATTGGCAACGTCACCGCACCGGTCATTGGATCCCTTGCAGGCAGACAGCCATTTGCACGCGGACTGATGAAAACGATCAGGTTTAACCGAAGGACTTTCCATGATGATGAAGATTTTCTTAACAATATCAATGATTTTGATAGCAATGAGGTTTTGAATGTGGACACGGTTATTCCTCCCCCTTCTTCTCGGAATAACAAGGTTGTTAACCTTTCTAGTTTTTCTTTCTCCCCTTCTGTTTTTAGCCTTTTAAGCAAGGGTTTAAACTTTTCCCTTGCCCCTAGAAGCATCCTGGTGGATGACATTATTTGCGACGTAGAATTTGGGATTAGAGATCTTCCGGATAATATCAAGGACACTATTAGGCAGGATTGTGCTGTCGTCCTTAGAAAGGCTAAGCCCCCTCGAAAGAACCTCAGCAATGAGGAATTCTCTGCCCTGAAATCCTTAAATCAAAACGAAGATATTTTCGTTCTGAAGGTTTATAAAGGAGGGGCTACGGTCATCCTTAATAAGGATGATTACCGTAAGAAGATGTTAGATCATCTTCATAATAGTGGCAGTTATAAAAAACTAACCAAGAACCCTCTGAAGAAGATTTCTAGGACAGTGGCTCTCGCCATCAAGTCTAGTAGCTCAGTGAGTTCCCTGTGCCACAAACTCATTGAGAGCAGTCCCATTACTCCTAGGATCTATGGGTTACCTAAGATCCACAAGGAAGGGGCCCCTCTAAGGCCTATCGTCAACACCATTGGTGGTCCAACCTACCTTCTTGCTAAGTTCCTTGCCCTTAAACTTAAGCCCCTTGTCGATCGCACTGAATCCTTCGTTAAAGACTCTGCTTCCTTCATTAAGGAGCTTAAGGATATTAGGCTTGACCCTGAGGACATTCTTGTCAGCTTTGATGTGGTTTCTCTTTATACTTGCATCCCTATAAAGGAAGCCTTGGAAGTGATCTATCGCCTAACAGATCCCGATACCGCGCATCTGGCCGAGATCTGTCTCACTTCCACTTTCTTCTGTTTCGAGGGTGAATTCTTTGAACAAACTTGTGGTGTTGCCATGGGCTCCCCCCTTTCCCCGATTGTTGCGAATCTTTTTATGGAAGATTTCGAAGCCAAAGTTTTAGCCTCGACTCGTCTCCTTCCCAAGCTTTGGAAAAGGTATGTGGATGACACTAACGTCATATGGTCCCATGGCCAAGAGGAGCTGGATCACTTCTTCAATCACCTCAACGGTCAGTCCTCTGCCATTAAGTTCACCATGGAGAAAGAGGTCAATGGTTTCATCCCTTTCCTAGATATTCTTATTTCTAAGAATAAGGACGGCTATCTCTCCCACTCTGTGTTCCGGAAGAAAACTCATACTGAGCAGTATCTTCATGCCGATTCCCATCATTTCCCTGCTCAGAAGATGGGTGTCCTCAACACCCTCGCTACTCGTGCCCTCAGGATTTCTGATAATGAGAGCTTTGATAAGGAGAGATCCCATCTCCTTGATGTCTTTGTGGAAAATGGATATAGTAGGCGCCTAGGTCAGAAGGCTTTCCTTAAAGCATCTAGAAATGCAGTTATTAGGAAAGAACATAAGGAGCACCGCCTAGGTGTCCACCTTCCATATGTACAAGGAACCACGGACAAGATTGCTCAGATCCTTAAGAGGTATGATATTCCCTCTACATTTAGACCCCTCAAAACTATTCGTAATTCCCTCCGATCGGTTAAAGATCCTGTTAACCCCAAGGACATGAAGGGTGTCTACTTGATCCCTTGTTCTTGTGGGACCCCCTACATCGGGGAAACAGGGCGCTCCATCCATTAGAGGATTAGCGAACATGCAGCTGACCTAAGACATGGGAGAACCAAGTCTTCAGCACTAGCAGAGCATGTGGATAAGACCAAGCATCACGTTTGTATTGAGGAGGCTAAGGTTGTTGCCAAGGTTGCCCAGTTCCATCATCGGAAACTCAGGGAAGCTATTGATATCGAAAGAAGGCCTAACAATCTCAATAGAGATGACGGCTGGAAGATCAGTAGATGTTGGATCCTTTCCCTTTCATCTGAGTCTCCCCCCCCCTTTCATCTTTTTCGCTTTCGTCGTTCCCTTGGAGCCTTCCTATCTCCTAGGGTTTATCCTTTTTGGCTCTGGACTCTTTCCAGTCCTTCTCCTGTTTATTTTGTGTCGCTCGTTTATCCCTGGTTGATATTGGTATCTATTATCATAACTAATATTTATTTACTTATTTTTATTTTTATTATTATTGATTTATTTATCTTTTATATATATATATATATATATATATATATATATATATATATATATTATTTTTATTCATCTATTAACGAATATATATTGTTATTATTTATTTATTTTCTTATTTTTATTGTTGAGTCGCTCCCTTTCCCTAATTATTATTGTTATTTATAGTCATAACAATTATTTATTTACTTATTTTTATTATTATTATTATTTATTTATTTATTTTATTAGTTCTTCGTAACTAATTTATATATATATATATATATATTATATTTATATTATTTATTTTTATCTATTAATGAATATATATTATTATTATTATTATTATCTATTTTATTATATTTTCGTAACTAATTTTTATATATTGTTATTATTGGTAATTTATTTATTTATTAACGAATATATATTAGTATTATTATCATTTTTATTTTCTTATTATTATTTACTTCATTATTTCTTTCATAACTAATTTATATATATATACTATTTTTATTTTATATATATTTTTATCTATTTATTTATTTATCTAACGAATATATATTATTATTATTTATTTATTTGCTGATTTGTATTATTATTTATTTTATTTTGTTACATTTACCTTATTTATAAATAAGTTAGGTCTTCAATTTAACTAATTCCCATTTAATAAAAAAATTAATTATTAAATTATACATTTTAACTAATTATTGACGTAAACCCCGTCTAAAATTATTTCATTTATATAATTATATATTTATATATAGGTATGGTCATTAACTATCTTCCTTTAAATAATCAATTTGACTTTTTGACTGCCCCTAAGTCAAAGCTAGCTGTTAATCTAGATAGTTGTTGGAGGCCCTGCTCAGACTATTTAACACGCAAAGCTGGATCTATTTCTTCAACTTGTCCTGACGATGAGCCACACTTGCTGGCTCGAAACGCGTCGACAAAGGTTTTTCTATATGTGATTTACGCCGAAGCTCTTCTTATAACTTCCATATTTGTTTTGAGGGCTTAAACGATGTTTTTTGGAAAGCAAGAAAACCCATAACCTATGCAAAAAGTCAAAAGTTGTATTCCTCATATAGATCATTCTAATGAGGTATCACACATATCAAATGGAGATGGTATGCCAAAGTTATGACCCTGGGAAGTTGATGTACCAATTTACCCCAACAGGGCATACAGAGTTTTGGCACTTCATCTCCTAGGGTTAGGTTTTTGGATGTTTATGGTTTTCAATTGTTTCTCAATAATAAATAAACCTTCTACCCTCATTGTAACACAATTTATAAGGCATGTAGCCGCCACATATCTTCTCAAAGATAAGTTGCCATCATCTGAACTAATTTATTTCCATTTTGAATGCAACAATTTTCAGTACTTTGTTATTAATGAATTAAAGTTTTGTTTTCATTGTAGATTTGTATTTGTGTTTATATGTATATTTCATTTTGTTCCTGCATAAATCTGTATCATTAATAGTGCATTAACCCAAGATCCTTCATATCGAACTCAAAAGCCAACTGCTTCTTCCACTAAATGATAAGAGGCTCAACACCTATCAGAAATAGTTCATCAACATATAATAATAATATCATAGATGCATTCTTCACAACCTTAAAATAAATTTTTGATTGGAATCACTCTTAGTAAATCCCAATCTCGTTAGGGAGTTGTCAATATGAGCATACCAAGCTCTTGGAGTTTTCTTGAGTCCATACAAGGCCTCATTCAACTTGGAATCATGGGATTCCTTTCCATATACCTCAACTCCTTGAGGTTTCTTTATATACACCTCTTCCTCAATTACACCAATGAGGAAAGGAATTTTTGCATTCATCTAGTGTAATTTCCATCCCAATGAAGCAGCAAGAGAAACGATGGATCAAATAGAGGTGTACCGACAACTTGAGCAAAGGTCTCATCATAGTCTTCTCCCTCATTTTAGGAGAACCCTATAGCCATAAACTGCACCTTATATTTTTCAATACTACAATTTTCAACATTATTGATCTTGTATATCCACTTGGAAGTCACCACTGACTTCCCTTCATACCTTGGCATAATCTCCCAAACATCATTCTTCATAATTGATTGGTACTATTCATTCATCACTTCCTTCCACACCTGTTGACTAGTTGCTTCTTCATACATGGAAGGTTTTGCATCAATTACTTTTGCCATGAGAGATGCATAGCAAGAAAACCTATTGGATTTATTAACTTCTTCGGATGTTCCATTAGGAGTTGCATTTACTTCTGCCCCTTCTAACATAGATCTAAGCCATGTTGGTCTCTTCTTTATCTTTGGAACTATGACTAGTTTTGCGGGATCTTAAGGCCCTTCTGCCCTTCTGGTACATTCTGTAGAAATTGAACGCTACTCCCTTAACATATCTTGCTTTAATTCGTCCAAGGAATCCATGGATACTTCCTTAGACTTCCAATATGCCACTTTCTCATTGAAGGTGACATCTCGGCTGACCTCAATCTATCATTACTCTAGAATGTATATTATGTAGGCCTTTGATCATTCGTTGTAACCAAAAAATATGCCTTTCTTTCATGAAGGATCAAACATGCTCCTCTTATCCTTGGAAACATGAATATATTTAGGAAAACCAAGGATTCTCATGTGACCAACCTCTGGCATCATTTTAGAGAATTCTTCTTCAAGAGTAATATCTTCTAGAACTTTATGAGGACTTCAATTTTGAACATACATAGTTATTTGTGATGCCTCCCACCATAAGAAGAAAAAAAGTCCAAGTCATGCATCATATCCTTGATATATTCTTCAATGGACCTATTTTTTCATTCTTCTACACCATTCAGTTGTGGATTATAGGGGACAATTAGCTCCCTCTTAATCCCATATTGCTTTCAAAAAGAAACAAGATCCTTCAAGGTGTATTCTCCTCTATTTTCAAATATCAGTATCTTGATCTTCTTGACTATCAAGTTTTACACTTCAACTTTGAATTCCTAGAACTTGTTGAATACCTCATTTTTAGTCTTTAAGAGATATACTCATGTCTTACAAGAGAAGTCATGAATAAATTTCACATATCACAACGAACCACCAAGTGATTTCAAAGGCATCATACCACATACATTAGAATGAATCAAGTCCAAAGCTTCCTTAGATATGTTATCACTGTTTGGAAATTTTTTCTTGATGTTATTCCCAAGAGCACGAACTTTGCATACACCATCATTCTTTATATGTAGTTCAAGAACCCTTGAAACTATTTGACTCAACTTGGGCAACGCTCTAAAATGAATATGTCCACACCTTCTATGCCATAGCTCACTTGGATTTATTTCATCATGTACTAGTGCCTCATTTGGTTGACTCACAAGTCCATATACTCTTCCATCACAAATCCCAATAACCCTAGCATCATCTTTACTAGATCCCTTGGACCAAATGTGTACTTTTCCATCCACAAAAGAAAATATATCTCCTTTATCTTCCAAACAAGAAAGAGAAACAAGATTCTTTTTCAAACCTGATACATAAAGAAAATTTTTGAGATGTACATTATTACCAGATTCCATCTCTATGGTTGTCTTTCCAACTCCTTTGACTATATAGTTGTTATTGTCTCCCAGTTCAACCTTTTGAGATAACTTATTTTCTATCATGCTTGAAATATTCCCATGCTCTTCGGTTTGTGCCTTGATACCCCATTATCTACTAGCCACATGTCATCATCATCTACAAAGAAACTTGTCAAAGGAAAAAATTAAAAGAAATCCTTATCACCTTTGGACTTTTTTGGTTTTTGATATTCAACATTTGTTGCAAAAGTATGTTGTTTCCATTTTCCTCTCTTGTTATTAGCCATATTAGGACAATCTTTACCATTTTCTTGAAGCGAGATGCAAGGGACTGAACTTCCTCATGTTGACGATATCTAGTCATCAATTCTTCTTGAGCATAAGATGTCCATAATTGTTCAAATGTAGGAGCTTCCTTTCAACTTCTTATACCTACTGCAAAAACATCCCATGATCTAGGAAGACCATTGAGTGTTGTAATCACTAGTTCTTGATCAGGAATGGATTCACCAATTACTTGAATCTGATATCTTATTTGTGAAATCCTTACGAAGTAGGAAGCCATAGTGTCATCATTAGTCATCCTCGATTAGGGTATCATACATCTTCTTTTAAGTATCAAGTTTTGCAATGTAGGGAACCACATGATCCCTAATGGACTCCGTTATAAGACTCATAGCAGTGATGTCATCCTCCTTGAACTTTCCTTTTTCTACTTCATCTTATGGTTAAACAACCTTCCCTTTCACAATGTCTAAAACCTTTTTCTCACAAGAAGAATATATATTCTAACTTTCCAAGCTCTGAAGTATGATGCTCCCTCTAGCTTGTTTTCAAATTTCATGGAGGATGCCATAGAAACCAATATACACGAAGGACTTGAATAAAATTCTCTTTATGGTTTCATCAAGGTGATCTCAGTTTTCCTTTCTTCCTTTATCAAAGCTCTGATACCATGTTGATTTTCTTAGTGCAATTAGGGTTAGAAAAATATTTCTAAAATTCTGGTAATTAATTTTAATGTATGTTATGCGAATTTATGACTAAGGACAAAATTATCTTCCCTAGACCCAGTGGACTGGTCTAGAACAATAGAAAGAAAACAATATAAAATTTCCCTTAGAGAAATTGGAGAATGGAAAGAGGCTTACTAGGGATCCGTCACAAGATCTTCTCTCCTCTCGGCTTGTAAGCACCAATCGTAGCTTTGATTTCTATAATTAGAACCTACACATGCAATCAACACAAGCCAACTAACTATGACATATATGTAGCATTATTGAATTACTCTATTCAATGGATCATCAAAGCATTGAAATATATTAATGTAAACATAACACAACACATATAGGAAAATAATATACTCTTTGTATTAATATGAAAATGAGAGAGTTTACAACCAATAATAGAAGATTATCTTGTAAATATCTCCCTGAGTTGACTTGTCCTTCCTTGTCACAAATCACACCTCAATGTCACCCTAATGCATGGAGATGATAACTCTCTTAGGTTGAAGGCAACAACATGAGGGTATGATTAGTATCCAAAATTCCCGTGATTTTGTATATAGTTGTAGATTTATAAGAGAGTGTGGTAGTTTAGGAATTCTTATCCATTTACCAATCTAGGCTTGAGATCCACTCTTGATGGGAGGATGAGCTCAAGGGATAAGAGGTGAAATCTCCAAGGTAGGATTAGATAGGATTCAAAGTTCTTATCGAAGGTAAATGGTTGAAACAACTCCTGGAAGCTTCTGGAAGAGGAAGCTTTGGAATTATTATTATTTTTCTCGCATTTCTAGAATCAACGCACCCCCAACAAGGGACAACCTGCTGCTAATTAGCGCTAGTGAAGAACTGGGAAACCTACTACTGAACGCAGATCCCTAAAGGGCTAGGATGATTTAGACCTTAAAAGCATTGAAATGAAGCAGTCAGACCCAGAAACTCAGGTATTCTGGGGATTCATGCTTAGGGATTTGTGTAGGGATGGTGACAAGGTGTTCACGAATGTTGATTGATCCAATTTGTAGGCCTATTGACTAGTTGCAACAAAATGGCTTATAATAGATTTCCCCCTAAAGCGCAAAGTTAGAAATAGTGGTTGATGATTGAAGTGATTTACCTCGTGACAAGTCTGGATCAAGAACAAATGGTCGAGATCATCATCTGTTACAATACATTTTCGTCATGATATATTTGCTAAGGGATGCATACCCATACTCAACACATAACCTAACATTACATGTACATTGATCAAGAAGTTGTGGTAGTGATGATGAAGTGTGGATCTGCGATTAGATGATTGTTTGTATGATCATAGCCATCATGCTTTGTAATCTTTCATTAATCCTGAAATCACAACCCAAATGGATGGAATTAGATTTAGGGACTTCTATCTCGTTCACTCGATCATTCAATGTACGAGTCTAACCATGTGAATAAAGAAGTCGGAGTCGAACATGGTAGACACCATCTGATTATCAGCCAATGATGTAAGTCTTTAATGGATGCAAGAGAAACCACTGATAATTTTAATGGCTCTCAAGGTACAGCAATAAAATCAGTATGGTGTGAATGAAAGAGTTGAAGTCGAACACCACATAGAATTTTTCAGTCAAAGGCCAATGATGAAAACCTATTGCTGAGAGTGAGGAAACTTGCCATTGATGTATGAAAGTCCAAGGTACTAAAGGAAGAGTTTTTAATTCAACTTCCTAGATAATGAGTTGATGTCGACAGGAGGGCCTTGATGTATCCCCCATCAACGACACGAAACATGTATCATGATTTGAGACTGAATGATGTTTATGTGGAATTGGTTCAGGAATGGAAGACATGGAATGAAGGCTTAATAGTATCTAGCAGATATCAACTAAATGAATTCTCTTGAACATATCAATGACACTGAATGGAGTTGGCAGCATTGACCCAAAACCAAAAGCGGGGGCTTTGATATGGTGTGATGAACCAAAAGACAAGTAGATTTACCAACCCAATAACCACGTAGATGAAGTGGAAGAGTATCATGTTCAAGAGCGACTCGCTGCCATTAGTAGTTAGAGTATCCCATTTCCAATTTCCCCAACCATTTTTTATCAATACCTCTTTATTTTTTACAAGATTGAGGAGGATAACATATGCTTGATCTGTAAGTTCATCTTTCAAATGAATCCCGCTAAGTATATTTAACGAACCCTAAGAAGGAGTTGTTCGGTCCCATCATGTTCAACGAGTCCATCGTTATATGATGCTTTTATGAGGCCAGTGAAGGTCTAACTCAACTCCTTTTCCATGTTTAGAGAGTTTTAAAAAGAGGTGAAAAAGAAAACTCCAAAAGTTCCTTTTCATAAATTGTCCCTTGAGTCTGAAAAGGTAGAAAACAATACTCAAGAGAACCTCTTAGTCATGTTCGACTAAGGTATTCCTTTTTCATAATTATTCTATATCAATCGGAAAAAGGGTTAAAATTATAATGAGTAGACATCTTTTCATTTACTTTAACGAGTTCGAAAAGACAAGTACGCAACAATATTTTCATATTTTGGGAGTCTGAAAAGAGCTGAAAGAGAACTCCTCCTAGAGGAATGAGTAGTATAAAGGGTAGAAACTGGTTTTGGTCATGATGGAACTGCTAAAAACATGCTAAGGTCAAGATACTGGCTAATAAGACCAATCATCACAATGGTTCCTTGAGAAAGGGTAAAACATCAAGAGAAAGCATATGATCGACCAAGAAGATGGTAATGATGGAATGAGAAAGCCAAGGTTCATCTGGCAGAAATAGGCTGATAAAAATGGCAATCATGAGAGATAGAATGAAAATGGTTTCATTTTTACACAATCTTGAAACGTGGGAAACTATGCTTGAAATATGTTTTCATGCCCCTAGCATAGTGACTCATTTATAGGCACATTCCCCCCAAGCTTCATTTCATTCACCTAAGTAGACTACTGGTTACTAACAGGTGGATGGAATGAAGGTTTACGAGATCAAGTGAAAGACTTGACTGGGAATTTACGAGATCTAATCAAAGAATCAAATTTGAAATGGATTTGTTTCATCTATTAATGAGGTTGACACAGGAAAAGAACTCTGCTCATGGGACCTTGTTTCATTTTTTAACGAGATTGACACAGGAAAAGGAACTATGCTCTAGGAACCTTGTTTCATTTTTTAGAAGCTTGACATAAGACAAGGAACTTTTCTCCAGTGCTTTGATCATGACCTCCAAGAGGCCATGGCTTCCAAGATTTTCTCATCAGATGGGAGAGAAATGCTACATATCAAGGGATCCAATGGAAAGATCAAGCTCCAATGCTCCCATTAAATGATGCACTACATCACCTAGTAGATCATCACTAGACCTAAGAATGTAACAAGTTGCCACATAATTAATCTATTGTGGGGGAGATACCACTTGCATATAAGGACCATTTAGGGAAGATGTTTTAATGGGAGTCAAATTAGGACCAACGAACGAAAGTTGGTCAATGGTCACAATTCTTCCTTCATGTGGGAAACAAATCACATGAAAGAGTGAAGAGATAAGAGCTCCCATGTCATAAACATAGTCATGCCCAAGGAGTAAATTAAAATCCAAAGGGCCTTGGACTACCATCACATTGATATAGACAATATTTCCTCCCAAAGTAATAAGAAACTAAGGAAGGATCCCTAATGGTTGATTGGTTCCCTTGTTAAAAGCCAATAGATTCTGGGTAACAGGCACAAGATATAGGGAACTAAAATATTTCCAAGCAATTGAGGACAAAATACTAACAAACGTACTTTGTCTATGATTGTGCCAGGTGCGGGCATATTATGAGCATGTACTATGATCTAGAAGGGAACATAAGGAGGAAGACAATATTCTTCCAGTCGACTCCAATCAAAGGAAGTGACCATACTACTTGGAGGGGGTGTCGTGGGAATCGGAGAACTTCCCACTTGCGCTATGGGAATGGGATAACTACTCCCCTGTGTTGTGGGAATGGGAGGATTGTCCCCCCATGTAGTTAGAATGAAAGGATTCCCCCCCAGTTCATTGGAATATGAAGAAATGAAAAGAGCCTGAGAGGTATGAGACTCACTCTCTACGGGATAGGTACAATCAACGAACAATGTTATTTGGTCAACCATTTTCTCAACTGTTGGTTGGTTGGGAAAGGACTCATGAGATTCACGTGTTGAAAAATGGCAACAAGGAATTGCTAAAAATAGAAGTGCGAAAAATAGCACTGCTAAAAATAGCAGTTTGGGCATTAGTGCTAGATTGGGCAACAGGGAATGAAAAATGGAAGTGCTAAAAATAGACGTTCTATTTTTAGCAGTTCAAGTTGGATTCCTATTTTTAGACATTCCCTGGTCTAAAATAGGAACTAAAATTCGATTTTGGTCTTGCCAGTAGTTTGAATATTAATTAATTAATTCTCCATGAGTTAATTAGTTAAGGAAAATCAAACTTGAAGTCTTTGTGAGAACATGCAATAGTTTCTCCATTTATTGGGGAATGTGTCCTTGATTTGCTCCACTGATTGAGGAATTAAGGATGAGTTCTATATTGAGAGGATCAGTTGACTTAGTTTAACTTAGTCAAGTTCAGTTAGATTAATTTAACAAGTTTTTAAATTAATGAGATTCAGTTTGTTGATGCTTGCATGCTTGTGACAACTGGTATTTTCAGATAACTGAGTATTCACTCATGGATAACTGATGCATGTCAGTTCAAACAGAGACCCAGTTGAGATCAGAGAAGGGACAATGTACTATCAGTTGGATGAATATTTTTCCTATAAAGGAAACTCATCCATGATGAGGATTTATCTCCTTCAGGTTTGTGCAGTTATTTCAGAGGTCAGTGTTGTGTGTGAGGTGAGAATCACACAGGTTGCAGCTAGAGGACCCAAGAAAAATTGTGCATAGAAATAGGAGGCTTGGAGGGCAAAGGAGAAGGTTTGTGAGAAGCCTTTGACTGTCTATGAGTAGCAAAGGGATTGTACTGGGAGCTGGATAGCTTCCGAGCTAAGGCTTTGTGTAATCCGAACATATTTCCACTTGTATTCTAATACAGAGATGGGGTTTTAGGCTGGTGCTTTCCCGTGGCTATATCTTCTGTGTTATGTGTGTTTGATTTCTCCATATTAGTTATATGTGTTCTTATTGATCTTGCTCAATTTGATTAAGCTTCCGATAAATTGTTTGTAGAAGTAGATCAAGTGTTTTGCTTTAGTACATTGCATTACCAGGTGATCTATAGGTGGGAAATTTCTACATGGTATCAAAGCTAGCTGATTTGTAGAAAAAGTTCTACATGGTATTAGAGCTAGCTGATTTGTAGAAAAATTCTACAAAATTCTACATGGTATCGAAGCACAAGTGATCAAGGAAGAACAATATACAAGAAGATGAGATTTCAAAGTTTTGAGTTTTGGGCCGAGAGTTGTAGAGCAGATCTGAAAATTTCTGTACAAAATTTTCAGAAACAAATAGTAGATTTGGATTCCTTGTGGAAAAATACCCAAAATCAAAAAAGAAAAAATCAGCTAAATCGGAGTTCAAAGGAGGGAGATATCGCAGATTTAAAGTAATCTCTTTTTCCAAAAAAAATTCGTGACGGCGGGAAAGTGGAAACAGATTGGTGTGGTAGCGAAGAACCTCTATGCACTTGATGTACAAGATGCATGCAAAGCCTTGAGGGGCAAGGCAAAGGTTAGATACTTGGTGGTTGAGAGGGAGAGTAAATTACCTCTCAACATGCAGCACCAGAAGAAGTCTCAGACAATTGTGGACGAGCCACGATTGGTGCAGTAGCTTTAGGAGGTTGTGGAGCGGCCACAACAGGGGAAGCTGAGTGGAGATCGAGTAGAGACATCTACTCATGCAGAGACCTCCAGTAGGGGGAAACTTCGAGTCAGGTGGGCAGAGGGATCACATGCAGCCATACCTCCAGGTAGGAGGTGGGGCGATGTGGAGTGATCATCCCAAGTAGGAGGGGTAGGATCCTTGAGGTACCCAACCTCTTTGATTCAACTTTATTAGAGGAGCCCCAGTGAGGAGTAGCAAGACTAACTGATTGGGTAGAGACAGATGCGGATGGAGCAACAGAGAGAGCTACATTGTAGGGAATCCCAGGACAGCGCAGAGCATGCAATATGCAGCAATGCGAGAGGCACAAGTGTGTTGCATAGTGCAGGGTAGCACAGAGAAGGGTGCAATGGTGTGAGATGCATGGAGATGTTGCAGTAGTGCAGAGGTCAAAGAGGGAGAAATTGTCAGCAGCAGGTAGAGCTTCAGCATCAGAGTATGTTTCTAGCCCAATAGAGAGGTCAGTTGGGAGTTTTTTTGTTCCGAGAGTTGCTAGAGCAACCATACTTAGTAGATGTGTTGCATGCAGAACATTATAGAGGTACAGGATTGGGTTCGAGAGGAAGCCTTTCTTGTTGAGAGGCAGTGTTGAAAAATGACAACAAGAAATTGCTAAAAATAGAAGTCTAAAAATAGCACTTCTAAAAATATCAGTTTGGGCATTAGTGTTGGATTGGGCAACAGGGAATGAAAAATGGAAGTGCTAAAAATAGAAGTTCTATTTTTAGCAGTTCAAGTTGGATTCCTATTTTTAGACAGTCCCTATTCTAAAATAGGAAGTAAAATTTGAATTGGTCTTACCAGTAGTTTAAATATTAAATAATTAATTCTCCATGAGTTAATTAGTTAAGGAAAATCAAACTTGAAGTCTTTGTGAGAACATGCAATAGTTTCTCCACTGATTGGGGAATGTGTCCTTGATTTTCTCCACTGATTGAGGAATTAAGGATGAGTTCTATATTGAGAGGATCAGTTGACTTAGTTTAACTTAGTCAAGTTCAGTTAGATTAATTTAACAAGTTGTTAAATTAATGAGATTCAGTTTGTTGATGCTTGCATGCATGTGACAACTGATATTTTCAGATAACTGAGTATTCACTCATGGATAACTTATGCATGTCAGTTTAGACAAAGATCCAGTTGAGATCAGAGAAGGGAGAATGTACTATCAGTGGGATGAATATTTTTCCTATAAAGGAATCTCATACATGATGAGGATTTATCTCCTTCAGGTTTGTGCAGTTATTTCAAAGGTCGGTGTTGTGTGTGAGGTGAGAATCACACAAGTTGCAACTGGAGGACCCAAGAAAAACTGTGCATAGAAATAAGAGGCTTGGAGGGCAGAGGAGAAGGTTTGTGAGAAGCCTTTGACTATCTATGAGCAGCAGAGGGATTGTACTGAGAGCTGGATAGCTTCCGAGCTAAGGCTTTGTGTAATCCGGACATATTTCCACTTGTATGCTAATACAGAGATGGGGTTTTAGGCTGGTGCTTTCCCGTGGTTATATCTTCTATGTTATGTGTGTTTGATTTATCCATATTAGTTATATGTGTTCTTATTGATCTTGCTCAATTCGATTAAGCTTCCGCTAAATTGTTTGTAGAAGTAGATCAAGTGTTTTGCTTTAGTACATTGCATTACCAGGTGATCTACAGGTGGGAAATTTCTACATGGTATTAGAGCTAGCTGATTTGTAGAAAAAGTTCTACATGGTATTAGAGCTATTTGACTTGTAGAAAAAATTCTACAAAATTCTACATCACGTTCAGAGAGAATGGGATTGATTGGAGATAGATTTTGATCAATCACTTCATCAACTAGTGGAGGATTGGTAGAAAGCTTTAGTTAACCATTCAGAAGACGAGGTTCAGAAGTTGTAGGTTTTCCAACACTTTTGAGGTTTCATCCATATAAGGAAAAGGTGGATAATATGATTCCTTTCACATAACCTATAGGGAAACTTGAATTTACCCTTCTTCCCATGGACCTTACTATCACTAGTTGAAGGTTTGTAATTAGCATGATCTCTAGAAATTGATGACAAAGGTCGATGTGAGCATGTGGACCACACTTCTAGTACCTTGGGAATACCAGGATAATCTATAAGAAGGTGATCACCCTTACGTAACATGCAAGGGAATTTCACTTTTTGGGGTTGATTGGAAGGTTCCCCATACTAGTTTCATCCATAGCAATGGTTGCTTAGTTTCCCCCCTACTTATTTTTCTTCTTCTTCTTCTTAGGTTCCTTGTTATTAGAATTAAAATTTTCACTAGGTGAGGAGGAAGAAAGGGATGAATAAACAAAATGTGAAGAAGGCAAAGGGTCAACTTCAGGATCAACTTGAGGTTGATACTATTCAGGTGGAGGAGAACTTGGTTGAGGACCAGTTTGGACATTTCGAACCATAGTGGTCAAAAAAACTAAACTAGAAAACCAATGGTAAATATGGGAAGGGACAATGTTGCCATATAAGGAGCACCAATATTTCCAAAAGGAGGAAAATGACCAGGATTCATGTAAGAGGGGTTTCCTTGATTGGCGAACTTGGGAATTGTTTCCATTAGTCTCAATCTAAGATCCACTAAGGAGTTGTTCCACAAGGAGGATTTTATTCTGCGGTCAATTAATTGATTTTAGAAATTAAAGACACAAATAAAACAAAGAGATAGGGACACACTCAGAGACATGAGGAAAACAAGCTAGACCAAATAAAATCAGAGAGTAAAGCACAAAATGGAAATTGTTTGCATCAAACAGGTGTCAGTGCAGGTTCTAAAGGGAAACCAATGTTATGCATTGTAGGTGCAGAGAAGGCCAGAGAGCACTGCAACACTCTGTCTCCATACTAGGGGAAGCGCTGATCAAGATTAGGCTAAGTTCTGACACAAAAAACCAAATCAAACTCAATGAAAGGTATTCCTAGGGTCAATTCAGATTGAGTAAGGAAATGGAGGTTTGTTTAAGAGGTGAAACAAGTACTAGGGACAAGGGTGGAGACGCCAAATTGTTATGCAGAATTTACGACTGTAGATAGAAGTATCTTCCCTAGACCTAGTGGACTGGTCTAGAACATCATAAAGAAAATAATATAGAGTTTCCCTTAGAGGAATTGGAGAATGGAAAGTGGCTTACTTGGGATCCGTCGCAAGCTCTTCTCTCCTCTTGGCTTGTAAGCTCTAATCATAGCTCTGATTGCTATAATTAGAACCTGCACATACAATCAACACAAGCCAAATATCTACGACATATATGTAGCATTATCCAATTACTCTATTCAATGGATCAAAAAAACATTGAAATATATGAATGTAAGCATAACATAACACATATAGGAAAACGATATACTCTTTTTATTAATATGAAAAGGAGAGAGTTTAAAACCAAGAATAGAAGTTGATCTTGTAGAGATATCCTCAAGTCGACTTGTCCTTCCTTGTCATAAAGCACACATCAATGTCATCGTAGTGCATGGAGATGATAACTCTCTTAGGTTCAAGGTAGCAACATGAGGGTATTATTAGTCTCCAAAAGCCCCTTGATGTTGTAGATGGTTGTATATTTATAGGAGAGTGTGGTAGTTTAGCAATTCTTATCCATTTACCAATCTAGGCTTGAGATCCACTCTTAATGGGAGGATGAGCTCAAGGGATAAGAGGTGAAATATCCAAGGTAGGATCAAATAGGATTTGAATTTCTTATCCAAGGTTAATGGTTGAACCAACTCCTAAAATATTCTAGAAGAGGAAGCTTCGAGATTCTTCTTGTTTTTCCCGAATTTCTAGAACCACTGCACCCCCAACAGGGACAACCTGTTGTTGATTAGTGCTAGTGTAGAACTAGGCAACCTGTTGTTGAACACAGATCCCTAAAGGGCCAGGGTGCATTGGGCCTCAAAAGCATTGAAATGAAGCAATCAAACCCATAAACTTAGGGATTTGGGAGGGTCATGCTTTTGGATTTGTGTAGGTATGATGACAAGGTGTTCATGGATGTTGATTGATCCAATTTGTAGTTCTTTTAACCAGATGTGACAAAATGGCCTATAACAATGTAGATCTTCCTTTAATTTATTCTAATATACCATTCAACAATTATACTTCATAAATTTAACCATAAAGAACAATAGAAGAGTAGAGATCACAATACACAAAAGAAGAGAAGATGTACCCTAGGAAAACCCACCAAGGGGAAAAACCCAACAACCTTTTTCAATAGATAAATTCTTCTTGTTCAATGAGAGGAACACCTAGACCTATGGTCAAATATGGTCTTCTCCTCCAAGTCAAGTCACCCAATTTGATCTAGCAATTTGTTTTTCCCGTCTGACTTAGAATTTCGGCCCTCTTGCAATTGCTAGTTGCCCCAGAAATTTCGACCCTGCAACAGTTTCCCCAGTTACCCAGATATTTCGACCCCCTACAATAGTTGCCCCAGAAAAATGCAAACCACAGAAAAAATATCCAATCCACACGTGCGAGTTACAAGAGAGGGAAGAGAGAAATTTTTCCCTTCTATTCATCATATTCGTCCTTCTTGTCCTTCGCTTGCTTGCCTTGAAATTTTCTTGTGTGAGAGAGATCGAATGCCCAAGTAGGGGAGGAGGTGATGCCTTTATATAGTGATCTGTCTAGGTCGAATGGGTGTATTTTGGAGCCAGGGTCGACTTGACTTGGAGGGAATCTGACCTATCACTTTTGGAGCCAAAAATTACATTTTAAAATTTCATCTTTAAAAATTTGCAACAAGACTGACTCAAAATAAATTTTCCTTTGACTCTAGCATTTATAAATATGCTTTACAATGATAAATACAAGTACATCAAGTAACCAAATATATATTATGAAGACCAACCATAGTTACAAATTCAACATGGACTAAATTAAATTCAAGTTGTAAATGCTTGATTATGATGAACGATGTCAAGAAATAGGAACTTTAGTACATGATCTCATGTGAATGATGTAAATTCCTTGTATGGATTCCTAATTTGGAGCTTAAGTACAAAGTCCAAATAAAGAATGCTTAGGCATGTAACATTGTTAATATACTTTCTATGGACAGTGTAGTAGACTTATTATTATGGCTCATTCAAAGCAACGTAAATCTTAATATTGGAATATGATAATTTGATGTTCCAAGATGGCTATAGAGAGCCTGAAAAGGGTTATGGTTCAAAAAAAAAAAACATATGGAAAAGTAATCTTCCATTCACAAATTTTAACCGAAGAAATTATATATTTTTGATAATATGCCTTATATGAGTTCATATGTATGTGGACGTTATCCTGGGTTGTTGGGATGGTTCATTAATGATCTCCCCACCCGAGTTGGAATCACGATATATACATGATGTGTTGCCATCTGTTGACGCAACGATGTTGTAATGATGATATAATATATGCGTTTCTTCCCAGAGATCAATCCATACCTCTTCTGTGTTAGAAATCCAATCCTAAATAAATGTAGAAGTTGATGAGGAAATCTACCTCACATAATGATGATGAAACCATAAATATAATATAATCAATTTGAGAAAGCGGTAAGAGTCTCACATGAAACTATAAATATAATATAATCAATTTGAGAAAGCGTTAAGAGTCTTACATTCTCCCAGCTCATGGGAAACCGTTCTTTAAAGGACATAGACTTTCTTATTGTCACCATTCTCATGGTGATTCTCCACATAAATTCTCGAGCTACATTATCCATAGTTATTCATTATCCAAATCTTAAAGTGACCAAAATTTGCATTGTAAAAGGTGATTTAAAACCTTAGTCGAGATACGTCAAATTCAACTTTTTATATAACATGTGCGTCCGTAAATAACTGAGAAAGAATTTGTATATGTTTGGCTTTAGTGTCCACGACAGTTCGTAAATAACTGAGAAAGAATTTGTATATGTTTGGCTTTAGTGTCCACGACAGTTTACTTTATGGTGAATAATGAATTTCAAATTTGGCCGATATCTTGAATACAGTATCATCTTTGTAAATGCATGTGTTCAATTTTCTATGTTTTGATCGTACGTTATTTTTTAATCATGGTGTGAAAAGTGTGTTTTTTTATATGATATATGGTATCGAATGAAACAAAGTGAATTTTAGAAATCTGCTGTTTATAATATAAACAAATTTTAATATATATATATATAAACGTTTATATAAAAGAAAAGTGGAGGGTGATTGGAGTATGTCTTAAAACTGTTTTTGTTTGGCTAAGAGTTCGTTTTTCTCAGATGTAAGAAAACAGGTTAATGGCCCAAGTCCCAGAGGCATCAAATAGGAGCAAAAGCCTGCCCCCTTATGGACCATCATCGGGTTATTCCAGGTGGCGTGGTTTTCCTTGAGTAGCAGTGATGAGTCAGCCTTCATTCGCGGATAACAGCCAGAGTTGGTTGTCCTCACCACTGGTTTGACCACTGAGTTATGATAGGTTTTCCCACCCTGTGAAAAAAAAAAAAGGAGTGGAGGTAAAAAGAGTATTTAATACCAATGTTGTAATGGAAGAAAGATATTTGGATATTAGATAGTATTAGCATTAATTTTTATGGTAAATTTTCTAAGTTTGATTTGGATTATAGAAGTTATAAGTTTGTATATTAGAGTATATTATTGAGGACAATGGAACCTTTTCACATCTAAATCACTAATTTGGAAAGATATGGTTGTGAGGTTCACAGGTACATCAGAGTTTCCTCCGAAATTTATTCGAGGACAAGTAGAAGACAAATTTAGTTGTTTGTGGTACCAAATAGACATGATTGGGAACCTTGGCCCACTCCTATAGGTAAAGCCACTATTCTTGCCACTTTCATTGAACACTATCTCAACTCATGTGAATCCAAAGACGGATGAAGGAAAAGCGGTGGCAGACACCCCACCCTAGTCAAATGGATTTGTATTGTTGGATCGAGATATGGAAAAACCTTATTGCCTTTGGAAGATATGTCAAGATCAAAAGATTCTAGTCTCTGAAAAGTGTTGACTTGAGAAAGTATGGATAGGTGGATACTCAAGAAGGTCATAGATGACAAAGGAATTTGATTTGCATAAGGATTTAAAGTAAGGGGAAAAAACTTGTATTTGGCGAAGATGTGGTCTTAAACCAAGTCTTTCTAGACTACTAAGAGTTTACTGTGGGGAAATTTCATGATTGAGTGATTTCATATAAATCCATATCCCAATGGATTCAACATGTGTGGAAATAACGACTAAGGTATTCCCTTAATTTTCATATTTTGGCATGAGTATGGATAACCTCTATATTCAAGTTTAGAGGGATAAGGAAGTCATTGTTATGGGAAAAATTGTACTAGGATAATGCCTTCCTCTCTCTAAATCCATGGACTCTATGTTTTCATCCAATGAAGGACAAGGTAAGCATTCAACCTTTAAGGGTTAAGTACTATATATGCCTTTGGAGATATTGAAGGAAAGGATTTTTAGGGTTCTTAGAGACTAAATGGGGAAGTTATTGACATTGATGAAAATGCTAAAAGCAAAGAAGCCACATATATAGTTTTCATATGTTTAGAAATGAACTTGGGTGATGAGCTACCTAGCAACATATTGATGTTGATAGATGGTCACATAAGCAAGAGATCAAAGAAAGGCAAGGAGAAGGTGATGAGATATAGTAAGGAACTTCCTTTTAGAAATGTTAATTACATTGTTTAAGTCATAGCTAAGGCCAATGGTTCATATCTAAATCATAAGAGGAGAGTGAGTTTTGACTCAAGATAGGAAAGTTTGACTATTTATGGCCATGGGACAAAATGTAGCTTCAAAGTTAAGGTTAGCCAATTTATGTATCTCATTCAAAGCAAATCTAAATGAAGGTAGGATCAAGAATATCTAAATCCAAACATATCTTACCCTCTCTTTCTAATGTTGAAGGTGTAAGAGGGTCATAAGAAACTTGTTTATCTATAGATGGAAAAATGCAACTATATCAACAAAGAATAAATGGAGTGTATTCTCCTAGCACCAATGTTTTGAATATTTATGGAAGGATGGGATATACTTGTGAACATCTCATTTTACAAGAAAATATTGGAATGTGGACGAATTTGAAGAAAATACTAGAGTTAGGTTCAAAATAGACATTAACTTGTTCATCCCACTTATTTGATAAAGACTATTTTCCTAGAACTAGTAGGATATATCAAATCCACTAAAAAAATGGAGGGTGGAAAAGAACAAGTGAGAGTATAGGGGCTTATTTATCTTGATCCTACATTATTAGTGAATTTAAATACACCAGGATAAAGATCACTTCTAAGTTGGCATATAAAAATGCAAAGAAAGAGATTTGAATTCGATGAGATCAAAGTATTTGTGAAATCATTAAAGAAATAATATCCTCTAACAAGGTTCAAAGATGATCTTGTTATCCTTAAATATTACAAATTTAGAGGAAACCCACAAAACTTTCACTGTATCTTGGTTAATTAAATGGCATATGCCATATGTAATTTTTTTAGTGAGACTACGTTGATCAAAGAATTGGTTCGAAGCATTTTGTTTTCCATTCTTCCTAATTTGAATTTTGTTATTTATGGTGCGATGGGGAAATTAGGGGGGATCACCAAAGGTGAAACAAAACTTTTCTCCTCTTATATTAATGTTTTATTCCCTCAATTGTTCCTATAGCTAAGTTCTATCAATAATTAGGAATTTGTGTCTAGATTTGAAATGTTTATGATCATGTTTCTCAACCAAAGAATTTTTTAAACGTTTTTTATAGTTAGGGAACTTAAAGAGGTAAGATGTCATTTTAAGGGAAGATTTAAATCTCATTCCTAGATAAGAGAAGACTTAGTGGTAGTAAAAAAGGATGGATCCACTAGTATATTTTCTCCTCCATAATATAGAGGATGCAAAAATGTATGACCTTGAACCATTAGACCTAGATTTTGCTTGGAGAAACAAATAGGAAAGGTCTAAGAGCATTTCAAAACATTTGGATCAGTTCATGTCGGTAGAACCTTTTGTTAATACCATCAAAAGATCTTACAATGTGGGTAGCAACTGATGGTTTCTATGATCTTGGGCCCATTCTTCAAATTAGAATAGGTGGATAAAAAACCTCCAACTCCTTATAATTTCAATCCACTATTTCATTTAAATGCATATTTTTTTAAACATTGTTAGAAATGAATGGAGGGGTTTTTATGCAACTAAAGGCGACTATGAAATGCACCAATTCCAAGACAATCTAAATAGGATTAGAAGTAAAATGTTGAATGATATTCAAATAAGTTCAAAGACTCGTGGAAGGAAGTTGAAGAAGAGGAAGAACAATTGTTCAACATTTTCACTCAAATACTAGTGTCACATTTACAACAAAAGAATATATGACATTTTAAGGGTTGAAGGATTCAAATAAAATAATTGTTGTGATAAGGAAACAATACTTTTGTCCTAGGATGAAAAGGATGTTATTTTAATGCATTATCATATGTATATAATATTGACAATTTAAGGCTAAGTATCAACATCCAATGAGATTGTTGCACCATTTTCCATTTCCAAAATGGAAATAGCAAGGGGTGAGATGAGCTTTCTTACTAGATTATGAATAAATCAAGGTTATAGTAGATAAAAACTAACCAAGGAAGCTCATTTTATTCATGTTAAACCTACTCATAAGGTTTGTGACATTGCAAAAAAAAATCATGAAGAGATTTTTCAAAGTGCACAAAGTTTACTTCCAAATTGTATAATAGTCTCTTTGGAGAATTGGATAACATGCTAAATTTTAATACTGCCCGCAAATAGATGAGTAGATCGAAATAATGAATTAGGTAATCAAAGACATGTTTCACATATATATATTGGACAAAATTCCGAAGTGGGTTCAGATTATTTATGCTTGGTGGAGTTTTCATATAATAATGGGCATCCTGCATCACTAGGAATGAGTTTGTTTGAGGCATTATGTGGAAGAAGATATAGTATTCCAATGAGCTAGGATAATCTAGTAAACAGATTCATGCTTGGACTAGCATGCTCAAGAAGATGGAGCATGAAGTTAAAATCAAACATGATTTAAGGGTATACCAAAATAAATAGAAAATTTATGCAAATAAGTAAAAAATACATAAAGAATTTAGTGTTAAGAATCATGTATTCCTCATACTAAAATCAAAGAAAATCCCTTTGAATATTGGTATACATTCCAAGATGGCATCTACATATGGTTGGCCATTTGAAGTCCTTGATAGGATAGGGTGAATTGCATATATACTTACCTTTCCTTCTCAATTTAGAGCTCACAATGTTTTCTATGTTTCTTTTCTTAAGAAATATGTGCATGATCCTGACCACATGATTAATTGGGTTGCGATCTAAGTGGAACTAAAGGAAGAGTTGTAAATGTACTCATTGTGCATCCTCGACAAGAAAGTACCATTGATTTGGAACCATGACATCAAACAAGTGAAGGTGCAACAGAAGAACTTTTGTCTTGGTTTAGTCTATGTAAGAGTTTGAAGATGCCATGAAGGAGACACACCCATTTTTGTTATAATATTGAGTTTCATTAAAGCTTGTAGGTGGAGGAAAACTTAACACCCTAGTTTTGACCCTTGGAATGTATTAGATTATATCATATATAAGTTGTAAATGCATGATTATAATGAACAATGTCGAGCTATACGAACTTAAATAAATGATCTTGCATTTAAATTATGTAGATATCATGTATACATTCCTAATGTGGAACTCTTGACCTAATATAGCATTTAATAGTATATTGAAATTTGACATAGTAAAATTCAATTTAGAAATTTGTACATCTTTGTAATTCAACTTTTTATATAACACATGCATCCTTAAAAAAGAAACAGTTTTTATATAACACATGTATCTTAGCTAAGAAAGATTTTTTTATATATTTGGCTTTAGCGTCGACAAAGAGTGTACTTTTTAATACTAGGGTGCTTTTGGCACATTTTAAGAAAGGAGAAAACAATATCATCTTTGTAAATATATATATTGACTTTACGCTATATTTTAATAATAATGATGTGAAAAGTGTGTTTTTTTATATGATTTACTGCGCAGAAAGAAACAAAGTGAATTTTAAAAACATGTAATGTTTATTTGGTAAGAAAATAATTTATATTTATTTACACATGAAAATTTTAAAATATATATATATATATATAAAATAAAAAGTAAAGGTGTGAATAAAAGAGGAGTTAAAGTAAAAAAAGTTTGGTATAGCAAATTTTAAAATATATATAAAATAAAAAGTAAATGTGTGAATAAAAAAGAAGTTAAAGTCGAAAAGAGTGTTTAGTACCATTGTTGTAATAGAAGAAGGATATTGGGAAATTAATTATTATTGACATTAATTTTTATGGTAAGTTCTTCAAGTTTGATTCGAATGATATAAGTATGGGTTTGTATATTAGTAGATTATTGAGGATAATGGAGTTTTTTTCACATCTAAATCACTAATTTGAGAGACATGGTTGTGGTTTTCAAAGTTACATCAGGGTTTTTTATTTTTTGGATATGTGGTCGAAAAAAATTAAGGTTTCTAAATGCTCCTAAATTTTGTTTCAAACAGGGATGTTCAACATTTTTGCTATAACATTTTTCTATGAGGCTTCAAGCCATGAAAGTTTGATCATGTTAAGGAGAAATTTTGTTGAACCTCTGGTCCAAGTTTTAGATCTTTGTTTGCTATATTTTCATAGATATGCTCCAAGAAAATTAGGGTTTTTGTATGCTCTAGAATTCAGTCTCAAACAAGACAGCTTGGTATTTTGGCTAACTTCTTATTTGGAAATTTTTAAACTATGAAATCTTCATGAATTTCAGGAGATATATAGAAGTACCTCAGTTATAGATTCCATAATTATATTTCAATAATTGGACATGTGGAATGCTACACAAGTTTTCTTATGGGAAGAGGCCAAAAAATCAACATGTTTTGGGAATGTTACTATAACTTTCATTTGGCACATTAGATTCAATTCACACCTGTGAAATTGCAGAAACTACATACCATAGTATCGCAGAACAAATTTTCAGATCCAGATGGACTCAAATCTCATAGATATATAAATAAAGCTTCACCCATTTTGATATTCTCCAAATTAATGTATATAACTTACTATTGACCTAACTATTCATTAGAATATCCCCTCTTTTTTCAGTTGTAATGAAGAGGAGGGTTATTATTATTTTCCAATATGCCTCCAAATAAAGTTACAACACCAGTTAAAAATATTGAAGGCTCATCCTTAACTCATGAAGAAAGTGAAGACTTAGAATTTTGGTTATCTCAATTAGAGAATAAAGTTAGTGATCCAGGTGGCTCTAGACACATGCAGAAGTCCTAGAGGGCTCAGAAATGGTCAAAATTCAAAGTGGTCATATTTCTCTCAAACTAACACCAGTCTAACTGCTCATCGCCCTGATTTGAACTGTGCAAACGACACTCAAATCCGAGCTCGTATGAGGGAGATAGATCCAGTCAAAGTTCAGGGTTGGGTTTCCCAAGTGGCAGGGTTAATGGACCTACAAATTGCACTGGCAGCGGTCATCGGAATCTGGTCACCGACAACGGTTGAAATTGTTGTCTCTTTAATTCGCCTAATAACCTCTAGGTTCGAGAAATTTCAAAAATGACCATATGGTCTTATACATAATGCTAAAAGCATTGATGGGGCTAGTGGGAGTTGAACCCGCCCGGCCCATGTGGGTCGGCCCCCAAAGGGTAGCCCCGTAATACGTGCCAGCACAACCAAACATTTCCTATGCCACCACAAAATTTGATGTAACCACCGGAGTTAAATAAGCTATAACACGCCAAAACATTAAATCATACACGTCATTTTGGGTTGGGTGGGATTTGATACCCCGACCCCACATAACCATTTCAAAATATTACCAATGCGCCAACCATGCACTTTATAATGTTTGCCCTCGAATGTTTATATGAAGCCTGCAACTCATTCGACCGGGGAGGAGGTGACAGAATGGAGGCAGCACCGCGGAGTTGTGACAGAGTTCCAGGTAGACAAAACCACGATCCAGTGGAACCATGATTTGCACGTTTTTCGAGACAAAGGATCTTTTATAGGGAATATTCCTTGATGCCTGAAAGATTCCATGTGGAGGAAAATTTTCATTTTGTCAAAATATATGAAATTTACAGTCATTTTTCTCAGATTTTCATAGGGAATCCAATGACGAGGTCAGATTCGCCTTTTGAGCAGCGGATTTGCAGATTCCATGCAGAAGAGAATCTTCGAGATTCCTTGGAGGCTGAAATTTCCCAGATCCAGAATGCAGCCAATTTTATACTCATTATTCTCAGAATTTCGTAGGGATCTCAATGGTGAGATCAGTTTTCTGATTTGAGTTGCAGATCTCCAGTCAACCCAGAGGAGGGAATCTTTGGAAAATCACGGGGAAATCCAAAATATTCCTATAGGCCTAGATTTTTCCAGTGTCAGAATTCGACAAATGGATAGTCGATTTCACACTTCTCAATGACAAAAATCTAATGGTGCGGTCATTTTTTGCAGCTGGACTTTCTATTTTTCGGCCATTTTCCAGATTGGAGCGATGGTGTCAAATTTCAAAGCATGGACAGTCGATTCTATGCCATTCAACGCCACGATTTCGATGGTGCATTCAGATCCAACAGCTGAGTATTCTATTCTTCAACCAACATCAGAGTTGAGGTATATGAAGTGTTGTTGTCATGTACTTCTTTGATTATTTTTTGTGAGATGTACTATGTTGTTTCGATTCCTGCTTGATGTATGATGCATAATCTTTGTGTCTATTTCATGTGAGATGTATTCATCAAGGATTGTTATGTATGTTTTGATTGAGATACCTTTGTTGCCATGATGGCTGGATACTCATTGTCACCATGGTTGTTTTGATTGAGATCCCTTTGATGCCATGATGGAGGGATACTCATTGTCACCATGTGTAAGATTATGTCATTCTGATAGGAGGTCTATTGTGAGTGATAGTTCCTGTAGCGAAACGTGTCGTGAAGAGACTTTTCCACTCATGTAGAGGGCATATGTCCTTGTACGAAAGAAAACATAGTCCATGTACATCTTCACCATTTCTAGCACTGAATGAAGCTGTCAACACCATCTTGACACCGACCCCGGAGACGTAGTCCACACTGGACGAACTCCGTTATCAATGTCTCTTGTTTATGATTTTCTTATCGTCATTATGTTTCAATTTTTTTAAGTATGCATAGATGTTCATTTATGCTCTTATAAAATTCAATTCTAACTACTTCATGGAAGCAAAAGATCTTGGTTAAATCTGGAAGTTGAGTCAACTTGGATCAAGTTCAGTATCAGAGCGGTCTTTACGTGGATGTGAATTGCAAGCGTGAATAATGGAACGTGCAACAATGGAGGATGACAAAGAGATGTACGTGGCCATGCTCAGAGTGTCCAAAAATATGGAAATAATGTATGAAGCTCTACAAGAAGAGATAGAGGAAAAGCAGCGATTGTAGCTTCAGTTGCGAGGCACAGAAGAGGCCCTGGAAGAACTGAAGCACAACAAACAGATTCTTCCAGCAGATAACGATGAATTGAAGATGCTTCTACGAGAAGAGAAAGAGGAGAAATAGAGGTTTCTACGACAGCTGCAAGCTAAGGACGAGGCCTTGGAAAAGCTGCAACGTGACCCCTGTGAGGTAAAAAGTAATTCTCTGAGTTCATGTACGTTTCCTGATTATGATTTCGTTGATTTTGAAAATCATACCATGGGAATTGGCTCCAAACTGCTAAAGAAAATGGGGTATTAAGGAAAAGTCTTGGGCATTAATGACCAAGGCATTGTCAACCCCATCAAAGTAGAGGAATTAACCTGTCAGGCAGGACTTATGTATGTCGGGAAGGAAGTTGGGGAATGTGCCAAGACAACCAGTGAACCACCAACAACAGATGATGAGAAGCCCTCATCAGTTCTTTCCAACTCGACAGTGGAGGTAAAAGATGTTGATTTCCCTTCAATTTCATCTTCACATAGTATAATTTCTATTGGAAATGTGGAGATACCAATTACAGGGACAAACCTGAGGCTCCTGACTAGGATGAGGTATAAGGAAGAAGAAGAACTTGGTGTTAATAGCCAAGGCATAACTCGGCCATTGGAGGTCGTGCAAAGACCTCGATTTGCAGGCTTGGGATACACTGAAGGAAAACGCTGAAGGGTGTCAGATGCTTCTGAGACATTGTTGAAATCGTCGAGGAGAGAGAATGTTGGGAACACATCACCATCATCCCACGGCAGTGCGCATTGCAGGGAAAGAGTTGAGGCAAGCTCTCATAGCCATAATTACACCAAAGACAACAAGGAAAGGTATAACAAGTCTCAATATTCAAATGTTCATTTCAATTACAATCATGTTGTTAATGATGAAATTAAATCATGGCATCAGAAAACATGTATTTCTTTTTGTTTACATAACCATGTATTTGATGAGGGTTGGAAGAGAATGGCAACACGAAAGAGGATGAGGCATGAAAGGCCTTCTCCACAGCAGAGAAAGAAGTAGGCTAAACAGATTTGGAGGAAGACGACTTGCTGCAGTCATTGCAACAGAGGTGTCCATCAAAGAGCCACATCTTGGAGGCTCCATCCATAGCATCGCCTTAAAGATAAAGCGTCGATGCATGAACCAGCTGAAAAAGTCGTTCGACAAGCAAAACCGCCATAGTGGGATGACCCATTCACATTGATAAGTGAAAAATGGTTTCTAGATATGTTAGCTTGTTATGGCCATGTTTTTGTAAACCATTTGTTTCAATTTAAAATGTAAAAGTGATGATGTGTTTTCCATCACTTGTTTAAGAGATAGTGATATTTTGGCCTTGTTTTGATAGCTAGGGTATTGTTTCCATTATGATGTAAACTTGACAAACCAAGTATGTGTTATAAACTCATGGAAACTATGGGATGCATGGGTCATTAGTTGGTCTTGTAAATTAAGCATGTAATTTGAAAAACAATGTACTACAAGTTTGCAGAGGTTGCAGGTGTCGGCTCATCGCTTATGGCACCGAAGGACAAAGGTGAAGGAGAAGGAAGGGTGACTTATCCTACACTTGTGGTGCATACAATGTACAGAGAAGTTGCAAAATATTTTTTCCATGCTTTTGGAGGACCAAAATCTCCTTAGTGGGGAGGATTGATCCAGGTGGCTCTAGACACATGCAAAAGTCCCAGAGGGCTCAGAAATTGTCAAAATTCAAAGTGGTCAGATTGCTCTCAAACTAGCACCAGATCGAAGTGCTCATCGCCTTAATTCCAACCATGTGAACAAAACTCAAATCCGAACTAGTATGAGGGAGATAGAGACAGTCAAAGTTTAGGGTTGACTTTGCCAAGTGGCAGAGTTAATGGACCTACAAATTGCACTGACAGCAGTCGTCGGAATCCGGTCACCGACAGTGGGTGAAATTGTTGCCTCTTTAATTCGCCTAATAACCTCTAGGCTGGAGAATTTTCAAAAATGGCATATTGTTATACAAAAAATATATATATATTATGGGGTGGCGGGCCACCAACCCCGCCACCCCCTAATGACCATATGGTATTATACATAATGTTAAAAATCTCACCCGGCCCATGTGGGCCAGCCCCCAATGGACAACCCCGTAATACGTGCCAGCACAACCAAACATTTCCTATGCCACCACGAAATTTGATGTAACTGTCGGAGTTAAACAAGTTATAGCATGCCAAAACATTAAATCATACACACCATTTTGGGTTGGGCGAGATTTGATACTCCGACCCCACGGTAACCATTTCCAAACATTACCAACGCACCAACAACCCACTTTGTAATGTTCGCCCTCGAATTTTTATATGAACCCTGCAACTCATTCGACTGAGGAGGAGGCAACAGAACAGAGGCAGTACTGCAGAACCATGACAGAGTTCCAGGCAAGTGGAACCACGATCTAGTGGAACCATGATTTGCACATTTTTCGAGATAGAGGATCTTTTACAGTGAATATTCCTTGATGCCTGAAAAATTCCATGGGGAGGTAAATTTTCATTTTGTCATAATGATATGAAGTTTACAGTCATTTTTCTCAGATTTGCGCAGGGAATGCAATGGTGATGTCAGATTCACCTTTTGAGTAGTGAATTTGTAGATTCCAAACAAAGGAGAATCTTCGAGAATATTGAGGGAATCTTCCAAATTCCTTGGAGGCTGAAATTTCCCAGATCCAGAATGCAGCCAACTTTATAGTCATTCTTCTCAGAATTTCACAAGGATCTCAATGGCGAGATCATTTTTCTGATTTGAGTTGCAGATCTCCATTCAACCTAGAGGAGAGAATCTTTAGAGAATCATGAGGGAATCTAAAAGATTCCTATAGGCCCAGATTTTTTCGTGTCAGAATTTGACAAATGATTAGTCGATTTTACACCTTTCGGTGACAAAAATTCAGTGGTGCAGTCAGTTTTTGTAGCTAAACCTTATATTTTTTGTCCATTTTCTATATTGTAGCAACAATGTTAGATTTCAAAGAATGGACATTCGATTCTATGTCATTCAACGCCACGATTTCGATAGTGCATTCAGATCCAGCAGCTAAGTATTCTATTCTTCAACCAGCATCAAAGTTGAGGTATATGAAGTGTTGTAATCATGTACTTATTTGATCATTTGCTGTGAGATGTACTATGTTGTTTCGATCCCTGCTTGATGTATGATGTAGAATCTTTGTGTCTATTTCATATGAGATGTATTCATCAAGGATTGTTATGTATGTTTTGATTGAGATCCCTTTGTTGCCATGATGGTGGGATACTCATTGTCACCATGGGTGTTTTGGTTGAGATCCCTTTGATGCCATGATGGAGGGATACTCATTGTCACCATGTGTAAGATTATGTCATGTTGATAGGAGGTCTATTGTGAGTGATAGTTCCTATAGCGGAACGTCTCGTGGAGAGACTTTGCCACTCATGTAGATGGCACATGTCAATGTATGACAAAAAACATAGTTAACATATATCTTCACCATTTATAGCTCTGAATGAAGCAGCCAACACCATCTTGACACCAGGCCCGGACATGTAGTCCACACTGGATGAACTCCGTTATCAATGTCTCTTGTTTATGATTTGTTGATCATCATTATGTTTCCATTTTCTTAAGCATGCATATATGTTCATTTATTCTCTTATAAAATGAAATTCTAACTACTTCACGGAAGCGAAAGATCTTGGTTAAATTCGGAAGTTGAGTCAACTCGGATCAGTTAATGAAATGGATGGTATAATGTTGAATATGTTGGAAAAGGTGGAATTCTCAGGTTCTCAAGAAAATATTAAAAGAGAAATGTAAAAGAAGATGAATGAAAATAATGAAGGAATAGAAATGAAGATGAATGAAAATAAGGAAGGAATAGAAAACAAGATCAACTAAAATAAGGAAGTAATATAAAATAGATGAACAAAAATAAGGAAGAAGTACAAAAATATATGGTTTCCATGGAAAATCCTCTCTTGGAGAGACTTCCAAAAAGGGATGTAGAGATCCAAGGAAATCATGAACATAAGGAGAAGCATGTTGCTGAGAATAAATATCATATGGGGAGTATGCTATCACAATTAGATAGCACAAATGTTGAATCGCAAAACCATAATCATGAATTTTCAATCCAAGATCCACATCATTAGGGCTTCTAGTCAGCACCAAGGAACTGCTACATTCTAAAGATTGATATGAGAAAATTTTATGGTAATGATCATATAACATGGATATTTTAGATGGAGTAATACTTTGATCTACCCCAAGTGGCATCCTTACGAAAGGTAAATATTGCATCCATGTTTTTAGAGCAAGACCAACATGTATGGTATTAATGGCTTTCTAAAAAGGATGATGCTATATCTTGGTCCATTTTTACAGAGGAATTGGTAACAAATTATGGGGATATTAAGAGGAACACATTCTTTATTCAATTGGTAAACCTTCAACAAAAAGGTCATGCTACAATGCCCATTCAATAATTTCAAAAGTTGAGTCTAAGAAAAAAGTATATTTCAGAGGAAAACTTGTTAGACCTATTTATGGGTACTTTCAAGGAAAGAATCTGACACGAGGTGTGTCTCTTTGAACCAAAATCTCTATAGAATTCTTCCATTCTAGAAAGGAAAGTTGGAAGAATAGTTATGGCCAGTAGAAAATTGGTCACTAATAACTATAGTGAAAATCATGCACCCTTTCCTAAACCAGCAAAGTTGACTCCTCAAAAAATGGATGAAAAAAGAGAAAATGGACTATGTTTCAACTGTGAAAGCAAGTATATTAAAGGGCATAAATGTTGTGAGAAGGAATTATTCTACATAGATTGTGAAGATGAAGAATATCAATTAATGAAAACTTCACAAGATCTAGAGCTAGAAGAAACTACTCCAACAATTTCTTGTCATGCATTGGTCGAGATCAGTACTCTGCAAACTCTCAAGATAGAATGATATATCAAAAGGAAAAGGGTAATAATATTGATTGATTTAGGTAGTACCCATAACTTCATCAATTAAAAATTGAAAAAACTTTTTAATTGTTTTGTATATCCAACAACACAACTTCACATAATGATTGGAAATGGATGTACCATAAATTGTTCATAGGGAAGTCAAATAAGATTAAGACTAATATGGTGGAGTATTTATTGGTTATTCCCATGATTTCAATTGAAATGGGTGGTGTTGATGTTGAATTAGAGGTCCAATGGTTACAATCATTGGGCACAGTGGGCCTTAATTTCCAAGATGTTTTCATGAGATTTTTCTCATAAGGAAAGGAAAATGAGCTCAAAGGTATCCAAGGGAAACCCAACAAAGTGATATGCTCTAATAGCATGAAACAATTTCTAAAAGGGGGACACCAAGGTGTATATTCACAATTGTGTTCATTAGATGTTCTTGCATCTATATCCTCTATTCTAGTGGATATTCAAAAAGTTATCAACAGCCATGCTAAGGTATGTGGAGAAATGCCTAAGGGTCTTCCGCATGTCTAAGAACATGACCATGCTATTCATTTGCAACATATAAGTGTATGACCTAATGTTAGGCCTTACATATATATATATATGCACAAAAGAGTGATATAGAGCGTATGGTTCAAGAAAATTTAGAGGCGGGCATCATTCAGCCTAGCCAAAGAGTTTTCTTTTCACTAGTGGTGATGGTTATCAAAAAGGATGTTTCATGGTCCAAATTATATATAGCTCAACAAAATGACAATCAAATATAATTTTCCTATTCCTATCATTGATGAATTTTTAGATGAATTGCATGGAGATATTTTCTTTACTAACTTGGATCTTCATTCTGGATGTCATCAAATCAGTATGAGGCAACAATAAATTCCCAAAATAGCCTTTAGAACACACGAAGGTAATTACGAGTTTTTGGTTATGCCATTTAGACTTACAAATGCACATTCAACATTTCAAAGTTTGATGAATTCTATTTTTTAACCCTTCCATAGAAAATTTTTGCTAGTGTTTTTGATGACATACTAATTTACAAAAAATCTTGGGAAGAGCACATACAACATGTTGACAAGGTCTTGACACTATTCGAAGAGAAACAAATATATGAAAATCCTTCCAAGTGTACCTTTGGAGTTAAAGAAGTGGAATATTTGGGTCATATTGTATCACACAATGGTGTCAAGGTGGATCCTGAAAAAATAAAAGCTATGAGGGAATGGCCAATCCCAAATACCTTGAAGAAACTTAGAGGATTCTTAGGATTGTCAGGATATTCACACAAATTTGTCAATAATTATGGTCAAATACTAGCACCTTTAATAAAATTATTGAAGAAGGAAGCATTGTATTGGACTAAAGAAGCAACCAAAGCATTTGATGAACTTAAAGAGGCTATGTGTACAACTCTCGTCTTGGCGACACTTGACTGCACAAAAATAATAGTGTGTTGTCTTAGGCCATGGAAATGTAGCTTTGATGCAAGAAGGAAGACCCCTTGCCCTTGAAAGTAGCAAACTCAAAAGAAAGAACTTATTTAGACCCATCTATGCAAAAGAAATGTTGGTGATATTACATGCAGTTAATAAATGACATTCATACCTAATAAGAAGACACTTCAAAGTAAAAAAATATCATGATAGCCTAAAGTACTTCTTAGAGAAAAGACTATCTTTATAAGAGCAACAAAAATGTGTCACAAATATGTTGGATTATGACTTTGAAATGATATACAAAAAAAAAAAACAAAATATTGTAGTAGATGCACTCACAAGGAAAGAGGAAGTCATAAATGGTTTATTATAAGCTATTTCCATTCCATAGTTTGATTGGGTAGAAGAAGCAAGGACAGAATGGCAGCAAGATGAGAATATATGCAAGATTCTTCAAAAGCTACAAGGAGGACCCTAATGCAGCAGAAAAATTTACATGGAAAAATGATTTGCTATGGTATCAAGATTACTTATTCTTATGTAAGAATTTTCAACTCAAACATATGTGCAAAAATTTGTGGCAGAATGTGTATTATGCCAACAAAATAAAGTAGATACTTAAACAAAGTCTTTCGGTACAAATCACATGAGAGAATTTTTTGGCCGACGCATTTCAAACTAGCAAGTGTAGTTCATCATCAGGACCAGATGAAGAGGCAGACCATGGCAAAGGCTTAAATAGAGAGCAATGTAGAGACACAATTTCAAGTACTAGTCGTTTAATATAGCCATTACTTAATAATATTTGTTTTTAATATATTAATAAATTAATATTATAATTTAAACAAAATTGTTCAAATATAGCCTAGCCGTTTAATATGGTCGTTACTTAATAATATTTGTTTTTAATATATTAATAAAGTAATATTATAATTTAAATAAAATTGTTCAAATATAGCCGTTACTTGAAATTATGTCTCTACATTGCTCTCTATTTAAGCCTTTTCCATGGTCTGCCTCTTCATCTGGTCCTGATGATGAACCACACTTATTGGTTCGAAACGCATCGGCCAAAAAATTCTCTCATGTGATTTTTACCGAAAGACTTTGTTTAATTCATTATGGATCACAGAAGCTTGAATACAAAAAGTAGATACTATCAAGACCCTGAGGCTTCTTCAGCCATAAGCCATACCAATCCAGTGTTAGGAAGAAGTTTCAATGTTTTTATTATAGGTTTACCCAAATATGAAGGAAAGAGTGTCTTTATGGTAGTGATAGAATGAATGACAAACTATGCCAATTTTTTCTTTTTTTTTCATCATCTTAAAGTAAATATTGTGGCAGAAAAATTCATGGAAACATACCAAAAGCTACATGGAATACCAAAGATTATTGTAAGTGATAGAGTTCCTATTTTCATCAGTAATATTTGGATTGGATTATTTTCTTGTGTGGGTACTCAATTATCTCATAAATCATCTTACCATCCACAATCTGATGGGAAAAATGAGATTGTGAATAAATTCTTAGAAGGATATCTATCTTTCTTTGCATTTAACAACTGGAAAAAATGGAAAAAATGGTTTCCCTTGGAAGAATGGTGGTACAACACATCCTTCCATACTTCATAAAAAATGTCACCATTTATGGTACTTTATGGATATCATCATCCATGCATCAAATCACCTTTGAAAGGGACAATAAATTCTAGAGCCATATAGGACCACATCCAACAACAACAAGAGGTTCTCAAACTATTGAAGGATGACTATGTTATGGAACAAAATAGGGTGAAACAACAAGAAAATAAACATTGCACTAAAATGGAATTTGAAGTGGGGGATTGTGTAATTGTGGTACTACAACCATGCAAAAAAATGTCCCTCAATCAAAAAAATAAGGACAATAAATTAGCTTTGAGGTATTATGGCCCCTATAAGGTGTTACAGAGGATTGGAAGTATGGGCTACAAATTGGATTTTCCTCCATCTTCATGTATACATCTAGTCCAAACTCTTCTATTAGAGATTAATGAAGAAGGGAAAATAATATTAGAACCATAAATAATTTCGGAAATAAGAACTAAGAAGCGGAGAAATATAGTAATTACTCAGATGGAAGAACCTATCAATGGAAGAAGCAACATGGGAAGATCAATGTTTCATGTAGAAACACCCACATATACTCAAGTTTTGAGGACAACACTTCTTTGAAGGGTGTTGGGAAAAATACTGAGAGTGGGGGGGGGGGGGGGGGTGAATCAGTATTTAAACTTTCACAATAATGATTTTCTTTTTCAAACTGTATACACTATTTTACTGAAACCAACTAGCGTATGTATGTGCCTATAAAGAATGAAACCAACATATATATACTAAACTTTGATAAACAATTAATTCATTTTCTTAAATCAAAGTGTGATTTATTTACTAAGCAGTAAACAGATGTAGTAAGAACAGAATAAATCAATACACATAAGCAACACACATGAACACCGAGATTTTTCAGGTGGAAACCCAATGTGGGAAAAACCATCATTGTTGTCATCTCAGTATTCAATCTTCTTATAATAAAAAGCGTTTACAAGTTTTTTACTGGTGCAGACTTTTTTCCAATACGTATGCATCTACCTACTCAAGGATACTACCTTCACTCGTTTTTCAGCTTCTTCTAGAAGGGAGCTCCAACTCCCAAGCTCTTGAACTGGTTGATATGTTTACCAGTACATAGGCACCGACCTATAGAAGGCTACTACCTTCACTCTTCCTCCATGGACCAAGTTTCATAAATTTTCAAACTGGATACTCCTGGTACACAACAACACAATATGTAGGCCATGTTTCATCAAATTTTCATACTAGAACCATCAGTAACATTGAAGCTCAAAATCAATCACCACCATCAAATACAATTGCATCTATCAACAATCAATCAATCTAAACAATCAGATCAATATCACTAGAACATAGAGCTGAACCCAGAACACTACATCAACAACCAGAACTAACTACAACTTCAAAAATCATATGTTAGAATGTATATGCTACTTCAATGAAGCCAACCTGCATGTATATGCTACTTTTTGTAACCGTATACCTCTTCAAGATACTGAATCATAAAACCTATGAACCAAAAACAGTACCAACCAATGACATTTTGAAGATCTAATGTCATATTACAGAGTTCTAAATAGATAGAAGCAAAGATCACCCTTCTTACTCAATCAATTGATCAATTACGAGACTCAATATCCTTATACAACCAGTTTTACTTTCACATATAATGAAGACATCTTTGACAAACAACAGTAAAACAACAGCATCAATCAGATGGGTCAGTCATCTCTGAACAACAAGATTTTCTTCTGCATACGCTACTTGGATGTGTGAAACCAGCGTGTATACATGCCTTCACCAAGGCGAACAAGCGTATAGCTCTGCAAATAATAATTTATAGCTTCACAGCTATTCCAGACTTCAGATATACCCAGATCATAGCATATAAAGGATAAAACATGTGTTAGCAATTATATCTAGACTATCCATTATCATATCATACAATGATAAGTCATTTCAGGACTCATGATCCTAATCCAACATTGTATCCAAGGGTGCACAAGATATTTTAGATCTATATCATAACCATAGCCCTTACAACCCAAAATATACTTTAGATATAAGTATTCATGAAAAAACCTTTTCCTTGCACACCTAGCCCTTTAATCTTCTCCTCCTTATATACTTAGAGCCTTTTTCAATACCTCAAACCAAAACAACACTTAGAACCTACGGTATTCTTAGACGGGATCAACTAACCATTATTCTACTCAAAATTGTGGGCTAATACCATGTTACGGACCCTTGGTATTCTTTAACCTTAATTTTCCATCCCATACACCCTTTTCTTTTTGTGAAATTTCTTGCATATGTATACGTTCCTTTTATGCTGTGTAACTGTGTGTATACGCTACTTGGACTAGGTTAAACATCGGATACAACTTAAACCATTATTTATCCTTACTTTCTTGATTCAGATCAGTAATCCTGTGTCCCATCATCCTGTTCTTCTGTACCATTACTCTGTTACCTCTGAAATGACCTGTATGTGGGTTTCCATCAAGGATAACACATGTACCATAATGCCAACAATCTCCCCCTTTGGACTTGATGGCAACCATATTGGTGTTGATCAATTCAAGTTGTAGAACCTATTAGATATATCAAGCAACACCAATATACTCTCCCCCTTTGACATCAAGGGAAAAGGGTGGACTAAGATATTCTCCCCCTTAGTACATGCTGAGATGCACGATATTGTCCATGCTCCCCCTGAGCACATGTAGAGTCTGCAAAAATAATTTTAAAAAGAATAACATGATTTTGTAATTCAACTATGTGAGTATGACCTTCCTATCACCACTGACTCATACATACATCAATCACCCAAACAAGTGGGGATATACCTGTTGGCATTATGATGCATGTGTTGTACTTGATGGCAACCCACTTGTAGCAAAGCATCTCACTTGTATATGGTAACTAGATGAATCTACAGAAGAGATATCAGATGTGACAGAATGCATAATAGCAGTGTTTATAGATATGATGAAATGCATGACAGTTTCATGGAATTAGTCCAGAAGGCAACTTACTCAGATGAAAGATCACAATATAGCAGGTAAACATCAAAGAATTACAGTTCAGACTACAAAGAATGAAGAAAGAGAGGTATACGCAAGTTCACCTTGACCAAGCTGTGTATACATGCAGGTTAACAGACCAAAAGGAGCGTATAACGTACACACGCACTTTCACAGAAGGAAAAGTGTGTATACCTTGGAAAACTAAGTTTTTGGTCCGAAGTATTTGGTCCATGGTAATTTGATCCATGGTATTTGGTCCGAGGTATTGACCCTAGGTATTTGATCCAAGGTATTGGTCCTAAGTGGTTTTGGTCCATGGTATTGAGAAAGGCCTAAAACTATATAAGGGGGAGAAGATCATTAGGCCAAGGTACACAAGGATTGAATATTTGATAAAGGGAGAGATCCAGTATGCAGGTTATGGGTTTATGATGCTCTGCTTGATTTGAACCAAGGATGAACCTTAGCGATTGATGGAGGACAAGATCTAACGAAGGATCGGGATCTTAAGGCTTGGAATGAATTATATTTATATGGTTTGATCATGTTTATTCTAGATCTGTATACTAACACGTGTTGTTCTATAAATATTATGATCTGGGTATAACTGAAGTCTGGAATAGCTGCAAAATTATGAATGAATATTTACAGATGTATACCCTAGTTGACTTTGGTAAAAGCACGTATACACGCAGGTTCGACACATCTAAGTAGTGTATACCTTATAAAATATGATGTTTGAAGTTATAGTTGGTTATGATTGTTGATGCAAAGTTCTGGGTTTTGCTTTATGTTCTGGTGGTTGCATTCCGGTGACAGTGTTCAGATTGACTGAGTGTGATGTGCTTCAGTGATGATGGATGAGATCTAATGATGGAACAGGATCACAATGACATCTCATTATGTGATCTGATGGGCTAGATCTAATTGCTAACACATTTTTTATCCTTTATATGTGATGATCTAGGTATGTCTCAAGTCGGGAAGAGCAACAAAGTTATAAGTAAGTATTTGCAGATCTATACGCTGGTTCGCTTTGATGAAGTTGCGTATACACGCTGGTTTGGCTCTTCCAAGTTGTGTATACACTCTGATGCATGGCTTTGATGTTACAGCTGGTTCTGAATGATGATGCGGTGTTATGGGTTCAGATATGTGTATTGGTTACAATGATCTGTCTGTTCCAGCGGATTGATTGAATTTGAATGAATGGTTGATTCAGTTGTGTCAGAGATTCATTGATTCAGTTATGGTTGATTCAGAAAGTGACGATTGAGTTTCAGTGATTAGTTGATGCATATGTATTGCAGTGGTGATTGATTTTGAGCTTCAATGTTGTTTATGGGTCTACTATGAAACTAAGATGAAACGTGGCCTTTAGATTATTGTGTTGTGTTCCAGGAGTATCCAGTCTGAAAATTTATGAAACGTGATCCCTAGAGGAAGAGAGAAGGTTGTAGCCTTCTGTAGGTCAGCGCCTATGTGCTAGTAAACATATCGGCTAGTACAAGAGCTATGGGGTTGTAGCTCCCTTCCAGTAGAAGCTGGAGAACAAGAGAAGGTTGTAGCCTTCTGCAGGTAGAAGCCTACGTACTGGTATGAGTCTGTACCAGTACAATGTTGTAAACATATTTTCTTATTATTATTATTAAAAGAAGACAAAGACAACAACAGCAGGCGGTTTTCACCCACATTGGGTTTCCACCTTAAATCTTGGTGTTCATGTGTGTTGCTTATGCGTGATGGTTTACTTTGTTATTAACTGCATATGGTTACTATTTAATGTTTAGTAAAGTACTGATGCATAAACTAAAGATCAACATATGATGAATTACCTGAATCATTAGTTTGCTGGATATACGCTTGTTTCCTTAAACACAGTTGCGTGTACATGATGGTTGCCCACATGGAAGTAGCATATATAAATTTGAGTATGAAAAAAAAGAAAGATTATTGACTTGACTAATACTGATTCACCCCCCCTCTCAGTATTATTTCCAACAATACCAAATGTTCATACATGACTGAAAATTGCAATTATTACATCATCCTTCCCATGCATAGTGGGGGTAAAAATTACATCATATGTCGAAAAGGACTCATTCATAATAGACTATGATAGAAAGAGACATATTATTACACCATATCAGCAACCATGATGCCAACAATGCATAATGTTTTGAAGGCTAATGCTCCCCTTGAACCTATGCTACCTATGCATCGTGAACAATTCATTCATCAAGGAATCTTCATCAATCAAATAAACATGAATGATAAAAGCATATCAACAGACTATAACCATCAATATCAGACTGAACACCCATGTCAGAAAATGATTTTGAGTCTGACCCACTATTTTCTATCAGAAAAACACATACGCTCCTGCAAGCACAGAAACTCGCATATATATGCGACTCTGCTTCATGAAATTCACGTATCAGAAAAAATCCTTTGAAAACTGGTTTTAACAACAGGATGAGGTAGATTCAACTCCCAACTTTTGTCTAAGATATTCAAATGCTTCTCTAGGAAGAGGTTTGGTAAATATATCAACAACTTGTTCTTTGGAGGGAACATACTCCAATTTAACCTTTTGTTCAAGCACTTGTTCTCATAGAAAGTGGTACTTAATGGGTATGTGTTTGGTCTTGGAGTGCATGACTGGATTTTTCGAAAGAAAGATGCCATATTTTGTTTGTTGCACTTGTAGACCAAGAAATAAGTTAGTTCTCCAAGTAAAGACATTTCAAATTCTTGATGCATAACTGAAGCAAAGTTTTGACTCATAGATTCTTCAGTACTACCAAATATGATATCATCAACATAAACAACAATAATTAGCAATTTATCATTCTCAATTTTTGTATATAAGTTGTTTTCTGCATATCCTTTTGTGAAACCTTGTTGTTGAAGATATTTGTCAAGATGATAATACCATGCCCTCGGAGCTTGTTTCAGTCCATATAAAGCCTTTTTAAGTTTGCATACAAGCTTTGCATCATTTGCTAGAATGAATCCTTCTGGTTGTTCAACGTATACTTCTTCTTCGACATCTCCATTAAGAAATGCATATTTTACATCCATTTGATAAACTTTGAATTTTTGAAAACTTGAAAGGGAAAGAAACATTCTTATGGCTTCAAGTCTAGCAACAGGGGCAAAATTTTCTTCAAAGTCTATACCTTCTTATTGAGCATACCCTTTACAAACAAGCCTTTCTTTATTCCTAATAACCTCTCCATGTTCATTCAACTTATTCTTGAATATCCATTTTGTTCCTATAACATTTTTATCTTGAGGTCTAGCAACTAATTCCCAAGTATCATTCTTTTCAATTTGGTCAAGTTCTTCATCCATGGACTTAACCCAACATTCATCTTTTCTAGCTTCATTTACATTTTATGGTTATATGGAGGATAATAATGCTAGATAATTGGAAGATCCTACAAGAGTTCTTCTTGTTTGTACTCTAGACCCTTTTTCTCCTGGAATTTGAGATTTTGGATGATTCTTTTGAACATACCTAGATGGAGCCTTTTCCCTGTCAGATGTATCTTCTTCTAATGCTTCATTGGTTTCTTCCTCCTCTTTTCGATTTGATATGGGAAATAATTCACCATCTTCATTATTATCATCTTCCTTTGCTGATGTCACCTATTTCGAATTTATGCATGCTTCATCGATTACAACATCAATGCATTCAACAATTTTTCGAAGTCTCTTATTATAACATTTGTATCCTTTACTTCTAGATGAATAACCAAGAAATATTCCTTCGTCTGCTTTGGGTTCAAACTTACCAAGTTTTTCATCAGTATTTTTGATGAAACATTTGCTTCCAAAAACTCTAAAGTGTTTTACAGTAGGAGGCTTACCATACCAAAGTTCATATGGAGTTTGATCACTATTTACATGTACATGAGCTTTGTTGAGAATATTTACAGCAGTATGTGTAGCTTCACCCCAGAAGGTGTCAGGATTTCCAAAATCATGAAGCATAGCTCGAGTCATTTGTTGAAATGTTCTATTCATTCTTTCCACCACGTCATTTTGTTGATGAGTTTTGGCAACAAAGAACTGTCTCTTTATTCCATGTTGTTCATAAAATTCAAAAAATTCATCTGATATGAATTCTCCTCCCCGATCATATCTGAGACATTTTATTTTTAGATCTAATTCATTTTCAACTAAAGCTTTGAAGACCTTAAACTTTTCAAATGCTTCATCTTTATGCTTTAGTAAATCAATCTAGCACATTCTAGAAAAATCATCAATGAATAAAATGTAGTATTCTTCTCCACGAGGTGAATTTTTCCTTGTTGGCCCACACAAATCAGTATGAATGAGTTCAAGAGGCTTACTTGTTGATCCTTCTTTGGAATTGAAATGAACTCTAGTTTTCTTACTGAATTGACATGGTTTGCAGATGGTATTTTCTGGGATGATGATATCTGGAAGATCATGAACCGCCTTGAGCCTGCATGATTTTCTTATTTGAGAAAAGCTTAGATGCCCCAATCCTATCTGCCATAACCAGTTCTCTTCTATTTTGCTTAGATAACATTGTTATTGACATTTTTTTAGTATATATAGATTTCTTGGAGTTATTGTACCTTTGATTATGGTCTTTCTTGTTTCAAGCTCACGAACCACACATTCTTTTGATCGAAACACAACTTCATTTCCTTGATCACAAATTTGACTAACACTTAACAAGTTATGCTTTAGACCATCAACATACATACCATTTCCATCTTTAACCATTTCTTTTAGATAAAGAGAACCTTTACCCTTAATGACAGCTGGTGTGTCATTTCCAAAAGAGACATTCTTTTCCTTTTCTAAAGCATTGTATGAAATGAGTTTATCTTTATCACCTATCATGTGTTTTGAGCATCCGCTATCAATGTACCATTGATTTTCTTATCCTTCTGCAAACAGAGCTATGCCACATCTTTCTAACTGTAGTTCCTTCTTTTTCCATACCTTGGAGTTGGATGATGTTTTCTCCTTTTGATATGTTGGCTGAAATTTTCTCCTGCATTCAGATTCTTCATGACCAAAGTTATTGCAAAATGAACATTCAATTTCATCTTCAAGAGGAGAAAATTTATTATAAGAGCTCTTCTTGATTCCGATCATGCTCCTTTGTTTTCTTGCTTCTCTAGTCATGATAGTTTTGTAAGAAACACATTGAGAAGCCTTATGACCAAAGTTATGGCATGAAAAACATTGTCCATTAAAGAAGAAGTTTATGTGATCATAAAATATTTTGGTATTGTTCACCTTTTGGTTGGTGCTTTTATTGATGTTCACCTTTGGAGTAAAATGGGCATGATTTACCTAGGGAGTACTTTTAGGCTTTTGCTGAGGATTAATGAATTATTCACAAGTTTTTGTTGCATCAAGATAGCTTCTGGTGATGGCTGAAGGCTTTTCTGGTTGGGATGTTTCTCTAGTGTATCCAAGACCAGTCTTTATAAGAGGAGAATGCTGAACCTTGATGATTTCATCTAAGGTTTTTCATTCTTTAGCAAATCTAAGATTCAGATATTTTGTCTTCTCAAGTTCTTTTCTTAGACCCACTACTTCACATTCTAATTTCTAATTGTGTTTTTCCCTTTCAGTGAGTTGATGTGTCAAAGTGTCTATGACCATATTCTTTTCTTCCAAACACATTTTAAGATGAGTGATCTCTTCAAGAAAATCTTCTTCTTCTAAGGAATCCATAAAATCCTCATTTTCATAAGCCATGAGTAGCTTAATATCTTGTTAAGATTCACCTTCATCACTATTAGACAAACCATCATTATCTTCATGAGTTAATAACTTCTTTTGTTAACAAATTGTTTCCTATTGCCTTTTGCATAATCCTTTCCTTTGTCATGGTTATCTTTATGAGGACATTTGGCAGCATAATGACCAACTCTACCACAAGCAAAACATTTGAAGGGAAGCTTACCTTTGAATCTTCCAGTACCCAGTTGAAGTTTCTTCACAAATTTTACCTCGTCTTCTTCTGATATATATCCTGATTCCTTGATATCTTCCTTTTCTTTTCCCTTTGCAGAGGCTTTGAAAGCAGCTTCTCTGATTTTTGATGGACCTCCTTTCCTCATTTCAAAGGCAGTTAAAATTCCATGAAGTTGAACAATAGTAACAGATTGTAGATCCTACTTTTCTTCAATGGTAGATACTTTGACTCAAATTTAGAAGATATAGATCTTCAAATTTTCTGTACTATAGTAGCCTCCTTTATTTCTTTACCTAGATTATTCATACGATTTACAATCTCATCTACTCGTAAAAAGTAACTAGCAATACTTTCATCACTATGCATCTTGAGAGTTTCATATTGAATTATGAGAGTTTGGAGCTTAGCACGTTTTACCTGGGAGTCTCCTTCGTAGCTCTGAATGATTTTGTACCATATTGCTTTGGCTATGTTGAGTTGCATGACTTTGACAAATTTTGATTCTGATAGACTTCCCAATAATGCATTGATAGCTTTGGCATTGTTTTCATATGATTTCTTTTCTACTGGATCCATGGTGACTGTTGCTGGATATTGATATCCTCCTTCCACAATTGCCCAAACATCAGCTCCAAGTGACTGAAGATAGGCTCTGGTTCTTGTCTTCCAAAATGTTAAGTTATCTCCGTTGAAGATCGGTGGTCTAATAGATCCCATTCCTTCGTGATTGCTCATCTTGAGAGATCTTCCTTCAAGCAATCAAGCTTCTTCTGAAGGACCTCCTTTGATACCAATTGTTGGGAAAAATACTGAGAAGGGGGTGAATCAATATTTAAACTTTCACAATAATGATTTTCTTTTTCAAATTGTATATGCTATTTTACTAAAACCAACTAGCGTATGTCCGTGCCTATAAAGAATGAAACCAGCGTATAGATACTAAACTTTGATAAACAACTAATTCATTGTCTTAAATCAGAGTGTGATTTATTTACTAAGTAGTAAACAGATGCAGTAAGAACAGAATAAATCAACACACATAAGAAGCACACATGAACACTAGGATTTTTCAAGTGGAAACCCAATGTGGGAAAAAACCATCATTGTTTTCGTTTCAGTCTTCAATCTTCTTATAATAAAAAGTGTTTAAAATTTTTGTACTGGTGCAAACTTTTTTCTAGTATGTAGGCATCTGCCTGCTGAAGGCTACTACCTTCACTCTTTTTCCGTATTCTACTGGAAGGGAACTCCAACCCCCTAGCTCTTGTACTCGCTGATATGTTTACCAGTACATATGTGTCAGCCTACAGACGGCTACTATCTTCACTCTTCCTCCAGGGACCACGTTTCATAAATTTTCAAATTGCATTCTCCTAGTACATAACAACACAATATGTAGGCCACGTTTCATCAAATTTTCATATTGGACCCGTCAATAACATTGAAGCTCAAAATCAATCACCACCCTCAAATACAACTGCATCTATTAAAAATCAATCAATCTGAACAATCAGATCACTATCACCAGAACACAGAGATGAACCCAGAGCACTGCATCAACAATCAGAACTAACTACAGCTTCAAAAATCATACGTCAAAATGTATATGCTACTTCAATGAGCCAACCTGCATGTATATGCTACTTTTGTAACCCAACCTACGTATACCTCTTAAAGATACTGAATCATAAGACCTTTGAACCAAAAATGGTACCAACTAATGACATTCTGAACATCTAATGTCATATTACAAAGTTCTAAACAGATAGAAGCAAAGATCACCCTTCTTGCTTAATCAATCAATAAATTACCAGACTCAATCTCCTTATACAATCATTTTTACTTTCAGATCTAATGAAGACATCATTGACAAACAACAGTAAAACAACAGCACTGATCAGATGGATCAGTCATCTCTGAACAACAAGATTTTCTTCTGCATACGCTACTTGGAAGTGTCGAACCAGCGTGTATACGTGCTTTCACCAAGGCGAACCAGCGTATAGATCTGCAAATAATAACTTATAACTTCGCAGTTATTCTAGACTTCGAATATACCCAGATCATAGCATATGAAGGATAAAACATGCGTTAGGAATCAGATCTAGCCTATCCAATATCAGATCATACAATGATAAGTCATTTCAGGTCTCATGATCATGATCCAACATTGTATCCAAGGGTGCACAAGATATTTCAGATCTATATCATAACCATAGCCCTTACAACCCAAAATATACTTTAGATAGAAGTATTCATGAAAAACCCTTTTTCTTGCACACCTAGCCCTTTGATCTTCGCCTCCTTTTATACTTAGAGCCTTTTTTAATACCTTGGACCAAAACAACACTTAGAACCTGTGGTATTCTTAGTCGGGATCAAGTATCCGTTATTATGCTCAAAATTGTGAGCTAATACCATGGTATGGACCCTTGGTATTCTTTAAAATTAATTTTCCATCCCATACATGCTTTTCTTTATGTGAAATTGTGTGCATACATATACACTACTTTTATGCTATATAACTGTGTATACACTACTTGGACTAGGGTAAACAATGTATACAACTTAAACCATTCTCTTTCCTTCCTTTCTTGATTATGATCAGTAATCCTATGTCCCATCATCGTGTTCTTCTGTACCATTACTCTGTTACCTCTAAACTGACCTGTATGTGGGTTGCCATCACGGACAACACATGTACCATAATGCCAAAAAAAGGGAGGGGCATGTTAAGCCCTATATAAGCTCGATGTTAACCCAAAAACCCATTATTAATCCCTAGATATTGACTGATTACATTTGTATTGTTCTGTAGGCTAGAACCCCTCATGGTCCCATTTTATTGTAATTGTATCCTTTGTCTCCCATACATATACTAAGGAGACCCAATCTTAAGATGATCAATTTTTTTCTTGTTCATTGTATTTATTGTATATGGAGGTTTCCCCCTAGAAGTAGATTGTAATTGTTGGTTTCTTATCACTTTTAAGGCATAAGAATCATAACAATATCTTTGATCAGGTTCCCATTTTTCTCCAAATTATAATAGGTGGATACAAAACCTCCAATTCCTTATAAGTTCAATCCACAATTTATTTTAGATGCAAAATTTTTAAACATTGTTAAAAAAGAATGGAGGGGTTTTATGCAACTAAGGATGACAATGAAATGCACTTCCAAAATGATCTGAATAGGAATAGAAGTAAAATGTTGAATGATCTTAAAATAAGTTCAATGATTTTGGAAGGAAATGGAAGAAGTGGAAGAAAAATTGTTCAACATTTTCACTCAAATACTAGTGGCACATTTACAACAGAAGAATATATGACATTTTAAGGGTAGAAGGATTCAAAGAGGAAACTATTGGCTCAAAAAGAGGCTAAATGAAGGTAAAAAAAGGTCAAGCCATTTATATTTCCAATGGTTATTTGTGATGAAAACAACATTTTTTTTCAAAATTATGCTAATATGAGGAAGAGAACAATAGATGGGACATTCAAAAGGAATGTGCAAGAAGGAGAATCCAAGCTCCAAGAGCTTGTATAGATGGAATTCCATCATTTATAGAGTATTTATAGGGAGTCACCTAAGGAAAACATTATTGAGATCATTAGACTATTTAAATTCTCATGAGTTTGTTAAAAAAGAGTAAATTGTAAGGTTTATGTAAGAGGTAAGAAAAGAATAATTGAAGACTAGCATCTTTTCCTTTCAAAAAGAAAAAATCCTAGGGCTAATTGGGTAGCTTGTTCAGTTGTACATGGGACTGTATGATTTGGTGGAGGATGATTTTCTTGCAATCATGGAGGAATATAAATTATCAAGCAAGTCCCTTGTTGTGTTAAACACAACCTTTATAGCAATGATTCCTAAGAGGGACTCCCAAACTACCTTTGAACACATTAGGCCTATTTTTTTATGTAATACTATCTACAAGATCATTTCCATTATCATCACTGTGAGCTTGAAACCTATTTTCTCCATTGCCATATATGAGGTTAAGTTTTGTTTTCTTAGTGATAAAAAACTACATAACGTAGTTGGTTTAATCCAAGAAATGATACATTCTATTAAAGTTAAAAAGTCACCATTATTTATCATCAAAACTGACATGTCTATGGAATATGATAATGTTAGTTGGCTATAAATTATCTTAATGTTACTTCATATAGGGATTAATTAGGATTTTTCCAATATGACTGAATGATTATTTTCCTCGATGTCTTTTTCACTTTTGATTAGTGGATCTATTTCTATTTTCCTTGCACCAACATGATGCCTCAAACATGAATTTTTTTTGTCCCCTCTATTTTTGGTTAAGCTAGATGAGAGGCTAAGTAGGTACCTATTTTCTCTAAGAAAATTTGGTGGTTTAAAGGTATAAATATTGGTAGAAAATTTATCTTGGCCCATTTTCTATTTGTGGATGAAGTTCTATTATTTGGGAATGGTTTTGTGAGAGATATTAGAAAGTTTAAAGAGGTGTTTGAAATCAAAGGGAAAGCCACATGTATTGAAATTAATGCAAAAAAATCATCCTTTTTCTTTAACAAGATAAAACTTGCACTTGAAAGGGCCAACTTAACATTTCTACCATTTAAGATTAGGTCTTTAATAAGGGGCTAAATTTTCCATGGTTTAAATTCAAGGAAAACGAGCATGGTTTTCAAGATTGGTTATAGTTATGTCAAACATATAGAGAGGTCTATCACTTCTTAATGCACTTATTGGATCTCCATTGATGGTCAACTAATCTTTGTTAAATTAGTTCTAGAGGCCACTCTCATATATCGGCATTCATTGGACTACGTTTCAAAGGAAATTATTCTTGAAATCAAAAGGAAATGTCCCAAAACTTAGTGGATACATAAGAGATAACAAGAGAGGACTCCACTGATAAAGTAGCAAAGGATAGCAAATCCTAAAGCTCTAGTGGGAGATTAGACTTAAGGACATCTACGCTTTTGGGAAGGAACTTGTTGTATGTCTTAACTTTCTACAATTAATTGTTGCTAACATATTCTTAATAAAACATAAAAGATACAATGGAAAACACACCAATTTACAATAATATTTTATCCTAGAAACCCAAACTCGAGAAAACCAACAAGCCTTTTTTTTGTACAATATTTCAATAAAATATATATACCACAACAAACATGAACCTCCAATCCAACTATATCTCCTTAACTGAAACTATAAAACCATGGTCAAAACCACCATGCACAACAAAATCAATTTTAGCAAAATTGTGGGCAAAAAACCATAAAACACAGGCACACAAAAAATTGCCCAAAATTTTTTTGGGCTCTCGCCTCCTGTATACCCACCAAATGGGGGGGAGGGTGGGGGTGAGGGTTGGATAACATTTCCCCATACGACCCCTCTTATGTTCATGGTGCATATAATTCTTTCAAAGAATAGAACAAATACCCAACACTTATAACATTAAATATTTTGTGGACCTTTCCACCAATACAAGTTTTTTAGCAACAAGAAACATCACAAAAATATATGGAACCTATTGAATCTCTAGAGGATTGTATCATGTCATGATAGAAAACACATTGATGTTTCCATTATGTGGAAGGAACTTATTCAAAAATTCCCTATTATTGCTAACAAGAGAGCATGGAAGGTAGGAGATGGTAGGAAGATTAGACTTAAGGTTGACCTGTTGATTGGAAACAATGATCTCCATAGACTATTTGAGGATTTTTTATTGTTAAGATTAAATATTTTTTTCACTTTGGATGATGTATCTTCACCAGAATAAGGTACTATTTGAAATACAAGTGTGAGGTTAATAAAGGATTTAGGCTTGGGGGCAATCATAGCTAAAGAATGGAATGACTTCTATTAAAGTTATAACCATGTGTTTTTCATTGTAGGCGTGAGCCTAATTACTTAGTGTGGTCATGAAATAAACTAGGGGTAAATATATAGTGAGATTGGGTTACATTTTTATGTTCCTAAATGTTAGGGATGAGGAGGTAAGTTGGTGGTGAAATAAATTGTGGAACATAGAAGCCCCACTTATATCTAGGAGTTTTCTTTGGTTTTCAATTGTGAATAAGGTCTTAACCTAGGATATTCTTCAAAATTATCCCTAGAAGCGCCTAAGTTTATTTTTTAATTATAGGAACAATGGAAAAAAGTCTAATTCATATTCTCATTAAATGCCACTTCACTACAAATGTATGGGTTGTTTTTTGAGTCTTTACTAGTTTAGGAACTTCAAGAGGTACGAATATAGAGGAGGCACATAAGGAATGGCTTGAAGATCCAAAAGTGAGTACGCTTAAATCACTCCTATTGGTTATTTACTAGGTGAATCGGATATTTATAAATTATGTTATGCTTCATGGGAAAATTATCTTTTGTAGGTTTCAACGTGAATATGAAGGAATTAAGGCCCTCCCAAAGCCTAAGGTGAAAATGTAGATTGGGATTTCATTATTAACTAATCTTGGGGATTCTTTAATGATACTTCACTTGGAAATCCAATTTTATGTGGCGTTGGGGGTGGTATGTTCCTTTTGTACTCTCACTATATTACGTTCTCGTGTAGCCTAGGGAGAGGTACCAACAATACCACCTAAATAATGGATTCTAACTCTTAGACTGAGCAATGACCCATATGAACCTTGGGTGTGATCCCTACGAATTGTGTTTGAGGCCACTGGAGTGTGCTTTCTAAGGCTATGTGGTCATTTGGAGGCTTAGTGGATGACCAAATCACTATGGTGCTCATTGTATAGATGTTAATCACTAGGATAGGGAATTTTGAGTCATTATGTTGCTTGCTAGAGAGTTGTTAAACACTTGGATAGTGGATTGCAGACCCTCATGGTGCTTTATATGAAAAAATAGTTGATAAACCACCTAGATATCGAATTCAACCTCCTGGAGTGAACAATACACCATTTGGACCTCAGGTGAAGCCCTGCAATTGAACTTAAAGGGATAAATGAGTCATTATGGTGCAAACTGCTAGAGGGCAGTTGAGAAACCACCTAAATAGTGGACTCCATCTCTTGAGTGTCTACCAAAATTTTGTGTGAATATCCCCTATGCAAGGATCCCCTCAAACTTTGGATCTAACTCGGGCGTGGCCATCTACAAGAAAGTTGTACTGTAGTTGTCTTATGGTTGGGTGGAGAGGAAGTTCCTCCATCAATTGGTAGCCATCTTAGCATACTCAGATAAGTTTAATGCAACTTCGTGTTGAATTTATGAATATAATGTTTTATGAATGCACATGTCTTACATGGGTTCATGAATACACATGAATGTTTTTTTTCTGCCTGACTAATATAGGCCTCTATTATGCTCATGTTCACTATGATGTTATATATGTCAAGAAATTGATAAATGAATGGATAATGTTGGTTCGATTATGATTATGATGAATGTGATAGACTGTGTGCAATGTTTTCTCCATCTTATTTGATAGTAAGGGTTAAGGAACAATGGGTGTGTAGTTGTATCTCTTATTGAGCAGTTGGGTGACCTAATGTGTTCCTCTTTTAGCTAAGTGGTCGATTAAATTCCTTAATTATGTTTAACCATCTGATAGTGTGTCTAAAGAACTGGATTAACAAGGTACATAGTTAAACATAGATGATTGGTCTGGTATGGCAGAATGGCATCAGATTGGGAATAATCGCTTACCTTTACTTTTCCTATCACTAGATTTGAGCTCAGCAATGGATCCTCCATCATTGGGTCGGGGACTTAATATGGCACAAAGTGTTATGCTGGGGAGACCGGCCACCGCCACCCCTGTATCCTTATGCATTAACCCTTTATAATCAAATAAATGACATGAGACCATCTGGTTTGGCCATGGTTCCGGCTTTTGGAACCTCGTCATTGAGTCACCACCCACTGTCGTGAATTTTTCACACTCAAGGAAAATTTTAAGGGTGGAAGTATATCTTAAAGTTTAGAAACCTTGACGAATCTTACTAGTCCCTAATATGCAAATTGTAAAATGTTTAGAAATATTTTTGTAAAATTATTTAGATTTCTAATGATTTTATGTTAGTCTATACAATTTTTTTGTGATTTTTAAGGTAAAATAATTTTATACTATAAAATGTGGGCAAATCATTTTTAGAAAAAATGGAAATTGAAGAATCTTTTTTTTGGAAAAAACATTGAAATTTAGCCCACCTGCGAATATTAGCCCCTAAAATTTTCCCTATGAATCACACTTGCATAACCTCTAACTTATGCAAACTAATAAGAACTAGTCTATCTGGTTGTGGTTCCAAAGTGGAACTTTTTGTTGAGCCACCTCCACTGCCCAAACCCTTGAAGCTTGTTAAACTCTTTTGAGGATGGGTAATCGAGGAGGAGTGAGCAGACCCAACCACAGTTCCAAAGTGGAACCCTATCGTCATGCCACAACCACCACCATGACTTTTGCGTGTTGATAAACTTTGAATTGGGTGGTAGATTATGGGAGTTAGTATGATTCATACATGGTTCGAGTGTGGGAACCCTACCCACTGGAATATTGACCACTACTAGGTTTTTGAAAATTGTTACCCTACAGTGGGTGGGAAATGGAAGGAGCGGTCATGCCAATATGAAGTGGACCTAGGACCGTGGGCCCTACAATGGTGACCTATGAGGATCGTGCGAGCCTAGTGGAATGCATATGGGCAGTGTGATGACATGGCCTCTCTTAACAAGTCAAACTCATAACAAGCATACTGATATTTAAATCAAGATAAATGTTATATCACCAGGAAGCTCTTGACGAGTTGATTTGCAATGGTGATATCATAATCAAATTCTATAGACTTGTAGAAATTAGGTTTTTTCTAATGTCATCTTCATAACAAACCTTGGATATTGCATCAAAATAGGTAACAACTTATTCAACCCAATATTTCCTTAAGGAAGGTCATTATAGAGTGGTATTAGAGCAAAGGTTCAACACTAGACCTGAAGAGGCTCACACACAAAATTTAATATGACAACTTAATTATTGTAGTGTTGATTTTGATTTGTAGTTGATGTGGTTACTAACCTTTATAGAATATCAATATGTCTTATTCTCTAGCATGTATAACTAACATGGATTTGATTTTGTAAGCAGCATCATAGAAACATGCTTATTGCTGACAAGACAAGGTGATAAATTAATATAATGTAACACCCTCCTCCCACATCTACCCAAGAAACCGGCCAATCGGGGTAAACATGTGACGATAGGCCACTATGATATGATTAGACCTCCTAAGTCATGTTAAGGAAGTGTAACCGACAAAAACACACCATACAGACATTCAACATCAGCATTAGGACCCTCGGGAACCAATCCAACCTTTCTGCCAACCAGCCCTTAGTTCCCACTGACCTTTTGCACCACTTGACCTCTAGATGCTCTCATGCTATGGGAGTTCTAGTGTCCAGGGACCTCTGAAAGCTCTCACAGGCCTGCAAGTCAACATCCAGGGAATTTTTTGCATAGTGTTGTGCCAGTGTCCCCAATATTTGAGAAACTTTTCCAGGCCCAAAGCCCAAGTCACTGCCCAGAATAGAATGGCATCTTCAGAACAGTAAGATACGATGGAAATGACAGTGCAAAAGCAATTAGTTGAATAAGACCTTGACTGGACCCGTACTAGCCATGACAGTCTTTTCCTCAAACATATCACGAATATGTAATCTACAGGTGTAAATAATAGATCTGAGCATAGAGGTCTCATACTTAGCTATGAATCACTAAGAGACATTGATGCCTCAACACATTGACTTCCATTTCATCCATTAGGTCATAGATACATTGTTCATTCATTTAAGATTAAAAACATGATGAGAGCCATACATAACTATTGTCATAAAACATATATATAACCAACATAATAGCAACAAAAATACCAATGAAATCACATCCATATGATCCACATATAAACGATTATAATATTCATAGAAATATAAGGAGAAATAACCTCATATTGATGATGCAAAATCCAAACCTGGGATGGGACTTCCACGTTCCACCCGATCATAGAATGGCTGAGCCAAATCTCTCTTCAACCATTCACCCCCGTGCCATATTCCAATCGTGAATGTGGGATCTCATAAAACACATCAATCAAAAACCATCCAGGGCTTCCAGAAGCCATCCTCCTCAACCCATTAAATAGTGATTCCACCTCATGGTTGGAGATCACAAAACCATCATCAGATTGGTCTATATCCAATACTCCTAGGACTTTTAGAGTGTTTGTTCCAACCAAGTCTTCCACGACTAGTAACTCAGCCCACAACTATCGTTGGGCTTCCATAGGGTTTGTCCAACCAAGGCTTCCAAGACTAGTAAATCAACCAGCCAAGGGCTTCCAGATCGTTTTTCCAACCAAGGTTTCCAGGTCTAGTAACTCAACCCAAGTTGTTACGGGGCTTCCAAAGCGTTTGTCTAGCCAGGGCTTCCAGGAACTAATAACTCAACCCAAGCTAAGGAAACATGAGAACCAAAAAAAGAAACAAGGACATAAACCCACAATCTCCATGGCTATCCAAGAAATGGAAAGGCTAGTCAATCCAGGCAATCCTCCATGTCAGTGATAGATAATGACCAAAAATACACATGCATCTGTCATGCATGCCAAAACTAGTGAGGAAAACATACATGCAACTCAGTACCTGCAAGAAAATCCCTTTGTAGCTACTGATCCTGATGTCCTCTTGCGCTTTCCTGCTCTTCCTTTTCCTTCTTGCAACAAAAATCCAAGTGTGCCACACCCTCCAAGAGTGCTCCAAGAAAAACTTTAAGTATCCAAGAGTATGAGAGAGAGGGAGAGAGAGAACAATGATAGAGCTCCAACACTTAATTGAAAAAAGGTTACCAACTGATCCTCAAAATCCTTTTTATGAATGAGGCCTCTATTTTCTTCATTTTCCATTATTTTCCTTCATTTTCCTCCTCACATGCAACTTGTGACATTTCACCTTCATTTTCTCCTAATTTCCATTATTTTCATAAATAAATGCGCCAAAAATCTCATTTTGCCTTTCCAAAGCCTTAGACATTGCCTTTGTCAATTTCCTTAGCCATTAATAACCAAATGAACACCCACACTAAGATGTCTTGCCCAACATTTAGCTTGGAATAAGTGTCCCATCAACCATGGTTATTATTTTGCCTTTATTTACTTTTATTACATGGAATTTTCACCAGGGCTATTATAGAACCCTCCCCCTTGGGGGAACACCATCTTTGGTGTTCAACACCACCTATAACTACAAAACTACTATGATAAAAATGTATTGTCGATGGAGCTTTATAGCTTAGCTCAATACAGTATTTACAATGATCAACCTGCTGAGAATCAAACCAACATGAAACCATAACAAACATAACATCATAATGAAATGACACCCATATCGTTTATTGGAGCTTTATAACATAGCTCATGGAAGTATTTACATCCATATACATATGTACGTATAAAAACATCACCAAAACACCATACCAAAACTGCTTTGCCTCAACCGGAAATAAAAAGGAAGGATACATAGCCCACATCTGATCTGCCATATGCCATGTAGCTTCATCAGGCCCAAAGTGCTTCCACTTCACTTTAACTTGCTTGATTGCTTGGTTCCTAGGCATGAACACATTTTTCCGCAATATACACTGAGGCTTTGACTAGAGTTCTCCATCTGGTTCAACTTGCAATATAGACCAATCAATCACATGATCAACATATTTAACATACTTCTTAAGTAATGACACATGGAAAACATCATTGATTTACACTGTCGGAGGTAGTGCAAGTCGATATGCTACATGCCCAATCCTCTCAATGATACTGAAGGGTCCATAAAACCACGATGCCATCTTGGCACATGATCCAATCCGTAAGGAGCTCTTCTTCGGTTTGATGTGCAAGTACACCTGTTCCCCAACCTGGAACTCCTTGAACAACTTGTTCTAATATGCATAGCTCTTTTTCCTATCTTGTGCTACCTTTAGATTCTTCTTGATCACCTACATTTCCTATTCCATGTCTGCCAACATGTCTAGTCCAATCAACACCCTGTTAACTATATCACTCAAACAGACAGGAGTATTGAAACTTCTCCGATACAATGCCTCAAACGGACTCATCCTCGAAGATTCCTGATACCCCTTGTTGTAAGCGAACTCTACTAGTGTAAGGTACTCTTCCCACTTTCGCTATTAGTGAAAAACATACATCCTCAACATGTCCTCCAATATCCTATTGACCCTCTTTGCCTGGTCATCTGTCTACAGATGATAAGCTATACTAAAGGCCAACTATGTGCCCAAACCTACAAATAACTCCTTCCAAAACTTGGAAATGAACTTTGCATCCTTATCTGACACAATCTTGTTTGGAACACCATGAAATCTGACCACATCTCTAATGAATACCTGTGCCACATCGCTAGCTGAGAATGTAGACTTTATTGGAATGAAGTGCACAAACTTTGTCAACTTGTCCACAATAACCATGATGGAATCATGTTGTCTCACTGTCCCCAGAAAACTTGTGGTGAAGTCCATGGAAATGACCTCCCATTTCCACCATGGAATCACAATCGGCTATAGCAGTTGACCTGGATGCTTACAGTTTGCCTTCACACACATACAATCAAAACACCCAGCCACAAACTCTACCACATCTCTCTTCAGGTTCGGCCAATAATAAAATCTCTTCATTGTTTTCAGTGTCTTCTGATAACCTGGGTGACCCGAATATGGTTTCACATGAAACTCCCTCAATATCACCTTCTTGAGCTCACTACTTTCTAGCACATATATCTTGTATTTTAACCTAACCAATCCCTTTGATGTAAGGAAATAGTCCACATCTTGTGCACCTACACCTGTACCTGTACATGTACATGTACTATCACCTATACCTGTGCCTGTACTCTACTGCAACCTATGCATAATCTCCATATATTTGACATCCTGCTAACCTACCTACAAAATCCTATCTTGTAAGTCTATCGTATAGGAGCTCATAAGTGCTAAATGATTTACCTATATCTTCCTGCTAAGAGCATATGCCACGTTGTTCTCTTTGCCTTTGATGTACTTGATATCAAAATAAAACTCACTAATCGTAGTCAACCACTGAGCCTGTCTACCATTCATAATCGATTGGTCAAATAGATACTGCAAATCACTGTGATCACTCATCAATGTAAACCTCCTACCCAGAAGATAGTGTCTCCACATCTTTAATGCATGTATAATCACTGCCAACTCAAAATCATGTGTGGGATAGTTCTACTCGTTCTCATTCAGTTTTCGCGACTCATAGCATACCACATGTCCATCTTGCATAAGGACTCCACCAAGTCCTTTCTTGCAAGCATCATTGCATACTACAAAATCTTTGTCCGAATCTGCAACCTTTAACATTGTTGCATGTGTCAACAACTTCTTAAGCTGCTCAAAACTAGCCTCACACTCCTTTGTCCATTCGAACTTCTTACCTTTCCTCTACAATGATGTAATGGGATAAGTAATTTTTGAGAAGTTCTTGATGAACCTCCTGTAATAACCTTCCAACCCCATTAAATATCTCACCTCATCTACGTTCTGGGGAGCTACCCACTCCATTATGGCCCTTATATTTTTTGGATCTATTGTAATGCCTTCCTTGGAGATAACATGTCCCAACTAACGTACCTCTGTCTGAAAGAAACTACACTAATTGAGCTTAGCATACAACTGATGCTCTCTCAACAACCTCAACACTACTACTAAATGCTCAACATGCTCTTCCTCATTTTTATAATATACCAATATGTCATCAATGAACACAATAACAAACTTATCCAAATACAAACACAACACACTATTCATCAAGCACATAAATGTAGCTCGATCATTAGTCAAAATGAATGGAACTATAACAAACTCATAACGCCCATACCTAGTCTGGAAAGTTGTCTCATGAATGTACTCCTCTTTCATGCGTACCTGGTGATATTTGAATCTCAAATCAATCTTCGACAACATTGTTGCTCCCTTCAGAAGATCGAACAAATCATAAATCCTCGACAATGGATACCTATTCTTGATGGTCACTTTGTTCATCTGCTTGTAGTCAATGCACAATCTGAGAGTAACATCTTTCTTCTTCATAAATAATACCGATGAACCCCAAGGTGATACAATTGGTTTAATGTATCCCTTTTCCAACATTTCCTTCAACAGTAGCTTCAATTCTACCAAATCAGGCATGCTCATCCGATAAGGTGCTTTTGATGTCGGAGCTTCACCTGGCACCAACTCAATAGAAAAGTATACCTCCCTGTGTGGCAACTCTGTAATGTCCTTAGGAAATACATCCTTGAACTGTTGGAAATCTGGGCACCCTCTCAACACATCTGCATCCTCAACTTCCTTACCGTTGTCACTACAAATGTCCACTGCAAATATAATACACCCTTTCTTGTGACTACACTTTGCTTGCATAGCTGTCACCATCCTAACTGATGTGGCTTTCTTATTTCCCTGTAAGACTCTTGGTTCTTCATTTTCATCAACACACTCAATGGATTTGTTCTATGAAGATACAACCACCTTGGTTCTATGAAGATACAACCACCTTGGTTCTATGAAGATACAACCAATCCATGCCCAACAACATATTGTATGATCCCAATGGTAATACATTGAAATGTGTTACGGTAGGCATACCATTCAAATCAAATGCACAATATCTCACTCAATGGTGAACTCACTTCTTGGTACATGTATCCAACTGCACTAACCAAGATTTTGCATGCAAATCTTTACTCAAACCATACTTATCCACGAAGCTAGGAATAACATAGCTACAATTAGATCCAAGGTCAATCAAAATAGAAATAACTTGATCAAAAAGATTACCATCCATCTCAATGATAGATTCCTGATGGTCTGCCTGTTTGTTATCCAATGCTGCATAAATACGAGGAACGCTCTGACCAACATCCCCAACATTCTGTGCATCTTGTGCACTATATATTTGAGGCCTACCATCCTAATTCTGTGGACAATCTCTCCTATGATGATCTTTGCCACAAGTACAACACTCTATAGGCTTCCAACCTCCACCCTTATTCTGAAATTCAGATCAATGTCCCTATCCTCTATATGATGCATTGAACTTCTTAGATGGTGTAATATTCTCTTTATTATATGTACCCTGAGGTCTTGCTTGATTTTTGTCCCATTTTCCTTTGTTCTTTGCATTACCTTTCCAGTCTGGCTTAGTCTCAGATTTGCGCTTCGATTGTTCATAGCAGTGTCTTAAATTTCGAATGGCCTCCTCTAATGATCTAGGCTCATCAAACTCAATCCAATCTTTGAATGCAATTGGTAATCCACTAATGAAACTCTGAATCTTGGCCTTTTCCTATGTGAGATAAGGCACATACCTCAGTAGCTCCAAGAACTTGCTAGTGTACTCATCATCTGTCATGGATCCCATCTTTAGCTCATAGAATTATTTTGACCTGTCATCAAAGTATCTCTCTGACAAATGATTTTTCTTGAATAGCTACTCAAACTCACTCCAAGTCTTCCTCATAAATACATCTAACATTCATCACATCTTCCCACCAAATGGTTGATTTACCTTTGGATTGAATGTAGCTACTATGGCTTTCATGTTCTCTGAATAGTCATGTAACCTGAAGAACTTCCTCATGCCAAGAAACCATGCCTCTGCATCTTGTGGTTTCTTCATATCTCCATCAAAAGTAGGTGGATTTTATTTCTTAAACTCATCCGGCAAGTAGCCCCTATCATTCCTCCTATAAGGATGATCACAATGACGATCATAGTGCATATCTGAATCAAAACTAGAATAGTACCCGATGAGCATCATTATTGTAACAAGGATGTTTAAACTCTTAGGGATACCACCTTTACTTTATCAACCCGGGGTTTTGTACAAACTTGGAGGGGACAGTGCTATATACACTACAGATGCAACATTCTACTCATGTCACTTCTCAACTAGGACACTAGACCACTAGAGTTCCAAACCAGTCTTCTATTGATTGGAAGGAGTCTGACTACTGATAGTGAACTAGTTCTAATGACAGAAAGTAAATGCTTTCCTATTTAGGAAATGAATGTTACTGAATGGTAAATGCTATTAAATGCCATAAATCATCTAGCTAGGAAATGACACAATTCACTTACAAAAAATAACTATGCTAACCTTGCAATTTATCCTCTAGTTATTAGGATTGTTCAGAAATGGAAATTTGTTCTATAATTCTAGGACTCATACATACATGCACTAACTATCTCATTTTACAGTTGCAAAAAAAGAATCTTTTAATTGCTAAATTCAGAAATGTAAATGCTATGCTATTTTGTCTAATCTTGTAGAGGGAGAAGGCATGGGAGAGTTGATCTCAAGTGGCACTAATAGGCATGGAATATAAGATAAGGGCCTAACCTACTCTTATACTACCATGTTTGGTCAAAATAGGGTCAAACAGGCTGCTACAAGAGATCATGTAGCTGTTACAGGAAATTGCTACATGATGCCCTAATTTGCTACAGGATGTCCTAGTTTGCTCCATGAAGTTAGCTCAAGGGTTTAGGGAGGAAATAAAAGTGAGGTGAGGTGATGGAGAGGTGTATGATGGTGATAGAAGGTGTAGGGAAGGTTCACATTACCCAAGACTAAGCCCAACACTCCAAGGAGGTTGGATTTGCCTAAGGTGGCTTGCTCACGGTGGTTGCAAAATAGAGGTTTGGACTATGGGCTAGTATCCCTTGGAAAAATGTGGAGAGGACCTAGGTGAAGCTAGTTGGATGAGTTCTTCCCTACAGATCAACAATCCCTGCAACAAAACCTGTTTTTCTTTTCATTTATGCATCACTACATGTCAACATGGAAAAGATGAATTGAATTTGAGAAAGTTGATCTATCTATTGTTAAGGACTAGATCTATGAAATGAAATTCCTTTTAAGCTACAACAAACTTAAGGAAATAGGATAACAACTGCAGGTGATTCCAAGAAATCATAAACAATGATCTAGCTAAGAATGAACCCTAAGCTATGCCATGACCAAAAGATAAACTTTGTTTTTAGGGTTGTGAGAGTGGGGCCCTATAATCATGATCTCATGAGGGAGATGAGATAGAGACCACTGTCACAAGATTTTATGAAGTACTTTCCTTCACTACTACACCACTGATATACCTCTTCAAACAAATGGAAACTAGGTTAAGCAATAATTCAAATACTTGTTAATCTAAACAAAACATAAATACACTTCAGCAGCTAACTATCATTTTAATCTAAGAATACAAATATAAAAAGAGGAACTTCTACTGCTAGGGTTGGGCCTAACCCAAGAGCTTCAGCCCTCTAAGTCAACTCAGTGCTGGATCAAGGTAGAATTTATCATTACCATCAAAATGTCAAATACAACATAACAATAACAGTCACAATGTTTCAGCTCAAATTACCTCTTGGCTATATCAAAAAATTGAATCCTAATGAATCCCTTAGCTCTCTTATTTATATAAAATGGAGCTCCCAATAGATCCCTAGAAAATAGGTGTAGGTTTTAACCCCGTACAGAAATTATCAGCATACGAATTCTAAAACACAAAAAATAAACAATGTGAGAGCATAACACATCAAACACATATACACAGAGATTTTCCCCTGGATCCCAAAACCGGGACTACCAGCTTGATTTTTCATTATGTTCCTTTCAATGTTACAATACATATTTATACATGTCGAAGCATCCAATACCATGGACCGAAAACCATCGCGTCCAAAACCATGGACCGAAAACCATTGCGTCCAAAACCATGGACCAAAAACCATCGCGTCCAAAACCATGTGCAAAAATCATGCACAAAACCATAGGTAGGTCTGCCCACCCTAACATAAGGTCCAAAACCAAAAATTTTCGGGGCAGACCCCATAGAGTGGGATTACCTGCACCCCTCAAACCCCCTATGACCCCAGCCCCCGAGCTACGCAATTGGCGCAATGAAGGGGGGGTTCCGCCCCCCTTCTAACCCGTTGGTTAACTACGTGGGCTAGTCGTGGAAAGAATATAAGACAACCCAATATTCTCCCACTTGTTGTTTTCTTTCCATATGGGGCCAAAACAGAACTTAGTCATTTATCCAGCCCTGCAACGCCCATTCTTCCTCTACACCAAGAGAACTTCTCAGAGCTCACAAATTTTGTCAATGCATTTGTAGTATTCTTCAAAGTGTCCACCTTTACCAGCAACACCTTTTTGTCTTCTATCATATCCCTCACAAAGTGATACTGAACATCAATGTGCTTTGTCTTTGAATGGTAAGCAGGGTTCTTTGCCAAGAAAATTGCACTTTGGCTGTCACAATTTATCCTTATAGCTCCCTATACTAACCCCATACTTCAACACAATCTCTGCAACCAAACTGCTTCCTTGCTTGCATGAGCGGCTGCCATATATTTTGCCTCTGTAGTTGATAGTGCCACTACAAATTGTTTCTTACTCATCCAACTGACTGCACCTTCAAATAGGTTAAACAAAAACCCACTTGGAGATCTTCTCTGATCCAGATCTCCAACCTAGTGTGCATCAACAAAGCCACAAATATCAAACACTCTGTCCAATCCTAGTCTTCCTTGGCATCACAAACCATAATCACTAGTGCCACGCAAATACCCGAAAACCCGCTTCACTGTTGTCCAGCGCACCTTTCCTGGTTTTGACATAAACCCGCTCAATACTCCCACTGCATGTGCAACGTCTGGTCTAGTACAGACCATCTCATACATCAGGCTACCGACTGCACGTGCATATCGAACATGGGACATGTCCTCTTCCTCTTCTCGTGTCTTGGGACACTGTTCAGTAGATAACTTTACACCTACAGGAATAGGAACCTTCATTGGTTTACTATCTTGCATATTAAACCTTTGAAATATTGTCTTGACATACTTCCTCTGGTTTAACCAGAGCTTCCTATTTGTCCAATCTCTTTAATTTCCATGCCCAAAATATAGTTTGCAGCACCAAGATATTTCATGTCAAATTTGGAGGACAAATGGGTCTTCAAATCTTGGATAATTTCTTTGTCATTTCCAACCAGCAACATATCATCCACATACAAGACCAGATAAATAAAACGGTCACCAATTAATTTAAAATACACACAGTGATCTGTTTTGCTTCTCATGAAGCCAAGTCCTCGTATAAATGTATCAAATTTCTGATACCACATCCTTGGTGACTATTTTAACCCATACAAAGACTTCTTTAACTTGCATACCAATTATTTCTTACCCTTCACCGCAAAGCCTTCAGGTTGCTTCATGTAGATCTCCTCTTCCAGATCCCCATGAAGAAATGTTGTCTTCACATCCATCTATTCTACCTCAAAAACAAAAGCAACAGCAACAGATAAAACTAATCTAATAGAAGCTACCTTGGTAACAGGAGAAAAAATATCACCAAAATCAATTCCCGGCACCTGGGAATAACCTTTTGCTACCAAGTAAGCTTTTTATTTCTCCACCTTTCCTTCTGCATTTGTCTTCTTCTTGAACACCTATTTGCTGCCAATGAGTTTCCTTCCAGCCGACAACTCCACCAGATCCCAAGCCTCATTTTTGTGCAAAGATGGAATTTCATCAACAATGGCCTCTTTCCAGAATTTTCCATCCTCTGAATCTACTGCTTCCTTTACAGTTCTGGGATCATCATCGATAATAGATAAAGAAAAATTTGAACAGAAAGCAGATGGACTATACCTTTTTGGTTGCCTTCTTTCTCGAACTAATCTTCTCACACCCGGAGTTTGTGGCTCTTCATCTTCTGATTCCTCCTCTATTGTAGAGTCTGATTCTTCCTCCTTTAGCTCAAACTCTATCTTCTCAAGTTCCTTTGGTTGGACTTCATGTTTAATAACATCTTTCACCTCTATGAACACCACATCTCGGCTGTACACAACCTTCCTTGTTACTGGGTTCCGAAGCTTATAACCCTTTAAACCATCCTTATACCCAATAAAGATTCACTTTTTAGATTTACTATCCAACTTGGTTCGTTTCTCCTTTGGAACATGTACATATGCATCACATCGAAATACCCTCAGATGTGAAAGAGAGGGTTTCTTACCAGTCCATACCTCTTATGGAGTCTTATCCTCCAACATTGATGAAGGTGATCTATTGACCAGGTAACATGCTATCTCCACCGCCTCTGCCCAAAATTCCTGTCTTAACCTGGCACCACTGAGCATGCTTCTTGCCCTTTCCATCAACGTATTATTCATTCTTTCTGCAACTCCCTTTTTCTTAGGTGTATATGGAGTAGTCTTCTGCCGTGCCATACCACACTTCTTATAGAATTCTTCAAATTCCTTATTTCAAAACTCTCCATCGTTATCTGTCCTCATGACCTTTTTCTTCTCTGTCTGGTTTTCCACCAAAGCCTTAAATTCTTTAAACCTGTCAAAGACTTCATATTTCTTCTTAAGGAAATATATCCATGTATTCCTTGAGAAGTCATCTATAAATGATACATAGTACACAGACTTACCCATTGATGGAACCTTCACAGGTCCAAACACATCATTGTGCACAAGCTCTAATATCTGTTTCACCCTCTTACCACCAGAGGGGAAACTCATCCGATTCTGCTTCCCATATACACAATTTTCACAGAAAACAAAATACAGAGAGCTATTACTCATACCTTCTACCATACCTTTACCATGAAGTATTTGAAGGCCCTTCTCTACAATATGTCCAAACCTTTGATGCCACAACATGGTCTTCTCTCCAGAGACCACTAGATTTACTGCTCCACTTTCAGGAACCACATAACTATTGCACCCATCAACAAAAGTGCTACCTTGCAGCTTGTTCAAAGTTCCAATCCGAACTCCCTGCATCAATACCAGTGCTCCCCGAACCATCTTGCAGGTATCCTTCTCAAACACTATTTTTACACTTGCATCATCCAGCTTGCTTACAGATATCAAATTTCTGGCCAATGCAGGAATATGCAGAACACCCGGAAGTGTTCTAACCCTTCCACCTTACAACTTCAAATTTACTTTTCTGCGACCAATGATTCTAGCCTTCCTATCATCCCCTAAGAAGACATCACCACCATCCTATTTCTCATACTCGCAGAACCATTCTCTATGAGGAGTGAAGTGAAAGGATGCACCTGAGTCAATCAACCATGCCTCATGATCTACATGTGTACTTGAAGAGGCCAAGTACACATCCCCAACTTCATCTCAGGTCGTTTTCGCCTCTGCAGAAGGAGCATCATTAGATCCCTTTCCTTTGTCAGGAGCTTTAGATTTACAGTCCCTTTTGTAGTGCCCTTCCTTTCCGCATTTCCAGCACACCACCTTTACAGGTTTTCCTGGAGATTTAGATCTCCCTCTAGATTTAGATCTCCCACACAATGACTTATTTTTGTTTCTGTTTTGGGACCCTCCTCATATAGACAAGGCATCACCATTCTGGCTCTCCATATTTTTCTGTCTCATCTCCTCCATCAACAAGGATGAGACTATTTCATCAAACTACAAGGCAGTTGCATTGCTACCTATTGTAATAACTAGACTATCCCACGAATCTGGTAGAGAACACAACAAACTAATGCACTTATCTTCATCTGAAATTTTGATATCATCAGAGGATAACTGACTTACAACAGTATTAAACGCATTCAGATGCTCTGTCACCGAGTCTCCATCTTTCATCCTCAAGTTATACAGCTTTTTCCGTAGGAACAGTTTATTCACCAGAGACATACATTGGTATAAAGTCCCTAACTTGTTCCACAAAGACTTAGCCGTAACTTCCCCTGATACATTCAGCAATACTGAATCTGAGACACATAATCGTATTGTGCTCTTTGCCTTCCGATCTAACTTCTTCCATTCTTCATCGAACACTCCCGTTGGTTTAGTAACCGGATCTACTGCGATCCACTGATCTTTATCCACCAACAAATCTTCCATCTTGAGTGTCCATAAGTTAAAACTCTGACCATTAAATTTCTTGATCTCTATCTTGCCACTGCTCGCCATCTTCTTTCACCACCAGAATCGATCTCGCAGATCTCCCACTGAACAGGGTCTACCACAGGCCCGAGCAAAACCCCTTACCAATAAAGGCGTCCCCTTGAAGCCAAAACAGCTTTGATACCAAATGTAGGTTTTAACCCCATACAGAAATTACCTGCATACGAATTCTAAAACACAGAAAATAAACAATGCAAAAGCATAACACATAAAACACATATACACAGAGATTTTCCCCTGGATCCCAAAACCGGGCTACCAACTTGATTTTTCATTATGTTCCTTTCAATGTTACAATAAATATTTATACATACCGAAGCATCCAATACCATGGACTGAAAACCATCGCGTCCAAAACCATGTGCGAAAATCATGCACAAAACCATATGTAGGTCTGCCCAACCTAACATAGGGTCCAAAACCAAAATTTTCCGAGGTGCTGCCCGAGACCCCATAGAGTGGGGTTACCTGCACCCCTCAAACCCCCTGTGACCCCCCATTGCTATGCAATCGGCGCAACGAAGGGGGGGCTCCACCCCTCTTCTAACCCCCCAGTTAGCTACGTGGGCTAGTCGTGGAAAGAATATAACACAACCCAACATTCTCCCACTTGTTGTTTTCTTTCTACAGGGGGCCAAAAGAGATCTTAGTCATTTATCTAGCCCTGCAATGCCCATTGTTTCTCTACACTAAGAGAACTTCTTAGAGCTCACAAATTTTTTCAATGCATCTGCAGTATTCTTCAAAGTGTCCACCTTTACCAACAACACTTTTTTGTCTTCTGTCATATCCCTCACAAAGTGATACTAAACATCAATGTGCTTTGTCTTTGAATGGTAAGTAGGGTTCTTTGCCAAGAAAATTGCACTTTGGTTGTCACAATCTATCCTTACAGCTCCCTATACTAACCCCATACTTGAACATAATCTTTGCAACCAAATTGCTTCCTTGCTTGCATGAGCGGCTGCCATGTATTCTACCTCTATAGTTGATAGTGCCACTACAGATTGTTTCTTACTCATCCAACTGACTGCACCTCCAAATAGGTTAAACACATACCCACTTGTAGATCTTCTCTGATCCAGATCTCCAACCCAGACTGTATCAACAAAGCCACGAATATCCAACACTCTGTCCAATCCTGGTCTTCCTTGGTAGCACAAACCATAATCACTAGTGCCACGCAAATACCTGAAAACCCGCTTCACTGTTGTCCAGTGCTCCTTCCCTGGTTTTGACATAAACCTGCTCAATACTCCCACTACATGTGCAATGTCTGGTCTAGTACATACCATCGCATACATCAGGCTACCGACTGCACTTGCATATGGAACATGGGACATGTCCTCTTCCTCTTCTTGTGTCTTGGGACACTATTCAGCAGATAACTTTACACCTATATGAATAGGAACCTTCACTGATTTACTATCCTGCATATTAAACCTCTGCAATATTGTCTCGACATACTTCCTATGGTTTAACCAGAGCTTCCTTTTTGTTTGATCTCTTTTAATTTCCATGCCCAAAATATAGTTTGCAGCACCAATATCTTTCATGTCGAATTTGGAGGACAAATGGGTCTTCAAATCCTGGATAATTTCTTTGTCATTTCCAACAAGCAACATATCATCCACATACAAGAACAGATAAATAACATAGTCACCAATCAATTTAAAATACACACAGTGATCTGCTTTGCTTCTGCGGAAGCCAAGTCCCCGTATAAATGCATCAAATTTCAGATACCACATCCTTGGTGACTGTTTTAACCCATGCAGAGACGTCTTTAACTTGCATACCAATTCTTTCTTACCCTTCACCGCAAAGACTTTAGGTTTCTTCATGTAGATCTCCTCTTCCAGACCCCCATGAAGAAATGTTGTCTTGACATCCATCTATTCTACCTCAAAATCAAAATCAGTAGCAACAGATAAAAGTAATATAATAGAAGCTACCTTGGCAACAGGAGAAAAAATATCACTAAAATCAATTCCTGACACCTGGGAATAACCTTTTGCTACCAATCGAGCTTTGTGTTTCTCTACCTTTCCTTCTGCATTTATCTTCTTCTTGAACACCCATTTGCTACCAATGGGTTTCCTTCCAGCCGGTAACTCCACCAAATCCCAAGCCTCATTTTTGTGCAAAGATGCCATTTCATCAACCATGGCCTCTTTCCAGAGTTTTCCATCCTCTGAATCTACTGCTTCCTTTATAGTTCTGGATCATCATCAGTAATAGATAAAGCAAAATTTGAAAAGAAAGCAGATGAACTATACCTTTCTGGCTGCCTTCTTTCTCGAACTGATTTTCTCACACCCGGAATTTGTGGCTCTTCATCTTTTGATTCCTCTTCTACTGTAGAGTCTGATTCTTCCTCCTTTAGCTCAAACTCTATCTTCTCATGTTTCTTTCGTTGGACTTCATGTTTAATAACATCTTTCACCTCTCTAAACACCACATCTCGGTTGTACACTACCTTCCTTATTATTGGGTTCCAAAGCTTATAACCCTTTAAACCATCCTTATACCCAATAAAGATGCACTTTTCAAATTTACTATCCAACTTGGTTTGTTTCTCCTTTCGAAACATGTACATATGCATCGCATCCAAATACCCTAAGATGTGAAAGAGAGGGTTTCTTAGCAGTCCATACCTCTTGTGGAGTCTTATCCTCCAACATTGATGAAGGTGATCTATTGACCAGGTAACATGTTGTCTCCACCGCCTCTGCCAAAAATTCTTGTCCTAACCCAACACCACCGAGCATGCCTCTTGCTCTTTCCATCAACGTCTTGTTCATTCTTTCTACAACTCCATTTTTCTGAGGTGTATATGGAGTAGTCTTCTGCCATGCTTTACCACACTTCTTACAAAATTCTTCAAATTCCTTACTGCAAAACTCTCCGCCGTTATCTGTCCTCACCACCTTTATCTTCTTCTCTGTCTGTTTTTCCACCAAAGCCTTAAATTCTTTAAAACTATCAAAGACTTCATATTTCTTCTTAAGGAAATATATCCATGTATTCCTTGAGAAGTCATCTATAAATGATACATAGTACACAGACTTACCCATTGACGGAACCTTCACAGGTCCAAACACATCATTGTGCACAAGCTCTAATATATGTTTCACCCTCTTACTACTAGAGGGGAAACTCACCCGATTCTGCTTCCCATATACACAATTTTCACAGAAATCAAAATCCAGAGAGCTATTACTCATACCTTCTACCATACCTTCACCATGAAGTATTTGAAGTCCCTTCTCTCCAATATGTCCAAGCCTTTGATGCCCAACATGGTCTTCTCTCCAAAGAACACTAGATTTTCTGCTCCACTTTCAGGAACCATAGAACTGTTGCACCCATCAACAACAGTGCTACCTTGTAGCTTGTACAAAGTTCCAATCTGAACTCCCCGCATCAATACCAATGCTCCCCAAACCATCTTACAGGTATCCTTCTCAAACACTGTTTTTACACCTGCATCATTCAACTTTCTTATAGAAATCAGATTTCTAGTCAATGCAGGAATATGCAGAACACCTGGAAGTGTTCTAACCCTTCCACCTTACAACTTCAACTTTACTTTTCTGCGACCAATGATTCTAGCCTTCCTATCATCCCCTAAGAAGACATCACCACCATCGTATTTCTCATACTCATAGAACCACTCTCTATGGGGAGTGAAGTGAAAGGATGCACCTGAGTCAATCAACCATGCCTCATGATCTACATGTGTACTTGAAGAGGCCAAGTACACATCCCCACCTTCATCTGAGGTCGTTTTCACCTCTGCAGAAGGAGCATCATCAGATCCCTTTACTTTGTCAGGAGCTTTAGATTTACAGACCCTTTTGTAGTGTCCTTCCTTTCTGCATTTCCAGCACACCACCTTTACAAGTTTTCCTGGAGATTTAGATCTCCCTCTAGATTTAGATCTCCCACTCAATGACTTATTTTTGTTTTATTTCTAGGACCGTCCTCATACAGACAAGGCATCACCATTCTAGCTCTCCATATTTTTCTGTCTCATCTCCTTTGTCAGCAAGGATGAGACTATTTCATCAAACTGCAAGGCAGTTGCATTGCTACCTATTGCAATAACCAGACTACCCCACGAATCTGGTAGAGAACACAACAAACTAATGCACTTATCTTCATCTGAAATTTTGATATAATCAAGGATAACTGACTTACAACAATATTAAACGCATTCAGTTGCTTTGTCATGGAGTCTCCATATTTCATCCTCAAGTTATAAAGATTTTTTCGTAGGAACAGTTTATTCACCAGAGACTTAGATTGGTACAAAGTCCCTAACTTGTTCCACATAGACTTAGCCATAACTTCCCCTGATACATTCAGCAATACTAAATCTGAGACACACAATCGTATTGTGCTCTTTGCCATCCGATCTAACTTCTTCCATTCTTCATTGGACACTGTCGTTGGTTTAGTAACTAGATCTACAGCGATCCACTAATATTTATCCATCAACAGATCCTCCATCTTGAGTGTCCACAAGTCAAAACTCTGACCATTAAATTTCTCAATCTCTATCTTTCCACTACTCGCCATCTTATTTCACCCCCAGAATCGATCTTGCAGATCTCCCACTGAACAGGGTCTACCACAGGCCCGAGTGAAACCCCTCAGCAACAAAGGCATCCCCTTGAAGCCAAAACAGCTCTGATACCAAATGTAGGTTTTAACCCTGTACAAAAATTACTTGCATATGAATTCTAAAACACAGAAAATAAACAATGATAGAGCATAACACATAAAACACATATACACAGAGAATTTCCCCTGGATCCCAAAACCGCGACTACCAGCTTGATTTTTCATTATGTTCCTTTCAATGTTACAATACATATTTGTACATGCCGAAGCATCCAATACCATGGACTGAAAACCATCGTGTCCAAAACCATGGACCGAAACCATCGCGTCCAAGACCATGTGTGAAAATCATGCACAAAACCATAGCTAGGTCCGCCCAACCTAACATAGTGTCCAAAACCAAAATTTTCCGGGGCACTGCCCTAGACCCCATAGAGTGGGGTTACCTGTACCCCTCAAACCCCCTGTGAACCCCCTCCCACTACACAATCAGTGCAACGAAGGGGGGGCTCCACCCCCCTTCTAACTCCCCAGTTAACTACGTGGGCTAGTCTTGGAAAGAATATAACAGAACCCAACAATAGGGAGACTTGGCTCCCTAACTCGAGAATGACTATTTCTTAATTATCACTGGCATGGCTACCAGTGGAATCGGCTTGCTCGGCTGCTAGTAACTCTGAGCTGATGAGATATGGTAGAGGAATCTTCAAATGATTCGAGGAGTTAAGGAGGGAGACCAATCTCCTAAAATCTCTCTTGCTTGCCCATTTCTAGTTCCTACACTTAAGTCAACCCAAAACTACTCCAATCACTACATTTAATAGATATTAGGCCACATGACATAGTAACTCACCTTCACACTTCTCACTAAGCAAAATATAACAAAATATGTAAATAAATGTGAGAAAAATCAATTTTAATAAGTTGGAGAGTGGCATTGTGACCCATATAGTTTACCTATTGATGAGCTTCATCAATACCTATGTGTATCCCTCCTCCTATTTGGAGTGTCCAACAGTCTACCATCTCTGACCGTGTCATCTCTATCTGACCTGTGACCACCATGCGGCCTACTACCATATGCCCCATTAGTTTTGTCCTCCTTCTTATAGCTTATCTGAAGTGGTCCTTGTCACTACAAATCTGACAAACTTTGAAGTATCATTGCATTTACCTCTACTTGTTTCTCATGTGCCTGCATGATTCTATCGTTATCTGCCTTACAACTCCTTATTTCTTTCTTTAAGCTTCTCAGTGTATCTACCAAATCGGAAGAGTTCCCAACACCATATTGCTCATTTGATTCATAGGGAGAGTCCTTGTAGTCTACCATCTTGCTATCCATTTGATATTTCTTCCTGCAAGGTATATCATGTCAGCTAAACCAAATCACAATAAACCAATGTACCTTAGTATAGCTCAGGGAGGATACCTTGTCTGCAAGATCAACAAATCAACGTGATACATGTATAACATAATCATGACAACATATAGAAACATAACACATAAGCATATAACCATGCAACCATCATTCTAGCTAGGGTCCAGTCATCAATGCATGACCTTATCAACAACTCATACCACAACCTCATGCATGACAAAAATCATTACATCACTGTACACTTAACCACATGCAACATGAACATGCATAAGCAATATGTAACCAACCACACACATGCATAATACATATGATCAAGCGAATGAATGATACTTGAAACCAAACCTACAAGAATGATACATGTAACCAAGCATACAAGAATGTAACCAAACATACAAGAATGTAACCAAGCACATAATAATGATACATATAACAATATGTAACCAGTCATACACTCACGACGATGCGTCCCACAATAACAACATCGATTTCCACATGGCGACATCACTACAACCATGATCAACATCATGCAAATGCATCAAGCACATGGAATGCAAGTGTAAGAGACACACATGCCACTGACATGCATGCATGACCAACACACAACCCATCTAGTCTGAGGGGTGAACCATGCTCTGATACCACTCTGTAGCACCCTCCTCCCACATCTACCCAAGCGACTGGTCAGTAGGGGTAAACATGCGACGAGAGGCCACTATGATATGATTTGACCTCTTAAGTCATGTTAAGGAAGTGGAACTGATAGAAACACACCATAAAAACATTCAACATCAACATTAGGACCCTCAGGAACCAATCCAACCTTTCTGCCAACCATCCCCTGGGTCCCACTAAGCTTTTGGACCACTTGATCTCTCGACGCTCTCATACTATCGGCATGCCAATGTCCAGGGACCTCTGTATGCTCTCATAGGCCTGCAATCCAGCATCCAGGGAATTTTTTGTACAGTGTTGTGCCAGTGTCTTTGGGATTTGAGCCACTTTTTTAGGCCTAGAGCCTAGGTCACTACCCATAATAGAATGACACCTTCAGAATAATAAGATAACAGGGAAATGACAGTGCAAAAGAAATTACATGAATAATACCTTGGCTCGTAGACTGATGCATGTGCCTTCAGGTTGACCGGTTCCCTTCGGGACCGAACAAAATAGCAATAGGTAGCATGCAAGAGGCATCCCTAGATTTGAGGGATCTATTTTTAGCCGTTGGAGGTTACATGCATATATCATTTTAGAAACCTCTCGCCAAGTGTCACTTTTTCCTATATTTGTGGCATGCATGTCATAACCTCAATCTTATCAAAACTTATGAACCAAATGTTGTAGAGATCATTCCTCACATCAACCTTGCAGCTCTGACATCCCACATCGCATCCAGGAGTCTTCGGCACTTTCTATTTAGCTGTTTCAAGGTAAGTCTACTTTTCATGTCTTGCGCTCCGTTTCTGTCGCTTTTTGTGTTTTTCTTTGTGTGAGTGTTTTTTGCTTGATTTCAATGAACACTTGTTGTCTCTTCAAGATATGTTAGCTTCTACGAGCATCGTTTCAATTTCCGTTTGCACCTCACTATTGTCGCATGTATGACACTGTTTTTACACCGACAGTCACCGTTGCGATGACCCACTTCACACACATGCATGCTTTCTCGTTTTCTATATCTTGCACTTATTGTTTGCATGCATGACCATTCACTCTTGATTACACTCATTTTCACCATGCATTCAAACTTCTCATGTTTTCAGTCGCCCGTCGGCAGGTCTGGGCTGCCTTGGCCTAGACCTTGCCTTGCTCGACTAGTATTGCACATTTCTAGAAGTGAAGGTTCTACCTTCCCTCTAGAAATTGTGCAAGTATGGCCTAGCACTGACCTCCAAGCTTGCATTGCGCAATTCTAGGAGGCAGTGCCTTACTGGCCCCAGAAACTGCGCAATGCAGTTTGATGGTTTGCATGTCACTGTTGTCTGAAATTGTGCATTGTGCAGTTTTAGTCCTCAGTAGGCCAGGTTGGACTGTGCATTGCGCAGTCAGTCAGCCTCCCAACAACCCAGATTATGCCTTGTGCAGTTTTGGCAGTCAGTCTCCTAGCCTCCTGGTAAAAATTGTGCAATCTTCACAGATAGTCACACAAGTATGTTTCATGTCAGTCCTCCAATTTGTTTTTGTTTTCAACTGACAGATTGCTTGCCATGAGTGTTTCTATGTCTCCAGGTATCACAGGTGTTCGTCTACCTCTCAGCAGCACAGGTATAATGGCTTCTAGGAGAGCAGAGTCAAAGACACCATTGAAAGCGCAACTAGGGATGCAGTCGATCAAGTGTCTATGAACTTGTCTATCTATGAAGACATCAAGTTGTTCATGAACAAGAATATCAAGATGAAATAGAAAAAGCATCACAACAAGAAACACCATCAACAACAACAGAAGGTATCACACCTTCGTGCGACAAATGCAAGAGGAAGGTTGTTGATAGCACAAAGGTGGAGAAAAGTTGCATGTTCAAGAAGGTCCACTTGTGATGAAAGTAGTTTTGAAGATTGAGGGGATGAGGTGATGGCACGACAATAGGATTGCACGAAGGTAGAGAGAGCGAAGCGGAAACTCAAGGAAGAACAGGAGATGCACATATGAGAGACAGGGTTGCAATAGGAACAGGTACCACAGGAGGCGTAAGATCCACAGACTAATGAAACTGTGCCCATACAGGTTATAGACCCAGCCTAGCAGCTGGCATGGAGAAAATAGGGTGAGAAGTGCCATCGATTGCATGCAAGGTTTTTTAGGAGCATGGTTGTCATTTTGTGCATGCATGCAATCTCACCCATTGACACACTCACCGAGGCGAAAACAAGAACCAAGTCCGACCGGAGCTGAACATATGTGCATAGCCACCAACACACACTTGGAGATTAGCGCAGGCACTATGCATCAATATGTTCTTGGTCCAGCTGCACTCAAGACAATGGTGTGCATGTTATCAAACAAGTTGGATAGGGGAGCCATATCAATGTACCCGGATGCAACGGAGGCAAGTGTTCACTTTCACCAGGATGTCACCATTGAGCGTGCTGACACCATCATAGATGACCAAGCTTGGCATCAATTTTCCACCGTCAATCATCATAAGGATGTCGAAGAGTTGGTATTCCCACAGTTGTCTGAGTCTTGGTGATGTCTTGCATGGCTTTCTCAAGCCATTTTGTCTCACATGGGTACATGTGCAGATTGTATGTAACATTTGTAAAGTGGAAGTCCAAGTGTCGATAGTGGAATGTAACAGTCAAAGAGTAATTGAAGAGTCATGAGGGTTGGTGAATAGTCACAAAGGGGAATGTCAAGGATCAACCCACCCTTTGCTATTTATAGTACCTCATAACTCATTGTAGAGGCTTTTGGTCAGTCAAGCTTCTGATAGGAGTATCTTAGAGAAAGCTTGGAGAGTATTGTAACGAACCTTGGCTTCTCCACAATGTAGAGCTAGTAGGTGGCAGTGACTGTAACGTTCTGTTATCGGGACTAGTGGTTGGTCATGGTTGTACTGTATGATTGGAACTTTCACTTCTTAATATAACAAAGCTAGCACGTTTCATGCATATGTTGTTATTGTATTTCAATTAACTTGGTTACTCTAATGATATATGTACATGTTTGCTTACGCTTGTATGTATAGACTCTTTATGTATATGTATGTATGAATATTACTGAGATGTGTTGTTGGTTTAACCATCACTTTGGATTGTTGGCTCACCTTCTTTCCAGTTTGTGATGCATCTTTGATTGTGTGTTCTCTTTCAAGTTGCGTGTTTGCACGGGTTTCCAAGGGGCACACTCATTCCACCTTCCGTGTGTTAGAACCATTCATTCACCTTCCTTGGCTTGTTGCACATGTCACACCCTTACTACCAAAAAGGACATCTTATTTACCTCTACACGCAACTGTGGTCAAGGCAATATCGTACGACCCACTGCTGGGACTCCTACACCAAACAGTCTGAGGTCTAGTTGGGACTTCTTACCAGGGAGATCCCCAGACATGTTGGCAGGTCCAACACCTTCAACAGAAGGACTAGGTGGAGTCATAATGTAGGAAGTACATGTAGTCTATGATTAATCCAAGAAACTAAATGAGCATGAGAAGAATTGTGTCACTCATTACTTGGAGCTGCCAATAATTATTCATGCCCTAAATATGCGGAGACACTAGTTACTTGAAAAAATATTTGTATTGATGTCAGATCATGGAGGACTGAAATATTTGTTTGATCAACCCAAGTCAGATTCAAGATAATCCAGATGGATAGCCCTAATTAATGAGTTTGATTTTGATAAGTACAAGTCTACAAGTGATTCACTTTCCATCCATGAGCACTTGTGAGATTGACATCAAAGAAAGGATCAGAGAGGCATTTATACATGATGAGATGCTTATAGCAAGAAACAGAGGGGAAAATGAGCAAGAATTACAAAATCATATATGATGGTATGTTATTTTTCAAAAATAGGTGGTATGTGCCTTGTGTAACCGACTTGAAGAAGCTCATAATGGATGAGTTCCATAAGAAACCTTATTCAATTCATCCTAGTTATCATAAAATGATAACATCCACAAATAAATATTAGTTTTGACCATATATGAAGATTCAGTAGATTGCTAAATGCATTGCCAAGTTTCTAGAACACCAACAAGTCAAACTAGAATCCAGACACCCAACAAGATTGTTGCAACCAATCCCAATTCTTGAGTGGAAATGGGAAGTCATATCTATGGACTTCAACATAGACATCCAAACAACATGATGTCATTATGGTGATAGTGGATAGGTTGATCAAGGAAACCCATTTTATCGTTGTCAAGTCCACCCATGAATCCATTGACATATTTCAAATTTTCATGAAAAAAAAATATTTAAATTACATGACATACCCAAGATTATCATTTCAAATTGGGATGCCAAATTCACAACGAATTTTTGAAAGGCATTTTTTGTTGGCTTTGGGACTCAACTAGATTTTAGTACAACATATCATCCTCATAAAAATAATCAAACAAAAAGGGTGAATCGAATTTTGGAAGATATGTTGAGGATTTATGTCATGCATAAGCCAAAGAGGTTGGAGGAATTCCTACCATTAGTGGAGTTTGCATACAACAATGGGTATCAAGAGTCACTTAAGATGAGCCCTTTTGAGGTATTGTATGGCCAAAATGTAATACTCCTATCAGTTGGGATGATCTAGTAAATAGAGTAGTTCTTGGACCAAACATGCTGAAAGAAATGGAGCAAGAAGTGCTCAATATTAGGTAGAAATTGAAGGTTGCCTAGGATTGGAAAAAGAGTTATACAGATCAACAAAGAAGGAATAAAGAATTCCAAGCGAGAGAGCATGTGTATCTCAACATCAGGCCAAGGAAGAGCTCACTCAAAGAGGGGTCTTGTGCTAAGTTGGCACCCAAGTTTTTTGGACCGTTTCAAATTTTGGAAAGAGTGGGATCAGTGGATTATAAACTAGCCTTACCACCTACTGTGAAATAACATGATTTATTTCACATTTCTTTTCTTAAAATGTATGTACATGACACTAATAATTTCATTGATTTGTCTATGATACAAGTGGAATTTGAGGGAGAATTCCAACTAGAATCGTTGTGCATCCTAGATCGGACACAGATCATGGTCCAAAATCAAGTAATAAAGCAAGACAAGGTTCAATGGAAGTACTTTGGACCAGATGAAGCAACCTGGGAGGTGGAAAATCAAATGAGGGTACTCTACCCATTTTTGTTTAATGTTTAAATGAATGTAAGAGTCATAAATGTAAAGCTCGATATTTATTTTTGTTTTCTATTTTTGAACACCAAGGATGGTATTCCCATAAAGAGGTGGGCTTTGTAACAACTCTTTTACTACACTCCCCCGTATGTAAAGACAACAATGTATTGCCAACATGATAGCTATGGTTGGCTAAAGAAAAACCTTGTGAATAGTCAAAGAGTGAATGTAAATTTAATGCTTGGCATGAATGGAGGCACTTATAGATTCACAACCTAAAGGGAGGGTAGGTGTGTGTCATGAGCAAGCCCATAACCAAAAACCTTCATTTTATACAATCATACCCAGCCACATTAAATTCCTAACACCATGCTTGACCACTCAACCACCAATGCTAACAAGATGGAATTGGGCGTATGGGCATAGGACTGTGCCCATACCTGTCCTCCTCATGGTTCGAGGCCAAGGCACTAGGGCCTTGGGAAGAAGGATAGAAGTTGGGTGACCTAGTATGTTCCACCTTTAACTAATGAGTCGGTTAAATTCCTTGATTATGTTTAACCAGCTAGTAGTGTGTCTATAGAACTAGATTGCTGAGATATAGAGTTAAACATGAATGCCCGAACTAGACTAAAAAAGTGGCATCAGATTGGAAGTAATCACTTACCTTTACTTTATTTGTCAATGCATCTGAGCTCAATAACGAATCCTTTATTGCCAAGCCAGGGACTTATTATGACACAAAGTGTTGTGCTAGGGAGACCGGTCATTGCCACCATGAGTTCCTTATGCCTTAACCCTTTGTAATCAAATGAGTGGCGAGGGACTAACCAGTCCAATCATGGTTCTTGTCTTTGAGTTATCGCCCACCACTGTGAAGTTTTCACACTTTCATAACCTCTAACTCAAGCGAGCCGATAATAACCATACTATCTAGTCAATGTTTTAAAGAGGAACTTGTCATCATGCCACTGTCACCACCCAAACCCTTGGTGCATGTTAAACTCTTGTGAGAATGGGTGCTTAAGGAGAAGCGGGCTGACCTAGACATGGTTCCAGAGTGGAACACTATCGTCGGGCCACCGCCACCACCATGAATTTTGTGTGTTGTTAAACTTTGAACCACGTGGTGGAGGATGGGAGTTATGCCAATATAGTTGTGGATCTAGCCCACTAGGAGACCACCCCCTGCCAAGTTTTTGTAACTTTTTACCCTATAGAAGGCAAGCAAGGGAAGGAGCCGTCATGCCAACATGAAGTGGACCTAGGATCATGGGCCCTATAGTAGTGACATATTAGGGTTGTGCGATCCTAGTGGAAGCCATGTGGAAACCATGTGGGAAATGTGATGGCAGGGCCTCTCTTAATAGGTCAAACTCCTAACGAGCATAACTTTTAATCTGGGACTTAGATCAAGATAATTTTATATCATAAGGAATCTCTCGACGAGTTGATTGCAATGGTGATATCATAATAAAATTCTAGAAACTTGCAGAAATGGTGATGTTTATTCTAACCCCATATTCATAACAGACCTTGGATATCATGTCAAAACAAGTAACACCTTCCTTGGCCCAAGATTTCCTTAAGGTAGATAGTTACATATTTTTTCATATGAGTGAATGTAATTTCTTGAATGCGCAACCCACTAAAAGTTTCTTGATGGCACTTGAGGTTAAAGGCTTGTTGGTAGTGTTTAGGGTTCTCCTTCAATAAATTTATGTATTTTTAAGTTATAATTTTCACTTTATGCACTTTGGTGTTTCAGTTGTCTTGATTGTGTTGATTTTAGCTCCTTTTCGATTTAGTGTCTTAGAACATAGGCTAAATTTAATGTCACTATTTATTCTTAAATATATATATACTCTTTTTTAATTTTTTTATTTTTTTATATTATGGATTTTTTTTATTTTTTGACTTTATAAGCATTACAAATGGGCATTACTCATCTCATCTATAATGAATTGTAGAAATCATTTCACCTCTCTCAATGTGATAATTTCATATTAAACATAATAATATTTTCCACATCATAATAATATATAAACCAACAAAATCCATCTATATTCTAGATGCACTTATTTTTTCTTGTATCCCTTATCATGATTAATAGACTAGAGTTAAGAGAGACCTATGCTGGTTATAATGAAGCATGAAAATATTATAGTATTTAAGGAATAATTTTTAGTTAATAAGTTGTAGGTGAGGGTATCCACCCTTGTCAAGTCTTATCTCTTAATTGTGATTATTTGACCATCGTTAAGATGGATCTATGCTAATTATAATGAAGCTTGGCTAGCTTATTACATTTAAGGAATAACTTTCTAGTTAATAAGTTGTAAGTGGGGGCATCCACTCTGGTAAAGTCCTTCAAACCCATTGACTAAGAAGTTATGAGCGACATGACCCATATTGCTATAGTTTCCTAGGTAACTATGTTTTTTATGTTTAGTTTTCTATAAAATTGTATATTGTGTCAAATTCTAAGAATTAAGGGTATTTTAATACTTAGCAATGTTCCATCAAGTTTTCGCGATAGAGGAACATGAGAACATGGAGACACACATAGAAATATGTGGAAGCACCCCTAAATTTTGTGGAAATTCAAGGGGTGGGGGGCATTCTCTAAAAACACAAAGATAAAAATAATAATATAAAATCCAAACAAATGAAAATTCATCATTGTGCAATGTAAATAGTAAATAGTAAAATAGTACTAAATTCAAATTTGTAAATATTATAAATGTGATTGAGATTCAGATTCAGATTCAGTAATGAAATACATTGATTCATAAACCATATAAGAAATATAAATAGTAAAATATTGATTTATTGATTTAAATTCATCATTCTAGAATCTAATTAGTACTAAGGAAAATAGTACATATTGAAGTCTAAAATAGTAAAATGAAATTACTCAAATTCAAAAATAGTAGAGTGACAAGTCAAAGACTTTGTATGAGGTCATTAATATTTAGATTTAAGACTCAAAGTTAAAACTAAAAATTGCCAATTGATAATGAATATTGAGAATAAAATGAGCATCAAGGAGTGAAAGTAAATAAAAGGTAAATAAAAGCGAAAGTGAGGTAGGGTATATATAGATATATCTATATATATATATATGTGACACCACTAAGTCCCACTTTTGGGCAGACACCCATAAGTCCCCCTTTTTGGGGCAAGTGAAAGTGAGGTAGGGTATATATAAATAGGACACCCATAAGTCCCACTTTTTTGGGCAGACACCCAGAAGTCCCCCTTTTTGGGTCATGCCTCGAAGCACCCCTTTTATGTATGGATGCCCAAAAGCACACCTTACTAGGGGGATACCTAGAATTCCCACTTTTGGGGAAATGCATCCCCCACACTAAGGAAATGTTTCACCAAATGAGGGGCATGGGAAAAAATTCCCAAAGTGTTCCCCCATTTTGGGTCTTGGGAGTGGGAAACATTGGTAGCACACCCCCCACCCTATAATACACATCCCCATGGAAGTGAGATTGATTTTGAATTTTATTAATATTTATAACAATTATGATCATAATTTGTTTTATAAAATTAATCATATAGATTTATTATAATAATAAATATTGAATTATAATGTTAAAATATATATTTTTTCCAACTGTTCAATTGTGCAATGTGTGTCATCGTGAATTCCTATCCCCCACCAATGCTAATTAAGAACTTTAGTTGGCATCTATAAGTGACCCATCCCCTTCTTGCTCGATGCCACGACCCCAAGCTACTGTCCACCATCAAGTTCTCTTGTGTGGTACCTGAAGGGTTGTCAATCACCTACTACATGCCTTACATGTTGTTTTGGTCCCCTCCCCACATCTTCCCAATCCTTCACCAACATAGCCACTCAATATCTTTATTCAATGACATGTATCCAGTCAAATTGTTTTGTGTTTTTGTTTTTCCCCACTCAATAACCCAATTGTGACTTTGTTGTTCTTCAACGAAGGATTGTGTCATGTTTTAGGGCATTTTTGGTTTTACCCCCTCTACAATTCCCTTTATCTATGGACCTAATGTCATCAAGGACGACTTTGAAACGATGTTTGGTGGGTCAAGGATAGCGGTGTTGTTTTATGGGCACTAGTGACCGTTCTTTGTGACCAATTTCAACTCCGTTAAGGATTGTGGCATTATTTTGTTTTGTGGGCATTCTTTTCCCTTCTCTGCAACCAACTTTAATGTTGGCTTTGGTCCCATTACGAATGACATATATCCTTGTCCAAATTGTCACTCTTTTGAGGGTTGTCAGGTTGTTTCATGGGTATTATTTCCCCTTCTTTGTGACCAAGTTTGACTCCTCTAAGTACTATCATGTCGTCTCATGGGCATTTTTTCCCCTTCTCCATGGTTAAGTTTGGCTATAACTTTGGTATTGTCGGCCTCATCTACAACCTCACAACCACATCCCTCTACAATTGAATTCAAATCTGGTCCTATTGGCAACCTCATCCCTCTACAACCAAGTTTATATCTAGTCTCATCAATAACCTCAGCTCTAGTACCATCCTATATTGACTTGCTAAGTTTTCTTGCAATTCTCCAAGTTTAAAATAAGTGTTTTTTTTTTTTTTCTAGAGATTCAAAAATATGTATTTTTTGTTTAGAGAGAGAAAGAGAGATTTGGATATCGGTATTATGCCATTATTCCAACATTATACTTTCTTTTTTATATAATGACTATTATTTGCATCATACTAGTGTTATAAGTAGATGTATGTTGAATCTATTCTCTGTTTCTCTTAGCATTATATTGGAACCCACATTAGACATTATGTTTTATGTAGTGTTATTATATGTGTTTCCACTCTTGTTTGGCCATGTTTATGCCAAATACATTTAAATTCATTGTAAACCACTAGAAAATTAAATTCATACATAATGAAAACCATTTTATACTCCATAAATATTGCTTGAAATCCCTCCAGTATTGGCTTTTACATATATAAAATGTTGTTTACCACACCAATGACAAGTCAAATTTTAGTGAGCATGGTTACACCTACACCACATAAAGCAACCCCTTAAGAACTCTGTGAGGGTGCTCTACTCTCTTACTGAAATAAATAAGGATAAATATGATTGAAATTGAAAATAAATGAATCATTACCCGGTGAAGAAATATGGTCTCTGCTTGGGAAATATTAGAGAGTTTGACACGTGGAAAAAAGTGAAATAAAATGAAAAAAGGTGAAATAAAGTGAAAAAATGGGATAGATGACACGTGGAAATTGAAAAAATTGTATGTGGAGGATGGGGTTTCAAGTCTCATGTGGACGGAAAGTCTACCTCCTACGCCGTTGTTATTTTTGTTTTTTTATAATCCCAGTGCATTGCATTCAGGTTGTGGAGAGAAATAAAAATAAAAGTAAGAGATTGTTAGAAGGAAAAAAAAATTAAAAAATTGTATGTCTCCTTTTGAGGATTCCCTAGTTGAGGAAACCCCGCTATACATTGTCGTGGACGCCCCTCTATAAAATACCCGCTACAAACTATAATTAGCAAGTATCCCTAAGTCTTTTAAAATTTTGTTATGATGTTATGATATAAATATTGACATTACTTTATGCCAACTATTTCAGCGTTATAATATTGATGTTAATTATGCTCACCATGTTCATGTTATGTAGGCAAAAACTTATATATTGCTCATTATAGTAGTGCTAATACATTTAAATACGTTTACATGACAACTGTAACTCTAGAAATTCAAAACAATTCGGTTATGATTTAGTAGGCATAATGTTAATACATTTTGTATTGACTTTTTGACATGTTTGTTTGTTTTTTTTTTTAACAGTAAGTCAACAAGCATCCCCCTTCCTCTCGTTATGTTATTTATATTTTGTTATTTTTTTTTATGTTTATGTCCCGTACTAACTTTGCAAATTGTCCCCAGGAAAAATGTAACTCTACAAACAATAATTCCTTTAATGTAATATAAGATGTGTGGTTTGATCACTGGGTTCGTTGGGTGAAACCTGTGAGGCCAGTGTTCAAATCTTATTGAGTACAATGTTTTACTATGATGTGCGGCTCAAGGAGTAGACTCCCCTTATCTGTGAGTCTCGGCTCTTGCCAAAATCATAAGAATTTAGTATATCTTGCTTGCAGGTTGTTGGATGTACTCTTGGTGTTATAGTGGCAGCTACGAGGGTTGATCTTGGGTCTCCCTTAGATTAGGCCTGGCAGTTACCGATTCACCACATTGTTAACAAAAAATAAAAAATAAAAAAATCCTTCAACGTAATTCAACTAGGATTCCCCATTTTTTTTTAAATGTTATTTTCTAGTTGATTTTTTTTATGTCATGCAGATAACAACTAGCATTATCAATCATGAGACAAGCTAGGATTATAAATTATGATGTTAGAGTTATCCTAATTATGTCAACACTCTCCCTTATAAAATTATAACTTTACAAGCAATGACTCATGTTGAGGTGTTGTATTATTTGCAAGTAAGTTGACTATAGTTTAGTCGATCCATTTATTGGTCAGGGAAGATGATTAGGAATGAACCTCAGTAAGTCTAGTCATAGACAATCAACTAGGACACCAAGTTGAATGTATATTCGAATTCAAGTCAATGAAAATACAGGTTGATGGTTGAGTCGGATTCAAGTCTTTGATTGAATCAATAAAAGGAAATTGACAGTCAAGTCGAGAACAATTACCTCCATTGAAGGTGACGAGTGGTCGAACAAACAATGAAAGCCAATAATTAACTAGATCAGTCAAAGGCACCACAATTAGACAAGTGTGTAACTCACTGAGACCGATGGTTAGATGGCAGTCAAAGGGAACTAAATACAATTATAATTGAGTTAGAAAATGATCAGGAATCCCAAGATTCCTAGGATCTTGGCCAATGAAATTTAGCCATATGTAGTGCTTCGAGAAGCTAAGAATTATGGTTTTTTGTGCCTATAGATAGAGCATGATGTAAGGTTGATGAAGGATGATGAATGCAAAACTCATTATAAGTAGAGATCGGATGAGGTATGAGTGCATTAATCTTAGATGTAGACCAAGGTAAATATTCATTGTAATATAACTTTAATATTAGATCAAGATAGAATAGTGGTGAAGCTCAAAGATTGGCTAGTTTTCCGAGTTAAAGGTTTCTTGAGTAAAATATTATGTATTGTGTGAATTTTTAAGGTGTGTGATTATTTATTTTTTGTTATTTAAGTTCTCTCATGTGCATTTGAAGGTTTATGTTAATTAATCTTGTAGACTAGTTTACATGTCTATTTGACTCTGCAATTGGATGAATATTTTGGTATGTGAACTGTAAATCATGGACCTTGCACCCAACCTTTACTATCAAATCTCCTTTTGACTATAGAGGGACACCTCTACTACCAAATTCTAGAGATCTTAAACCTAGATGTTTTCAAGAAACTCATTCTTGATTAGATCTAAGATACACATATTCGAGTGGGACTCTTAAGGTAGAACTTAGGTTAAAGAAGGATGTCTAGCAATACAAGAATTGATATTGAGAAGTTTAATGGCTAAAATTTTGAGCTTTGGAAGCTTAAATAGAGGATGTCCTCATAGGCCAAGAACAATGGATAATTTTGCATGCAAGAACACCTCCAACATGCATGTCAATAGAGGACTAGGAGAAACTTGAAACGAAAGTGAGAAGTATGATTCAACTTTGCCTTGAAGATTCGATGTTGTTGAATGTCTCGGGGGAAGAAACTATCAAGAAATTATGAGATAAGTTGGGCAAATTATACCACTCAAAATCATTAGTCAGTAAGTTTTTCCTTAGAATAAACTCTACCTTCCAAGGATGAGAGAGGGTGATTTGGTCACAGAATACCTAAATGCATTCAATATTGTGATCAATTAGTTGTTCAGTGTGGATATTTCTATCAATGGAGGATGAAAAGTGTATCAGCCTATTGTGTTATTTTCCAAAATCATGGCATAGTCTAGTCATGGCTATTTGGATTAATACATCCACAATAATGCTTGATGATGTGGTGGCATCTCTATCATCAGAGAAGATGAGGTGAAAAAACATTGAAGGATTCACTAAGGATTTGTTGTATGTAAGAGGTTGACTGATTGATGGAGATGAAGCTAAATTATCTAAAGGGATATCTAGACCAAAAAGAAGATTTAAATCTCCTACTAGGTTGACAATAAGATGCTTGAAATGCATTAAAGTAGGGCATTACAAAAGAGAATATAAGTCAAATATTGTTGAGGAGATCAAGGGATCTTATGAGTAGTCAACTAAAGGGGGAACTTATTTAGATGAAATATGGGATGTGTATTTAGCTTCGAAGATTACAAAATCAAATCATGATACGTTATTGATTGATTCAGGAGCATATTATCATATGACACCCCATTGAGAGTGGTTCTATGAATATGAAGAATGTACGGAGGGGATGGCTATCTAGGGAATAACTCAACAACCAAGATAGTCGATCTAGGTTGAGTTTGACTAATATTGAAGGATGGTTGGAGTATAAAATTTCCAAGTGTATTTCATATTCCACGCTTAACTAAAAATCTAACATATGCCAGTTAAATGGGTGATGTAGGTGTGCATACCATATTTGAAAAGGATTTGTGTAAAATGGTTCATGGTGCGAATGTGTTGATGACATGTGCTCAAATTGGGATATTGTACAAGCTATGGAGAAACATTGACCTAAGTGGTTCCAATAATATAGTTGTTCCTAAAACCAACAATTCAACCTCTTATCTAATCAACGAGACCACGTGATGGCATCAAAGGATGGTACACATTGGGGGGAATGGACTTCAATTTATGCAAAGTAAAGGTATGGTCGAAGGTTTTCCTAATAACTCTATAGAAGTTGACTTATATGAACATTGTATTTATGGGAAGCATGATTGTGTTAGATTCCCATCTAGTGCTACAAGGGAAAAGGAAATTCTGGGGCAAGTTCATAGTGATGTGTTTAGGCTAGTACTATTATAGTCACTAGGTGAATCTATGTATTATGTTTCCTTCAATGAAAATTTCTCCAGGATGACATGATTGTATTTCCTAAGGAATAAGTATGAGGTTTTCAAGAAATTTTAGGAGTTCAAATCTCTTATGGAGAACCAAATAAATAGGAAGGTAAACATGTTGAGAACCACCAATAGATTTGAATTATATGGTAAAGGGTTTGAATAGTTATACAAACAGCATGAGATAATATGCCAAATAATTATTTCATACACCTCTTAGCATAATGGAACCAATAAGATAATGAATAGGACATTGATAGACAAGGTAAGATGCATGTTTAATAGTGTGAAACTAGCACAAGAATTCTAGGAAGAGGCATTTAACACTACATGTTACCTCGTACATAAGTCTCCCTCATCAATGTTGACCAACAAAATTCCACATGAAGTATGGATTGCTAAAAATCCATCACTCACACATCTAATAGTGTTTGGTTGTGAGGAATTTATCCATATTCCAAAGGAAAAATAGAAAAATATAGATTACAAGGAATTCAAGTGTATTTTCATTGACTACATTGATGGAATGAAGGATATAAGTTGTGGGATCTAGTGACAGGAAAAATATTTTATAGTCGAGATGTAATTTCTATGGGAGATACATTTACTTCCAGTATTAAAGAGACTCTAGAAAAGGAGAAAGGAAAACAAAAGTTGGTGATCAACTTGAAGTCGAAGTAAAGTGACTTAGATGAGTCATTTGAGTGAATTGAAGAGGTGGAACAACATGCTCTAGATCTAAGGAGGTCTAGTTGAGTAAGGAAAAAACTTAAAAGGTATACCCCACCTTATTTTCACTCTAATTTTTTCTTATCCATCATGGGTGATGAACCCACGTCAGTTAGGGAGGAAGTCAACTTAGCAAAGGATAAACTCTGGTCAAAAGACATGAAGGAAGAAATGAATTCTTTGCATAAGAGTGAGACATCGGACTTGGTTAAATTACCTAATGAAATGAATTCTATAGGTTGCAAGTGGTTATTCAAGAAAAAAATAAACTCAATAGGTTAATGCGAGAAGTACAAGGCTCAATTGGTGGCTAAAGTTAATTCCAATGTTGAGGGAGTCGAATTAAATAATATATTTTCCCCTGTTGAAAACTTAAATTCCATTGGAGTACTAATGTATTTGGCTACTGTAAAGTTTTGTAGATGTTCTATGCTAAGAGCAATTTCACTTTTCTCACAGCAATCATACAAGTAGATAAGCAAAATGCAGATAGAACATATAAGCAGATCTTACAGAAGACAAATCAGAAACAAGAAAAATGTATGTGTTTGTTTCGGCGGTCAACAGGATGCTTCAACCAGCAAAGTCTCCTTTGGTCAGCCAGCCCAGCATGTGTCACAACAACCCTCCAACCAGTAGATGAGTCAACCCAAGTCAGTTCTACAAAAGTCAACGTTGTCCTGAAAAGTCAACGCAGGGGCAGCAAGCTAAAAGTCAACGCAGCAGCAAAACGGTCAACCCTTTGACCTCGATTTTTGTGCCAGGTAGTATGGCCTTCAAAAATCGAACCTCCCACAAGTTTTCAGCTTGTTTGGACCAAGCGTTGACCAAAGTCAACGCTGGTCAAACTTCTGCGAAACCCTAGCAGCAGAAACCCTAGCAGCAGAAAAAATCCTCTTCGTCCTTCTCACGTGTGGCTGAAATTCGTCCTCCAGGTAGCTCGTACTTTTTAGGATGAGAGAGGAAGATGTGAGTTGTTTTTGTGATCAAATTCTCTCCAACTTTTCCTGTATATATATATCCATCAATGAGGGTTTGTGACACATCTGTTGGGCATGTGAGCCTACATTACAAAACTGGCTGACCTTTGCACATATAATTTATTAAGAATAATAAATTCAAAATATAAGTTCTGCTCATCGGATTAAGACTATTTTTATATGGATTTTACACCTCTCAGAAAGAGGAATCCAACAAAAATATTAGCCTCTTAATCTGAGCATCATAACATGGAGTTTGGACCTAGTTGTCCAAATTTAACAGCTACGTTATTTGATATATAGATAGAGAAACTGCATGTACATATAGAATTTCTACATGGTGACCTGGAGGAACAAACCTACATAAAACAACCTGAATTATTTCTAGTAAAAGGCAAGGAGAATTTAGTCTACAAGTTAAGGAAATTCCTTTGTGGTATAAAGCAATCACCCAAGATGTGGTATCAAAGTTTTACAAGTACAATATACATAAGAAATTTACACTCATATCTATATTTAAACATGGCTAACAACTACAGGAGGGACTTCAACTCTCCACCCAAACATAATTAGACCACATTGCAATATTTGTTGTAGCTAACCACCCTGGAGTTGGATCCAAGGTCTAAGAAGGGTTGCTTGTTCAAGGAAATCACACAAAGGCTTGGTCACACACTCAAAAGATGAAGTCCACTATCCAAGTGACTTAATTACTACCCTCTAGCAGTCAGTGCGATAGTGACTCCTCTCTAAGCTCAACGACAAGCTTCAACACAAGGTCCAAGTGGTGTATTAGTCAGTCCAGGAAGTTGAACCCATTTTCCAAGTGGTTAAAAACTATATTTTCATAGAAACCATCATAGGGGTCTGTAACCCATTGTCTAAGTGATCAACAACTCTCTAGAAAGCACCACAATGACTCATATTGCGTTTTCCAGCTATTTAACAATTATAAAATAAGAAACACATTAATTCAGTCATCCACGAAGCCTCCCAGTATCCTTTTCAGGATTAGACACACACATAGTCCAATGGCCTTAACACAAAGGAAATGCAAGAGATTCACACCAAAGGATTTTGAACACTGACTCAGTGAAAACCTTGTCCAATTCAATTCTTCAACTGATCTAACAACCCCTTTCTCTCTCTCCCTATACAAGGATTTTCACTAGGTTACTTCCCCATGATCACTCATCATTCTCTGTGGCTATGTATAATTGGATACAATCCCAACTTTTCCTTTCTAGTAACTTCCACATACAACGTTTTTTTTTTCTTCCTTCCCCACCAATAGCCTCCACACATAACTCCTCTATGCATGTTATCTATTTTTTTTACTACTGTCTTGTCCCCCCATTGACCCCCCAATTGTTTCCCCCCTAGAATTATGTTCTCTCAGTTACGTTCTATAAGGATGGGTGGCATCCTCTACACAGTCTACCCAATCTAAACTTCATTTCCTATCAGTGCAGCCAGTCATGCATCGGGTGGAAGTATAAGAGTTTTAAATGAGATCGAGGATGGGACTTATCATGCCACACAATAGGAAACCCCCTTCCCCTTCAAATATTGAATCTGTGTGCCCCCGCTTTCAGTCAACCATTAATATAGTTTTCATATAAATTTTCATATGTTCAGAATTCACACAGTTGTACTTACACACACAAGGTGTAATGAAAAATGGTTGTTACAGACCCCACCCCCTTAAGCAAACATTATCCTTGGTGTCCCATAAACAGGAACAAAATTAACATGCTCGGCATTATATTTACAACTCTTACATTAATTTATATAATAAATAAAATGTAACCACCCCTTTCCCACATTTACCCAAATTCACCATCTCATTAGGGTAAACATGAGATGAGTGTCACTATGACCTATCCTGACCTCCTAATTACAATTAAGGAAATGGGGCCTACAAACTGACCATAAATGGATGTCCTACAGGGACTACAGATCACCCAGGAGCTGAAGAAACACCCTAGGTTGTCAATCCCTAAGCTGGAACCCTGTTTCACTGACCTAGACCCACAACCACACCCTTGACACTACTTCCATGTGGTTATGAGGTTATAATCGCACTCATAAGCATAGCTGCCAGTGGTTATGACCTAAAATATTTAGTTATGAGCATGTAGTCCTAGGATCTGTGCCACCTTTTCAGGCCAACCTCCAGACCACTGCCCAGGATTTCCTAAAACTTTCCAGAATGCAATCAATGGTACTAACAATGCGAAACAATAAAAAATTAAGCAAGAACGTGACCCAAAGATGCCTAATCCATAATAGATATTTTTGCAAACATATGACACACAAGTAATTTACAGGTCATGAATGCATATATGATCATAAGATTATGAGATTCATCTGAAGATCACCAAGAAGGATTTATGCCCTCTCCAACTAGATGCAATAGCAATTGCTAGTCCATACATTCATTAACCATTCATATATTCATCACAAGATGTCAAGAGCCATGGATAACATACATCATGTAACCAACAAATAACCAACCTATAATCAACGCACCTCATCCATAATATTGTAGGTTTTAACCCCGTACAGAGATTACCTGCATATGAATTCTAAAACACAGAAAATAAATAATGTGAGAGCAGAACACATAAAACACATATACACAGAGATTTCCCCTGGATCCCAAAACCGGGACTACCAGCTTGATTTTTCATTATGTTCCCTTCAATGTTATAAGATATATTTATACATGTCGAAGCATCCAATACCATGGACTGAAAACCATCGCGTCCAATAGCATGGACCGAAAACCATCGCATCCAAAAAACATGTGCAAAAATCATACACAAAACCATAGGTGGGTCTGCCCAAACTAACATAGGGTCCAAAACCAAAATTTTCCAGGGCGCTGCCCCGGACCCCATAAAGTGGGGTTATGGGTGCCCCTCAAACCCCTTGTTAACTACGTGGAAAGAATATAACACAACCCAACATTCTCCCACTTGTTGTTTTCTTTCCACAGGGGGCCACAAGAGAGCTTAGTCATTTTTCCAGCCCTAAAATGCCCATTGTCTCTCTACACCAAGAGAACTTCTCAGAGCTCACAAATTTTGTTAATGCATCTGCAGTATTCTTCAAAGTGTCCACCTTTACCAGCAACACCTTTTTGTCTTCTATCATATCCCTCACAAAGTGATACTGAACATCAATGTGCTTTGTCTTTGAATGATATGCGGGGTTCTTTGCTAAGAAAATTGCACTTTGGCTGTCACAGTCTATCCTTATAGCTTCCTGTACTAACCCCATACTTGAACACAATCTCTGCAACCAAACTGCTTCCTTACTTGCATGAGTGGCTGCCATGTATTTTGCCTCTGTAGTTGACAGTGCCACTTCAGATTATTTCTTACTCATCCAACTGACTGCACCTCCAAATAGGTTAAACACATACCCACTTGTAGATCTTCTCTGATCCAAATCTCCAGCCCAATCAACATCAACAAATCCATGAATATCCAACACTCTATCCAATCCTGGTCTTCCTTGGTAGCACTAACCATAATCACTAGTGCCATGCAAATACCTGAAAACCCGCTTCACTGTTGTCCAGTGCTCCTTCCCTGGTTTTGACATAAACCTGCTGAATACTCCCACTACATGTGTAATGTCTGGTCTAGTACATACCATTGCATATATTAGGCTACCGACTGCACTTGCATATGGAACACGAGACATGTCCTCTTCCTCTTTATTGTGTCTTGGGACACTGTTCAGCAGATAACCTCACACCTACAGGAATAGGAACCTTGACCAGTTTACTATCCTGCATATTAAACCTCTGCAATATTGTCTCGACATACTTCCTCTGATTTAACCAGAGCTTCCTCTTTGCCTGATCTCTTTTAATTTCCATCCCCAAAGTATAGTTTGCAGCACCAAGATCTTTCATGTCGAATTTGGAGGACAATTGGGTCTTCAAATCCTGGATAACTTCTTTGTCATTTCCAACCAACAACATATCATCCACATACAAGACCAGATAAATAACACGGTCACCGATTAATTTAAAATACACACAGTGATCTGCTTTGCTTCTGGTGAAGCCAAGTCCTCGTATAAATGTATCAAATTTCTGATACCACATCCTTGGTGACTATTTTAACCTATATAGAGACTTCTTTAACTTACATACCAGTTCTTTCTTACCCTTCACCGTAAAGCCTTCAGGTTGCTTCATGCAGATCTCCTCTTCCAAATCCCCGTGAAGAAATGTTGTCTTCACATCCATTTGTTCTACCTCAAAATCAAAAGCAGCAGCAACAGATAAAAGTAATCTAATAGAAGTTACCTTTGTAACAGGAGAAAAAATATCACCAAAATCAATTCTCGGCACCTGGGAATAACCTTTTGCTACCAACAGAGCTTTGTATTTCTCCACTTTTCCTTCTGCATTTGACTTCTTTTTGAACACCCATTTGCTACCAATGGGTTTCCTTCCAGCCGGCAACTCCACCAGATCCGAAGCCTCATTTTTGTGCAAAGATGCCATTTCATCAACCATGGCCTCTTTCTATAGTTTTCCATCCTCTGAATCCACTGCTTCCTTCACAGTTCTGGGATCATCATCAGTAACAGACAAAGAAAAATTTGAACAGAAAGCAGATGGACTATACCTTTCTGGCTACCTTCTTTCTCGAATTGATCTTCTCACAGCCGGAGTTTGTGGCTCTTCATCTTCTGATTCCTCCTCTGTTGTAGAGTCTGATTCTTCCTCCTTTAGCTCAAACTCTATCTTCTCAGGTTCCTTTGGTTGGACTTCATGTTTAATAACATATTTCACCTCTCTGAACACCACATCTCGATTGTACATAACCTTCCTTGTTACTAGGTTCCAAAGCTTATAACCCTTTAAACCATCCTTATACCCAATAAAGATGCACTTTTCAGATTTACTATCCAGCTTTGTTCTTTTCTCCTTTGGAACATGTACATATACATCACATCCAAATACCCTCAGATGTGAAAGAGAGGGTTTCTTACCAGTCCATACCTCTTATGGAGTCTTATCCTCCAACGTTGATGAAGGTGACCTATTGACCAGTAACATGCAGTATCCACCACCTCTGCCCAGAATTACTGTCCTAAGCTAGCACCACTGAGCATGCTTCTTGCCCTTTCCATCAACGTCTTGTTCATTTTTTCTGCAACTCCATTTTGCTGAGGTGTATATGGAGTAGTCTTTTGTCGTGCTATACCACACTTCTTGCAGAATTCTTCAAATTCCTTACTACAAAACTCTCCACCATTATCTGTCCTCAGCACCTTTATCTTCTTCACTGTCTGGTTTTCCACTAGAGCCTTAAATTCTTTAAACCTTTCAAAGACTTCATATTTCTTCTTAAGGAAATATATCCATGTATTCCCTGAGAAGTCATCTATAAATGATACATAGTACACAGACTTACCCAGTGATGGAACCTTCACAGGTCCAAACACATCACTGTGCACAAGCTCTAATATATGTTTCGCCCTCTTACCACCATAGGGGAAACTCACCCGATTATGCTTCCCGTATACACAATTTTCACAGAAATCAAAATCCAAAGAGCTATTACTCATACCTTCTACCATACCTTTACCATGAAGTATTCGAAGGCCCTTCTCTCTAATATGTCCAAGCCTTTGATTTCACAGCATGGTCTTTTCTCCAGAGACCACTAGATTTTCTGCTCCACTTTCAGTAACCACGGAACTATTGCACCCATCAACAACAGTGCTACCTTGTAGCTTGTATAGAGTTCCAATCCGAACTCCTCGCATCAATACCAGTGCTCCCCGAACCATCTTGCAGGTATCCTTCTCGAACACTGTTTTTACACCTGCGTCATCCAGCTTACTAACAGAAATCAGATTTCTGGCTAATGCAGGAATATGCAGAACACCCTGAAGTGTTCTAACCCTTCCACCTTGCAGCTTCAAATTTACTTTCCATGACCAATGATTCTAACCTTCCTGTCATCCCCAAAGAAGAAATGACCACCATCATATTTCTCATACTCACAGAACCACTCTCTATGGGGAATGAAGTGAAAGGATGCACCTGAGTCAATCAACCATGCCTCATGATCTACATGTGTACTTGAAGAAGCCAAGTACACATCCCCAGCTTCATTTGAGGTAGTTTCGCCTCTACAGAAGGAGCCTCATCAGATCCCTTTCCTTTGTCAGGAGCTTTAGATTTACAGTCCCTTTTGAAGTGGCCTTCCTTTCCGCATTTCCAGCACACCACCTTTATAGGTTTTCCTAAAGATTTAGATCTCCCTCTAGATTTAGATCTCCCACTCGATGACTTATTTTTGTTTCTGTTCTGGGACCGTACTCGTACAGACAAGGCATCACCATTTTGGCTCTCCATATTTTTCTGTCTCGTCTCCTCCATCAGCAAGGCTGAGACTATTTCATCAAACTGCAAGGCAGTTGCATTGCTACCTATTGCAATAATCAGACTATCCCACAAATCTGGTAGAGAACACAACAAACTGATGCACTTATCTTCATATGAAATTTTAATATCAATAGATGTTAACTAACTTACCACAATATTAAATGCATTCAGATGCTCTGTCACCGAGTCTCCATCTTTCATCCTCAGGTTATACAGCTTTTTCCGCAGGAACAGTTTATTCACTAGAGACTTAGATTGGTACAAAGTCCCTAACTTGTCCCACAAAGCCTTTGCTGTAGCTTCCCCTGATACATTCAGTAATACTAAATCTGAGACACACAATGGTATTGTGTTATTTTCCTTCCGATCCAACTTCTTCCATTCTTCATCGGACACTCCTGTTGGTTTAGTACCTGGATCTACCATGATCCACTGATCTTTATCCACCAATAGATCCTCCATCTTGAGTTTCCACAACTCAAAACTCTGACCATTAAATTTCTCGATCTCTATCTTTCCACTGCTCGCCATCTTCTTTCACCACCAGAATCGATCTCGCAGATCTCCCACTGAACAAGGTCTACCACAGGCCCGAGCGAAACCCCTCAGCAACAAAGGCGTCCCCTTGAAGCCAAATCTGCTCTGATACCAAATGTAGGTTTTAACCCCATACAGAAATTACCTGCATATGAATTCTAAAACATAGAAAATAAATAATGCGAGAGCAGAACACATAAAACACATATACACATAGATTTTCCCCTAGATCCCAAAACCGGGACTACCAGCTTGATTTTTCATTAAGTTCCTTTCAATGTTATAATACATATTTATACATGCAGAAGCATCCAATACCATGGACCGAAAACCATCGCATCCAAAAAACATGTGCGAAAATCATGCACAAAACCATAGGTGGGTCCGCCCAACCTAACATAGGGTCCAAAACCAAAATTTTCTAGGGCGCTACCCCGAACCCCATAAAGTGGGTTTACAGGTGACCCTCAAACCCCCTATTAACTACGTGGAAAGAATATAACACAACCAAACAAATATCACCAACATAATCACTACAAATATTCATGAATCAAAATAGAGAAATAGCTCTTATTAACATACGAATATGCCAACCAAGTCAGGGAATTCCACATACCACCTTACCATAGATTGAGCTAAACCAAAGCTCTCTTTCAGCCAATCAATCGCACCATATTCCAAGCATGAATGTGGGATCTCATGGAATAAACCAAGACTAAACCAAATCAGGGCTTCCAGGGGCCAAACCACCTCAACCCTCAACCACAGTGATTCCACCTCTACGGTCAGACATCACTAACACCAACCAAATTGGTCTCTACCCAAGCTATCCATGGCTCTAGGAACTAGTAACTCAACCCACATCCTTTCATGGATCCAGAGAATTTGTCCAACATACCTCTAGGGACTAGTAACTCAACCCAAGCTATTCCAGGGCTTCCAAAGTGTTTTTTCCAACCCACAGCCATAAGGAACATGAGCACCAATCAGAAAAAACAATCAAGTGGAAAACCCCACAATACCATGGCTATTCAGGAAATGGCAAGGCAAGGCTAAAACCATTGTCAATCTAGGAAAATATCCATGCCAATGGGAGTAAATAACTAGAAAATCATATGCATATAACATGCATCCATAAATCAGCAAGGAAATCACACATGCAACCTATTATCTGCAAAGCAATCTAGTTGTAGTTGTTGATCCAATTGTTTCCTTGCGCTCCTTGGTTTCTATTTTTCCCTCTTTCTCCAAATCCGATGTATTCCAAACTGCTCCAAGAATTCTCTAAGTGTGCAATAGTATGAGAGAACAAAGCTAAACTAACAAAAGTCCATGAATTGATCCTCAAAATCATTTTTATCATTTAGGCCTCTATTTTCTTCATTTTCCTTCATTTTTCCTCTATTTTCCCTTGATGCAAATGTGTGTATCTTCACCTTCCTTTTCTCCTATTTTCCTTTATTTCTCATAAAAAAATTTCAATTAATGCCTCTTTTCCTTTACCAATTTCCATAGCCATAAATAAACCGAAAGTGATCCCCACTAGGATGTTTGTCCACGTTTCATCGTGGAATGCATGTCCCATGACCTTGGTATTATATGTTTTTACATGGAAAATCAACCAGGGGTTGTTATAACCCCCCTCCCCCTTAAGGGAACACAATCCTCGGTGTTCTATGACACCTGTGACTAGAAAACTATTGAAAACAAAACATACTGCCCATGGAGATTTATAACACAACTCGTTGTAGTATTTACAATGACCATTGTTGAAAACACAACAATCAAACCATTTATTTGAGATTTATAACACAACCCATTACGATATTTACAATAACATTAACATATATACTCATGCACATTTTCTTCAACCAACAAATAATCATACTATCTATGGAGCTTTATAACCATGACTCGATATAGTATTTACAATAATATACACATATACATATGCACATTTTCTCTAACCATCAAATAAAAGGATATAATGCCTACATCAACCAACAAGGGAATCCAGAGGCTCACATCTCCACCCTCAAAAGTAGTACCATGATTCACCTCCTTCCTAGGAAGTCTAGAATCCACTGCTAAAGCCAACCTGCATCCAATGTCCATCGACCATGTTCCTTGCACTACTTGTTCTCTCAGTGAATAGTTATCGACTTATTGTTCTAGGGCACACTCCAATGTTCTTCTGATTCCATCTGGAAATGCTAATGACCAAAACAAATTCATTCCATGGCCTTCCCTTCTCTAATACACAGTCCCTAAGGCAATCCGGTCACCCTCTGCCATGTAGTCACACACCTTCCAAGTTATGCTAGCATCCCCTTCTCTGCTACATAGTCCCTCATCTTTGTAGAATTTTCTCTACAAATCAGCTAGCTCACTGATATCATGTAGAAATTTCACCTACAGATCCAACTGATATATGCAATGTACTAAAGCATAATACTAGATCTACATCTACCATAAACTTTGCGGAAGCTAATCAACCATGAGCAAAATCAAGCATGAACACATATAATTGATAAGAAGGAATCAATCACACATAACACAGAATATATCACTGGGGAAAGCACCAGCGTAAAACCCCAACATTGTATTATCAATCAAGTGGAGATCCTCAACAACATACAAAAAGAATCAGCTCAATAGTTATCCTGCCCTCTCTGTAATCAGAAGATGAAAATCATGGATTACCTAGGCCTCAATATATAGGTTGTAAATTGGCCTAATCATACCTGCTGTCACCTCAGGTCCAACTACGTATTCATAGAAGAAAATAGATTCCTTCCTCATGCAAGGAATACTTACTAGAAATATCCTAGCATCTGATAGTACATTGTCCCTCATCTGATCTCAACTGGGTCTCTGTCTGAACTGACATGCATCAATTATCCATGAGTGAATACTCAGTTATCTGAAAATAACAGTTGTCACATGCATGCAAGCATCAACAAACTGTATCTCATCAATTTAACAACTTGTTAAATTAATTTAACTGAACTTGACTAAGTTAAACTAAGTCAATTGATCCTCTCAATATAGAACTCATCCTTAATTCCTCAATCAGTGGAGCAAATCAAGGACACATTACCCAATCAGTGGAGAAATTATTGCATGTTCTCACAAAGACTTCAAGTTTGATTTTCCTTAACTAATTAACTCATGGAGAATTAATTAATTAATATTCAAACTGCTAGTAAGATCAAATTCGAATTTTACTTCCTATTTTAGACCAGGGACTGTCTAAAAATAGGAATCCAACTTGAACTGCTAAAAATAGAATTTCTATTTTTATCACTTCCATTTTTCATTCCTTGTTGCCAAACCCAGCACTGATGCCCAAACTACTATTTTTAGCACTTCTAATTTTAGCAATTTCTTGTTGCCAATTTTCAACAATCTTGTCCATCCCTTGGCAAGGCTTCCTTGCACCAGACGGTCCAAAAACCAAGGCATATACCTACCTCAAAACCATCATACCAGTCATAGCATGCTCATGGAAACCAATGGACACTATTGGGTACCAATGTCCCACAATGGCCCTGCTCTCGAATGATTTACCATCATATTGTTGCATGTTCTAATTCCTTTCACTATTGTTGCTAACATTCTTGCAGTCAGTTCCAACCACCCAAACCAGAGGTTTTCAACCACCCAAATCTGGGTATTTCCATCCTTTCCCATACCAAGCACATAGTTTCCATTATAATCAAAAGGAATTGAAATAAATTCAAAGCATGCCTCATTGGTAGCTCGTCAATAAGGTACACCTGCAATTTTGCTTACTTCATGTCACAACAAGTCAAACTAGCATCTTTGATCAAATCATCATGTATAAACATATCACATTCGGTTAGCTCAAAACTCAACCATCATAAATCAAAATCATAGGTTACATGTAACCATCATAAATCAGAGTCATATATCACATGCATAATTAAAACTTAAATAAAATATTGATACTTATCTTTCAATCGGTTCTTTGCTTTTGCCTTTGTTCTTGTCCTTTCCGTACCATAATTGAATCGGTTGCCAAACCCAGCAAGCACCCAGTTCCTTTTCTTCTCTTCAATCGCGTACACACAATGTACATCACAACACATACACCCACACACAGCGTACAACACCACACAATACATACACCTACACCTGTTGTACAACACAACACATACACCTATACCCGGTGTATAACACAATACATATACATACACAAAGTACAACACAACGAATACACATGTCATGATACAACGAATACACATAACACAGTACCACATGTACAACATGTACACAAAACCACATGTATAACATGTACACGCACCACATGTACAACATGTACACAACACCACATGTACAACATGCACACCACACCACAAGTACAACATGTCAACAACACCTCATGTACACAACGCCACATGTACATAGCATCACATGTACAACATGTACACAACACTACTTTCACAACATGTGCACAACACCACATTTACAACATATACACAAAAGCAGTATTGCACATCTAGAGACCACACTGCCTTTACCAGGAAACTTTGCTTCTAATGCCTTTCCCATGCCTTATTGTGTGCATCCACAATCCAAATTCTGGGTTTGTGGCTCTTTCCACTATCCATGTTTGTCCCAGAATGTTGCAAATATCATTGCTTTCAATCCATTGATGTATCCTTCAACGTTACCTGCCATCACATAAACATAGACATAGTATAAGCACATAATATCAATTTATATCCACATGATACTAACCTCATAGATATTTCAGGACTACTCTACCCACTTGATTCCTCATAAACTAAGAACCTCTCCATGCCATTCATGACCTACATAAAAAATCGTTCTTCCACAAGAATGATCCCTAATGACGTGTCAGACAATGATATAAATACATACATATATACATATATATACATCAACATAATCATGATCACAACATAATTACCAAATATCATAAGATCAAGGTTAAGATAACTCCTTTTATCCATGCATCACATGCACAACATTGAGAACAAAAATTCCCAACTTAACTAAGGTATCTGATACCTCAAATCCATTCAATTTACCTTTCCTATTACCTTTCTCATGACTATCCTGCCACCTTCCATTATCCCAATGGATCCAACCAATAAAACTGGTTGTCATATTCTCTCCTTCAGTTGCCCTTATACATGCACTGGGCTTCATTCAAGGCTTAAATTACTTGTTGGGTTCATTCAACTCCCCTCAAGCTCCACTAACTTTAATCTTTCCCCAACCAATTCCCAAGACCCTCAAAACATAAAAGGAAAGAACAAGAAACAAACAAGAATAAAACCATCAAAACCAACAGAAATACGACACCACAAATAAATTGGCATGGCCATGCACCAAGCATAAACAAAGCTACAAATCAAGCAAAAAGAAATCACAAAGCACCAAAATAACAAAACTAGCAACAAACACGTGACTCAACCCCATGGGTTCCCAATGCTTCCGAAGGAAAGCTCAACCTGAATCTTCTTCAAGATTTCATGGTCGTCACTTTTTCCATGCAATCTCCTACATCATACTGCCATAAACACACAACTATTAGTGCATAAACAAGCATAACAATATATCGATTACCTTACCTTTTTGTAACAAGCACACTGCCTTATAATCAAACACATATGTATATCATCTCTCAAGGGACTCCAATTCCTTGATGAATCCGCCATAACTGGAGACTAATTGTTATACCTGTCAAATACATGTTCATGAATATAACACATGTCCACAAAATGTCAGACAAAATTAAGTTTTATAAGACTTCCTGTATTCATGCAAAGGACTCATTCATTTGGAATTTCAGTTTCCAAACCTAACCAAAGGAATTCTCACCCAATTCCTTTCTTTTATCATTTTTCCTTGCTGCAATTGAGTCTTATTATGTGCTATCACATCACCCAACTGTTAGTTACATACAAAAATCAATTATTACCTTGTCATGCTAATACCAAGCATATTACCCTGGAACTATTCACACATGTCAGTCACGTGTTCCAAAGATCAAGACATCATGTCTATCAATTGAAATCAACCTTTACCAAGACTAACTTCCATGTCATAATCTGCAATCAACTCACATTCATTAGTCATAATGCTACAACTATCACCCACTTTCACTCTAGTGCATATCTGTTGTCTTCAACACACATAGTGTTAGTAAACTCGTCTTAAAACAAAAATCATTCATTCATGCAATATTATAGACACATACTCATATCATGAAATTAATAAAAAATTAAAACAACCTATAAACATAACCCCTTACTATCTATGTTCCACACTAAGGTAGAAAGAGGAAGCTACTATAATGGCTCGATCTTCAATGGGATCTCCAAAGCTCCACCAAATTTAACCACACTTGCCAAAACTTGATTTTCATTTCTCATACATTTTGTACTTGAAAACATACCACATAATCATGCCACTTTTCCATTCTGTAGATTTCACATTAGGGTTGTAAGGGGAGTCACATGAATTGCAATCCACTACTCTTCTCTTCATCCCTGATCTTCTATCTCCTGCAAGCATACAATGTTAGATAAATCAAATAAACAACATAATCAAACTCATACCTTACTGTATCTCATGGGAGGCTATCACATCTACACAAGTCAATTCAGATTAATATGACACAATATCACAAATATATCGAATCCTACCTGAATATCATAATTATAACCATCTGCATAGGCCAATCCAGATTAGCACGATACATATAATATCAATATCGTAGTTTGAATTACCATAATAATCATGTGTATGACCGCAATGCATATAACAACAAGTTACTACCATTCATGACTATCTAACACATGTGCATATGACCACACTGATCAACTAGCATATATCATGCATGTAACCATAACAACAATAAAATGACAAACATGTATATAACCATAATTCATATAACAACCATTAACCATCATACCTGCATGCCCAACATACAAACTTGTATGACAATCTTCCCTTACCCCGAGGTCCAGTGCTACAACCTCACTCTGATAATTTACATCTTATGCTCAATCTCAGCCAACATATTAGCATCATAACATGCCAGCAACATCATGATGACACAAAGTGCATAATGACCACCACGATGCATTTCTAACCTACTATGCATTCATAACCATATACATTTAACTTATCCAGTCCAAGTGTTTGAACCTAGAAGCTCTAATACTACCATGTGGTATCAGATATCCCCCAAAGAGAACATAGACTGCTTTGATACCACCCTGTAACGCCTCCTCCTAGATTTACTCAAATTCACAAGCTCATCAGGGTAAACATGAGATGAGTTTCACTATGACCTGACTTGGCCTCCTAGTTCCAGTTAAGGAAGTGGGGCCTACAAACTGACATCCTACAGGGACTACATATCACCCAAGAGCTGAAGAAATACCCCAGGTGGTCAATCCTTGAGCTATAACCATGTTTCATTGAACTAGACCCACAACCGTACCCTTGACACTACTTCCATGCGATTATGAGGCTATAAATTCACTCATAAGCATAGATGTTAGTGGTTATGACCTAAAATCTTCAGTTCTGAGCATGCAGTCCTGGGATCTATGCCACCTTTTCAAGCCAGCCTCTAGACCATTGCCCAATTTTTTTTGAAACTTTCAATAATGAAATCAAGGGTACTAATGATGCTAATCAATCAAAACTCAAGCAAGAACTTGACCCAAAGATGCCTAATCCATAACAAACATTTCGTCAAATAGATGGAATACATGTAAGCTACAGGTTATGAATACGTATCTGATTATAATATTCTTAGATTCATTTGAGGATCACCAAAAACAATCTATGCTCTCTCTAGCTAGCTACAATAGCACTTGTTAGTCCATACATTCATCAAACATTCATATATTCATCAAAACATGTTAAGACCCATGGATAACATACATCATGTAACCAACGAATAAACAACATTGAAACCATGACAACTCAGGCATAATATCACCAACATAATCACTACAAATATTCATGAACCAAAATAGAGCAATAGCTCTTATTAAAATATGAAAATGTCAACCAAGTAAGGGACTTCCACATACCACCTGACCATAGATTGGGTTGAACCAAATCTCTCTTTCACCTAATCACCTGTGCACCATATTCCAAGCATGAATGTGGGATCTAATGAAATAAACCAAGACTAAACCAAACCAGGGATTTCAGAGGCCAAACCACCTCAACCCTCAACCACAGTGATTCCACCTCTATAGTAAGACATCGCTAACACCAACTAGATCAGTCGCTACCTAAGATTTCCAAGGCTCCAGGAACTAGTAATGTAACCCACAACCTTCCAGGGATCCAGAGAGTTTTTCAAACCCGGATCTAGGGAATAGTAACTCAACCCACCAAGGGCTCCGGAGCATTTTTCCCAACCTAGGCTCTAGGACTAGTAACTCAACCCAGGTTGTTCCAGGGCTTACAGAGTGCTTTTTCCGACCCATAGCCATAAGGAACATGAGCACCAATCAAAAAACAATAAAGTGGAAAACCCCACAACACCATGGTTATCCAGGAAATGGAAGGGCAAGGTTAAAACCATTGTCAATCCAGGAAAATATCCATGCTCGTGACAACACATAACCAAGAGATCACATGCATATACCATGCATCTAGGAATTAGCAAGGAAATCACACATGCAACCTATTACCTGCAAAATAATCCAGTTGTAGTTGTTGATCCAAATGTTTCCTTGCACTCCTACTTTCCTTTTTCCATTTCTCCAAATCCAATGTATTCCAAAGTTCTCCAAGACTGCTCTATGTGTGCAAGAGTATGAGAGAACAAAGCTAAACTGAAAAAAGGCCATGAATTGATCCTAAGAAGCCTTTTTTTTATCATTGAGGCATTTATTTTCTTCATTTTCCTTTGTTTTTCCTCTATTTTCCCTTTCATGCAAACATGTGTCTCTTCACCTTCCTTTTCTCTTGTTTTCCTTTATTTCACATAAATAAATGCCAATTAATGCCTCTTTGCCTTTGTCAATTTCCATAGCCATAAATAAGCCGAAAGTTATCCCCACTAGGATGTTTTCCCACCTTCCAACTTGAAATACATGTTCAATGACCTTGGTCTTATATTTTTTTTACATGGAAAATCAACCAGGATTTTTACACAAAAATGGGTAAAATACCCTCATTTGATTTCCCATTTCCTAGGTTTCTTCATTTGGTCCAAAGTGATTCCATTTCACCTTTACCTGCTCTATTACTTGATTATGGAGCACAATATGTCTCCAATCCAAGATGCACAGTGGTTTTGATTGGAATTGTATCTCGGATTCCACCTATATCATAGACCAATCAACAATATGATTAGTGCCATGTACATATTTCTTAACCAAAAAAATGTGAAAATCATAATGTTCCTTAATTGTAGGCAGTAAGACCAATCAATAAGCCATTGACCTCACTCTTTCCTAAATTTGAGATGGTCCACAAAATATGGGTTCCAATTTAGCATAAGACCCCACTTTTAGTGAGCTCTTCCTTGGTCTGATGTAGAGGCATACATGATATCCTACTTGGAAATCCTTATGCATTCTCTTTTGATCTGCATAGTTCTTTTGCCTAACATAGGTTTTCTGTAATCTTTGCCTAATATTGAACACTTCTTGCTCCATTTCCTTCAGCAAGTATGTCTAATAAACACACAGTTCACTAGATCATCCTAGGTAATAGGTGTGTTGCATTTTCTTCCATACAATGCCTTGAAAGGGCTCATCTTCAATGACTCTTAATAGTCATCGTTGTATGCAAAATCAATTAATGAAAATAACTCTTCCCACCTCTTTACTTGATGCATGACATACATTCTCAGCATGTCCTCAACAATTCTATTCACTCTTTAGGTTTGGCCATTAATCTAAGGGTGATATGTTGTACTAAAGGTTGGTTGGGTTCCAAAACCAGCAACAGTGCCTTCCAAAAATTAAAAGTAAACATGGAACCCCGATATGAGATGATCTTCTTGGGTATGCCATGCAATCTAAATATATCCTTCATGAAAATTTGAGCTATGTCAATAGGTTTGTGGGTGGACTTGACAGCTATAAAATGAGATTCCTTACTCAACTTGTCCACTATTGTTTAGTCAATTTAGTGTTCCTAAATTGATGTCATTAATTGTCAACCCGGGGCTCGTAAGCTGATGAAGTGAAGGTGTACTATATGTACTTAAGCAACCTCTTAGAGATTTTGTCGTTTGGGGTGTTGTTTATGGTTAACTTATCTTCCTAAGATGGAGTGATGATTATAGACAAATGAGTGCAAGTGTGTGAAAAGTGAGTTCTAGATGAGTGAAAGTGTGTGATTAGTGATTTCTAATTACTTGCTGAATTTGTAAAGGAAAAGAACTTGAAAGAAATGAATAACTTGCAATGACTTGAAAGCAAATGACCACGTTCTAATGGCATTAGTCTCTACTCATATTGCTGCAAATAAAAGAAACAAGAAAATCACTTCAAGGACTGATGATAATAGTTATCTCTTCCTAACTCCCTGCTTCTACCACATAGTACTGTGTAAAACACGATTAGGAAGTAGCTGAAGACAAATCCAAGAATTGATAAAAACTCTAAATGACAAATTATAACACTACTAAGCCTTTTCCATCATACTGCTTCCTACATATGTGATTATGTGTAACAAGTGGAAAAAGTATTAGTGCCACAAGCCAAGACTACTTAAAAACAAGCTGCAATTAATTAGTGTTCTGTTCTCTGAAAGATAAACCATTCATGATAAAGAGAGCATAAATTAGTTAGCATCCAACTTGTAAAACTAAGCTAAAAACTAATCTAGAAAACAGAGTAAAAAGGGCAGCATTACGAATAAGACAACTGCAACTACCATTAGATATTAAAGCAAATACAACACACTCAATCCCGGGTTAAAACCTGCAAAGAAGCAAATCTGATCAGTGAAAATAAAGGCTGCAGCAATGAAAAGAAATCAAGCTGTACATAACTCAAGAAAAGGAAATGCTGTATGTGAAATAAAGAAATTGCAGAAGTATAAACATGAAATACTTATACAAGGGCAGTTATGAACGGGGGCCCTCCATCCATACAACCCATAGAAAACTCAGATGCTTTAAAACTTCAAAACAACACTGTTTCCATTACTTCATATGCAGAAATACATAGTCAAAAGTGCTGGAACAGCTCTATAAAAACAGAGTTCAGAAATACGCTAAAATTCTCACAAGTTCATAAAATACAGCAGCTAAAAAGTTAACATAAGCGCACGCAGACGCAAGTATTTATAGGCATCTGCAAGATGGCCTAATGCGTAAAGCATAAAACAGAAAATAAACTGAATATCATGTGTATTAAAGGTGCAGTGAACACGTCATATGCTTCATGGTCGAGCTAGAGGTCCTGGTCGTTATGGGCAATGAATCCAGCATTAGATCATGTTCCCCACGGCTTACAAAACACGGACAAGTCATCTTTTCCACTGACGTGACCAAACAGCTTACGCATCAACGTTAAGCTGCCTTTATTTGACCGTAACTTGACCCCCTTTGACCGGAGGTACAGATGACGTGGCTGGCTGAACTGATGGCACAGGAACCTCGAGCACATATATTCCAACATGCCCATGTGGCTCGTTCTGCAAAATAGCACGTGGAACCTTGAGATCAACAAAATGGCTGCGGAATCATCAGATGGCTGCGGAATCGCTAAATGGCTGCGGAATTGCCAGTCAGCTGCGGAATCTCTGCAAATATGTCAAAAACTAAACAAAACAGTCACCCATTAGCAAAGCTCACTTGATCATGTTTAATGACAACTAATGTAATGATCTGGGTGGAAAATGAGGCAAAAGAGAGAGGAAAGTGATGAAAACAGTAGGTAATGATGGATGATAAGGTGTAAAGTAGAGGCTCTACATACCCCCACTACGAGGGCATTGCATGTCCTCATGCAAAAACACTGATTAATCAACCTGCTGTGATGCCTCTGCCAAGACATCCAATCTCCTCTTCTTTCTCTGTGTAGACACATTGACCCTTGGCTTCTTTACTAAGCATCTGAACTTTAGGTTGATCAAGGCTCTGTTTAGCCTTTTGCATTTCTTCCTTAACTTTTTGTTACTTCTTTGCCACAGGCCCAAATGTAACATGGTGTTATCATGAATCATCTTATCCAATTTGGCTTGCTCTTTCAACTTTTCATTTTCTTGCATGATATGTCGATTTAGAACCTCAATCTCAAAAATTTCCTGTTTTAAGGAGTGGACTTGCTCCAATGTCTCCAGATAATTATACACTTTCTGCTGCTCCGGGTCAACCTCGGGTGACTTTTTGGGACTTGGTTCATAATCAAATTCAGATCCGTGTTCATGCTCAAGTTCATGTTCAAATGGACTTTCCTCACGTGGAGGACTAGTCTCAATATGCTCAGCGTGTGGAGGACTTTTCTCCAAGTCAGGACTTGTAGCACCTTTTTGAGGTGAGCTTAAGTCAATGAAGAATGACTGTTTACCCTTTATGGCCCCTACTTTTCTGTTTTGTAATCTGCTGCTCCTTCTTACAGAGGTGGTACTCTGTTTTTCTTTTGGTACTTTTTGCTTTTGTTTTTCCTCCTTTTTGGAAAGGGCAGTTTTATGAAGTTTGGCCATTCTTTGAGCTAAGGGATGAGTGTCTTCCTCACTAGAATTCTCAGGAGTGAGGTAAGTTTCTTGGACTACAGATTTACCTTTATCTTGCTTTTGTTTCTTCCTCCCTTCTTTTCTTTTCTGAGCAATTTCTTGAGCAAGTTCTGAAAGAGTTTCAGTGATAATTCCTTGGGCTGCTTGGTTATCATCTTCAGTAAATCCAGGATCAATTCCTGTTCAGGATGCTGTATATCAGTTTCCTCATCAAACTGTTCTTGAACAGTTTCCTCTTGGGCAGTTGTTTCAGGAATAGTGGTATCAGGAACAATAGTTTCTGTTTGGGCAATAGTTTCTTGGTTAACCCCCTCTCCTCTTTTTCTTCTACTTCTTTTTGGTACTTGAGGGGACCCTCCAGAAGTTTCTCCTAATTCTTGAAAATGATTTCTTATGAGAAACCTCTCCCATGTGTCTCTTTTTGATTTCAATTGTTCCTCAACTAGCAATTTCACAAGACCGTGATGATATAAATGTGCTTCAATATTTCTGGGGTTCCTTTGGACAATTGCACACATTTTCTTAAGACTTGAAAGTAGAAAGTATGGGAGGTTAATATCATCTCCTAGAAAATGCATCATAACCTTTGCATGGTAAACATATAAGACCCCAAATCTTCCCTCACAAGTGAAAAATTTTTGCACTAATAAGAGTAAAGTTGTCCATTCCTCTTTAACATAAGAAACAGGAATCCCTTTTGTAAAGATGCTGGTATCCATACCTGGGTTTTTTAAGATTTGTTTCCATTGCTGATCTTGAACTGACCGGTTCTTGAACCACCTTTCTCCAGTCTGTGGAAGTGAGGTAGCTTGTGCTATGCTGCTCTCAGTGACTGTGAATTGTAAATCCCCTATCTCCACGTGATTATCTTTTTCTCTGAAGGACCGTGCAAAGGCCTTCGTAACCTCCTTATGGTAGCCTCTGAACTTCTGGACGCATTGTAACCAGTTTGCCTTTTGCAATGCCTCTTTAACCTGAGGATAACCCTCCAGAAACTTTGAACCCTCCGGTTCTGCCCTTAAGAGCTTCCCCATTGGCTTTTACGGCTCTGTTCTATTTAAAACACGGCTTCAAAATGGCCTTACACAGTCAATTCACGGCTTTGTTCTAGAACACGGCTTCAACAAGGGTCTTACACAGTAAATTCACGGCTCTGTTTTGGAACACGGCTTTAAAATGGCCTTGACTTAGTGAATTTACGGCCTCAACACAGTGGATTATGGTTTTAGCTCTGGATATGGCCGTAACAGACCTCCACTGGTGATTTAGAATTAGCGGAGAGGAAAAACAGAGTATGGTGAATGGTAGCAGCGTAGTGAGCACAGCGTAAATGGAATGAAACAGTGTGAGTGGAAATGAAACAGCGGAAGTGAAATGATATGAGCGTAAGAGGGTAGAAGGGTTATGGAATAATGAATGGAAACGGCTATGTCCTTAGGTTTCGGTTTCAGAGTTACACTTGGCTGCGTGAGTTAATGTCATATAGAGACGTAGAACATTAGGCTACGTCACTTAAGTACGAGATCTTAATGGAAGAAGCAACCGCAAGTGAAATTCAAAATCGTGGTAATCAAGGACTGATAGACTTGGGAGATACGTGGGTATATGGTCGCATGACTGGTAATCATTACATTTAGTGGCAAGAAACATAACCTAGAAAACTTTGCATAATGAAATAACTGTAAGTTTAGGATTTAAACCATACCTCAGATTCCCGCTTAGATTTGCCTTTGATGACTTGCCACTAACCCTTCACTGATTTATGGCTGTTGCATGACTATTTTCCATTTATTATTGATGACTACTGAGCTGTAAAGAAATTTCAAACAGACTGTGTTTTTTTTTTTTTATGCAGGTGCAGAGGGCTGCGGAATGGCTGAATGGCTGCAGAATCGTCAAACAGCTGCGGAATCTGCAGTAGTAACCTCCGACTGCACAAAAACAACTTTAACTATCTAAAAATGACTTTATTGATGGAATGGAATTTAGTGAGTGGATGGATGAATGAAAAAATGAGGTGGAGTGAAAATGAATGAAATGGTGGATGAAATGGTGGTGATGATGAAATGAGATGAAATAAGGAGAGAAAGAGATTTTATTTTTTTTTTGGAAAACATGAGGTGTCAGGTGACCCTGATTTTCACCTCAGGTTTTCTGTATGAGACTGCCAATCAGAGATTGGTTTTCAGGCTCATACATTTATTCTTTTTTTTTTCTTTTCTTTTTCTTTTTTTTTTTTTTTTTCTTTTTTTTTTTTTTTTCAAAAACCAAAGATTAGGCTGATGGAGGAGAAGAATCCTTCTCCACCAACCTGATTGCAGAATCTTCTTTGAACAATTTGACAAACTCTTCTTTTGAGAATGGCTTCTGGTAGATTTTCAAGCGGTGGCCATTCACAATAAGAGGAGTATGAAATTCATCAATAGTTTTTACTCGAACTGCTCCATTGCTAAAGACTTCATCAATCTCATATGGCCCAAGCCAATGAGTTTGAAACTTTCCTTTGAAGTCTTTGAACTTTGAATCAAACAATAGAGCCCAATCTCCTTTCTGAAACTTTCTTTCCTTGATATGATGATCATGCCACTTAGATCTTTGGTGCTGAACTAGATCGGTCCTTAAAATTGCATCTTGTCTTATTTCATCTAGCTCATTTAGCTGGTCCATTCTGTGTCTTTGAGCTTCTGAGAGGCTCATTCCCAATTGGACTGCCATCTTGAAGGTCTTGATTTGGAACTCAATAGGAAGCAGGACTTCCTTCCCATAAACAAGTTCATAGGGAGAATGTCCTGTTGTGTTCTTCCATGTGGTTCTATAGGCCCATAAGGCTTCAGGGAGCCTTTCCGCCCAATCTCTTCTATGAAGATGAACAATCTTGGTGATAATGCCTTCAAGAACTTTATTGGTAGATTCCACTTGACCATTGGATTGCGGATGGTAGGGAGTAGATGTTCTGTGCTTGATCTTATATTCCTCCATCAGCTTCTCCACCAATTTAGATGTAAACTGGCTGCCTTGATCTGTCACAATTTCCCTTGGGACACCAAAACGAGTGAAAATATCCTCAAAAAGAAATTGAACAACTGAATTTTCAGTGGCAGAAGGCAATGCTTTTGCTTCTACCCACTTAGTAACATAATCAGTACAAACCAGTATATACTTCTTTTGTTTTGATGGTGGATTAATTAGTCCAACGAAATCTAGAGCCCATTTCTCAAAGGGTTCGATGCATACCTGAGGCTGTAGAGGCATTTCATTTGAAGGAGTTGGTTTCCCAACTCTTTGGCAGCTGTCACACCTTTTAACATACTGCTTTGCATCTTTAAAGAGAGAAGGCCAATAATATCCTAGAGAAAGGATTTTATAGGCTGTCCTCTTGTCCGCAAAGTGCCCGCCGCATGGTTCATCATGACATGCCTTAAGGATGTCAGGCATTTCATCTTCCCGAACACACCTTCTGATTATACAATCTGGCCCTGTTTTGAAAAATTCATTAGAAATCCAAGAATAATGTGAACTCTCCCGAATGATTTTCCTTTTCTCATTAGGAAATAAGTGTAGAGGAAGTTTCCCTGTAACAAGATAATTAGCCATATCTGCATACCAAGGAGTTTTGGTAGTCACTGCAAACAAGTATTCATCTGGAAACTTATCTTCTACTGGAGAATCTTCATTAGTGTTTTGGATTCTAGACAAGAAATCAGCTACTGTGTTTTGCTTTCCAGGTCTATCTAACACAGTAATGTTAAATTCTTGCAAAAGTAAAAGCCATCTTGTAACTCTACCATTAGTGACAGGTTTGTTCATTAAATATCTTATGGCAGAGTGATCAGTATGGACAAAGGTTTCATAGCCGGTTATGTAATGTCTAAACTTGTTGATTGCATGTACCACAGCTAAGAACTCTTTTTCTGTAACAGTATAATTTAACTCAGTAGGAGTCAAATTCTTACTTGTGTAATAAATGGCATAAGGGATCAAATCCTTTTGTCCCAAAACAGCTCCTAGAGCTGTATCTGAAGCATCAGTAGAAATGTGGAAAGGGAGTTTCCAATTTGGTCCCCTTAAGATGGGTGCTTCAGATATTCTAGACTTTAAAGCTTCAAAGGCAGATTGACACTCAGGATCCCATTTAAACTCACAGTCTTTGGTAAGCAATTTGAAAAGAGGAGATGCTATCCTAGTGAAGTTTTCAATAAATCTTCTGTAATACCCAGTAAACCCAAGAAAACTTCTAACATCCTTCTGGCAATTTGGAACAGGTAACTTAGAGATGACTTCAACTTTGGATCTATCAACCTTAATTCCATCTCCTGAAATATGATGTCCTAAAACAATCCCTTCAGTAAACATCATAAAACACTTTTCATGACTTAAAGAAAGATTTGTTTCCTTACATCTTACCAGTACTTTTTCCAAATTTTCCAAAGCTTCTTCAAATGTATTACCATAAACTGTGAAATCGTCCATGTATACCTCTACACAATCATGAATCAGATCTGAAAAGATTCCTAATACAGCCCTTTGAAATGTAGCAGGTGCATTGCACAATCCAAAAGGGAGTACTCGGTAGGCAAAAGTTCCCCAAGGACAAGTAAATGTGGTTTTGTCTTGATCTTCAGGTGCTACCTGAATTTGATTGTACCCACTAAAACCATCCAAGAATGAGAAATACTTTTTACCTGCTAAAGTGTCTAGTACCTGATCAATAAAAGGTAGAGGGAAATGATCCTTTAAGGTTGCCTTGTTCAATTCTCGATAATCAATGCAAACTCTCCATTTACCATTCTTTTTGGGCACTATAACCAAGGGAGAAACCCATTGGCTATCTGAAATGGGGTAAATGAAGTTTACCTTGAGCAATTTCTGAAGTTATTCTTTCACGATTTCCCTAAGGTTTGGATTCATCCTTCTTTGTGGTTGCCTAATAGGTCTGCTATTCTCTTCAATGTAGATGTGATGAATACAAGTCTTAGGATCGATTCCTTTCATGTCAGTGTATTCCCATGCAAAGGCAGTGGAATGTTTTTGCAACAGTTTAGTTAATTCTTCTTGTTGTGGTCTTCCCAAGTTTTTGTTAATGTTTAATGTTTTTCCTGGGAGGATTTCAACTGTAGAACTACCAAACTCTTCCATTGAGAAGAGAGACATTTGTCTAGAGGAGAGATATTCAATGTCTGCATCTATCTGAAAATGTTCAGAGTCATATTCTAAAGATACTTCAAAATTTTCTAATGTATTTAGAATTTGACTATCCTCACTGATCTCAGAGATGGTTAGAACTGGTTGTATAGTATCTTCATCCTCTACCCATTCATCTTCTCCTATTTCTGTTATAGCCTTTGCTGGAGGATACAAGTTGAATTTCTTGGTGGAATTACCATCTGATATATACATGTCTCCAGACCTACAGCTTATGAAAGCATCAGCTGTGGCCAGCCAAGGTCTTCCTAATATAAGAGGATGTCCTCCTAGATTGTTCTTGGGAGTTAAAATCATAAAATCAACTAGATATTCCCAAGAATCTAGAGAGACTGGAATATCTTCCAATACACCATCAGGTTTAATGATTGATCTATCTGCAAGTTGCAGCAAAGTAGGTGTAAAGAGAAGGTTAGGAAGCTTTAACTGATCCATGGTCTGTCTACTCATGATGTTGATAGCGGCTCCTAAGTCAATTAAAGTATTTGGGATTTCAACCCCATTAATATGAGTTTTGACAATAGGACTACCGGGATCCACATACTTTTGCATGGTAATCTTACCCATCATAATGTCTGCAATTTTTCCAACTAGATGTATCCTTTTGGTATCTCTGGTTCTTTTTACTGTTTTCTTCAAACTCAACTCCTTTATTGTCTTTGCTAGAATGGGAATTTCCTTAATGGCTTGTAACAAGGGGATCTTGATACAGACATTCTTCAATTCATCTAAAAAGCTATAGTCAGGCAACCAAATTTGCTTTTCCACCCCTTTGTCAATTTGCAATCTTTCAGGAAAAGGAGGTGTAGCTAAAGATGTAGGTTGCTCAACTATGGGAGTTGTAGAGATTGATTCTTTTTCTTTTTCTTTTTGGATATTTTGGTTTTGAAGTGATACTTCAGAACCTTTATTGACTTTGAGAGATTCTTGTTATAGACATTTTTGTGCCTCGCAGCATGGAGCATGAAATGTCGATAATTACAGGGATCCAAAGTCCCTAAACATGTTGTTCTTACCCCTAGAGGAACAAGGTCAGCAAACCACAGCACTTCCTATCAGTTCTCCACCTGAAAACACTCAAAAACAGGCTATTTTTGGATCATGTCAGCTGCTCCACTGAGCATCTGCGCTGAATGTCAACTGCTCCTCCTTGTACCTGTGCTGAAAGTCAAAACCAATGAAGGCTACCTGCGCTGGGCGAGATTGGCCAAGTGGCACAGTCATTCTGCAAGGTGTCAACTGCCTAGGAAGCTTCCAAACTGACACTTGGTTCAAGGAATTCGCCCTATGATGAGTAAGAGGTACTTGATCTCCATGTGGAAGCAAGGATCTCCAAGTGGACTCAAGAACTGAAGTTTAACTGAAGAGGGAGAGGACACAAGGCAGCTTTAGGTCAGTCTCAAGCTGACTCATCCTTTCTCCAAATCTCTTATATATAGAGCTCTTCTATGAGGTCTAGGGAGGCTGGAATTTTGTGCAAAGCAAGGAAGTGCTGTTGGTTTACAGTTAGAGCTATTGGGTGATTGCTTTTATAGAGGAGAAGAGGAGATTTCTTGCTGCTGGGGAGGTGCTGCTGGATTGGAGCCATTTATGGTTGTAACCTTCTCAGAACCTTTTTCTTCTATCAATAAAGCTTTTGATGTTCTCCTATATACTTGTATTGCAATGATGTATTGTTTTTATCTGTATATTTGATTCATTCTAATCCATGCATCAGTTATGAGTACATGTTTCTTGTAGTTTCCCTCTCTTGTTTTTGCAGGATCTTTGTGTAGCTGGGCCGGCAAAGGGAGCAAGGAGCTGGGAACAAGAGGCAAAGAGAGAAGACAGGATCGACAAAAGCGAAAGACATCGGTTGGTCAATCTTTTCTTCCTTCTCTGTACTTTCATAAAGGAAAAATATCAAAGCTTTACTTTCAGTTGTTGCTAAGGAACTATCACCCTTAGAGTAGGGATAGGGTCATTCCGAGTCGGATACTTTTCCCCACAACAATTATTCCTCAGAAATACTTGGTTGTTGAACACTTGTGGAAGGTTGATCTAGGATTCTACCTGATCTGAGTTGTACTTCATTGAGAGGAACAACCATATAGGTAGGGAATGGTTGACCTTCCATCATGTAAGCATTTTGAGGGTTCCTATTATTTGGATTTGGTAATGGCTGAGAGGGAAGTTGATTTGACTTCTGCTGGGATTGAAGCGAGAGTTGAGAATTTTGATTTTGTGGAGGAGGTTGTTGTTGTTGAGGGTATGGCAATGATAATTGTTGACCTTGATTTGGAAGTTGTGTGGCTTGCTGATTCTGAAATGATAGAGGATATTGATAGAATTGTGCAAATCTCCCATAAGGATTTTGCATGCTTTGCATCCATGCTTGGAAAGCATTTTGAGGTTGAGGCCAAGGTTGTTGCCAAGGATTCCAATTTGGTTGGGATTGAGAATTCATAGAGTTGTTAAACCCTTGATTCTGTTGTCCTTGCCAAGGTCTCCTTGCAATAAAACAGAGAGATTCAAGTGTATCTGGATCCTCTTGAAAGACTGCTTTGAGGCCAGGAATTGAAGGACAATCCTTGGTCTCATGAGTTTCTGAGAAAATTACACATGTTTCTACAACGTGTGCATCTAAGGGACACTCCCTTAAAGCATGTTTCTTTCTACACTTCGGGCAAAAGATAGCCAAAGCCTCAGCTTCTGCTTTTTGTTTATTGTGAATCTTAAGGGTATCAAGTTGTTCACTAAGACTCCCTAAGATGTCAGTTTTAAATTCATCAAGCATACTGCCGATTTCAGCCCTACTCACTGATCCTGTTGCAGATTTATTTGCCCTAAGGAGAGAAGGATCTCTAGGCCCTTTTTGAGTTTTTGATTTGCCCCTTGAGAGATGGATACAAAGTTCTGCTATATCATTGAGAGAAAGTTGAGAAATATCCCCTTTCCCCATCATGTTTAAGATGTCTATCCATTCATCCCTAATGGCTTTTAATAAGAGGGCTTTTAAGGTCTCTTCATCCAAGGTACTCATTTTTGCTCTCTTCAAGTTATATTGAAATCTTTCAAGTAAATCTTCTAAGCTCTCATCTTCTCTTTGCATCATTTTAAATACCTCGTCCTTGTGATTAGTAGGCATACAGTAGTCCAAATACCTATCCAAAAAGGTTTGTTTCATTTCATCCCAAGTCCTAATGGATTGAGTGAGTAACCCCATGAACCATTTTAAAGCTTGATCTTTTAATGTTGAGGGGAACAATTTGAGTTTCTGAGTATCATCCAGATAGTCATAAGTTCGACACACAACTTCAAACTCAAATAAGAATGTTTCAGGGTCCTCAGTCCTTAACCCATGGAAGTTAGGGAGGACAGATGGTGATATGTTTTTCATGGTGGCTCAGGAATCCTCATTAACAATGGGAAACCCAAATGAATTATCCCCATCTCTATTTTCTCCTCCAATGGGACCTCTACCTCCATTATTGTTATTGTTGTTTCCTCCTCCTCCTCTACCTCTACCTCTACCCCTACCACCTCCTTCTTCTTCTGCCATGATGATTCTCCTAGGGATTTCAAAATCTTCTGGTTCCTCTACAAAAGGTGAATGAGAAGAGATTTCTCCTTCTTCTTCAGATGATTCCAATTCCTCAATTACAATTGGTCTTCCTGTAGGAGAAAGAGAAGAGTCTCTTCCTGGTTCAAACTCAATAGAAGGTGTAGGAGAGTCAACTCTTGGCTCTTGAATTCCAGGAATTCTAGGACTAGGAGTTTCGGTTGGAGATAAGGGGGGTGTCTCTGGTCTATCCCTTGAAGCAGATGGACTTGTAAAAATTGAACTTCGAGCTCTAGCTAAAAACCTTCCTCTAGAATCTCTAGCTTTATGCATGTCATTTTTTATTTTTTCTTCAAGTCAAGTTAATAGTTCTTTTTCTGATCTTCCAGGTCACTCTAGGTGCAAGAAGAGAGCATACTCAAGAAACTACTAAATCAATAACTTTCTCCTTTTTGATCCTCCAGATCACTTTGAAGTGCAAGAGGAGAGCATACTTGGATAGGTTATTAACCTCTTTCCTTGAAATTTTTATGTTTTTTTTTCCTCTAAGTATGGCTACTTAATTTCACTTCCCCGGCAACGGCGCCAAAATGTTTAGTCAATTTAGTGTTCCTAAATTGATGTCATTAATTGTCAACCCGGGGCTCGTAAGCTGATGAAGTGAAGGTGTACTATATGTACTTAAGCAACCTCTTAGAGCTTTTGTCGTTTGGGGTGTTGTTTATGGTTAACTTATCTTCCTAAGATGGAGTGATGATTATAGACAAATGAGTGCAAGTGTGTGAAAAGTGAGTTCTAGATGAGTGAAAGTGTGTGATTGGTGATTTCTAATTACTTGCTGAATTTGTAAAGGAAAAGAACTTGAAAGAAATGAATAACTTGCAATGACTTGAAAGCAAATGACCACGTTCTAATGGCATTAGTCTCTACTCATATTGCTGCAAATAAAAGAAACAAGAAAATCACTTCAAGGACTGATGATAATAGTTATCTCTTCCTAACTCCCTGCTTCTACCACATAGTACTGTGTAAAACACGATTAGGAAGTAGCTGAAGACAAATCCAAGAATTGATAAAAACTCTAAATGACAAATTATAACACTACTAAGCCTTTTCCATCATACTGCTTCCTACATATGTGATTATGTGTAACAAGTGGAAAAAGTATTAGTGCCACAAGCCAAGACTACTTAAAAACAAGCTGCAATTAATTAGTGTTCTGTTCTCTGAAAGATAAACCATTCATGATAAAGAGAGCATAAATTAGTTAGCATCCAACTTGTAAAACTAAGCTAAAAACTAATCTAGAAAACAGAGTAAAAAGGGCAGCATTACGAATAAGACAACTGCAACTACCATTAGATATTAAAGCAAATACAACACACTCAATCCCGGGTTAAAACCTGCAAAGAAGCAAATCTGATCAGTGAAAATAAAGGCTGCAGCAATGAAAAGAAATCAAGCTGTACATAACTCAAGAAAAGGAAATGCTGTATGTGAAATAAAGAAATTGCAGAAGTATAAACATGAAATACTTATACAAGGGCAGTTATGAACGGGGGCCCTCCATCCATACAACCCATAGAAAACTCAGATGCTTTAAAACTTCAAAACAGCACTGTTTCCATTACTTCATATGCAGAAATACATAGTCAAAAGTGCTGGAACAGCTCTATAAAAACAGAGTTCAGAAATACGCTAAAATTCTCACAAGTTCATAAACTACAGCAGCTAAAAAGTTAACATAAGCGTACGCAGACGCAAGTATTTATAGGCATCTGCAAGATGGCCTAATGCGTAAAGCATAAAACAGAAAATAAACTGAATATCATGCGTATTAAAGGTGCAGTGAACACGTCATATGCTTCATGGTCGAGCTGGAGGTCCTGGTTGTTATGGGAAATGAATCCAGCATTAGATCATGTTCCCCACGGCTTACAAAACACGGACAAGTCATCTTTTCCACTGACGTGACCAAACAGCTTATGCATCAACGTTAAGCTGCCTTTATTTGACCGTAACTTGACCCCCTTTGACTGGAGGTACAGATGACGTGGCTGGCTGAACTGATGGCACAGGAACCTCGAGCACATATATTCCAACATGCCCATGTGGCTCATTCTGCAAAATAGCACGTGGAACCTTGAGATCAACAAAATGGCTGCGGAATCATCAGATGGTTGCGGAATCGCTGAATGGCTGCGGAATTGCCAGTCAGCTGCGAAATCTCTGCAAACATGTCAAAAACTAAACAAAACAGTCACCCATTAGCAAAGCTCACTTGATCATGTTTAATGACAACTAATGTAATGATCTGGGTGGAAAATGAGGCAAAAGAGAGAGGAAAGTGATGAAAACAGTAGGTAATGATGGATGATAAGGTGTAAAGTAGAGGCTCTACAACTATTACCATAATGGCATCATGTTGCTTAGAATTTTTTGGCAATTCTATGACTGGGTGTTTGTGATCCCAAATGGTACCACCGCAAACTCATAGTTCCCATACCTTGTCCTAAAGGTTGTCTTTTGGATGTCTTCATCCTTAATCTAAACTTGATGATAACCATATCTCAAATTTATTTTTCAGAACACCGCAACCCCTCTTAATTGATCGAATAAGTCACTAGTCCTGGGTAGTGAGTACTTTCTCTTCATTGTGGCTTTATTCATTTGCCAATAATTAATGCACAATCACATCATGCCATCCATTTTCTTCACAAACAGTGTTAGGGCTCCCAAGGGTGACACATTGTGCCTGATATACCACTAATCCAACATTTCCTTCAGTTGTAATTTTAGATCTACTAGCTTTGGAATGCTCATGCAATATGGGGTTTTTGAGACTAGCACTGATCTAGGGAGTAACTCAATGGAAGAATTGAGTTATCTCCCAAGTGGTAATCCTAGTATTTGTTCTAGAAATATATCATTGAACTACTTTAACACAGGGTGAGCTTCCATTTTGACCTCGATGTTTCCTGAGTCATTGGTCACCTTAACCACGAACAAGGCACACCATTTTTAACAACATTTTTTTACCTGTAGCGTCGATAGCTGCATGAATGACACAAGATTCCTCATTCCCTAAAGCATTAACTCTTCATCCTCATCATTGTGGAATTCCAACGACTTGTTATAGAATTCCACCTTACGGTTCTATGGGCCACTACTCCATGTCGATTAGAATATCATACAAGCTCAACAACAAGAAGTTAAGGGTGATTGTAGTGGACATGTCACTTAGCTTCATGGGGCATAATTCCACTTAGTCTATCACCCTCCTTTCAGCTCTCACAGTCAGGTAGACCAACCATGATTTCTCATGATTTTTCCTTTACAAAGCACATTTCTCTGTGACCTTCAGGTTGATATAGTTGAAATTAGAACTTGGGTCTATTAAAATTGAAACAATTTGGTTTGTGATCGTACCTCCCATTTCAATCACCGAGGCCTAATGATCTACTTTCTTGTTATCCAATGCTGCATAAATTCGAAGCACACTCTAGGCCAAATCGTTCACCATCACTGCCTCTTGAACATTATGCAACTTTATGTTGTTATGTTGTTGAAGCAGACAAGCCTTTAGCTTGTGGTTCTCTTCACATCCTAAATATTGTAACGAATTTCTCTTGAACCCCTCAACCTCTTCTCTCACTAGTTTAGCGGGAATATCTCTATTAGCAGTAGTGAAATTCCGTTGGAATTCACCCCTAGTAGGAGTGGTGAACTTCACATTTTTCCCTTCTTTCTTGCATCATGAGGATTTTGTTCCTCTCTCTTTTAAATTGTTTATTTCCTTCTTCTTCTATTCTATTCAGAACTCGGCCTTATGCTTGGATTGATCATAGAAATACTTGGGCCTCCAGATAGTTCCCTTCAAGGTTCTTGGCTCATCAACCTCAATCTTGTCTCAATAAGCTTATGGTAACCCACTAAGGTACCTTTGAATCTTCACCTTCTCATCTTTGATGTACAACACATATCTCAACAGTTCTAAGAGTTTGTTGGTGTAATCTCCATGGTAAGCTACTCTAGCTTATTCTCGTGGAACTCTTTAATTTTCTTGTCATAGTACCTTTAAGAAAAGTACTTCTCATGGAAATATTTATCAAACTTTCCCCATGATAGTTCTTTCTCTCTAATTCCCTCGATATTTCTCAAATCCTCCCACCATCCATCAGTCTTGCCTTTCAAGATGAAAATGGATAATCTAGCCTTCATGTTTTCATAGTAGTTGTGTACTCTAAAGTATCTCTTCATTCCCAATAGCCATGAGTCTACTTTTTAGCCTTTTTAATTTATCCATCAAAGTTAAGGATCTTTTCTTTCTTGAACTCCTCTGCAATTGAGCTCTTCTCACTTTTCCTTTGTTGGTGGTGTCTTATAGTTGCAACACTAGAAAATTGATTATGACCACTTAACACTCTTTCGAGAGTGCTAAGTGGAGTTTCTCCCCTCACTATGTGTTCACTTCCCTGTCTACATCTTTTCTTTGACTTGTTGCCATATTCCCTATTAGTCTCCAATCTGTGTTTCCATGTTTAAAATGGAATTTGCTTGGATTTGTGCCTTCCTATATAGTTGGCACTAGGCTCATGTTGTTTTTTCCTTTGTAGGTTTGATAAGCTCTACAAAATCACTACATTCACCTCTGCTTGTATTTCTTGTGTTCTGGCAGTGTTTTCATTATTTTCTTTGAAAATTCTCAATTTATCTCTAAAACTCTTGAGGGTCTCTATCCAATCAGGGGAATTCTTATTTGACCTTTTTCCCACTAAGTCCTCTTCCAGATGATGATAGGATCTATGCATGTTGTGCTCTACCATTTTTCTACTCATTCCTTTATTTCTTGTCGGAATTCATATCTTCTTATTTCTCTCTTTGTATGTGTTGTTACACATACGTGACTTTCATCTAAATCAAACACAATTAAATATATTTAGTCATCACCTTGATATATTTGTAATAAGTGTGCAAATCTAAAACTAGATGCCAATTCAAATCACATGTTAGTACATAGGTTAAAAAATGACATAACATACTAGCAATCTTCCCAGCGAACAATCACATCAACTATAATCTAAAATCAATACACACATGTATATAGAAATTAAACTATCAACTTAAATGTGTATTCTATGTGTGTGGGTAAGCCTCCTCAAGTCCATTGTTGAACCTTCTTCCTTATACCACTTTGGCACTACCTCCCACCCCCATAGGCACCTAGGTTGTGGGAGGGTTAACGAATTGTTCAAACATCATCCCAAAGATTTGTTATGAAGTTGGAGTTACCAAAAATATCAATATTCAAGGTCTACAAAATTTAATTATGATATTGCAATTATGTTTAACTCGTTTAAAGATTTTCAATGATATAAAATTTATCTCGATCCAACGCCTAGATTAAAATTTACACATGAAATAACATATCCAAGCCATCCAAGGATGAATATGAAGTGATTGCATCTGGCTAGGGTTTCAACTGTTTGTGGTAGTTTATAGTTCGACGCCATTGAGGGTTACAACCTTGCTTCATTGACAATAGGAACGCCACAGACAATAGAAAATATTTTCTGGGATGGTGATAACTCTAGACCGAGGTTAGATCTGGGTAGATTTGCAGCGATCTAAGTTCCTCTATGCTTCCCATTACATTCTTTAACGGTTGTTACCTTGGATCAAGATCTTCGTTGCACACACCAGTTACAACCTGGATTAAATATATGAGCTCAGGTAAAGAAGGCAAGACTCTTTCTCTCTGCGCAAATATTTTCGATTTGTGAGGTATGGTGATCGAATGGATTTGTGAGGGAGTTTTTCTTCTTACAATGCTCTAAGGATTTGGTCAAACGCAGGGAGTTGGGCCCTTTGTGGTTAGTTAAATAGTGGTTCAAGATTTCTTTTTCAGTAGATCGAGATCCCTCGAACACTTTCAAAAATGATTCAATTTTTCACATAATCGAACGAGGCTAGATTCATGATGTCGGTTGGGGAATACACATTATGAAGGAGGTAAAACTCCTGGTCGGGAAGGCAGATCGACAGGTCTTTGATTCCTCCATTAAAGAACTCATGCAACTGGGAGTCATTAATATGATGGGGATTTGTTATTGGGCCGCATTTGTGGACAACGAAGGTTGTCGTGAAAACCCTTTGCATTTGTCTCCTCTATCTTTGATGATTTATTTTTGGATTCCTACATGCATCAAGGATCCAAAACATCTTGAATGGTGTAGAGCCTCCTCTTCTCATAAGAAAACTCATATCCATCACTTAGGTTCAGATCCAAACAAGAGACAAGTAGAAGGAAGATCATAGGGCGCAAATCCAGAGGAGTTGTTTCAGGTTTTTATCAAAACCATAACTAGAAAATTGAGCATGCTAAGGGTTTGGGGAATGGATTTAGTGACAGATCGGAAGAAGAGGTAAAAAATATTACAGGTATTCATGCATTTTTACAAAGTTTGGTTTTTTTAGGAAAAGTGTTGCAGTATGTGGTCCATTTGAAATACTATGGTATTCAAATAAATTCCATAATTATCCTAAATTTAAGACTGCAAGGTGGTGCCCCAAGAGTGAGCATTCCACCTGGATCATGTTCGTCTGGAAAGGGTTCGGTCGCATTCAAGGATGCACTGAGAGGGAATGTTGCCACATAGGACAAACAAAACCCAAATATGACAATATGAGGTCCATACATTATAGAGAAGATGGAGAAAACCCCAAATTTGTCCATAGAATTACCAGAAGTAAGTGGTCTTTTCACTATTTTGCAAGAAAAATATATCATATGTCGATATAATGGTTTTTGGCCCAAATATGAAGATCTGAATGAGTGGATCTACCTCAATGGGACCATAGACTGTGGCATTTATCTATGTGCAAAAGGTCTTTTTGTGGTTCAGTTTGATAAAAATAAAGACTTTGATTATGTCATAAATGAAGGACCATGGTTTTGGGGAAGGGCGGGTCTCTTTGTAACCCCGTGGTTTCCTGGTTTTGATACCAACTCAATGGTGGTTACAAAAATTCCAATCAAGGTAACATTACATAATCTTCCACTCCCATTTTAACACCACCAAGTCCTAGAAGGCATTGGGAACTCTTTGGGAAGGTTCTTAAAGATGGATCGAGAAAGAATGGACAAAGGTATCTTCACTTTTGCATGCATATGTGTGGAGATGGATTTAAGAAAAGGACTTCCTAATTGTATTCACCTGACACATCAAGACTTCAAGTGGACACAGTGGTTATATTTTGAAAATACCGCTTTTAGATGTCGGATCTGCCATCAAACAGGGAACTTGCAGAACACATGCAAACAAGCAAAGAAAAAGACAAAGAAAATATTGCAAAAGAAAAAAGGATGGAAATTACCAGATCCTCCTTCTTCAGATGATAAGGATGAAGAAATGGATAAGACCCAGTAACATCCAGAGACAAAATCAACAAGGTTCTCAAAAGGAGCGAGAAGAGAACCAGAAGGATCAAAACAAACAGGCAAAGATTCTTAATAACTCAGCAGTGTTTTCGATTCTTGAGAACCAACACGAGGAAAATAGAAACAATCAAGGCCCAGGTGGAACTAAGTGATCTCATGTACTGAGAACTCAGATTTAGATAAAGAAGTCCCAAACATTTCAAGAAATAATTAGTTGGCAATTGTTATAGCTACTCCATCACTTGGGGTTTGGCAAAAAGCCCGAAATAAAAAGGAAAAAAGCAGTTTATCTGGCCAAATGTAATTTTATTTTTTTGGTAGCCTATATAGTACCATGGAAAATTTTAGGGGCTAATGTTCGCCCAGTGGGCTAATTTTCCATGGTTTTTCCACAAAAAAGATTCGCCAATTTCCAATTTTTATAAAAGAAGATTCGCCCAAATTTTAGAATATAAAATTATTTTACCTTAAAAATCGCCAACATTATATAGAGACTATATATAAAATCATTATAAATTTGAATAATTTTACAAATATATCAATAGCCATTGTATAGTTTGCATATTATGGATTAGTGAGATTTGCCAATGTTTTTAAACTTCAAGAAAATTTTCCATCCTTAAAATTTTCCTTGCTAGATACAATGAGTGCTTAATGCACATGCACTAGTCCCCGGGGACAATTCTTGAATGAACTTTGTGCATCTACTCTATATAACATTTTATTTTTATGAATAGAAAGTTGTGATTTTTCCTTGAAAAAAATACACTCATTTAAATTTTTGGCCTATTAAAAGAAGCCATGTCAATAAGTGATCTGGAATTTATCCAGGACAAAGAATGAAAGGTATTATAGAATCATGTGCATGGATGTGCCTATGTTACTTTTTCAACGGATTGATAAGATTGATAGAATACATAGACATTGAGGCAATCAGAGAAAACATAACAGTCAAACATGTAAACAAAACAAGTTTAATAAGGAGTTCACCCAATGCTCCTGGGCTACATCTCCTCGTCCAGCCTTTCAGTGGTGGCCTCTCTATTATGTTTTCAAGCAAAGTTTCTACAACAGTGAGCTTGATTCAAGACTCACTAAACAGAATGAAGTCAGTAGGAATGGAGTGCACAGACTCTCCTTACTGAAACTCAACCTCTGAGGGTCACAGTAGTATAACAGGCCTATGTCGAGGAGTTTTCTTGAACCTCTCAAGCCTTTAATGGAGTACACAGACTCTCTGACTCTCTCTGGCTCTGTCTGGATCGATGCTACCTTCAGGTCAGCTCGGCTTCTACTCTTTGTTCTCTGCTATTAGCTTTTTGCGTCTCTCCATTGTCTGCCTCTTCTTCTGCTTCTGTCAATTCATGGCTTTTAAGCCAGTCTGTTCTTTGACTGCTCGTTTCCGCTTCCCAACCTTCTGGTTTCCTTTCCTTTATCTGTTCGAATTCCTCTATTCTGCGTCATCATCACTGGGTAACGCCTCACAAGGAGGTGGCCACCTATTTTGCTAACAAACTGGATGTCAGATTCCCTAAATCATATTCGAATGGCCGTTAAATCTATTTGCTTCAATATCGCCCACGAATCATGAATCGTTTTCCAACTCATCATCCATGTCAGACATCAAATCCCCTGTCATATTGCTTTTTTGACCTGTCAAATCTGGTCAGTCATCAGGATGCATCTTCGTTGTTGATCTAGGCCCCCCAGATCCTACGGTCATCCTTCATATCAGGCGGACAAGTCGCACGGTGTTTACCCATCCGATGCAGGCGGTTTTCTCTCTCATCCGTCGGACGCATGTCACTCGATGTGTGGCATCGGGTGGGACTCAGTCAAAACTGCTTACCACCTTGAAGCCTTCCAATATCCTGCCAGTTTGGGGAATCCCACACTATGGAACAGAAAAAGTTACTTTTCCGAATTTTATAGCGATTTCGGGTCCAGGCGCTTCGGGGCTTTCCTTCACTGAGGGGGACTCCTTGCAATATGCAATTAGCGATTTTGATAGCGCTAATAGCGTATCAAAATCCGCCTCTGTTTCCCGAATTTGCCTCCGGTTTTGCAAGTTTTGTGCCATTGCGCTTTACCATGGGCCAACGATCTACGCGCTCGACCGAGGGTCCTCGTTGCTCCGCTCTAGCCACAACTACAACTGTTACGAGGACTCCTTCTGATAGCTTCGATCTTTTCTAGGACTTGAATCTTTTAGCATAATTTGAAACAGTCATGAAAACTTAGAGATTTTTTAGGATCCAATTTGGATCAATAAGATGTCCATGTGGCACCCATGTGGCCTCCACGGAACCCTAACAACTCAACATAATACGTCTGTTGGCTAGGCCCACATGAGGTTGCTTGGTGGTATCGTCGCTTATGACATTCAATGTTAAACAAAGGATATGGGGCAATAGGAAATGAGCAGAGGTAAAGTTTTGTGTCGAAACCCTCGATTGGGTTGGCCCATCCTCCACTAGCGAGTGCATTAAGTTGGAAGGTGTAGCAATGAAAACAATAGGCAAGTTCCAGACTTAAGGTTACACTAGTCCTCACCCCTCTCCTTTATCACAGTTAAATGGTGTTAGGACATGTGGATTAGCCTCCAAAAACTTCATGAACATGCAATTTGTGGCCAATGGGCAATGGTTGTCCCATGTGACACAGTTCCACTAGGTTAGGATTCCACCAGTGCGTGTTGTTGTGTTGGCCCCACCCACTTATGAATGTTTAACTCTTCAATTTCTTGTTGGTACTAAAGGCATGTGTGTATGAAACATGGAAATTCAAGGCTAGGTTCATGGAATGAACAAGCAACCACCTCAACGCTATGACTATCTTCAACATGTTGTAGCTTTTTCTATCTCCTGTCACACAAGTGCTTTAGAATATATAGAAGCCTCCTAGAGATAACCTTTGGATTGATGGGAGACCAATGCCTAGGGCATCCAAGAGGAGTACTTTTGAAGATTACCAATAGGGATTTTCATTATACTCCATATGTCACGTAGTTTGAAAAGAGATAATTCAAGGGCTTGGTTCATTAGTGCTTCATCAAGGTAAACTAAAGCAAACACATAGATCTAAATACTCATGGGGGAAATATGGCTAATCTTGAAGAGAAATGTCTTGATTCTAGTGGCCGACACACAATAATAGGAAACTTAATATTGGCATTGTATTATAGATGAACAAGAGAGAGGAAAGGAGGGAAATCTATGCAGAGGGTTGGACAGAACACACAACCCTAAGTAACAAGTTCCAACAGAAATATGGAAGAATGAGGAGGTGAAAACGCAAAAATAGTGGAGCGCTAATTAAGGTCCCAATCTATATGCCTCACGAACACATTTGTCACCAAATACCATTAAGTAAATATGTGCACATTATAGGTACTATAGGCTAATAAATAACATAAGTAAATATGTAGTTAACACATGTACTATTACTAATTAGAAGCAAATATACAACCATGAATGAGACTGATACCAACAACTTCATTACACTATTTAGAGGAGGAAATACATACATGGAGTTATAGAAAAAGGGGAACATATTGCTCATTGCTCTGATTGGAATTAACAAAACAATTTCATTAACCTTCAAGATGGAGTCCAAATCACCAGTCCATTACATTTAGCAATTGTATCAGCCCAAGGACCTCATGAACAATAAACTGAACCAAAGTGGAACCACATAATTTTGGCTTCTTAGGTACAGAATTCTGGAACCTACGTTAAGTGTTTCCTCACTCTTTTAATAAGGAGAGGGAGAGCTTGAAAAACAGTTACAAAATATCTTAGCCTGAGCTCCAGTTGTTTGATCAACTAGCTGTCTTGGCATACAGTGGCTTTTCTGCCTAAATGATTAAAAAATATTCGATTCCTTTCTTGAAAATGTAAAAATTACAGAATAAAAGACAAAACGAAAATTAAATGATGATAGAGGAAAATATCTCCTTGTCGTTCCTATGATGGCCTCTGATCAGGCCACATCTCTGCCACAATGATATTCTTCATCTACTTGGCCAATTCTCTTATCAATTTCCTCTTAATCACTCAAACTTCCCACTTTCTAGAGTTGGGAGCAGTCAGTTGTGGTGGCCTTAGTGGTGTCGCAGAATCACAACTGTCGAATCATCCATCATATAACTCTCTGCAAATTATCACTATCAGAGTGTTATATGCCTTGTATTATAGCCATAATGTTATATTAGAGATATGACTTATTGGAACTTTATTCTTAAGGGACATTATAAAAACAATGAGTTCTAATGTCTTTGGTCCCTTTTGTTTAGCTCCTAACTGCATTTCTCATCATAGGACCGAGGGTTGTGACCCACTGCTTAGCCTTAAGGCGCTAGGGCATTTTTTCCTGCCAAGGGGGCATTTTTCCTTTGTAAGTGCTTTGCACCCCTTGGTTCTTTAAACTCTTCTCGACCACGTGCTAGCCAAATATCAGAGCCCCTCTCATCAGAGGTTTCCAGTCAGGGAAATAACTTTGGAGTTGCAATATTCCCACTTCTTTGATATACGACCTCCGATATGATGTCATCACTTCCACGTGGAACCTCATGAGTGGTGACACATCTCACCCATATTTTCACCCATATGCCCTCTTAAAATGCCAAAAATATCTGCCATGTGTCCTTATACCACAACATCATGCTGATGTCAAATGCCACTGTAGCTTTATTAGAACCAATCATACGTTGCCACATGTCTTTATCAGAGCCAAACATATGCTACCACGTGTAGCTTATCGGAACCAATCATTTTTTGCCACGTGTCCTGATATAGGAGAGAGAAAAGGGCCCATCTGCCTTTGGTTTTGCATGGAAATCCTTTGTTAATCCTTATCAGCTCTCCCCGATAGTTTTTAACACTATCATAACTTTTCCCATATCGCAAATTTTTAAAGGTTCACATGTTTTGAAGTTGCAATATTGTGATGCGTCGATCTCTTCCGAGCTTCGATGTTCCAATGTGTCGATGTGTGATCGTCAATATGTGGTTGCTGATATGCTGGATTCTCTAGTGTGAGATCGTCAATCTGCGATGTTGCAGGACCTCCGATATTGGGATCTATGATATTCTGATATTCCTTCACAAGGCTTCAATCCTTAAAACTTTAGAAGACCATAACGTTTGATCTAGGAGTCCATTTTTGGACTTCCACATATCATTGGAAAGCTTGTTCATAAAAATTTCCAATGGATAGGGTATGATTTTGGCTTTGAGTCCTTTTGAGGTTTGGAAGATGACTGCAAAATTCTCTGCTCATTTACTCTTTGGACAATTGAAAACACATTTTGCAGTAAGTGACAACATTGGCTTCAATTGGGGACAGTTCCTTGATGGAAAAGTGTTGAGAACCTACAAACTAGTAGCCTTCACCATTGGGCATGGAGTCAAAAATACATTGAACCTATAAAACCATAAAATCTCCATGGAACTTTATTTGTTGGTTGTCCTTTCTTCATAATATTGAAATACATAAATAGAAACTCTAACAACTGGAAATTAAATGCTAAGATAGTGAGATTATTTATATACAACTCCTACTTATGGATAGGGACCAATTCACCCAAGTGAGGTCAACCTTCCAATGGTACCATCCCAGCATATGAGTACTAGACCTTATGCCATTGTTCTCTTGAAAGTCAACAATTAAAACAGGCATGCACCACTGCCCCCAAACTGAGATTTGATGCTCAGTTCTTTTAATCTCCTCCGTGAACCTTCTAATTGGTCTTGGAATTGATGTATATTGTTGTGGGCCAAAGAAAGATGCCATGTAGTCAGCTACTGGATCATGGAACGGATGAGAAAAAATTATAGTTGTCTCCTTTTCTTGAACAGTTTCTAGGGAGGAATCTTTCTGCAACAAGCAGCCACAGACATTGCTTGGCCCTTCAACTTTGGGCTCCTCTTGAAGGAGTTGTTGTTGGTAATATTCTCCCCACTTTTTTGGAAGAAGCTCCCTTTGAAAATTTGCAACCATCTCATCCTCCTCCGAATCATCTGAATCATAGACTGGAGAAGGTTCTTGAACTTGTTCTCTAGGTGAAGGATGTGAATTGTAAACTGGAGCCTCCTTGTTAACCTTCCTAGTGGGCCTCCTCTTTTTGTGCATATTCCCATGACTGGGACTGTTTTAGTCCTGCATTGCTCAACATCCCATCATATTCATATGAATCATAAGAAGGAGAATCATACAATTTGGCAGAATAAGATCTCTGAGGGTTTGTTTGCAACTCGATGATGTCTCCATCTTCTCTTTCTTGATCACTCGGTGATGCTTCTCAATGCGAGTAGATACTTCTTGGAGTGGAGCCCCACAAATATATTTAGTAGGATCATTTACCTAAAAAAAATAATTAACATTAAAATGTGCACAACAATCTTCAAACAGAGCACCTAGTGGATATAATCTTTTGCAAAGAAGATTAAATGTTATGTGAAATCTCTTTAAGGAAGATATGATATTTTTCTGTACCAAACTCTAGCATCTTCATCTAAATAATACATGAACAATTTCATTTTCATATCTTCAAAAACAATACCCTGTTGTTCCATGCATTCATGAAAATCCTTGAGGCGTTGGTCCGACCTTCTACCTGTGTTTCCACTGAATGTAGGAAAATATGTATACCATTCCTAAACTGAGGGGACATGATGGGGATAACCAACAATAGAAGAAAAATCCAATGGGGCAAATTTGTTGGCCAAGAATGCAAGAATGTCCATTTTGAAAACCCCTTTAGGTGAGTGATCTCAAGTTCAAATGTAGGGGAAGTTTTCTGTTGTTTAGCATTAGAGTGAGCATGAGGCCTCTTGAAAGCCAAGCTGATCAAATAAATATATAGACAGTGGATTCGCGAGGGTTTTTACAATAAGATTGAAACAATGGAGTTTCCAAGGTGTTTAAAATAACATTCAAACAGTGGAGTCGCCAAGGTGAGAGATCTTAAACCCACACTTCCCTTTCTCACCCGATAAAGAGAATGTAAAAATTGTCATACCCAGGGAAAAATATTCTGATTCATTCCCCGATAATGATGCCAAAAAGATGTTGTATCTTTTTCTATCTCCTGTCACATAAGTGCTTCAGAAGATATAAAATCCTCCTAGAGACAACGTTTGGGTTGATAGGAGACCAGTGCCTAGGGAATCCGAGAGTAGTGCTTTTAAAGATGATCAGTAGTGATTTCTGTTGCACTCCATATGTCACATAGTTTGAAAAGAGATAATTCAGGTGCTTGGTTCATTAGTCCTTCATCAAGGTAAACTCAAGAAAACACATACATCTGAATACTTAGGGGGTAAATATGGATAATCTCAAAGAGAAATGTCTTGGTTCTAGTGGGCGACACACAAAAATAGGCATCTTAATACAAGCATTGTAGCATAGATGAACAAGAGGAAGGAAAGGAGGGAAATCAATGCAGAGGGTTGGAAAAAACACAAAATCCTAAGTAACAAGTTCCACCAGAAATATGGAAGAATGAGGAGGTGAAAATGCAGAAATAGTGGAGTGCTAATTAAGGTCCCAAGCACTATGCATCATGAATACATTTGTCACCAAATACCATTAAGTAAATCTGTGCACATTACAGGTATTGTAGGCTATTAAATAACATAAGTAAATATGCAGTTAACATAGGTATTGTTACTACTTAGTAGGAAATATAAAACCATGAATGAGAGTGATACCAGCAACTTCATTACATTATTTCAGAGGAGGAAAGACATATACGAAGTGATAAACAAAGGGGAAACATAATGCACATTTCTTTGATTGGAATCAACAAAATAGTTTCATTAACCTTCAAGATGGAGTCCAAATCACTAGTCCATTACATTCAGCAATTGTATCAGCCTATGGACTTCATGAACAGTAAATTGAACCGAAGTGGAACCACAGAATTCTAGCCTCTTAGGTGCAGAATTCTGAAACCTGCGTTAAGTGTTTCTTCCCTCTTTTAATAAGGAGAGGGAGAGCTTGAAAAATAGTTACAAAATATCTCAGCCTGAGCTCCAGTTGTCTGATCGACAATTGTTTAGCGTGCGATGGCTCTGCTGCGTAAATGATTACAACGGATTCAATTCCTTTCTTGAAAATGTAGAAATTACATAATAAAAGACAAAAGGAAAATTAGATGATGATAGAGGAAAATATCCCCCTGTTGTTCTTATGATGGCCTCTGATCAGGCCATGTCTCTGCCACAATGCTCTTCTTTAGCTACTTGGCTGATTCGCCTGTCGCTTTCCTCTTAATCGCTTGAACTTACCATTTTCTAGAGCTGGGAGCAGCTAGATGTGGTGGATTTAGTGGTGTCACGAAATCACAGTTGTCGACTTATCCATCATATAACTCTCCACATTTCACTATTGGAGTGATATATGCCCTGTAATATAGCTATAATATTATATTAGAGCCATGCCTTATCGAAACTTTATTCTTAACAGACATTATGAAAACAACGAGTTCTGATGTCTTTAGCCCCTTTTGTTTTGCCCCTTTCTACATTTCTCATCATAGGACTGAGGGCTTTGACCTGCTACTTAGACTTAAGGTGCTAGGGAATTTTTTTCCTACCGAGGGACATTTTTCCTTTGTAAAGTGCTTTTTGCCCCTTGGTTCTTTAAACTCTTCTCGACTGCATGTTAGGAAAATATCGGAGCCCCTCTCATCGAAGGTTTCCAGTCGAGGAAATAACTTAGGAGTTGCGATATTCTCACTTCTCTTATATGCGACCTCCGATATGACGTCATCACTTCCACGTGGCACCTCATGAGTAGTGACACATGTCACCCAGATTTCCCCCCATAGGCCCTCTCAAAACACCAAAATTGCATGCCATGTGTCCTTCAGTATTGCCATGTTATGTTGACATCAGATGCCATTGTAGCTTTATCGAAACCAATCATATGCTACCACGTGTCTTTATTGGAACCAATCATATGCAGCCACGTGTAGCTTATCGGAACCAATCATATGTTGCCACGTGTCCTGCTATAAGAGAGAGAAAAGGGCTTATCCACCTTTGGTTTTGCAAGGAAATCCTTTGTTAATCCTTATCGACACTCCCCAGTTGTTTCTAACGCTATCAAAACTTTTCCCATATCGCAAATTTTTAAAGGTTCACATGTTTTGAAGTTCTGATGTTGCGATATTGTGATGCGCCGACCTCTTCCAAGCTCTGATGTTTCTATGTGTCTATGTGCAATCGACAATATGTGGTTGCCAATATGCTGGATGCTCTTGTGTGCGATCACCAATATCCAATGTCACAGGACCTCTAATATTGTGATCTCCGATATTCTGATATGCCTTCACAAGGCTTCAATCCTTGAAACTTCAGAAGACCATAACTTTTGATCCAGGAGTCCATTTTTGGACTTCCACATATTGTTGGAAAGCTTGTTCAGATAAATTTCCAATGGAGAGGGTCCGATTTGGGTTTGAGTCCTTTTTAGGCTTGGAAAATAACTACAAACATCTCTGCTCATTTACTCTTTGGATAGTTGAAAACACATTTTGCAGTAAGTGACAACACAATGCAGGGGCAACCCTAGACCACCTTGCCTAGCTATGGCCTGAAAGGTTCTGAAATCCAAAATTAAAGGTTTATGCATGATAACTAGTGTAGGGATTATGTTTATGTATATATATATATGTATATATATATATGTGTGTGTATATATATGTGTATATGTATGTGTATATATATGTATATATATATATATATATATATATATATATATATATATATATATATATATATATATATATATCTGACCACCTTGCCTAGCTATGGCCTGAAAGGTTCTGAAATCCAAAATTCAAGGTTTATGCATGATAACTAGTGTAGGGATTTTGTTTATGTATATATATATATGTGTATATATATATGTATATGTATATGTATATGTATATGTATATATATATGTATATATATATATATGTATATATATATATATGTATATATATATATATATATATATATATATATATATATATATATCTGACCACCTTGCCTAGCTATGTATATATATATATATGTATATATATATATGTATGTATATATATGTATGTATATATATATATGTATATATGTATATATATACATATATATACATACATATATATACATACATATATATATATATATACATATATATATATATATATATATCTATATATATATACATATACATATACATATACATATATATATATATATACATATATATATACATATATATACACATATATATACATATATATATACATATATATATATATATATATATATATATATATATATATATATATATATATATATATATATATATATATATATATATATATATATATATATATAGCTCCTTGGAAATCAAATCGATAAATATGTATGCATGATTCATCACATTCATCATGAGCATACTAATGGGTAACATATCCCAAGCAGTCATTACAATCATGACATACAAGGAGTCATTCCAATAATGAACCCAGCAGTGAGCTTCACAACTCGAGCATTCATTTTCATTTGTAGAAACATAATATCTTACACCATTCACAACATAACATAATTCATCACAGTCTTCAAGACAATATACATAAGCAATTTATAATTATATCCATGTTTAAACATGGCTAGCAACTAAAGGAGAGACTTCAACTCTCCACCTAACCATCATCCAACCACATTGTAATGTTTCTTGTAGCTGACCACCCCTGATCCAGATCCAATAGTCTAAATGGGGGAGAGTTTTTAAGGAAATCACACCAAGGCTTGGTCACATAGTCAAGAGATGGAGTCCACTACCCAGATGACTTATCTAATTCCTCTAGCAATGTGTACCATAGTGGCTCCCTCACCTCTTTAAGTTCAATCACATGCTTCAATCCAAGGTCAAAGTAGGGCATTACTATATCCAATAGGTTGAACACACTATCCAGGTGGTTAACAATTGTCTTTTCATAGCAAACACCATAGGGTTTTGCAGCTCACTATCCAAGTGATTATCAACTCTCTAGAAAGCACCATAATGACTTGTATATCCTTATCTTGGTGGTTAACAACTATAAAAAAAGCACCAGAGTGATTTGGTCATCTATTGATCCTCCCACTGGCCATTCAAGATTAGACATACACATAATCCAGTGGCCTTAACACAAAGGAAATGAAATAGATTCACACCAAAGGCTTCTAAACATTGGCTTAGTGATAACCCTATATAGTTCAGTTCTTCAACTACTCCAGCAACTCCTTGCTCTCTCTTCCTCTCTACAAATATTTTCGCTAGGTAACTTCCCTGTTACCACTCTTCTTTCTCCACGACTATGTCTGGTTGGTTGTAGTATCGACTTTTCCTTACTAGTTGCTTCCACATATAATGCTTCTCTATTTTTCTCCCATAACATCCACATAGAACTCTTCTTCACACATTCTCTCTATGTCTGCTATTGTCTTGTCCCTACATTGATCCCCCAATGGTTTTTCCACCGTTAATGATGTTCTCTCGGCTACTTTCTATGAGGAGAGGATAGTGATGGGCATTGCCCTCCACATAATTTTCCCACTCTGAACTTCATTTCCTATTAGCACATTCAATCATCAATCAACTGGATGTGTAAGAGGTTTAAATTAGGTCGAGGATGGGCCTACTCATGGCACATAAAAAACAACCTCCTTCCCCTTCAGACATTATATCTGTGTGGCCCCCCTTTTAGTGAACCACCAATATAATTTTTCACATAAATTTTCATATGTTCAAAATTAACATAGCTGCACTTACATACACAAGTTGCAATGAAAAAGGGTTGTTACACAAGTCAAATGGAAAGTGCTTCATATATATATAACTATATGACAATGACATATTCCTAGTTGGAAACGAGATGGATACAACCAAGAAAGTGAAGATGTAGCTATCCTCCAAATTTAACTTGAAGGATATTGCAGCTACAAATTTCATTAGTGGAATGGAGATCAATAGAGACCATGCAGTTAGGAAACTATGGGTGAATCAAAGGAATGGGGCGTTGATATAGTTTTGAAGTGTTTCAACATGTAGGATTGTACACCAGCAAAGGTACCAATTCCTATTGGGGAAATATTACTTCTTGTTTAATGTCCAAAGGAACAAGAAGAAAGAGAGCACATGGTCTATGTTCCATATGCAAGTGTTATAGGTAATGTGATATATGCAACGGTATGCACTTGACCAAATATTGCTCATGTAGTGGGAATATTAAGTAGGTACATTAAAAAATGTTGTAAAGAGCATTAGTCCAATGTCGAAATAGTATTCAAGTATTTGTGTGGCACGTATGATTTTGTGATCTAGTACCATGGAAGACCTCATGAGGATATTGAAGTAATTGTATGACGATTTTTTGATACCAACTAGGCTAGTGATATGGGCAAAAGAAGTTTGACTAGCATATATGTATTCAAGTTTTTCAACAATGATATTAACTGGAAGAGTAAGTGATTATTGGTTGTGATACTATCAACAACAAAAGATGAATACATTCCATCCACTCATGCAAGCAAAGAAGCTGTTTGGTTACAACATTCTTGTTCAAAGATTGGATTTTCTCAACAAATATTAAGGATAAGTTGTGACATCTAGAGTGCAATCATGTAATTGAAGAACTCAAATTACCATTCAACAAAAAAATACATTGATGTATAGTACCATTTTATTAGAGATATGGTGCAAAGCAATAAGGTGTTGTTGGAAAAGATAGATATGGTGGAGAATGTTGTGGAATTTCTAACAAAGTTGGTGAGTGTTGGGTAGTTCTCTTAGTGTAAATAGGAGTTGAGTTTGGGTGCCATGGTTCACTAAAATCATGGTATTAACAGTTCATGTAAAGAAGACAATAAATGGGAGAATGTTGAGGTTTTGTGTTTTTGTAAGTAATATTAGTTTGCTAGAGTTCAATCATTCAACTAATTATTCAAGAAAGACAACTACGAATGAAACCCAACAAGTCTAGTTAGGAACAATCGACTAGGACAATAAGTTGAACGGACGTTCCAAGTTAATTCAATGAGAAGATAGGTTGAAAGTTTATTCAAAGTCAAGTTAGTAGTTGAGTTCATAGCTTGAAATTCAATTCAAGAGTAGTTACCTTAGTCAAAGTTGATAGGCAGCCAAGCAACCAATGAAAGTTGATAATCAACTAGAGCAGTCGAAGGAATCATGTTTAGGCACACACATGTAGTAATTTGAGACTAATGTGGATCAAGATCAATGTTCATTGTTATCTACATTTTAGATTTGGTCGAGAATCTAAGAGCATTCAAGCTCAAATGTTGGCTAGTTTTCCCAATTAAGGGTTTCCAAGATAAAATATATATGTGCCATGTGAATCTTCATGATGTGTCATTGTTTATTTTTGGTTCTTTAAGTTCTATCAAGTGCATTTAAAGGTTTGTGTTAATTGAGCTTCTAGACGTATTTACATATCTAGTCAACTCTGCAATTGGATTAAAAGTTTGGTATCTAAATAGTAAATAATGTGTCTTACACCCAACAATCCTTCAACTATAGTTCTACATGAACTCCCCATTTTTCTTAAGTTTTGTTATGTTGCTATGTTATGTGAAGAACACCTAAATAATAGCCAACATTATAAATCTTGATGTCAAATTTATCTTAACTTTGTTAATGTTGTTCAAGTCTAGAGTTTTTCTTACTATGTCAGTGTTAATACATTTTTACATGTACAGTTGAAAAAAACCTATTTGTTGAAGGCACTATGTCAAATTAACTTTGTTGAAGAAGATGAAGATGGTGTCATAGATGTTTATATAGTTTATATGCCAGGACCAAGAAGTTTGAGCTCACCTATGAGATAAAATTTGTAGGTGATTGTTTTGTACTGGTTTTTTTGCTTATTTTGATCACATGTTAAGAAAACAAGCTTCATCATTTCTTTGTGCAAGTTATCCCTACAACCCTTTCTTAGATCTCAACAAGGCTACAACCTTCAACTAAAATTGTTTAACATAAGCTCAAATAGGATCCTACCCTCCATGTTGTCAATTTAGAGAGTCCCCATCCCCTTCCCTCTTCTAATCTACAGAGTTCCCCCTCTCCTCTTCCTATTTTCCTCATTAACTACAAAGATGAAGATGATGATACTTAATGATGTCACTCTATATCAAACATTTATAAGTAAACTCATGGTAATGTTGTTAATTACTATTTCGATTTGATGGTTTTTTGGTCCTCTCGATGTTCAACATTTTTATTTGACCTTTGCAAGGAGAAGAGTAAGATGAGTAAGCTAAACTATGGGTAAATGAACAAATATTGTAGGAAATTTATGGTAAAAGTGGGTTGGAGTTGGAGAGGAAAAGATACAAGGTCATAAGTTCTCATATTTATGAATTTCTACAAGTCATTTTATTATTATTTCATTGTTGTACCTCTAAATTGTCAATGTTATAAATTTTATGATTTTCATTTGCAACAACAATCCATGATGATGGACAATGTCAAGCAATGTTCTTGACAAGATGCAAATATGGTGAGGATAAATTTTAATTTGCATTTAATGTTCATAGATATTTTTTTCTAATTTTATATGATGTCGCTCTTATTTTATTCTAACCCCCTTTATAATCAAAAGTTAACCAATGATGAGCTCTCCCTTGGTTATGTTGACGCCCAAGTGGAGCTAGGGAAGGGAGCTAAGGAACTAGATCTAGGATAGATAGTTGTGTATTTTGAGCACAACCTCCCACATAATAAAATTAGGAAAATCCCTAGAACACATCACACTGCAAGATGTTTGGGAGGTATTTAACGACAAGTAGAAGTGGTAGAAGGATATGGTATTGAAGGATATGGTAATGGGAACCATTACCTATAGAAAGTGACCTTATACCATAGATATCTTTAATAGTTTCATGAATATATCGTGATTGTATTATGATACCCACAAGAAGCATAACAATTCTAAAGTCTACATTGGGGGAATGGGGACATGGGAATAATATTTTTATTATTTCTTATAATCACTTATAATCATCTTAGCAGAGGTTTCCCTTTTTATTTTTTCTTGTTATCATCTTAAAGGGGGTTTTCTATAGTGGAATATTTTTTCTCAATTTCTTATCATCACCTCAAAGGAGGTTTCCCGGGTTTTTGCAATACTTCTAAACAAAAAATGTAGTACTATTATTTGTATAATATATAATTTTGGCATCCTTTTAATGCCTTATTTGTTTTGTTGTTAGAAATGTTATAATAGTTGTTTTAAATGTACATTTCATGTTGTTAATTGGGGTTATATTGGGTGGTTGTGGAAAATGGTTGTTATCTCCCCCACTCAGGTTCAATTCCCTACGAGCGACATGATGATGAGAAATATTGTTGTAATGGCTATGTTCCTATGAATATTGTTGTAATGACCCTCACTCTCCCTCTTAGGCTGAGAGAGAGGATGATTTACCTTGAAAAAAAAATGTACATTTCATGTTTATAGAATAAATCATCCATGCCTACTTAGATTTGAATTTGTTGTAAATGGTTTCACATTGTTGTGATACTTCATCCATTTGTTTTATGTACTTCAATTGAATGTTCTCATCTCTGATAAACATCTTATCCCATATCTTGTCTAAGCTTCCAAGCAATGATGTATGATCCTTTTAGTAAAAAAGAAGATGGCAAATTTCTATTTCTATTGTCATATTTAATATTGAGAAATCAAAATGTATGTATATGCTTGTTTTCCTTTCAGGGGGTTTTAAGAATAATGGTTTTGAAGGATGGAAGGACTTGTATTTCAGTTTCCATTATTCCAACTAAACACTTTATTCCTATTTAATTGCATCCCAAGAAGCAAAATAAGATAAGATCATTTATATTCAAGAAAATATTTCAAGATTCAATGAATAAATTAACTAGCAAGTCTTTTGCAATTGGATTTGTTGAGGATTGCTTTGAAGAGTGCTAAGAATACTTGCTAAAAGGTTGGTAGTTGACCTTGAAGTTCAACCACTTGATCCGAAAATTGAAGTAGAAGATTGGTAAGTGAGTTCAAAACAAACATTAGTGATTAAAATGTAGTTTCTTATCCAACACTTGTAGCATAGGAATAGGTAAAGCTGTATATAGTTTACTAAGTGGTAGACCTAACACTAATAGATGTAAAATGTGTTGTTTAAGAAAGACCAGTAGCATAACTCATTTAGTCCATTGCTTGATTAGTTCAATGTTTGTAATTAGTAGCATACACTAAGACAACACGTACCTAGTAACATATCCAAAAGAACCATCAATAGTATCAATAGAATCATCAACAAAAAAGGCAAAAACATAACTTATTGGGATGGTGAATCCATACACTAGTGAAAAAATGTCAAAGGCAATACCAATGGTTCTAGCATCAAAGTTATCAATATTTGAACCATAAGCAACATTATATGCTTATCCTAGACCACCTAGATCAAAGATAAAGACTAGCGATGCAATAGGAGCAATTATATGTCTAAACTTCACAGTTGATCTGAGTGATTTGCTTGGTTAACCAAAACCAATCAAGCTATTGTCATTGCCTATAGCAAGAGTGACATCAACATTATCAACTACAATGAGGAACTTGGTGTTCTTGTCCGCTTTTATTGGTATTTTAGTTTAATTTACAGTTTGTTTTGTAGTTATGCTTTATATAAACAATTACAATTGTTATAGTTTGTTTTATTGTAATTGATCACCATTATTTGTAGTGAAGTTATTGCTTGTTTTTATTTTTTATGTTAATTATAGTGAGTAATTTACTTTAAGAGATAAATACAATTATTTTCAAATTTGCTATCAATAAACAATTCAGTTCTTTCATTGGGTCCATCTGTTATTCATTGTTTTTATGTTAGCCACGCTAGTTCAAGTTTTAGTTTTCTTTGTTGGGCGAATTGGTTATATGCTCTATAAACAAAGAAAAATAGAGATTAAATGGCTATAGACTCTTCGAGATCCAATAGTTTCTCAAGAATGGTAAGGCAATGCATAAGTTACTTTAAAAGATGAAAATATTTTATTTTTATTTTTTTAAAATAGTAATTGATAGATTATAATAGTAAAATATAGGTAAATACATAGTTGAGTTGAATCTTAGAGTAGGCAATGCCAACCTTCCCAAAAAAATATTGTAGAGGGCCTACTTTTAACATGTTATTTTATCCAAGACCAAAAATAAAATAAAATAAATAGAGATATATATGTGTACTCTTTGTAAAAGAAACCCTTATATTTACAACATTTTGTCTCCATAGTAGACCATTAGACTAAGTGAATGCCTTTAAAAAATCCAGTTGTATTTATTATGTCCAAAGATGTTGCCACATTCAAATTAGGTAAATCCAAATGAGGAGAACAAATAGATTTTACCAAAGATGTTGTGGATGAAGCTTAGAAGAGTTCCTTCTTCTACAAATTTATAATCGACTTCTCAAACTATTAATTTCATCGACTTGCCTTTCGATTATATTTATGTGTCCTATCATTATGCCCAATGTTGTTGTGAGTTGAGCAACCAGGTGATCAATACAAATACTTAGTGCCAATAAGCCTTCCTAGAGCTTGAATACATTGGCACCAGTTATAAGGGTTGTCCTTCTTTGAATTCTTTATATGGTGGATATGTCCATAGCTCAACAAAGGTTTTGAATCTAGCTTGTTCCTTCATGTTGCATATGTCTAAGGTCATTTCCTTATAGCTACAATATGAATTCTATCTCCAATTATCATTATTTGAATGTGTGTTTAATTGTGAAATAAATAGAGAAGGAGAGGTTGCATTAAGGGGAGGCTCCCATTTCCAGGCATTCATTGAATTCCTAGGATTCCATTTCTTTCCATGCATACCAAAACAAATTCTCAGGAGGTTCACACAACCAAGAAGAGACTCGCCAACTAATTTAATGATTATATGATGAAGTATCCTATGATTTAAAAGCACTTGAATCTAATTCTCCCATGCTCGAGTTGATTTCAAGCCTATTTTGAATTTTTGGTTGTACTACCCCATGGGGATCAAGCAGGCGAAGGGGGGCTTCCCTGCTTTGAAATTAATAAGATCATAATGGTATAACTTCAAATGTATGTCATCTTATCTCCTGACATGACCACGCCTTAGAGAACTTCGATGATTAATCATCCTACATGTGCCATGCCACCTAGATCAAGGTATCGAATGAGCTTGGGTGGAACAACTCACCCACAGTGTTCCAGGGGATGTAAAGTTACCTAGTATGCAAATGACTCCACTAGTGAGTTTAGCACTAGTAATACATGTATGGATTGATATTCTATAATAGAATAAAATCTTAATTTGATCTTCTTATATATGGTTTGTAGATTTATATATGAGGGACAAGTGTTGAAGTTTAGATGCCTAATAATATTTTTTGAGTCACCAACAATGATTATCGTATGGATTGATAATTTCTTGGCTAAATTGATGTCTTGAATAAAATAATACAACTCTATTTGACTATTTGAAGTTGTTCTCATGCTTAAAGATTATAATGATTCAATTTTTCCATCAAGGCTAATTAATGTGTCCCCAACCCTCGCCGCACTTTCCACCTGTAGGTTTTGTTTTGAAGCTCCATTGAAACAAATAATGAAAGAGCCTGAGTTATTAACCATTCTTGAAAAAAATCTTTGGAAAGAGATAATTTCCAATGGTGGTGCCTTAAAGAAGGAGGGGAGATTTGAATTTGGATATTGAATTTAGCCACCCATCTTGCTTCATAAGAATTTGTTGTTTTGGGCTTCTATAGCTTAAGGCATTTGTTTTGAATATGTTCTACTAGAAAACATTTAGCTCTGAATTTTATTGTTACTAGGTTGGGTTGTATGTTCTAAAATATTGTTATGTTGTGTGCCAACCAGATATTTCAACATACATATTTAGGAAGTGTCGTCGAAAGTCTTTTGAACAAAGTTTCTCCTTTGAATGTAATGAGATAATGTTGATGCGAAATTTCAAAAAATTGGGGAGGTGATTCAGGCCCTTGGACTCGATGCAACAATCCTTGCATAGCTTGAGACCAAACTTTCTTGGCGAATTCACATTCTAGAAAAATATATTAGTTCGTTTCATTATTAGATAGACAGGAAGCATACCTCAAGGGCCAAATTTTAGGTAATGAGTGTTATTTTCAAAGCTAGTATCCAACAAAAGAAGTTTGTTTTAGGGATTTCATCCAGATGTTGGATGTGGTCTCATAATAAATAATGTGGTAGAGGACCATTTACAAAAAATTGAATCTCATAGCCTAGCTTGACAAAATAATTGGAGGACCCCCATCCCCTAGAATATTCTTCTGATTTAGAGCTAGGCATACAACCTAATAAAGCTGACATAAAGAGGTGAATGATATGTTTAAGATACAAATGAATAAATCTTAAGTTCCAATGACACCAGGCACATTAGAGGACCAATTGAAAATATCATAGAGAATTTTCTTACCACCCCTAGAAAACCAGGCTTGTAGTGGGTGAAGGGCTATGATGTTCTTAAGTGGAGAGTTGCTTAAAATGTTGTCCTATCTTATGTTAATAAGCTTTCCATTGTCGATGACCAATGAAATATGAGACCGGAAGAGGAGAATGGTTGCAAATATTAATGTCCATATTTGAGAGCCACCTTTAATGGGGGAGACTTGATATAAACAACGTCTCCTTTCACCTGAAATATATTTCAATTGCATAAATTAATTCTACCAATAATTTTTGTTTGAAATTAAATTCTATAACAATTTCTCTCTAAATGCAAGGTTCATTAGAGTAGCATCCTTACACCTAGGCAGTCATGGGTTATGGGGAACTGCATGATTGCCTAATTAACCAAATGTTTTTTTTTGTTCGATTTTCCACCTTGACATAGGAATTTTTGGAGTTCCTAGGAAATAACATGACAAAACCCCACATGAGCAAGAATCATTGAGAATTGAAATAATGGGAAGGCAGAGAACAATACTTTGAGTTTTATTTTCATATTTTTTATCAATAAGAAACTCATCTATTTTATTAGATTTAATTGTACATGCATTCTTCTAGGAGAAAATGTTGACATTATTAGTTTACTTGTCATGTGAATTCAATGTAGTCTCCATGCCTTCTCTAGTGATATGTGTTGGGAAGCAGTATACGATTTCAATGCTTACATTGGATTTCATGTCTTATATGATTTGTAGCTACAACAGGTTCTTGTAGTTTAGGAAATAAAACACATTCATGTGCATGTTTTTTGGTAAACCTTTTCAAACATGTTTCAAAAAATTTCCTTAGTCACTAGTAGGGATGCTATGCCTTTTCATACTCCTTAAATATTGCAATTAACAAGTCAAAAAATCCTCCAAATGCTTCATTGTTAATGCACACCTCACTGCTTCCAATCTAAATATATTATTTTTTGTTCATTTCATAAGAATGCAGTAATAAATAGCCTTTCTAAACTCCACAACTTTACACTGATTAGTACATTCAACTACGAGATTATGGTTTTCCTCTTTGCCCCCTTCATTGATAAGTTTGGTGCTACACTCACCTTCAAAATTGTTGCAATCAAGTATTAAAGCTAGTGATAATGGTGACAAGAATGTCAATGGTTTAATAGAGTCTACAAGTAATGTTTCACCCACCAAAGGAGCCATATGTAGGAAACCATGTGGAACAAAAATGGATAGTCCCTTACACGTATGCCTTCACAACATGTTTGCATAGGTTTCTCATATTTTCATCTAAGAAATGCAAATTGTAATCTCCAATCCAATATTGCACACTATAGAACATATTTGGTTGCCTAGATTATGACTCAATGTTCATAATTTCAATTAGAAAGGCCATGAAGGACATCTATGGCCAAATTAATAAGCACAGTTTGCCATGAAGTCTTACATATGTGGTCTACTATAAAATTCTAAGAAAATCTATTTTCTTTGTTGAACACAGTGGATCAATAGTAGGAGTGTACATACACTATGAGTATCTCAATAAGCCAATTTATTCTAAGGAAGATGCATTCAAAAATTGACATAACACCAATATAAAATCAATTACAATTTTGAACATTCAACTTTCTAAGGAACTATTATTTGATATGATTATGGTATGAGTCAATGGAAGCATGTGTTTCCTAGTTTGAATGTTAGAATCCCTACATGATTTGACTCACATACCTGCAACATTCCAAATTGCATATTAACATAAGAAATAAAATTTGGCCAAAACACCAACAATAATAAAGTATCATTGTGATATATTTAGAAATAGCATTAGAAAAAACACCAATAGTGATAAGTATCATTGTTATGGATTTTCAAATAGCGTTGGAAAAATCACCAACATTGACCATTTATCACCGTGATCATTTAAAATAATGTTGGTCAAATTGCAAGCAATAACATATAATTATGATAAATTTATAGATGCTTAGGTATGACTCCTAGCAATATTTGAAATAGTTTATGAAACCATTTTTCTCAAATAAATTTCCATAGAAATCTAGCTACAATTTTTTCTTGATATATTCATCTAATAATGAGGAATGCATTATGTTTCCCAAATAATTTGACATTTATAACTCTCTTTTAATTTCACGAACGTACTTGGTTAGTTTTTTTTTAATGAATAATGACATACATGTCAGATGTAGAGAATTATTAGATAGCTAAATAGATTATTATGGATGAATGTAGATGAACAATATTTAAGTGAACAACTAATAACTAAATAGATACACAACGAGATCAAGGAGAGAGAAATTAATTGATCTACATAAAATACCGCCTAGATTTCTATGAAGGCATCATCCACAATAAACGATGAAGTTTTCCATGTGGGACAAGAAATCAGAACACACTAGTGAAATGCTTGCAACTATGTCACAACTATTTCCTATGCTACATTTTTTTTCTATGACCCAACAGATAGGAATTGTCATTTTTATATATGTCGTAATCCATAATGGTGTACAAAGATTACTAGCATGGATAAAATTTCATGAATACAATATTATAAGTATATGATACCATGTTGATGGCGATGGACCCACCAACATGTCAGGGGATCTCCCCGGTAAGAAGTCCCAACTAGATCTCAGACCGTTTGGAGTAGGAGTCCCAGCAATGGGTAGTATGGTATCACCTTGACTGCGGTTGTGTGTAGAGGTAAGTAAGATGTCCTTGTTGGAAGCAAGGGTGTGACCTTGCAGCAAGTCATAGAAGATGCATGGAAAGGCTCTAACACACAGAAGGGGAGAGGAGTGCGCCACTTAGAAGCCTATAATAGTACGCAGCTTGAAAGGGAACACACAAGCTGAAAGACATCAATAAATGGAAAGAAAAATAGTTGAAAATCCAAAGTGATGAGTTAAATCAACAACACGCTTCGATAAGATCAACAACACACTTCGATAAGATTCATACAAACATATACGGAATAGCCATACATACACGTGTAAGTTACAACTACATACATTGTTAGAGTAACCAGAATAGTCAAACTACAATAACAATTCATGCATGAAACATGTTGGCTATGTTATATTAAAGGAGTAAAATATACAATCATACATACAACCATGACAGCCACTAGCCCCAATAGTGGAATGTTATAGTCATTGTCACCTGCTCCTCCAAAGAGATGTACTCGCTCTGCACTGTGGAGAAACCAAGGCTCGTTACAATACACTCAAATCTTTCTCTAAGTTATACCTATCAAAAGCTTGGATCCCGAAAGCCCTTACAATGAGTTATGAGGTTCTATATATAGCAAAGGGTGGGGTGACCCTTGACATTCCCCTTGACCCTCATGACTCTTCAACTTACACATGACTGTTTACATTCAACTATTGACACTTGGTCTTTCACTTTACAACATGTTTATAATACAATTTGCACATGTACCCGTGTGAGACAAAAATGGTTTTGAGTAAGTCATACAGGACATCATTGAGACTCGGACAGTTGTGGGAAGACTAACTCATTAACATCCTCTTGATGATCATTGGTGGCGACCTGATGCCAATCTTGGTAGTCTGCTATGTTTTCTGCATACTCCATGGTGACATCCTTCTGAAAGCGAACTCTTGCCTCTGTAGCATCCGGGTACACTGATCTGGCACCTATGTCCAACTTGTCATGTAGCATGTGCATCATGGTCTTAGGTGCAACCGAACCAATGACAAACTTGTGCATGGTGTCTGCGCTCATCTACAAATCTGCGCTGGTGGCTATGCACATCAACTACTCGAAGTACATGTCTAGCTCCAGCCGGACTTGGCTCTTTGCTTTCACCTCAGTGAGTGTGCCAATGGATGGGATCCCATGCATGCGCACAATGACATCCATGCTTCTGAACACTCATGTATGTGAAGCCTGTAAGATGGTGATAAGTTGTGGGAGTTCCTCATAGTTCCGCATCTGACTCCGGATACGAGCCTTCAACTCCATTGCCTTTGGATTCATTATCTTTGGAAAGTAAAACAGGGATCCCATGTCCCTCATTGTCCATATCTGAAGTATAGCTTCCGCATTATTATCTCAAGAGACAATACTTCATCAAGTATCGCTTTCCTCCATTCTCCTTTAGCAGATGTTGTAGCTTGCTCTTCCCTCTTCTTGGTCTCTTGCAGTTCCTTAGCCATGCGCTCATCCTCAGCTATTAAGAATCTCACACTTGAGCTGGTGGCTTCGGCATATGCCTTTGTAGCATCGGCCAATGCAGCTGGATGTTTATGCACATTGGACACGATCACTCGTTCTCGAAATTGTGCTGGAGATGCATGGTCATCCGGAGTGGGCACTCTGCTCGACTGCACAACTTTGTGTTGTGACTCGTCAAAGGATATGTTGTGCACATCTACTTATGGATTGGCCTCAAGGATTTCAGTGTCTCCTTGCTCACTTGGGACTTGCTCTTCTCCCAAATCTGGTGAAGCCGGTTGAGTGACCTCTGGGTCTTTGGGAATGAGGTATGTATCCTAATCATGCTCTGGCTGAACCAAATCCGTGTCCATCTGCTCCAACATCTATTTAATCTCCTGAGAAAATTCTTTCTCGTGTGACTACTCACCATGTTTTCTGTCTACCAATTGTTCTGATTCCATAACCTATATTTGTGCAATTTCATCAATGTGTACACATTGCGCTTTTTTTTGTTCATGTTCTTGTTGTGCTTCCTTCTCCCTTCTGCGCAGATTTTTGTCTTCCCTTAGTTGTTGCTTCACCTCCTACAACTTCTTCTATGCCTCCTCCAGTTTCTGCTTCTCCCTCTGTCTTTGCACAATTCATCTATTGCGATGTCGCTTCTTTGCTTCAATCTCCAAATTTGCTCTTACTAGAAGTGGATCTTCCTTGAACTTGTACTTTTCTCTACCTCTATGTTGTGGGTAGTACGGTATCACCATGACTACGGTTGCGCACAGAGATAAGTAAGATGTCCTTGTTGGAAGCAAGGGTGTGACCTTGCAACAAGTCAAGGAAGATGCGTGGAAAGGATCTAACACACGGAAGGGGAGAGGAGTGCACCACTTAGAAGCCTATAATATTACGCAGCTTGAAAGGGAACACACGAGCTAAAAGAAATCACAAGATGGAAAGTAGAATAGTCAACAATCCAAAGTGATAAGTTAAACCAACAACATGCATCGATAAGATTCATATAAACATATACATAATAGTCCATACATGCATGCATAAGTTACAACTACATACATTGTTAGAGTAACCAGAACTACAATAACAATACATGCATGAAACATGTTGGCTCTGTTATATTAAAAGAGTGAAAGATCCAATCATACATACAACCATGACATCCACTAGCCCGAATAGTGGAACGTTACAGTTATTGCCGCCTGCCCCTTCAAAGAGATGTACTCACTTTGCACTTTGGAGAAGCCAAGGCTCATTACAATACACTCCAAGCTTTCTCTAAGTTATACCTATCAGAAACTTGGCTCCCAAAAGCCCTTACAATGAGTTATGAGGTTCTATATATAGAAAAGGGTGGGGTGACCCTTGATATTCCCCTTTGTGACTTTTTGAGCTACCCTCATGACTCTTCAACTTACACATGATTGTTTACGTTCAAATATTGACACTTGGTTTTTCACTTTACAACATGTTTACAATACAATCTGCACATGTACCCATGTGAAACAAAAATGGGCTTGAGTAAGCCATACAAGACATCACTGAGACTCAGACAGTTGTGGGAAGGCTAACTCGTCGACATCCTGTTGATGATCGTTGGTGGCGAATTGATGCCAAGCTTGGTAGTTTGCTATGGTGTATGTGTACTCCGTGGTGACGTCCTTCTGAAAGCGAACTCTTGCCTCCGTAGCATCCGGGTACACTGATCTGGCACCTCTGTCCAACTCTTCATGTAGCATGTGCATCATGGTCTTGAGTTCAGTTGGACTAGCGACATACTTGTGCATGGTGTCTGCGCTCATATACAAATCTTCGCTGATGGCTATGCACATAAACTGCTCAAAGTACATGTCTAGCTCTAGTCAGACTTGGTTATTTTCTTTCTCCTTGGTGAGTGTGCCAATGGATGGGATCGCATGTGTGTGCACAATGACATACATGCTCCTAAACACTTGTGCATGTGAAGCCTGTAAGCTAGTGATGAGATGTTGGAGTTCCTCATAGTTTTAGATCTGACTCTGGATGTGTGCCTTCAACACCACTGCCTTACACTTCATCATCTTTGGCAAGTACAATGGGGCTCCCTTGTACCTCATTGTCCATATCTAAAGTATATCTTCCCCATTATTGTCTCAAGAGATGATACTTCATCAAGTATCGCTTTCCTCCATTCTGCTCTTGTGGATGTTGTAGCTTGCTCTTCCCTCTGCTTGGCTGCTTGCAGTTCCTTAGCCATGCGCTTGTTCTCAGCTATCAAGAATCTCACACTTGAGCTGGTGGCTTTGGAATATGCCTTTGTAGTATCGGTCAATGCAGTTGGATGTATGCGCACATTGGACACAATCACTCATTCTTAAAACTGCACAGGAGATGCATGGTTATACAAAGTGGGCACTCTACGCGACTACACAACTCTGTGTTGTGACTTGTCAAAGGATATGTTGTGCACATCTGATTCTGGATTGTCCTAAAGGATTTTAATGTCTCTTTGATCACTTGGGACTTTCTCTTCTCTCGGATCTGGTGAAGCCGATGGAGTGACATCTGGGTCTTTGGACTTGAGGTCTGTATCCTGATCCTGCTCTTTCTAAACCAAGTCCATTTTCATATGCTCCAACATATGTTCAATCTCCTAAGTAAAGTCCTGCTCCTGCGACTGCTCACCCTGTTTGTTGTATGCCAGTTGTTTTGATTCCATAACCTGTATTTGCGTAGTTTCATCAATGTGTACACACTGTGCTTCCCGTTGTTCCTGTTCCTATTGCACTTCCTTCTCCTTTCTGCGTATTTGTTTTTCTTCCCTTAGTTGTTGCTTCACCTCCTGCAACTTCTTCTCTACCTCCTCCAGATTTTGCTTTTCCCTCTGTCTTTGCACAATCCTTCTGTTTCACTATCACTTCTTTCCTTCAATCTCCAAAGCTGCACTTATTACAAGTGGATCTTCCTTGAACTTGTAGCTTTACTTTGCCTCTGCGTTGTCAGCATTCTTCCTCTTGCCTTTGTCATGCGCAGGTCTACTGCTCTCTACTACTATTATAGTTGTTGCTTTGTCAAGTGTTGCTACCTTGTGCGCTGCTAACCATTCTATAGCCACTCTGACTGGTTCATTGAGCCTTAAGGAGTTATAACAGTATCTCCATGGGTCTTGCTCAGGCCAATGACATGCCACATGGATCCAAGGATGATACACTCTCGCATAGTGGTCCTTCACTAAGCAATGCGGGTCATATACATTGAAACTTATGGTGCCGAAGGTGAACCTCTTGAATTCCTCTATCTTGGCCTCAACATGCTTGAGACTTTGGATCTCATACAACTCGATCCGCAAAGGAAGAGCGGACCAAGGTGCCTTCTTCTTCCTGTGCAGTCTCGCTGACAACCCTGTCGAAATGTGGTATGCAACCTTTTGCATGACCAACTTGTCCATGGAAAACTTCAATAACAAATGTAGAGCCTTCTCCGCATTGTACATTCGGATGAAGGTGCCAAGGGGTGAGGCATACCAATCTGTTATGTTAACCAATGCCTCCATCGCTGCCTGTGACATGCAAGACAGATACTGCTCAAAGATCATCCTGTACACCGGGGTGACGAAGTGGTCTGATAGTTGTAACATAACTCCACAGAAGCTGCACTTGGAGAACAACCTGCAATAGATGTGCACATAGGTTTCTAAAGGTGTCCATGCCCAACCCAAGCCAGGGAACTGCCGATGGGCACAAATTGCATCAAGCATGTAGGCAGACATGAATAGGTTTTCCTGCTAACCCTTGGGCAGATGTTGGGCATTTTCTACTTGCCCCTTTAGCTAGAGAGCCAACATGCTGGACCAATTGAAAGGGCTTTCTTCATTCGTCAGATAATCCAACACAATCACCCAACTCCACGGGAAGGTTTATGTACTCTCTTGGCCATACAAGCAACATGCGAAGATGACCGAGAATTGATAATCCTTCTGCAGTGTCTTTGTATTTTATACCTAGTTGGGTGTTGTCCTGAACTTAGACGGCTCTCTTACCCAACTCTTCAAGATGTCTCTTGAGTTTGCGTTGCTACTGGGATTGGTGAAGAGTGCATCCATTTTGTTCACTGACTATGGTAAGTGATACATCTCCTTAAAGTTCTCTGCCCTGAAGGTAGCAAGTTTTGTTCCACTGACACTACTCAATACCATTGTCTCTTGATCAATATGCGATACAATCCAATGGATCATGTCCGCGCATGGAAATGCAGGATACCTGCATGCAACCCGATACAAGCCAAACTTGTGTATGTTGACGTAGACTCTATGGTCCTCCAGATTCTCCTCAAAGGTTCCTGAGAAGATGTCATTGATGTCCTGCCATGTGATATTGATTTCCTTTCCTATGAAAAACTTAGTCTCTTCATAGATGGCAAGCTCATAGACACTGCTCGACCACATCTCCAATTGTGTTCTCAATGGTGTCATTTGACCCTGCTCTCTTGGAAGCCATTGTACAAGTACTACTGAGAGACTGATGAACACCTGTGATACTTGGAGATAGAGAAGCACTCATGGAAAGCAAACTGTTAGTTGCAAACCAAAATAAACTTGAGGCCTGACATGCAACACACCTGATTGACTAACTAGGAAAATTTTGTAGTTTTCTCTGGGAGAGGATGGGAGACTGATTGTTGAAACTATGCAGAGCACAGTTCAGGACTCCAGTGAGATGACTGACTTCTAAAACAACGTAAATCACATTCTAGCTTGGCCTGCTTAGGACCGGAATTGTGCTATGCACAGTTTCAATCAACATGGCTGATACCCAGGAAATTGCACTGTGCTATCCAAGGGGCCAACTGAGGCACAACCTCTCAAAACTGCACAGAGCATAGCCTGGGAGGTAGGTGTGAGTTAGACTTTATACAATTCCTAGGAGCAAGGCAAGGCCTTCCATCCCAGAAATGCGCAGTGCAAGCCGGGCAAGGGAAGGTTCGGATCAAGGCAGCTTAGACTTACCGACAGGCAACTGAAAATCAGTAAGGACTGAAATCATGTGCAAAGCTGGTGTAGACATGAGTGATGAATATGCATGTGATTACAATCAGTGCATGATTCAATAAAAAGGGAAAAAAATGAAGTGTGTGAAGTGAGTTGTCGCAGCGATGACTGTTAGTGCAGAAACAGTGTCATGCATGCGGAAACAAGGAAATGCAATGAAAAACAATGCTTCTACAAGCTAAAATGCAATGAAACGTTAGAAAGCATTTAATACAACCAAGCAAAAAACACTCACACAAATCGAAATGTAAAAAGCGACAGAAAAGCAACAAAAGACATGAAAAGCGAACTTACCCAGAAAAAGTTGTGATGAGTGTGCCAAAGGTTCCTAGATGTGTTGGGAATGCCAGAGCTCCAAGATCGAAAGTGAAGAATGAGCTCTGAGGTGTCGAATAAATATTTTTGACAAGATCGAGGCTTATGACGTACATGCCACAATTCTAGGAAAAAGTGACACTTGGCGGGAAATTTCTAAAACGGATTCTGCATGTAACTCCCAGCTGCTAAAAATAGATCCCTAAAATCTAGGGATACTTTTTTATTTTTCGGGAAAAAAATTCCCATGCATGCAAGCCAAGATTGCACAGTCCTAAAGGGAACTAGTCAACCTGTGAGCACATGCAACGATCAACAGGCCTTGGGATGACTTATGTGCAGTTTCTAGGCTGAGTGGATCTGGATGCCCCTCAAGCTCTACGCAATTTCTGGACTGAAGCCAAGGCTTCCAGCCAGAATTGCGCAAATTACGAGAGCAAGACTGGTGATTGGTTGCTCTGCACAATTTTCTTGGGGAAGGAAACTTGTCTGCTCTGCGTAATTTTCTTGGGGAAGGCTCTCTGCGCAATTCTGGAGAGCAGTGCTGGCTGTCAGGATGCACTGCGCAATTACGGAGAGCAAGGCTAGTTTCCCTCCAATGCTGCGCAATTTTCCAAGTCAACACAAGAACCGGTTTGAGACCAAGTCATAGGAGGTCAGCTTGTGGGTGAAAGACAAACAAGTTAGGGAACACAAGCTAATAAGCCAAAGAAACTCAATTGAAAGCATAAGTACCTGGGCAGTGCAAGACATGCCACTAAGGATGGTTGGTAGGGAGGCTCCAAAACGAAGCTAAGGCAAAATAATGGAGGGTGGTTGTAGCCACTACAACACACCACTATGATTAAGAAGGTCATCAAAAACAACCATTTCATGAATACAAATTTCAAAACAATAATGTCTTAGAAAAGCATTTCATGAATTCAAGCTACATAACAACAACATCCACCTAGTAAATTAGACCATTAGAAATAAGTAGTTCATGAATTCATTTTACATAATATAATGTCGATCTAGTAACTAAAGCCCGTTAAAATAAACATGTCCCCTAGAAATAAACATTTTATGAATCATATCACAGAGCGATAATATCGACCTAGTAAACAAGTCTAATATAAATAAAATTTTCATGAATTGTTACCACACAAAATAATGTTAGCGTAGTGAAAAAGAAAAATAGAAACCAAAAACCTTGTATTTGTCTGTGCAAAGTAGAATCCCTCGTGAGGACATTATTATGCCATTGCTTAACAACATGTTGCGCTTGCTATATTGTCATTACCCCTAACATTAATGATTTCCAATTTAGTAAGAACATGCCACCTTGACCTTTTCCACCCAATATTGGATGCTAATAGAGTCATCCTCATGAATATGATACAGTCGGTCATGGAGCTATTTTCTTTGGTTTAAGGTGCCTCTTTTAGTCACGAAAACATCCTTCCCCATTGCAAGCAAATTGCCATAAATTTATTGTAATGCAAGCATTTGACCATGCTTATTATGTACTCAATTGGAGAAAGACGAACAAAAGAGAGGGATCCCATAGAATGTTTCACATTATAATAAGTGTATATGATGAAGCTATCATTAGTGTGCCAGTGTAGGTAAATGTGAGTGTGAGACAACAAACCATTTTTTTTCCACTTGAGATTGGGTATAAATGTTCTATCGACTATCATTCTAAATATGTAATGAAATTGACGTCCTCTCTTTCTCCTCTCTCGATTAGAGTGCTTTTTAATTCCAAATCATCTTTAACATCACATCTATAATCCTTTGGGTTGTAAGAGTACATTATCTAACAACATAAAAGAACTTGTTAAATCTTGACATTAAAATAACCACAACACAAGTTCATACCTAATAGATTAAAAACAATGACAAAGAATCTAACTTATAATGTTGACATAATATACATAACCAAAAATAAAGAAATAAAAACTATTCAATGATTTTCAAATAAAAAACAAATCTTTCCAATATATATTTCTCTATAACATTGACATGACGATTATAATATATATATATATATATATATATATATATATATATATAAACTACAATAACACTATATATAATAATATGAATACTAAAATTAACAACAACAAAACAAAAAAACAAAAAAAATCAACACATTTCCTTATTATAATATTGATATAATATAAATTATATATGTATATATAATGTTTTTGTTAACATTTTGACTAGGTGAAATTACATACAAATAAAATAAAATTAATAATTATATTTATAATTGTAATTGTAATTATAATATAATTAAACTAGTCTAGATCTATCTTTAGCTCTCGATTTACCAATAGCTAAGACGATCAAATCTCTCAAGATGAAAACCTTTTTTGAGTGAAATTTTTTTTGATCCCTCTCGAAAATTGGTAAATCAAAAATTGCAATAAATCTAAATTGATATAACTAAACCACACATGCATATTACTATATAAATATTTATTATTTCTAAATCTATAACATTTACATCTAAATATTTATTATTTCTAACCCTATCAACAATTACATCTATGACAACATTGTATCACTTCCAATCACAACATTGTATTACAATGACTTGCATTTCATTTCTAACCCTATCAACAATTACATCTATGACAACATTGTATCACTTCCAATCACAACATTGTATTACAATGACTTGCATTTCAAGTTAGGAAAAAAAGGACTTTCTTCACTTCCAATCATAACATTGTATTACAATGACTTGCATTTCAAGTTGAGAGGAAAAAAGGGACTTTCTTCACTTCCAATCATTTAGTATAACAAAAAAGTGATGAGAAAAGGGTACATTGTTAGACAAGTAAATGATTTCATAGCGTAGGGTCCAAGATATTTAATCTCATTATATGTTGTATGGTTTGAGATATGTAACGTCATTATATGGTGTATGGTTTGAGATATCTAACGTCATGAAAAAGGAGGGGCAAAACATTAGCGTTCTTTTTATTAGCAGTAAAAAAAAGAAAAGAGGGATTGAGATATTTGACGGATAAATAAAGTTGTCTAAAGGTTGGATCTCGTCTTTTTGGTCTTTATGATTGAGCAATAAATCGATGGCGGTTTTAACAGTCGAGCCTTTGCCGGTCTTCACCATCGGAATAGTGAGTGACTCCGTCTTTCTCCTTAACAGTCGAGCCCCTGCGGGACCTTATGGTCAACTTAGGATATAGATCTTATCTAACTAGACCATAAGGGACGCTACGGGCATTGAATTGCCTCCACCTACCAGCTCCTTTCGCTGGTGGATCAACAGAATCAACAGAATGAACTGCTGCTAGTAGGGATGCTTTCTCTGCTGCTGGTAGGAAGGAATGCTGTTGGCAAGCTCGCTTGGGTTAGATGGCTTTATTGGCTTTGCTTAGTAGATGGCGACTTTATTTGGGTACACAAAAAGAGCGTAGGGTGGGTACACAAATTTTAATGGATAGCCATCCTCAACAAATAGACAAACAAAGGCACTCCCATATATTGGGTGTGGCTTCCTGATCATGTAACAACAAAGTGTTAGCAATGTGAACCCTACTTAACAATAAAAGTGTTAGTAATGTGGATGAGAAAAGAATCAATCATGATGATGGTGGTTAATGTCTATTAAAATTAAACTTTAAAAAAATTCAATAATTAAGTGTTGTTTCTATTAAACTAATCATCCATCAATTTTGTGAATGAACGAATGAGGTTACTTTCACTAAGTGTTGTTTCTATTAAACTAATCATCCATCAATTTTGTGAATGAACGAATGAGGTTACTTTCACATTCACAAAATCGACTTCGGTATTGATAAGACTTGCAAATTATTATAATAAAAATTGTTGGTTTAATTAAATAAATATAACATCAGAACAAATTAATTAATTTTATAAATTATAATTAAAGATTAAATTTGATAAATATAGTGTTTTAAATTAGAATAGTCAGAACATCGGTGTAATCCACTAATACATCATCGCGCTTATACAAAGGTGTGGGACCATATAAATAAAGGCAAAAGACTATAGAATGTGCATGTAACTAGTACAGCTGGAATTTGCCAATCAAAGCATGTGTCGTGCATTAGCGAACAGGAACTTTGCAAATTAAACCACATGTCATGGAGATCGAACTTAGTATGGTACAGCGTCCAACTACTCCACTCAAGAAAGAGGGACCAATGGAGAGAACTCTGTACAAGGATCTACACCTGCAAAAATTTAAATAATGTGTACTGTATACTTACAAAACCAGAACATTCATGTATTGGCGTGAAAGTCCATGGTGCATTGTATTTTGTGAAGTGTGTTGAAGTCCAGTACCGTATGTGAGAAGCCAAGAGTAAAGTATTGTATATAGAAGTCTTATGTCGGTTTGCTTGAAGCTTCCTTAGAAAGTTCCAGTAATGGTGGCATAGTCGGATACGTATCCAGATAATGCTTGAGGGAGAAGTTTCGCTATAACGCTTTACAACCTGGGCACGCCCATCAGACTTTGACATCAATAATTGTCGCTGTTACTCACTTTTCAAATCTTCCCATAATGTTGACCTGCTAAGCTTTTTGCTTCCATTCGCTTTGTTTGAGCTATGCATGTGGTTTTCTTCCAGATATACAGGCGGGCAGCGGTGGTCACTGGTTAGATTGAAAGTGTGGTCCATGTTCAAATCCTTTGTGGTGGCATTCCCGCCTCTTTCGCTCAGAAAAAATAAATGGGCACGGATTCCCACACTTTCTTCCAGATCCACCCACCCACCCCGATTCATATGGTCATCGGTGACGCACAGGCGCTTCACGCACGTTACAACGAACGAGAAGCCCGGGTAATCTTGTCTTTAAATATGGGTCGTTGCGTCTGAGAGGTTAACCGACACGTGGAATCTGCGCGTGCGTGCCGATGGCGAAGGCCCCAATACATTCCCCCACTACTTCCTCGCGCAGTTTCACCCCATCGGAATTCGGTACTGTAGGTATTTCGGATTATTACTCCAACGCATTTTTTCTTACGTCTTCTTCTACAAGTTTGGCGCCGGGTTCGTCGCCTCTAAATTTAGCGGGGAAGCGAGAAGATCCCGGATAAAGGCGGATAAGAAGACACGAGGTCTAGCAGCTTGACAGGTTTGAAGGTTGTTCGCTGGACACGTTTCAGTCTCCAAGTACGGCTGAACGAGCTGCAAATATTTCTAACCTCCCTCATCAAATTATTGTAGAGTCTTCCACAAGCTTCATGAGTACTGCTTAGTATTATATAGAGCTTTTTATTGTTCCATTATCAGTAGCTTCCTGAGTATTGCTTAGTATTATGTAGAGCTTTTTATTGTTCCATTATCAGCTGTGATTAGCCACAAATTTGTTTGTGTGGAGATTGCACGCTCTGCTTTGTGTAAACCAAGTCGGTTAAGCGAAAGGAGAGCTTCCAGTACCGGGGCTACAGGATTTTCACGTGCGCCGGAGCGGAAGTTCTGGATCAAGAACTTGTGTCCAGAGCGAAGCTTCTCGTCTTGCGTTGTGTAATTTAAGTCCGTCAAGCGAAAAGCTTCTCGTCTTGCGTTGTATAATTTAAGTCGGTCAAGAGAAAAGAGGAGCAGACGAAGGTTCGAGGTGCCAGGCCGCAAGATTTTCACGGGCTCGACAGCGGAAGATATTGTTAAGATCCAAGAACTTGTCTCTCGAGCAAAGCTTCTGGTCCTGCTTTTTATAATTCAGATCCGCTAAGCGAAGGAAGCAGCAGACAAATGTTCGAGTCGCAAGGCCATAAGATTTGTTTGAGCTTGGTATATACGAAGTCTTTGTGAAGAAAAGCGGTGATGTCCGAAGTAAAGCTCGTCGTCCTGCATTTTGTAGTCCAAATCTGGTAAACGAAGGTGCGAGTTGCAAAGGCCGCAAGATTTTCAAGAACTCGGCAGCAAAAGATCTTGTCGAGAAGAATTTGTAATCAAAGCAGAGCTCCTCGTCTGCAGTTGTGTAATTCAAGTCGGGTCGGTTAAGCAAAAGGAGCCACATACAAAGCTTAGAGTCGCAGGATTTCGACGAGCTCGGCAGAGGAAGAGTTTATTCAGAAACAATTATGTCGAAGGAAATGCTATCGTTGTCGGTGGACTCATGCTGCAGCGAATATTCGGAGGGAGGATTTGCTACGGACAGCGCGGAGGACTCTGAATGCGAAACTCCGAAACACGAAAAGCACAAAATCCCGAACAGGATGCTGTGTCCGTCTCCCCCGAGGAAGAAGAGGCCGACGCTCAAGTCCGGAAACCCGCCTCCCAGCGGCTTCTTTAATCCACCTGAGCTTGAGATTATGTTCGCCAAGATGGACAGGACGTCCTCATGCGTATGATACTCTGTTCTGTAATTAAGATGCTGGCGGCATTTCATTTTTGTTCCCCCTTCTAATGGCCAGCCAAGAAGCCGGGGTAGCATTTTGGTTGTATATACTGTTTGTAAGATTGTTCGACGCTGAATATTTTGACGATGTATGCTAATTCAGATTCCTTGTCTGTGATAATTATTTAAAGGCCATTGTTTCTCCAAAATTTTTCTGGTTAATTGTCATGGCTTACTAAATTCTTCCTGAATGCTGTAGGCGTAAAGAATTGAAACATGGATTTTTTTTTTTTTTTTTTGCGTTTTTAGATTTTCTGTCAATCAAAGCTGTAACAAATAAATTTCAGGAGATGTTCAGAATTGCGATAATAATTCAGTTTGAATACAGAGAGTACTATTTGCTTTGCGATAATAATTCAGTTAGAATACAGAGACTCTACTATTTGCTTTCCTTGTAGATCTGAAATTTTCAGGAAGGTCTTGATGGCGTGATTACCGCAGGCTGAGGAAGGTTCTTTGTAGTTCAAGAATGCTGTAGGCATAAAGAATTGAAACATGGATTTTTTTTGCGTTTTTAGATTTTCTGTCAATTAAAAGCTGTAACAAATAAATTTCAGGAGATGTTCAGAATTGCGATAATAATTCAGTTTGAATACAGAGAGTAGTATTTGCTTTGCGATAATAATTCAGTTTGAATACAGAGACTCTACTATTTGCTTTCCTTGTAGATCTGAAATTTTCAGGAAGGTCTTGATGGCGTGATTACCGCAGGCTGAGGAAGCTTCTTTGTAGTTCAATCACTATTGAATGCCAGCCTGTAAGGCTGCTTTCAATTTGAAAGCATTTTTAGCTTTGCTTGTATAAGAAATCTAAGCTGTTTGCAATTTGAATCCACCGGCCATCAAAAGGGTTTTAATTCTGCAACAAAGATTGAGTTTGAAATTCCAAATCAAAAGGGGGATTGAGTTTGAAATTTGAAACCAATTCTGCAGGAAAGATTGAGTTTGAAATTTGATGAAATTTGAAACCAATTCTGCACAGTAAAGATTGAGTTTGAAATTTGAAATAAAGTTCTGAAGAAAGCAAACACGGGACAGCCTGGCAAGCACTTTTTCTTTCGTTGTCCCTTCTTTCAAGTAAATTATTGTTTAAGCAAACATTTTTTCTTTCTTTGTCCCTACTTTCAAGTAAATTATTGTTATCTCCATCATTATTATGGCATGGAGAACATGGTAATAACAATACCATTAATGTGCTTGAATTCAGCACAGGGGTTCTCACTGCCCGGTTTGCAAGTTGCGGTGATTAACTTAAAGTCCCATTCAATTGCCTCACTGTAACGTCTTTTCCATCTGTAACACGTGTAACGAATGGGTACGTTCTCTGTTAGCTCAAAACAAAAGCCACTTTTTCTGTAGTTCAAAATAATGGGTAGGTAGGATGGGTATGCAAACCGACAAAACAATGAGTGACTCAGATTGGCTGGCCTTTTTTTGTCATGATTGCATTCAAACTGCCTGGTTCTTTACCAGGGGAACCCTCTCATAACCATCCCTTTTTTTCATGACCGCATTCGAACTGCGGGGTTCTTTCCCATGGGAACCCTCTCATAACCATTACTTATTTTCGTAGGATTTGATATGAACTAGTTTCTTTCTTTTCCATTTTACTTGGTCTCTTTCTTTTCCTAGGATGTGATATTAACTATGGTTTCTTTCTTTTCCATTTTAGCTGGGATTCAAATTGGCTAATTCTTTTGCGTCAGCATTAATCATGGACTTTTAATCACGGGCTTTTAAATTAGGTTGGCTGCATTAATCATGGACTTTTAATCACGGGCTTTTAAATTAGGTTGGCTGATTCTTTCCGATTAATCATTTTTGCTTTTTTAATTATTTTTACTTTCTTAGTCTTCTTACTTATCATTTTTAATTATTTTTACTTTCTTAATCTTCTTATTTATAATTTTTAATTATTTTTACCTTCTTACTTTTTTAATTCTTTTTAGACTTCTTATCATTTTTAATTCTTTTATCTTTTAGACTTCTTATCATTTTTCTAGACTTCTTATCATTTTTCTAATTCTTTTCTTTTAAATTAGTTTGGTTAATTCTTTCCCATTAATCATTTTTGTTTTTTTAATTATTTTTACTTTCTTAGTCTTCTTACTTATCATTTTTAATTAATTCTTTTCCATCCGACATTAATCATGGACTTTTCCATTCTTTTCCATCCGACATTAATCATGGACTTTTAAATTAGTTTGGCTAATTCTTTCCCATTAATCATTTTTATTTTTTTAATTATTTTTACTTTCTTAGTCTTCTTACTTATCATTTTTAATTCTTTTCCATCCGACATTAATCATGGACTTTTCCATTCTTTTCCATCCGACATTAATCATGGACTTTTAAATTAGTTTGGTTAATTCTTTCCCCGTAATAATTTTTACTTTCTTAGTCTTCTTACTTACCATTCATTTTTATTTTTTTATTTTCTTACTTGCATCGTGAATGTTACAAGAATCTAGAATCTGAATAAGTACTCTCTTAACTATTTTTACTATATTTTTACTCTCTTAAATCATTTTTACTATTTTAGTCTTCATACTTGTGTCTTGAATGTTACAAGAAAGAATCTGAATTGGTAGAATGTCATAGTTTTTCTCTTTTTAATGTTTTTTACTTTCTTAGTCTTCTTACTTGAATTGGTAGAATGTTACAAGAATCTGAATTTGGTAGAATGTCATAGTTTTTTGGACATATGTTATTACTATTTTAGTCTTCTTACTTGCATCTTAAATGTTACAAGAATCTGAATTGGTAGAATGTCATAGTTTTTATCTTCTTAATCATTTTTACTGTCTTAGTCTTCTTACTTGAATTGGTAGAATGTTACAAGAATCTGAATTGGTAGAATGTCATAGTTTTTGGGAGACATAGGTTATAACAAGAATCTGAATTGGTAAAATGTCATAGCTTTTGAATTGGTAGAATGTCATAACTTTTGAATTGGTAAAATGTCATAGTTTTTAGGAGACATATGTGACAAGAATCTGAATTGGTAAATTGTTATAGCTTTTGAATTGGTAGAATGTCAATGTTTTTGGGAGATATGTTACAAGAATCTGAATTGGTAAAATGTCATAGCTTTTGAATCGGTAGAATATCATAGATATCTGAAGTGGTAAAATGTCATAGCTTTTGAATTGGTAGAATGTCATAGTTTTTAGTAGACATATGTTACAAGAATCTGAATTGGTAAAATGTCATAGCTTTTGGGAGATATGTCCAAGAATTTGTAATTGAATAATATCTTGTTTGGGAGGTTGTAAGTAAACAGTAGCATTGGTTCTGGTAAACACCTCCAAGAGGTAATTGAACAGTGTCTTGTTTAGGATACTTCCAGGAGGTTGTAATTGAACAATATCTTGTTTAGGAGGTTGTAAGTGAACAATAGCTTTGGGCAGACATGTCTAGGAGGTTATAACTATTTTAACTGAATAGTATTTTTAGGTTGTAACCAAATAGTTTTATTGGGGAGGTTGGGAGGTTTTAATTTAACAGTTAACTTTTGGGAGGTTATGATTTAAGAGTAACTTTTGGCAGTTATATCTAGGAGGTTGGAGGTTGTACTGTGAGTTAACAATCACTTTTGGCACCTATCTCTAAAAGGGTGTAATTGAACAATATCTTATCTAAATAATATAATGAAATAATATTTTAACTCAATCACTTTTGGCACCTATCTCTAAAAAGATGTAATTGAACAATATCTTATCTAAATAATATAATGAAATAATATTTTGATATATATATCCATTTTCTCCCCTGTATCTTCCCTGATTTATTTCTGATTTATTTTTTATGAATTTTCTAGACATTCATTTAATGAATCTCCATTGAAATTAAAAATTCAATTATTGTGATGAACCAATTTTTTTATATTTAAAATGGAAATATATAACCGAATTGCAAACGGGATCAAATCCGCAGGGTCTTAACCTTATGTGATATTTTATTCACAGAATATTCTCTGTGATATTCGCATAAATATATAACAAGATTGCAAACCGGACCAAATTCGCATATCGTTACGTGAATATTCTGTGATAATTTGTTTTCAGAAGATTCTCTGATATTCGCATACTTGGCACAAATATTCAGTGAAATGCAGAATATTCTCTAATATCCGCATACCTCGCTGGTAGTCTGCATAATATTCGCACATTGTGAACTTAGAATATTTCGTTAAATTATCAACACCAATGGCAAGGAGATGAAATTATGAACTTAGAAGAAATTTATTAGTAAAGGAGTTCTTATCAACAACTCATTAACAGAATAAAAATTAAATAAACAATGTTTATAAAAAAATGTCAGTAACTCATTAACAGAATAAAATTTAAATAAACAAGGTTTATAAAAATAAAATTGGCAGTAACTCCTGAAAAATCTTTTTAAATTAGTAATATGAAAAAGAAGAGTTTTAATAAGTAATATCCAAAGAAGAATTTTTTGTCAACAACGATTGAATAATATATTCAATAATATGTAATAAGTAAGGAAAACAATTTATAGTTTCTGAATTTCATTAGTGTATAATATATTGAAGAATATATTTAAATAAGTATTATTAATAATTTATATTTAAATTAGTTGGGCAATATAATTAAATGAGTTGAGCCATGTTAACTATTTTTAGTTAAATAAATTGAGTATGGTAAACAATTTATTAAATAAATCAAGTAATGTTAACGATTTTTAGTTACAAATGAGTTGAGTAATATGAAAAAATTTAGTTAAATGATTCACTAATGAACCATTTATAATTAAATGAGGAATATTTTAATTAAATTTTACATTGAAGAATCTGCTTAAATAAACATGGTTTCTCAAGAATTCAATATATTGAAGAATATTTAAATAAGCAATACTAACCACTTATAGTTAAATGTGTTGAGCAATTTCAACAATACATCAAGAATATGCTTAAATAAGCAATGGTAAACAACTTATAGTTAAATGAGTGGAACAATGTCAACAACTTATAGTTAGATGAGTTAAGCATGTGAACAATTTATACAACTTATAGTTAAATGAGTGCAGCAATGTCAACAACTTGTAGTTAAATGAATTAAACCATGTGAACAATTTATAGTTAAATCTCAACTACTTATAATTAAATCAACAATAATGAGTGCAGCAATGTCAACAACTTGTAGTTAAATGAATTAAACCTTGTGAACAATTTATAGTTAAATCTCAACTACTTATAATTAAATCAACAATATTAATAATTTATGATTAAATAAGGCAAATAAATGTGGTCCACTAATATATTATAATAAATTTTATATAATTTTTAAAATTTAAAATAATATTAACCTTTTACAATTAAATAAGTGGAAAGAAAAGCAAGTCAATAATTCACCATTAGATTATATAGTTTAGTAAAAATCTACTCATTAAAAGTAAATATATTATAAAGTAGAATTTGAAATTGAATGAAGTATGATTATAATTTATCAATAATCAATTTATTAAAAGTAAATATGTTATAAAATGGAATTTGAAATTGGTTAAAACCAATAACATTTTTTTTAATATTCTTTCATGGAATTTTCTAATATTCAAAGTAGTATAATAAATTAATGGTTGAGATTTATTCCTGAAGTGATTTTTTTTTCTTCTTCAAAATTATTAATTAAAAAAATGTCATCTAAACAAAATATGGTATTAATAAGTTATGGTATTAGCTCATAATATTGCAACAAAGTCTATTTACAAATTAAAAATCTCCACGGTTAAGAAGTTTGTTCCCAAATTCTTTTTCTAATGTATATAAATGTAACTTTTGTATTAATTCTTTTTATGATAAAATATTAATTTAAATAGAGTTATAATTTGGTTAATTTTGTGTTTTTTTTTTTTTTTTTTTAGTGTGGGTTGGAAGTATTATGATGCTTATTATGTTTTGATGACTATTAGCATTTACCAACCATTTAATCTATATGCTTGCATTTACCAACCATTTAATCTATATGGTTGTGCTAGTTTTCATGATTTTTTTTTAATATTGTTAATATGAAATGTATTGTAAGTTGTTTTTTTTTGAAGTGTCTATTGGCATTTAATTTATATTGTCTCTCTATTGGTTATTGTTCCTACATACCTAACAATTATTGTACTAAAAATAGTTAGAAGTTTTAAACATTATGTTATTCTTAAATGGTAATAAAAAATCCATCTAATTATGGATCTACGAAAAGGCTTAGAGGGATCAAATCTCTCATGATGCAAATCTCTTTTTGAGTGCAAAGATTGAGAAAAAGGTTTTCACATAAAAATATTTGATTAGTTGCAATGCTTGATGCATCTGGACTTAAATAGATCTATGCTCATTTTTAATAATATTTTTTTTTTTAAATATTGGTAAAACCTATCATAACTTAGTAGTCAAACGAGTAGCCTAAACGACCATCACTAGTTACAATCTACTAACGCATGTTGAATCATCATTGTTGATCAAGGAAACGACCATCACTAGTTACAATCTACTAATGCAGGTTGAATCATCATTGTTGATCAAGGAAACGACCATCACTAGTTACAATCTACTAATGCAAGTTGAATCATCATTGTTGATCAAGGAAAAGGACACCGCTTGGTTCATGGTTCTTAAGAGGACAATATTTCACTCCTACCAAATGCTTCTAGGTCCTTCATCTAAGGAAGATGAGCTCTTAGCATAAGCAATTTTATATTTATATAGATTTCACACCTCTATATATAGATAATTTTTCTTGTTTTTAATTTTATTAAAGTTATGATAATGCATATAATAACATGGATTTTTTCATGAGTTCATTTTTTTTCTTTTATGTTCTTAATGTGATATGCATAATATTAATGAGGAAAAAAAGTGGGTGTTTTTATTTATAGTCAAAATAAAATAAAAATACATTGGGTGTATATGTAAAGGCATTCCCACGACTCATGGCCCAATGTTTTTTTGATATATATATATATATATATATATATATATATATATATATAAAAAAAATAAAAAAAATTAAGATCAGTTTCCTTATGCCTTTACTTATGAAGGAATACTAGTTTTGTGTATGTTCTTAGATGCACTTTAGCTATATTATTTGCATAAAGGTATGATAAAATTTTGGGCATTGGATACTGTATAGAGAAAAAAGTCTTTGAAGGAAAGGGGAGGTACTAGGCCAGGTTGTTCTCGAAAAGGTTGCTAGTACAAGACCAACCCTCAGTATATACTCACTCTATTCCAGAGGATAAACACGTAAATTTAGGAGAATTGAACCTCAATAAGGAGGATAATAAGGAGGCTAACAACTATTCTGCCTAACCACCTAAACTAAACTCACTTGAAAACTTGATATATAACTTATAAAAAAAAGGTTTATTTCAAATATGAAATTCTAAAATATAATCGTTATGACAATAATCATTATTTTAATTTTTATAATCTAATGGATATTAATTTATAGCTAATATTTACATTATATATATTGCACATTTATATATTGAGAAATACTTTTATTTTCAACTATATCTCAATTAATTAAATTGATTAACTTTTTATATGTTTAGTAATTATATGTTTTGAGTGGTTAGGAATATGAACCATTGTTATTTTAATTTATTTTAATATGATATGTACATTTTTCTTTAAAAAAATGTTTGTAATTTTATTTGAAAAAAACAAAATTAGAATTAGCCTACTAGGTGTAGAGCAAATGGTGACATGGTGTTATGTTAAGAACTTTGTGGGAAATAATATATCTATGCTAAGGGTTGGTGACTCCATGGGAAAGAATCCATCCATGCTAAGAGTTGGTGTGGCCTAGGTACGATCTCAAGTGATTTTGACAACTTAAATGCCCTTAGGTCACAGATGCTCAAGTCACAAGTTAGATGTGTCAGTCATCTTAGGACTCACATAACTTAGCAAACAAAAAAAGACAAAATTAGAATTCGATCCATTTATTATTTTTATTACTTTTTACTCTTTTTTTTTTTTAATTTGTCCCACATCTAAATGTTCACAACCATTTACGACCATTACATCATCTTTCCCATATTGAATTTTAGAGCACCTTTAGGGGCAATAAATAAATAAATACTTCATATTTATGTGATAACATTTAAATAATATTTAGAAAATAAAATGTGATATATATATATATATATAATCATAAAAATTTGATTTATTTTAATTGCATCTAGAATGAGGGTGATGTGTAATTCTTTTTGTAGGCAGCCTAAGGTTAACAAGTGTAGGTTTTGAAATAAAAACAAAATATTTTTTAAATATAAAACAATGTCGATTATAATAATAATAAAATGAGTATACATATTTGGTTAGTATTAATTAAAAGCATTATAAAATATCAATAATACCATTTTCATTGTGTTCCCTCTATTTGTTGTTGATATTACAACCCATTATGGAGATATGGTAAAATAGTTCACTCTCAATCTTAGTCATAAAATATATTTTGATATCCATGTAAAATAACCTAATTTTATATCAACTTTAAAAAGAAGAAGAAGAAGACAAAACTTTATATTTTCACCCTTGAAGGTGAGAAATGTGTATAATCCTTATATATTTTAAAATATTAGAATACAAGATATAACTAATTACTGCTATAGATGTGTCTATTTTCGAATAGGGCTTCAAAAATTTTAATTTAATTATCAATAATTAATATGTGGATGGTAGGGATTTAACCTCTATGGAATATTTTAAAATAATATTCGTAGTATACACAAATCAAAGATTAAGATTTATCTCCGAACTAGTTATGTCATTTTTTTTTCCATTTAATTAAGATGATTAATTAAAAAAGAATGGCATTTGAATAAGTGCCTTTTATAGTGCATTATGATTTTTTGGGCATCTTGTATTGATAAACTATGATATTGCCCCTTAGTATAAGAAAGCCTATTTAATCCACATCTATAAAGTCTAAAATATTATTTAATATAAAAAATTAATTAACATCACATACTAAATTAAAGGCTTAGAAAAATATTACGTAAAAAACATTTACATGCTAGACTAAAACTATATATACCAAGTTAGAAACTTAAAAAAAATATTATATAAAAAGAATTTACCTACTAAACTAGAATTATATTTATTATAATTTAGAAATCATTTACATTCTAAGTGACCCTAATATAAATACATGGAAAAATACCATGTTAGAAACCCCTACACATCGAGTGACCCTAAGAAAAATGAAAGGAAAAATATTACATTAGAAAGGCAAAAAATTATAAGGTGAGAAATACTTGCATGCTAAGTAATTAAAGAGATTTTTTAATTTGGTTTAAGGTAATGTTTTCATCAATGTATTCAAGGGTTCAAAGTTAGAATTTAAATATTGTTGAGTGTGTTGGCGGTTGTTGTTATTGATATCTAATTTCGTCATTAATGTCAAATTCACGAGGAGACTCTTTGGTTTGATAACCCTCTTAGAGAGTTTTCCAATGGTATATAGCACTTTGTCTAACTCCTCAGGAATGAAGAGAAACCTAAGTTTGAAGTGATGGAGTCTAGGCATGGTTCCATATGAGATAAGGTTCTACCATGTTTGTATCCATCCATTTGGGGGATGAATTGGGTGGATGTTCATCTATCTGAATTCATCCAGGCATTCAGACCAATTTAGGCGCACCAAGGCATTTGGGCATACAAGCCTTCGAGTGTGCAATAGGGCAACCAATTATGAAAATAGTTGAATCCCAAATTTCCTAGTGCCACACAAAAGGTGGATCACAATACGATGTGGAAACACACGTGGTACCAAATGTAAAAAATAGATGGTAGGTTAATGATTTGACACCTTAAGGTGAGGACATGTGGCATGTTTTTAAGCTCTGTTGAGTGGAAAATGACATGTGGTAGTGTGTTAGCATGGCAGAGATGACGTGGTAGTGACATGGCATGAATGATGACATGGCACTATATGGTCATGACGTGTCATGTGGTTTCGACATTTTTAGGTGGACAAATGACCCATTTTCAAGTGACATGTGGCAATGATGTGGCATGACAGGTGGCAGATGATGTGGTTGTGACATGGAAGATGATGTGGCATACCTTGAGATTCATACCAAGAAGTTGTTTTGTAAGGCTTCGCAGTGTTAAGGAATTTCGGTGTTTCTTTGTGTTTTGGAGTCCAAACACAAAGGCCACCCAAGCATCTAGTGGTCCATAGGTGCACACAACATGCATCGCTACCAAACGCTTGGATGTTGGATACAACCCTTAGCACGAGCCCTAGGATTGTAGATATTCAAGCATCTAGGAGTTTATGGATGCAAGTGGTTTGATAGTTGAGAATGGGTCGGATCTTGGATCCTTGAATCTAGGAATTGACACAAGAGTTATCTGGCCATTGGGCCTCATAGTGGTGTAGTCTAGTATGAAGGGAAGTGGGGATGGGAACTTGGATCCCCAAATCTAGGATTTAGCGCAAGTGTTATCTGGCCATCTGACCTCGTGGTTTCAATGTAAAGGGAGTGGGGACTAGATAATGGATTCTCGGATTCAATTGGATGCGATGACATATGGGCCTAGAGCAAATCCGATAACACGCTACCAAGAACAAAGTGGAAAATGCCAGATGTTGGATTTCCTAGTGAATTTCATTATAACATAAAAAGGTTGAATTGCATAGGTCCAAGCTTAGAGCATATTGAGCTTAGGTTATTACCTTTGTCTCTCGGTCATTATAGAAATTACGCTATAGATTTGCAATTGCTCATGAAGTGTTAATCAAAATCACAAGACACAAACCTACTCTACTGCTCTGTGGACATTAATTCACAATTTAAAACAAAAAATTTAGACATGCAATAAGAAATCACACACATGAAACAATTATTTTTCTCTGGGGAATCTAATAAAAACCCCAATGCCTTCTTGCATTAATAAAATGAATAGAGATGTATTAAAATTCAAATGAGCACAACCTGCAAGTGCTTAAACTATCTCTCTGCTCACTAAGAAGCTCTAACCTAGACTTAGTCAATTTATGCCTCTGTTTGAGCTCCTATTTCCTTGCATTGTTCATTGAGGAATTAGGCCCCTATTATTTAGGAATTCCTCCAAAATGGATTGCGCGATTCCTTATGATGATCATCTAACTATATGCAACACCTGTACACTCAAGACTAGTCTATAAATGATGTTACACTACCTTGGAATCTCCACTAAGCTTGGGGAACTCAAATTGTCTGCATGCATTCACTGTTTTGGGTTGATTGATCAATTAAATGGATGATCACTGAGTTTTATTGAAGTCCCACTGCACAACTTGCCCCTACACTAGTTCCTTCAATAATTAGAACTAGTTTAACTGAAAACAACCATAGATAACTGACCTTGATTGCTACAAATTAGCAATCACACATGCTTAATTGAACTCTAACACCTCCAACTCAAATTTACTGAGTAAATTGGGTGACACAAGCCATGTCACACAAGTCAACATCATTCAAGTTGTCTTCTGATGTGGAAATTCGAATTTTCTCAATTTATCAAGGAAAAATCAAATTGAGAATTTCTTGTTGCATTTTCAACACTCCCTCTCAGCAAGAAAGGGATTTTGTCTTTGAGGTTTCAGCGAGTTTCATGTTTGTGTACATTTTCTTCCGGATCCATCGCATTCAATTTCTTTTTAGATCGACGTTTCAAACCAGCAATGGTGGTTCATCTTCAGGATGTGAAAGAATTAATTGAAAGACTTGTCTTATTTGTCAAATATATATAGAGATGCATGAGATGCTTAGCCGACAGGGCTTTAAATTATTAATTTTATTAGTACTAATTATGAATCTCTGCATCTTTTCAAGAATGTAAGGTCAGTCTTCTTTTTCGTTAAGAGCAACTCGTGTCGTTCAAATCTGCGAACTTCTTTCAAAATCTCCCTTCCGTATTGGGTGAGTATTTTGTCTTTTAGGTTTCTGCGAGTTTCATGTTTGTGTAGATTTTCTTCCGGATCCATCGCATTCAATTTCTTTTTAGATCGACGTTTTGAACCAACAACAGTGGTTCATCTTCAGGATGTGAAAGAATTAATTGAAAGACTGGTCTTATTTGTCAAATATATATAGAGATGCATGAGATGCTTAGTTGACAGGTCTTTAAATTATTAATTTTATTAGTACTAATTATGAATCTTTGCATCTTTTTAAGAATGTAAGGTCAGTCTTCTTGAAAAGATGCAGAGATTCATAATCAGTACTAATAAAATTAATAATTTAAAGATCCGGCGGCTAATCATCTCATGCATCTCTATATATATATTTGACAAATAAGACCAGTCTTTCAATTAATTCTTTCACATCCTGAAGATGAACCACCGTTGTTGGTTCGAAACGTCGATCTAAAAAGAAATTGAATGCATGGATCCGGAAGAAAATCTACATAAGAAAGGGATTATCAACCACCCGTATCCTACACCTGTGGAACTCAAACTTCCCTCTTGAAAAAGCCTTTGTCAAAATGCCAGCATCTTGTTCCTCTCTCGAAATGCACTGCAACATCATTATCTGCCTCTACACACAATCCCATAAATGGTGATACCATATATCTATATGCTTGGATCGATCATGAAACATAGGATTCTCAAAGAACTTGATGCAACTCTAATTATCACCTTAGATCACAGTTGGATCCATCATCTGAACAAAACAATCCAACAAGTATCTTTCTCATCTAGATCACCTCACATGTTGCTTGACTTGCAACCATGTATTTTTCTTCTGTCGAGTTGAGTGCCACAGATCTTTGCTTCATGTTGTATGAAGAAATCGTTGTGGACCCAACACTAAAAATTTCACCTAATTTACTCTTTCATTTTGATAGACTCCCCGCCCAATCTGAATTTGTGACGCCACACAACTTCACTCCCTATGTCTTTCTATACCATAGTCCAAACTAGGTAGTGCCTCTAAGGTACCGTAGAACATGCTTAGTTTCCCTCCAAAATAATTTGGTGGGCCTAACCATAGCCTCACTCAGCTGGTCGACTGGATAGCACATATCTAGTCATGTGTTCGCAAGGTACATCAATGAACCCACTAGTTGTCAATAATTGGTAGCATCCACTTCCTCACCTGAAGTGGCATCCTCCTTCCTCCAGTTGGTTGCTAGAGGTTTCTCCATGGGTTTGAAACTCTCCATGCATAATTTTTGTAGTATCTCATTTTCATACATTCCTTGAGAGACAAACGGTTCCCCATCGCCTTTTCATACTTCCAATCTAAGGAAGCAGTGCATGAGGCCCATGTCCTTCATTTCAAATTCTCTTGTAAGGTCCTCCTTGCAATATTTGATCAGTTTTTCATCACCAGTTAAAATCAAGTCATCAACATATAAGACAATAATAAACAATTTACCTTCTATCAATATATGATAGAGGTTTACTGTTATCCTAACTTGAAGAAAGAGTTGGTTGATCTTGTTGCTAAGTGGTTGGAATGTCAACAGGTGAAAGTTGAATGCAAGTATCCAACTGGTTTGTTGCAGCCTATTTTGATTCTAGAATGGAAATAGGAGGTCACTTCCTTGGATTTCAGTGCAATTTTGTCGAGGACATCAAGGAAACGTGACTTCATCATGGTTTTGGTTGAGCAACGTAGCTCACTTCATTGCAGTAAATTCTACTAAATTAGCTAGTAAAGTGGCTCAAGTATTCATTAAAGAGATAGTTAGGTTGCATGGATTTCCCAAGCAGATTATATCAGATAGAGATGCCAAGTTCACTTCCAGGTTTTGGAAGGAGTTATTTGTAGTCTTAGGGGAAAATTTAGCCTTCAGTACAACCTATCATCCGTAGACATATGGAAAGATAGAGAGAATCAACAAGATCCTTGAGGATATGTTGAGGATGTATGTCATGCATCAGCGGAGGAAGTGGGAGGAGTATCTTCCACTGGTGGAGTTTGCTTATAATAATGGGTATCAAGAGTCCTTGAAGATGAGTCCATTTGAGGCTCTCTATTGGAGGAGTTGTAATACTCCTATTAGCTGGAGTGATCTAGTGAGTAGGATGTCAATTGGACTGGATATGTTGAGAGAGATGGAGCAAGAGATGCAGGTTATCAATAAGAATATAAAGGAAGAACATGATAGGTAGAAGAGATATGCATATCAGCATAGGGTATTCAAGGAGTTTCAGGTTTGAGAGCATGTGTACTTATGTATCAATCCCAAAAATAGCTCCTTGAAGATTGGGTCATGTGCCAAGTTGGCACCTCGATATTGTCAGCCTTTTGAGATCTTTAAGAAGATTGAACCAGTGGCCTGCAGAGTTTCTTTGCTTCCATCAGTGAAAATCCATGATGTTTTTCATATTTCTATGATTGGCCTGTATTGCAGGTGGAACCAGAAGGAGAGTTCCAACTAGAACCTCATTACATCCTACAGCGAAAGAAGCTCATGCTCGATAATCGAGAAATAGAGCAAGTTAAAGTGCAAAGGAAGCACTTTGGACCCCATGAAGCTACATGGGAGATGGTTGATAAGATGTGGGAATTATATCCTTTTTTATTTGTTGGTTGAAGAAAATGTGCTTAGGTGTGTGTGTGTGTGTATATATATATATATATATATATATATATATATATATATATATATCATCGTAAATACTGCATCGAGTTGTGTTTATAAAGCTTCGATAAGCAGTATGTTTGTCATGTTTTCAGTGGTTTTGTTTGTCATAAGAGTCATAAGAACATCAAGGACGGTGTTCCCCCAAAAGGAAGGGGTTTGTAACAACCCCAAATTAATTTTCCATGTAAATAAAAGGACATTATAAAGGAAAAAACAAAACCAAGGTCATTGGACATGGATTCCAAGTTGAATGAGGGGAAAAACATTACATTGGGATCCACTAGTAGTTAATTATTTATTATTGGATATGGAAATTGGCATTGGCATTGGAAAGAGGCAAAAGACAATAAATGAAAAATTATTTATTACAGGCTAGCAAGGAACATGTGGTAAGGATGCAAAAGAAATAAAGGAAAATGAAATAAATTCCATGGAAGGAAAAAAAAACAAAAAAAATATGCATGCAAAGGAAAATGGTGAAAACGAAAAAGGAAAAAGAAAATAAATTGGAGAGACAACATTATAGCATTCTCTTGGGAAAATGAAACAAAGAACACACAGAAAGGAAGGTAAGAGAACACTAGAGCACTTGGACACAAGCAAGGAACAAGAAAGGAAAGAAAAGGAGCACAAGAGGAATTTGTGGGCAGCCAAGAAGAAGATTTAGACAATAGTAAGCAAGGGAAGGAAATAGTTGTGGATTTGCAGGTGACAGTGTGCATGTTTGATTATCTTTCTGGAATTAAAATCCATGGTTCATGCATTGGTTTGTTGGTCATTCTTGTTGTCATTGGCATGGGATTTGCCTGGATTAACAGTCATGTACAACCTTTCCTTATGCCATTTCCTAGATAGCCATGATGTAGTGGGTTCCCTGTTTGGTTGAGCTTTGGATTGCTAGTAGATTTTGGATCCTGGTTGAGGTGGTCTCAGGAAAATCCCAAGGGTTGAGGGTGGAGATGGTTTTCTCTGGGAAGCTCTTGATAGGTGGGTGGAGATAGGAAAATTCCTCTAGGTATGGTGAAGAAATTCTGAGGCATCCAAGCTTGTATTGGTTTTGGTGATTTCTGGACCCAGTGTTGGGTGAAAAAACTATGGTATGAGGGTGGAGGTCGTTTCATATGGGTTCCCTGTATGGTTATATTTTGGTTTATCCCATGTGATCCCACATTCATACTTGGAATATGGCACAGGGGTGATTGGTTGGAAGAAATATTTGGTCCATCCCTATCTATGGTCAGGTGGTACATGGAAGTCCCAAACTTGGTTGGTGCTATGCATATGCTACTATGTGTTATTCTTTAATGAGATAAATGAACACAAGTTTTGGTTTATTATTTGAATATATGATTGGTTTGTCATGGCTTCATCCTGGTTAAATATTGGTTACATGCATGGTATATTTCTTATTATATGAAGTGCTCTTGTTATTGATATTTCTCATGGTTTGATAGGCTCTTGAATATTTTATATGAGTGCATGAGCTAATATGTGTTTTTTATAGCTAGTATGAGAGGGCAGTAAGCCTTCTTGATGAACATTTGATGAAAGTAATGAAACAATGAACATATTATGCATTCATGACTACAAATACTATGTTTACAATGTGTTTGTCTAAATGATTAATATGTGTTTGACAATATTGAATAAGAACAAGACTTAGAAAGAAAGCATGAATACTTGTACTTATCATTGACAAAGTTCTGGAGAATTTTGGGTAGTTAGCATGTAGGCTAGGCCTAAAATTATGGAACTAAGTTTGTGGTCACATGCATAGAAAGAGGAAATTTTGGCCATGGCTGCATGGAGGATGGGTTATGCGTGCAGTTGGAGGACTCTGGCTACTATGACAGGATTGCATGTATGCATTTGGGTTGTAAGCTAGGTCAAAAAGTGGTTCCAGCTCAGGGAAAATGTCACTAGTGAAAATTTTCTGACATTTGGGTGATCATGTGTCTCTAAGTGTTGCAATAATTTGGAAAAGTAGGCCCTACTTCCATAACTGGATTGATGTTGGGTCATGCATAGTAACTCTTAGCTCATGTTTTCTATGGTGAGCTTGTAAAAGTGGGTAAATGTGCACTGGGGTGTTACTGGAAAATTGCTCCCGGGTACCAAAATATTTTCTATGATTACTATTATTCATGTAAGAATTTTGGTCATAAGGTTATAAATTATAGATCGTATCTTAAAAATAATCAAATCAGGAATAAAAGAAATAAATATTTTCAGTCAACAAGAAACGGAAATAGAATATTTGTAAATCCATATAGGGATGATCCTAGAGACAACAATCATTTTTCTCCTTTATTTGAGTTATTTATGAAAAAAAAATTGGGTCAAGCATTCGATAATGAATCCTATTCATCCTTTACAATGATATTATAGATCATTCGATAGGGTTGGTAGCTCAGTGGATCAGAGCTCATGGTTCCGGACCGTGAAGTCAAGGGTTCAAATCCCTTCTAGCCCAAAAGATGTTGTATTTTAAATGAAAATTCCTTTCCATCGCGGTATAGGAGAGAATCTTTCTTTATAATAGAATAAAGTATTCTATCATAATCCCGGATCAATACTTCAGATTCCTAATCAATAATGAATGGAAATGATTTCTCAATGATTCATTCCACTATTGATTAATAATTTTCATCATTGTATTTATACTTATACGACTTCTCTTCATACAAAATAAGATAGGAAAAGTAACAATTTTCACCTTTATATGGAAGGAAAACTCTATGTCTATAAAGGAGTGGTTCGAAGACAAGCGTAAAATAACTGCATTACTAAAAAATTCGGTCGAAAGGGATAGTAAGGATGCCAATGAGACGGAGAAAAACAAGAATAAAAGTATTGATTACGCTAAAATTAAGAAGTTATGGGCTCAATGCGATAATTGCGAGAACTTACTATATCTCAGATTCTTGAGAGAGAATCAAATTGTTTGTAAAGAATGTGGATGAGTGACCCCATTTTTAACCCTGAATTGGTCGGAATATTCAGACTTTTTGACTTTTCGTGGAGGATTAAATCCAGTAACGGGGGGTCTGTGGTTGACCGATACTGGGCATCATAATTTGGCTATTGCAGTTCTTTTCCTGATAGCCGGTCATATGTATAAGACCAATTGGCGCATTGGCCATAATCTCAAGGACCTTTTAGAAGCTCATAAAGGTCCATTTACGGGGGAGGGCCATAAAGGTCTTTACGAGATCTTAACTACCTCGTGGCATGCTCAGCTAGCTGTTAACCTAGCTATGTTAGGATCTTTAACTATTGTTGTAGCTCACCACATGTATTCGATACCTCCCTACCCATACCTAGCTACTGACATAAAGTTGCTAAATTGTAAATCTAGCAAAATCGGATTAACTCCTCAGTTCAAGTAAGCACAAGAAGAACCTGATACATGGAAGAAGAAAAGGGTAGATAGGAAAGAAGAATATGGCATTGCCTTATATTCCAAAAACAAAGGTAGCCATTGGTATGTGAACAGTGGATGCTCCAAACATATGACTGGTGATAAGAGTAAATTATTTCCACTAAGATAAGATAAGACAAACAATGTTACCATTGGTAATATTGCTTTAGGAAAAATCATGGGCAAAGGCACAGTTAGCTTGGAAAATGGAAGAAGCGAGGCTCATTATGTTATTTTTGTGCATTGACTCAAACAATGCTTTTTGAGCATGAGTCAAATGTGTGACCAGGGGTATGATCTCACTTTCCACTCCAAAGGATGTGAGAGAAAAAGGAAAAACATAGGGAAGGTAGTAGTAAAGTGTGTGAGAACTCCAATTAATGTGTACATACTCAATGATGAATATGAGAAATGTTGTTTGGAAAATATTGATGAGAGATTGTTGTGGCACAAAAGATAGGACACTTAAACTTCGATCATATGGTGAATCTCGGCAAAAATAAATCTATTAAGGGACTTGCTAAAGATTTCAAAACCAAGCAACATAATTAGTAAATCATGTCAAATTTGCAAGTAATTTTGAGTACCTTTCAAGACCAAGGAAAACTCATCAACCAAGGCTCTACAATTGTTTCATACAAGGTTATGTGGACCCTTGAGTGGACAGTTGAAACCTCGAGTGGAGAACAACATTTAATGTGTTGAGATTGCAACAAGATGATGGAGCTTAGTGAAAAGAGTCGCCTTCACTAAGTGGGCCCGCAGGCTATTTTTGGCGCAAGTCTATTTTTAGACTATGTCTATTTTTAGACATATGGATCATGTCTATGGATTGCAGGTTGTTGTTTATGGATGATTGGTCAAGTTGGGAAAAATAGATGGACTTCTATTTTTGATCAAAGTGTGAGTGATCAAAGTCTATTTTTAGACTGGTTGTCAAAAATAGAAAAGTCAAATATTATTGTCTCATAATAATATTTGGACTATAAACTTGATCTTATTCTCTTGGAGCACTTTAGTTTGAGCTACAGAGGTGGCACATGCAGCTGTCAGAAGGAAATATGCTTTTCTTATGAGTCAGTTGAGTTGTTGCATGCATGACTTCAGTTAGAACTCAATCAGTTGAGTTTGGTGGAGTTGATTGTGGAGTTGATGGAGTTGTGTTCAGTTTGACTTGGTTAAACTAGTTGTAATTAGTCTAACTGCAAATAGACTATTGATGAGTCGTTAAACTAATTATTAACTCATGATGCAACTAATGAATACATCAGTTAACTCAGTTGCATGTCAGTGCATGTTCAGTTCAACAGGGACAGGTGGTAGAGAATCAGATTGCTATCAGTTGTGACTATAGTTGTGCACCAGATCTTGCACAATCAAGGGATTGAGTATGCCAATGAGTTTGCTTACGTATTTGCCCAGTATTGTAGCCTTTGCTCACGTCCAACAAAGTGTGAGTGATTATTTTGAGGTGAAATACGAGTTTGGTAAGCCATTCTCATCAGTTCTTGAGCAGGTATTGAGCAGTGGAGGCAGGCAAGCAGTGGAACAGATTTGGAGATCAGATCTGAGCTGTATTGTGTGTAACAAGTGGAGCTGGTACTGGATTGCTTGTGATAAGCATTGTACTTTGTAATGTTACATGTTCTCAATCATTAATATACAGATAGTTGGGGTTTTTAGCGAGGTGCTTTCCCCGGGATACATACTGTGTTAATGTGTGAATGCTCTTGATGTTTTATTGTTATTGATGCTTCTATATTGATGATCAACGTAGAGGAGCTTATGTATTGTGTATGTATTCTGCAATAGTACATGATCAGGATAATCTCTGTTGAATGTGTTAAATTATTCAAAATTTCTACATGGTATCGGAACTGTTGATCATCGGATCTACTATTCAGGAAGTGTTTACATTCTATTTATTCAGGCAGAGTCAGTAATCGGGCCAGGTAGCCTCTGGATTCATCCTTCCTTTGGAAGGTGAGATATCCGGTGAATGCCCATACAGTCAATCTCTGTACGAGAAATATTGTGTTCTCACGAATCTTAGATCCGAGGCGGTTGAGATGGTTGCTGGTGGAATTCGAATTTGCAGCAGTGTTTTCTTGGTGACAACGCAGCAATGTCTTTCAACGGATTGCGATTGGAGTATGCTCTTGAGGGCAGTTCAAACTATATTGCATGGAAGGACAGGATGGAGGCAGTATTGGATGATAACGGGCTGAAGGAGTTCATAGATACGGATATCCCAAAGCCTACTGATGCTACTCAAGCTGATGCTTGGCAAAAGAAGACCGCAAAATGTCGAAGGATTCTGTTGGAGGGCATGAAGGATCACATTGTGTCCAGCCTCCATGGAAAGGCTACTCCATATTTGATATGGAAATCATTAACAAAATTATTCCAAAGCAAGAGCAATCAGAGGAAGCTGGCGCTCAAAGATAAACTCAGAAACATCAAATGCGAGAAGGGTGACAGTATTCCCAAGTATCTACGAAGTTCACTCAGTGTCGAGATGAGCTGGGAAGTGTGGGGGTTACTGTCGATGATGAGGACTTGGTGAGCTTGGCTCTCCTTGGTCTTCCGAAGAGTTGGCATTCCTATCAGGACTCTGTCAATGGTCGGGAGAAATTGCCAGGATGGGAAAGACTATGGTCAGATCTTGTGCAGGAGGAGATCAGGCGGAGTACCAGGGACGGATCTTAGTCAAAGGGAGCTGATGAAGAGAATTGTGCTTTGGCTGCCAAAGCAAAGAAAGGGAAGAGCAAGAAAGCTTCTTAGTCTGGTGCGAAAGGTAAGAAGCAGGATATGTCCAAGGTGAAGTGTTTTCACTGTCACCAGCACAGACACTATGCCACAAATTGTCCGCAGAAGAAGAAGAACAAGCAAGCTGCTGGATCTGCAGGGGGAGAGGCCTTAGCTTCTCAGTTTGAGCTTGATTTTTCATTGATCACATGCTTGGTTTCAAGTGTGATGGGATCTGTGTGGTTCTTGGACAGTGGTGCGTCTTTTCACATGACGGGAGATAAAGATTTGTTCTCTGATCTGGAGGACAAATATCTTGGAGTGAACATCGAGATGGCCGATGATGGTAGATACAGTGCGACTGGTATCGGTACCATTTCCTTTGAGAGGGAGTCTGGTAAACCCTTCGTATTGAAGGAAGTCATGCATGTTCCAGGATTGAAGAAGAATCTTATCTCAGTGGCGATGTTAGAAGACAAGCGGTATGATGTTGTTTTCAGCGAGGGAAAGGCTTTCCTGCGCAGCAAGACAACTGGTGAGACCCGGAAGATAGGGGTTCGAGTGAGGAACCTTTATTAGTTACATGTAGATGGATGCACAACAATGGCGGGCAAGGCAGAAGGATTGGTGAGCCGGGATGATGGCGAGTTGTGGCATAGGAGATTGGGTCACCTTCACCATGGAGCCTTGAAGATACTGCAGCAGATCACTACAGGGCTTCCTAAAGGCACACTTGCGCAGTCAGATCAGTGCAAGGGGTGTACTTTGGGGAAGTTTGTGAAAGCCACCTTTCACGAGAAGGATAGTCGCGCCACGACGATCCTTGAGAGAATTCACACAGACGTGTGTGGACCTTTCTCAGTTGCTTCGACAGCAAAACACAAGTATTATGTGATTTTTGTTGATGATTTCTCTCGTAAGTGCTGGATCTTCTTCATGCAGAAGAAGAGCGAGACATATTCAAAGTTCTGTGAATTCAAAGCACTGGTCGAGAAGGAGTCGGGGAAGAAGGTGAAGGCTCTTAGGAGCGATAATGGTGGTGAATACATCTCGGACGAGTTCAAGGATTTCTGCAAGGCAGAAGGGATTCGTAGAGAGCTCATAGCTCCCCATAACCCATAGCAGAATGGGGTAGCTGAGCGGAAGAACAAAACGATCGTGGGTGCTGCACGGGCAATGTTGCATGATCAGGGCCTACCCCTTCACTTGTGGGCGGAAGCATGCAATACAACAGTTTATGTGCAGAACCGTTGTCCTCATAGGATACTTGGCATGAGTACACTCGAGGAGGCTTATTATGGTAAGAAGCCTGATCTTTCTCATTTGAGGATTTTTGGTGCTAACGTTTACATGCATGTGAAGAAGGATGCCAGGAAGAAGTTGGAGCCGACCACAGAGGTTGGGATATTTGTGGGGTACACTGATACACCCCACAACTATCGTGTGTATTTGCCAGACAGTGGTAAAACTGTTGTGCGAAGGGATATAAAATTTCAGGAGGAGAAAGCCATGAAGTGTTCGCTTGAGAGGGAGCTACACTTGCATGCAGATGAGGAGCTATTAGTTCCTAAGGATGAGCTTCAGGATGTGGATCAGCCACAGGATGAGGTTCATGGAGTGGACGAGTCCACTCATGCAGTGCCAACCGTCAGAGGGTGAAAGCGCTTGACAGAAGCTGAGCGACTGGCTCAAGATGTAGAGAAACTTGTAGGACCACCTATAGCCCAACGCAGGCAGAGACAGTCACCTGATCGGTACACTGGATACATGGCTCTGATGAGCAAGTGTGTTGTGACTGAGCCATCCTCTTTCGAGGAAGCTGTGGAGGATCCCGCATGGGTAGACGCCATGGTGGAAGAGTATGATTTTATTGTCAGAAACAGTGCATGGGAGATTGTTCCTAGACCGGAAGGGAAATCAGTGGTGGGTTCGAGATGGATCTACAAAGTTAAGCAGGCAGCTGACGGGAGTGTGGAGAAGTACAAGGCAAGATTTTTTGCCCGAGGCTTTTCACAGATTGAGGGGATCGATTATGAGGAGACCTTTGCACCTGTCGCAAGGTATTCTTCCATACGGACGATTCTTGCTCTCTCAGCGCAGATGGGATGGCACATTCATCAGATGGATGTGAAGACTGCGTTCCTCAACGGAGTCATTGAGGAGGAGGTGTACATTGAGCAGCCCGAAGGCTTTGAGGTCTTCAGCAGCGAGTCGCATGTGTGCAGGCTCAAGAGAGCGCTGTATGGGTTGAAGCAAGCACCACGTGCTTGGTACACACGGATAGACAGCTATTTCACAGGACTTGGATTCTCCAAGATCGAGGCGGATCCTAACCTATACCAGATTGTTGTGGAGGGTAAGTTGCTTATCATTGTACTATATGTTGATGATTTGATTCTAACGGGTGATGAGCTGTTGATATTGTCATGCAAGAAGGATCTTGCTACAGAGTTTGAGATGAAGGATTTGGGCCTCCTTCACTATTTCCTAGGATTGGAAATATGGCAGCGTAGTGGTGGACTGTTTGTTTCTCAGGGCAAGTATGCTCGGGAGATACTGGAGAAGTTCAACATACATGGCTGCAAGCCTGTTGATACTCCTCTTCCTGGAGGTTGGAGGAAGGAGGATGCCACTTCGGGAGAAGAAGTGGATGCCACTGTTTATCGACAGTTGGTGGGGTCGCTGATGTATTTGGTCAATACACGACCTGATATATGTTATGCAGTTAACCAGCTTTCACAAGCTATGGTTAAGCCTACCAAGCTCTTCTGGAAGGCGGGCAAGCATGTATTGCGCTACTTGAGAGGCACATCGGGATATGGTTTGTGGTACAGACAGGAGGATGAGGTGAAGCTATGTGGCTTCACGGATGCAGATTGGGCAGGGAGCCCAACGGACAGAAAGAGCACATCAGGAGGGGTCTTCAGTATTGGATCGACAACAGTTTCTTGGTACAGCAAGAAGCAGAGATCCGTGGCACTCAGTTCAACGAAGGCCGAGTATATGGCAGCAAGTTTGGCTGCATGCGAGGCTATATGGATTAGGAAGATCCTAGTTGGTTTGTTCGGTTCTCATTTGGATCCTACTGTGATAACCAGAGTTGCATTAAACTCTCGGCTAATCCTGTATTTCATGATAGATCTAAACATATTGACATCAGGTACCATCATATCAGAGATTGTGTGCATCGGAGGGTCATGTTACTTTCGTACATTCCAACGGAGGATCAGGATGCTGATATTCTGACGAAGGCTCTCACCAGGAGCAAATTCGAGTACCACCGAGGCAGGATAGGGGTTGCTGATAATCCATATATTATCGAGAGGGAGTGTTGAGATTGCAACAAGATGATGGAGCTTAGTGAAAAGAGTCGCCTTCACTAAGTGGGCCCGCAAGCTATTTTTGGCGCAAGTCTATTTTTAGACTATGTCTATTTTTAGACATATGGATCATGTCTATGGATTGCAGGTTGCTGTTTATGGATGATTGGTCAAGTTGGGAAAAATAGATGGACTTCTATTTTTGATCAAAGTGTGAGTGATCAAAGTCTATTTTTAGACTGGCTGTCAAAAATAGAAAAGTCAAATATTATTGTCTCATAATAATATTTGGACTATAAACTTGATCTTATTCTCTTGGAGCACTTCAGTTTGAGCTACAGAGGTGGCACATGCAGCTGTCAGAAGGAAACGCTTTTCTTATGAGTCAGTTGAGTTGTTGCATGGATGACTTCAGTTAGAACTCAATCAGTTGAGTTTGGTGGAGTTGATTGTGGAGTTGATGGAGTTGTGTTCAGTTTGACTTGGTTAAACTAGTTGTAATTAGTCTAACTGCAAATAGACTAATGATGAGTTGTTAAACTAATTATTAACTCATGATGCAACTAATGAATACATCATTTAACTCAGTTGCATGTCAGTGCATGTTCAGTTCAACAGGGACAGGTGGTAGAGAATCAGATTGCTATCAGTTGTGACTATAGTTGTGCACCAGATCTTGCACAATCAAGGGATTGAGTATGCCAATGAGTTTGCTCACGTATTTGCCCAGTATTGTAGCCTTTGCTCACGTCCAACAAAGTGTGAGTGATTATTTTGAGGTGAAATACGAGTTTGGTAAGCCATTCTCATCAGTTCTTGAGCAGGTATTGAGCAGTGGAAGCAGGCAAGCAGTGGAATAGATTTGGAGATCAGATCTGAGCTGTATTGTGTGTAACAGGTGGAGCTGGTACTGGATTTCTTGTGATAAGCATTGTACTTTGTAATGTTACATGTTCTCAATCATTAATATACAGATAGTTGGGGTTTTTAGCGAGATGCTTTCCCTGGGATACATACTGTGTTAATGTGTGAATGCTCTTGATGTTTTATTGTTATTGATGCTGCTATATTGATGATCAACGTAGAGGAGCTTATGTATTGTGTATGTATTCCGCAATAGTACATGATCAGGATAATCTCTGTTGGATATGTGTTAAATTATTCAAAATTTCTACATGGTATCGGAACTGTTGATCATCAGATCTACTATTCAGGAAGTGTTTACATTCTATTTCTTCAGGCAGAGTCTATAATCGGGCCAGGTAGCCTCTGGATTCATCCTTCCTTTGGAAGGTGAGATATTCGGTGAATGCCCATACAGTCAATCTCTGTACGAGAAATATTGTGTTCTCACGAATCTTAGATCCGAGGCAGTTGAGTTGGTTGCTGGTGGAATTCGAATTTGCAGCAGTGTTTTCTTGGTGACAACGCAGCAATGTCTTTCAACGGATTGCGATTGGAGTATGCTCTTGAGGGCAGTACAAATTATATTGCATGGAAGGACAGGATGGAGGCAGTATTGGATGATAACGGGCTGAAGGAGTTCATAGATACGGATATCCCAAAGCCTACTGATGCTACTCAAGCTGATGCTTGGCAAAAGAAGACCGCAAAATGTCGAAGGATTCAGTTGGAGGGCGTGAAGGATCACATTGTGTCCAGCCTCCATGGAAAGGCTACTCCATATTTGATGTGGAAATCATTAACAGAATTATTCCAAAGCAAGAGCGATCAGAGGAAGCTGGTGCTCAAAGATAAACTCAGAAACATCAAATGCGAGAAGGGTGACAGTATTCCCAAGTATCTACGAAGTTCACTCAGTGTCGAGATGAGCTGGGAAGTGTGGGGGTTACTGTCGATGATGAGGACTTGGTGAGCTTGGCTCTCCTTGGTCTTCCGAAGAGTTGGCATTCCTATCAGGACTCTGTCAATGGTTGGGAGAAATTTCCAGGATGGGAAAGACTATGGTTAGATCTTGTGTGGGAGGAGATCAGGCGGAGTACCAGGGACGGATCTTCATCAAAGGGAGCTGATGAAGAGAATTGTGCTTTGGCTACCAAAGCAAAGAAAGGGAAGAGAAAGAAAGCTTCTCAGTCTGGTGCGAAAGGCAAGAAGCAGGATATGTCCAAGGTGAAGTGTTTTCACTGTCACCAGCACGGACACTATGCCACAAATTGTCCGCAGAAGAAGAAGAACAAGCAAGCTGCTGGATCTGCAGGGGGAGAGGCCTTAGCTTCTCAGTTTGAGCTTGATTTTTCATTGATCGCATGCTTGGTTTCAAGTGTGATGGGATCCGTGTGGTTCTTGGACAGTGGTGCGTCTTTTCACATGACGGGAGATAAATATTTGTTCTCTGATCTGGAGGAATAAGATCTTGGAGTGCACATCGAGATGGGCGATGATGGTAGATACAGTGCGACCAGTATCGGTGCCATTTCCTTTGAGAGGGAGTCTGGTAAACCCTTCGTATTGAAGGAAGTCATGCATATTCCTGGATTGAAGAAGAATCTTATCTCAGTGGCGATGTTAGAAGACAAGGGGTATGATGTTGTTTTCAGCGAGGGAAAGGCTTTCCTGCGCAGCAAGACAACTGGTGAGACCCGGAAGATAGGGGTTCGAGTGAGGAACCTTTATTAGTTGCATGTAGATGGATGCACAGCAATGGCGGGCAAGGCAGAAGGATTGGTGAGCCGGGATGATGGCGAGTTGTGGCACAGGAGATTGGGTCACCTTCACCATGGAGCCTTGAAGATACTGCAGCAGATCACTACAGGGCTTCCTAAAGGCACACTTGCGCAGTCAGATCAGTGCAAGGGGTGTACTTTGGGGAAGTTTGTGAAAGCCACCTTTCACGAGAAGGATAGTCGCGCCACGACGATCCTTGAGAGAATTCACACAGACGTGTGTGGACCTTTCTCAGTTGCTTCGACAACAAAACACAGGTATTATGTGATTTTTGTTGATGATTTCTCTCGTAAGTGCTGGATCTTCTTCATGCAGAAGAAGAGCGAGACATATTCAAAGTTCTGTGAATTCAAAGCACTGGTCGAGAAGGAGTCGGGGAAGAAGGTGAAGGCTCTTAGGAGCGATAATGGTGGTGAATACATCTTGGACGAGTTCAAGGATTTCTGCAAGGCAGAAGGGATTCGTAGAGAGCTCATAGCTCCCCATAACCCATAGCAGAACGGGGTAGCTGAGCGGAAGAACAGAACGATCGTGGGTGCTGCACGGGCAATGTTGCATGATCAGGGCCTACCCCTTCACTTGTGGGCGGAAGCATGCAATACAACAGTTTATGTGCAGAACCGTTGTCCTCATAGGATACTTGGCATGAGTACACCCGAGGAGGCTTATTCTGGTAAGAAGCCTGATCTTTCTCATTTGAGGATTTTTGGTGCTAACGTTTACATGCATGTGACGAAAGATGCCAGGAAGAAGTTGGAGCCGACAGTAGAGGGTGGGATATTTGTGGGGTACACTGATACACCCCACAACTATCGTGTGTATTTGCCAGACAGTGGTAAAACTGTTGTGCGACGGGATATAAAATTTCAGGAGGAGAAAGCCATGAAGTGTTCGCTTGAGAGGGACCTACACTTGCATGCAGATGAGGAGCTATTAGTTCCTAAGGATGAGCTTCAGGATGTGGATCAGCCACAGGATGAGGTTCATGGAGTGGACGAGTCCACTCATGCAGCGCCAACCATTAGAGGGCGAAAGCGCTTGACAGAAGCTGAGCGACTGGCTCAAGATGTAGAGAAAGTTGTAGGACCACCTACAGCCCAACGCAGGCAGAGACAGTCACCTGATCGGTACACTGGATACATGGCTCTAATGAGCAAGTGTGTTGTGACTGAGCCATCCTCTTTCGAGGAAGCTGTGGAGGATCCCGCATGGGTAGACGCCATGGTGGAAGAGTATGATTCTATTGTCAGAAACAGTGCATGGGAGATTGTTCCTAGACCGGAAGGGAAATCAGTGGTGGGTTCGAGATGGATCTACAAAGTTAAGCAGGCAGCTGACGGGAGTGTGGAGAAGTACAAGGCAAGATTTGTTGCCCGAGGCTTTTCATAGATTTAGGGGATCGATTATGAGGAGACCTTTGCACCTGTCGCAAGGTATTCTTCCATACGGACGATTCTTGCTCTCTCAGCGCAGATGGGATGGCACATTCATCAGATGGATGTGAAGACTGCGTTCCTCAATGAGTCATTGAGGAGGAGGTGTACATTGAGCAGCCCGAAGGCTTTGAGGTATTCAGCAGCGAGTCGCATGTGTGCAGGCTCAAGAGAGCGCTGTATGGGTTGAAGCAAGCACCACGTGCTTGGTACACATGGATAGACAGCTATTTCACAGGACTTGGATTCTCCAAGAGCGAGGCGGATCCTAACCTATACCAGATTGTGGTGGAGGGTAAGTTGCTTATCATTGTACTATATGTTGATGATTTGATTCTAACGGGTGATGAGCTGTTGATACTGTCATGCAAGAAGGATCTTGCTACAAAGTTTGAGATGAAGGATTTGGGTCTCCTTCACTATTTCCTAGGATTGGAAATATGGCAGCGTAGTGGTGGACTGTTTGTTTCTCAAGGCAAGTATGCTCAGGAGATACTGGAGAAGTTCAACATACATGGCTGCAAGCCTGTTGATACTCCTCTTCCTGGAGGTTGGAGGAAGGAGGATGCCACTGTTTATCGACAGTTGGTGGGGTCGCTGATGTATTTGGTCAATACATGACCTGATATATGTTATGCAGTTAACCACCTTTCACAATCTTTGGTTAAGCCTACCAAGCTCTTCTGGAAGGCGGGCAAGCATGTATTGCGCTACTTGAGAGGCACATCGGGATATGGTTTGTGGTACAGACAGGAGGATGAGGTGAAGCTATGTGGCTTCACGGATGCAGATTGGGCAGGGAGCCCAACGGACAGAAAGAGCACATCAGGAGGGGTCTTCAGTATTGGATCGACAACAGTTTCTTGGTACAGCAAGAAGCAGAGATCCGTGGCACTCAGTTCAACGGAGGCCGAGTATATGGCAGCAAGTTTGGCTGCATGTGAGGCTATATGGATGAGGAAGATCCTGGTTGGTTTGTTCGGTTCTCATTTGGATCCTACTGTGATTTACTGTGATAACCAGAGTTGCATTAAACTCTCGGCTAATCCTGTATTTCATGATAGATCTAAACATATTGACATCAGGTACCATCATATCAGAGATTGTGTGCAGCGGAGGATCATGTTACTTTCGTACATTCCAACGGAGGATCAGGATGCTGATATTCTGACGAAGGCTCTCACCAGGAGCAAATTCGAGTACCACCGAGGCAGGATAGGGGTTGCTGATAATCCATATCTTGTCGAGAGGGAGTGTTGAGATTGCAACAAGATGATGGAGCTTAGTGAAAAGAGTCGCCTTCACTAAGTGGGCCCGCAGGCTATTTTTGGCGCAAGTCTATTTTTAGACTATGTCTATTTTTAGACATATGGATCATGTCTATGGATTGCAGGTTGCTGTTTATGGATGATTGGTCAAGTTGGGAAAAATAGATGGACTTCTATTTTTGATCAAAGTGTGAGTGATCACAGTGTGAGTGATCAAAGTCTATTTTTAGACTGGCTGTCAAAAATAGAAAAGTCAAATATTATTGTCTCATAATAATATTTGGACTATAAACTTGATCTTATTCTCTTGGAGCACTTCAGTTTGAGCTACAGAGGTGGCACATGCAGCTGTCAGAAGGAAACGCTTTTCTTATGAGTCAGTTGAGTTGTTGCATGCATGACTTCAGTTAGAACTCAATCAGTTGAGTTTGGTGGAGTTGATTGTGGAGTTGATGGAGTTGTGTTCAGTTTGACTTGGTTAAACTAGTTGTAATTAGTCTAACTGCAAATAGACTAATGATGAGTTGTTAAACTAATTATTAACTCATGATGCAACTAATGAATACATCAGTTAACTCAGTTGCATGTCAGTGCATGTTCAGTTCAACAGGGACAGTTGGTAGAGAATCAGATTGCTATTAGTTGTGACTATAGTTGTGCACCATATCTTGCACAATCAATGGATTGAGTATGCCAATGAGTTTGCTCACGTATTTGCCCAGTATTGTAGCCTTTGCTCACGTCCAACAAAGTGTGAGTGATTATTTTGAGGTGAAATACGAGTTTGGTAAGCCATTCTCATCAGTTCTTGAGCAGGTATTGAGCAGTGGAGGCAGGAAAGCAGTGGAATAGATTTGGAGATCAGATCTGAGCTGTATTGTGTGTAACAGGTGGAGCTGGTACTGGATTGCTTGTGATAAGCATTGTACTTTGTAATGTTACATGTTCTAAATCATTAATATACAGATAGTTGGGGTTTTTAGCGAGATGCTTTCCTCGGGATACATACTGTGTTAATGTGTGAATGCTCTTGATGTTTTATTGTTATTGATGCTGCTATATTGATGATCAACGTAGAGGAGCTTATGTATTGTGTATGTATTCCGCAATAGTACATGATCAGGATAATATCTGTTGAATATGTGTTAAATTATTCAAAATTTCTACATGGTATCGGAACTGTTGATCATCAGATCTACTATTCAGGAAGTGTTTACATTCTATTTCTTCAGGCAGAGTCTGTAATCGGGCCAGGTAGCCTCTGGATTCTTCCTTCCTTTCGAAGGTGAGATATCCGTTGAATGCCCATACAGTCAATCTCTGTACGAGAAATATTGTGTTCTCATGGATCTTAGATCCGAGGCAGTTGAGTTGGTTGCTGGTGGAATTCGAATTTGCAGCAGCGTTTTCTTGGTGACAACGCAGCAATGTCTTTCAACGGATTGCGATTGGAGTATGCTCTTGAGGGCAGTTCAAACTATATTGCATAGAAGGACAGGATGGAGGCAGTATTGGATGATAACAGGCTAAAGGAGTTCATAGATACGGATATCCCAAAGCCTACTGATGCTACTCAAGCTGATGCTTGGCAAAAGAAGACCACAAAATGTCGAAGGATTCAGTTGGAGGGCGTGAAGGATCACATTGTGTCCAACCTCCATGGAAAGGCTACTCCATATTTGATGTGGAAATCATTAACAGAATTATTCCAAAGCAAGAGCGATCAGAGGAAGCTGGCGCTCAAAGATAAACTCAGAAACATCAAATGCGAGAAGGGTGACAGTATTCCCAAGTATCTACGAAGTTCACTCAGTGTCGAGATGAGCTGGGAAGTGTGGGGGTTACTGTCGATGATGAGGACTTGGTGAGCTTGGCTCTCCTTGGTCTTCCGAAGAGTTGGCATTCCTATCAGGACTCTGTCAATGGTCGGGAGAAATTGCCAGGATGGGAAAGACTATGGTCAGATCTTGTGCAGGAGGAGATCAGGCGGAGTACCAGGGACGTATCTTCGTCAAAGGGAGCTGATGAAGAGAATTGTGCTTTGGCTACCAAAGCAAAGAAAGGGAAGAGCAAGAAAGCTTCTCAGTCTGGTACGAAAGGCAAGAAGCAGGATATGTCCAAGGTGAAGTGTTTTCACTGTCACCAGCACGGACACTATGCCACAAATTGTCCGCAGAAGAAGAAGAACAAGCAAGCTGCTGGATCTGCAGGGGGAGAGGCCTTAGCTTCTCAGTTTGAGCTTGATTTTTCATTGATCGCATGCTTGGTTTCAAGTGTGATGGGATCCGTGTGGTTCTTGGCCAGTGGTGTGTCTTTTCACATGATGGGAGATAAAGATTTGTTCTCTGATCTGGAGGACAAAGATCTTGGAGTGCACATCGAGATGGGCGATGATGGTAGATACAATGCGACCGGTATCGGTACCATTTCCTTTGAGAGGGAGTCTGGTAAACCCTTCGTATTGAAGGAAGTCATGCATGTTCCAGGATTGAAGAAGAATCTTATCTCAGTGGCGATGTTAGAAGACAAGGGGTATGATGTTGTTTTCAGCGAGGGAAAGGCTTTCCTGCGCAGCAAGACAACTGGTGAGACCCGAAAGATAGGGATTCGAGTGAGGAACCTTTATTAGTTGCATGTAGATGGATGCACAGCAATGGCGGGCAAGGCAGAAGGATTGGTGAGCCGGGATGATGGCGAGTTGTGGCACAAGAGATTGGGTCACCTTCACCATGGAGCCTTGAAGATACTGCAACAGATCACTACAGGGCTTCCTAAAGGCACACTTGCGCAGTCAGATCAGTGCAAGGGGTGTACTTTGGGGAAGTTTGTGAAAGCCACCTTTCACGAGAAGGATAGTCGCGCCACGACGATCCTTGAGAGAATTCACACAGACGTGTGTGGACCTTTCTCAGTTGCTTCGACAGCAAAACACAGGTATTATGTGATTTTTGTTGATGATTTCTCTCGTAAGTGCTGGATCTTCTTCATGCAGAAGAAGAGCGAGACATATTCAAAGTTCTGTGAATTCAAAGCACTGGTCGAGAAGGAGTCGGGGAAGAAGGTGAAGGCTCTTAGGAGCGATAATGGTGGTGAATACATCTCGGACGAGTTCAAGGATTTCTGCAAGGTAGAAGGGATTCGTAGAGAGCTCATAGCTCCTCATAACCCATAGTAGAACGGGGTAGCTGAGCGGAAGAACGGAACGATCGTGGGTGCTGCACGAGCAATGTTGCATGATCATGGCCTACCCCTTCACTTGTGGGCGGAAGCATGCAATACAACAGTTTATGTGCAGAACCGTTGTCCTCATAGGATACTTGGCATGAGTACACCCAAGGAGGCTTATTCTGGTAAGAAGCATGATCTTTCTCATTTGAGGATTTTTGGTGCTAACGTTTACATGCATGTGACGAAGGATACCATGAAGAAGTTGGAGCCGACCGCAGAGGTTGGGATATTTGTGGGGTACACTGATACACCCCACAACTATCGTGTGTATTTTCCAGACAGTGGTAAAACTGTTGTGCGACGGGATATAAAATTTCAGGAGGAGAAAGCCATGAAGTGTTTGCTTGAGAGGGAGCTACACTTGCATGCAGATGAGGAGCTATTAGTTCCTAAGGATGAGCTTCAGGATGTGGATCAGCCACAGGATGAGGTTCATGGAGTGGACGAGTCCACTCATGCAGCGCCAACCATCAGAGGGCGAAAGCGCTTGACAGAAGCTGAGCGACTGGCTCAAGATGTAGAGAAAGTTGTAGGACCACCTACAGCCCAACGCAGGCAGAGACAATCACCTGATCGGTACACTGGATACATGGCTCTGATGAGCAAGTGTGTTGTGACTGAGCCATCCTCTTTCGAGGAAGCTGTGGAGGATCCCGTATGGGTAGACGCCATGGTGGAAGAGTATGATTCTATTGTCAGAAACAGTGCATGGGAGATTGTTCCTAGACCGGAAGGGAAATCAGTGGTGGGTTCGAGATGGATCTACAAAGTTAAGCAGGCAGTTGACGGGAGTGTGGAGAAGTACAAGGCAAGATTTGTTGCCCGAGGCTTTTCACAGATTGAGGGGATCGATTATGAGGAGACCTTTGCACCTGTCGCAAGGTATTCTTCCATACGGACGATTCTTGCTCTCTCAGCGCAGATGGGATGGCACATTCATCAAATGGATGTGAAGACTACGTTCCTCAACGGAGTCATTGAGGAGGAGGTGTACATTGAGCAGCCTGAAGGCTTTGAGGTCTTCAGCAGCGAGTCGCATGTGTGCAGGCTCAAGAGAGCGCAGTATGGGTTGAAGCAAGCACCACATGCTTGGTACACACGGATAGACAACTATTTCACAGGACTTGGATTCTCCAAGAGCGAGGCGGATCCTAACCTATACCAGATTGTGGTGGAGGGTAAGTTGCTTATCATTGTACTATATGTTGATGATTTGATTCTAACGGGTGATGAGCTGTTGATACTGTCATGCAAGAAGGATCTTGCTACAGAGTTTGAGATGAAGGATTTGGGCCTCCTTCACTATTTCCTAGGATTGGAAATATGGCAGCGTAGTGGTGGACTGTTTGTTTCTTAGGGCAAGTATGCTCGGGAGATACTAGAGAAGTTCAACATACATGGCTGCAAGCCTGTTGATACTCCTCTTCCTGGAGGTTGGAGGAAGGAGGATGCCACTTCGGGAGAAGAAGTGGATGCCACTGTTTATCAACAGTTGGTGGGGTCGCTGATGTATTTGGTCAATACACGACCTGATATATGTTATGCAGTTAACCAGCTTTCACAAGCTATGGTTAAGCCTACCAAGCTCTTCTGGAAGGCGGGCAAGCATGTGTTGCGCTACTTGAGAGGCACATCGGGATATGGTTTGTGGTACAGACAGGAGGATGAGGTGAAGCTATGTGGCTTCACGGATGCAGATTGGGCAGGGAGCCCAACGAACAGAAAGAGCACATCAGGAGGGGTCTTCAGTATTGGATCGACAACAGTTTCTTGGTACAGCAAGAAGCAGAGATCCGTGGCACTCAGTTCAACGGAGGCCGAGTATATGGCAGCAAGTTTGGCTGCATGCGAGGCTATATGGATGAGGAAGATCCTGGTTGGTTTGTTCGGTTCTCATTTGGATCCTATTGTGATTTACTGTGATAACCAGAGTTGCATTAAACTCTCGGCTAATCCTGTATTTCATGATAGATCTAAACATATTGATATCAGGTACCATCATATCAGAGATTGTGTGCAGCGGAGGATCATGTTACTTTCGTACATTCCAACGGAGGATCAGGATGCTGATATTCTGACGAAGGCTCTCGCCAGGAGCAAATTCGAGTACCACCGAGGCAGGATAGGGGTTGCTGATAATCCATATCTTGTCAAGAGGGAGTGTTGAGATTGCAACAAGATGATGGAGCTTAGTGAAAAGAGTCGCCTTCACTAAGTGGGCCCGCAGGCTATTTTTGGCGCAAGTCTATTTTTAGACTATGTCTATTTTTAGACATATGGATCATGTCTATGGATTGCAGGTTCCTGTTTATGGATGATTGGTCAAGTTGGGAAAAATAGATGGACTTCTATTTTTTATCAAAGTGTGAGTGATCACAGTGTGAGTGATCAAAGTCTATTTTTAGACTGGCTGTCAAAAATAGAAAAGTCAAATATTATTGTCTCATAATAATATTTGGACTATAAACTTGATCTTATTCTCTTGGAGCACTTCAGTTTGAGCTACAGAGGTGGCACATGCAGCTGTCAGAAGGAAACACTTTTCTTATGAGTCAGTTGAGTTGTTGCATGCATGACTTCAGTTACAACTCAATCAGTTGAGTTTGGTGGAGTTGATTGTGGAGTTGATGGAGTTGTGTTCAGTTTGACTTGGTTAAACTAGTTGTAATTAGTCTAACTGCAAATAGACTAATTATGAGTTTTTAAACTAATTATTAACTCATTATGCAACTAATGAATACATCAGTTAACTCAGTTGCATGTCAGTGTATGTTCAGTTCAATAGGGACAGGTGGTAGAGAATCAGATTGCTATCAGTTGTGACTATAGTTGTGCACCAGATCTTGCACAATCAAGGGATTGAGTATGCCAATGAGTTTGCTCACGTATTTGCCCAGTATTGTAGCCTTTGCTCACGTCCAATAAAGTGTGAGTGATTATTTTGAGGTGAAATACGAGTTTGGTAAGCCATTCTCATCAGTTCTTGAGCAGGTATTGAGCAGTGGAGGTAGGCAAGCAGTGGAATAGATTTGGAGATCAGATCTGAGCTGTATTGTGTGTAACAGGTGGAGTTGGTACTGGATTGCTTGTGATAAGCATTGTACTTTGTATTGTTACATGTTCTCAATCATTAATATACAGATAGTTGGGGTTTTTAGCGAGATGCTTTCCCCGGGATACATACTGTGTTAATGTGTGAATGCTCTTGATGTTTTATTGTTATTGATGCTGCTATATTGATGATCAATGTAGAGGAGCTTATGTATTGTGTATGTATTCCGCAATAGTACATGATCAGGATAATCTCTGTTGAATATGCGTTAAATTATTCAAAATTTCTACATAATGTTGGCTATCGATGATTATACTAGGTTGAATTGGGTTGCATTTTTAAAGGAAAATTTTGAAGCTTTTGATAAGTTCAAAGCCTTCAAAGCCCTTGCTAAAAACCAAACCAAATGTAAATTGAAATTCCTAATGTCAAAAGGGGGTGGGGAGTTTACCTCAAATTAGCTTGATGAATTTTGTGAAGCACATGGAATAAGAAGACAATTCTCAATTGCAAACACTCTGTAGTTAAATGGTGTGGTGGAGAGGAAAAGCATATCAATACAACAAATGGCTAGAGCAATGTTGGATGAGATAAATCTTCCAAATACCTTTTGGGTTGAAGTTGTTCATACAATAGTTCATATTTTAAATAAAGCACACTCCAGTCCAAATAGTGACAAGACTCCCTATGAGTTATGATATGGAAAACCAACCTCAATCAAACACTTCAAAAAATTTCACGGCAAGTGCTACATCAAGATTAATTATGACTATTTGGGTAAGTTTGATGCTAGAGTTGATGAAGTTAATTTTTAGGGTATTCAACTAAAAAAAGGCTATAGATGTTATAACAAAATATTGTGCAATATTTTTTATAGCATTGACGCGAAGGTGGATGAAGATTTATATCTCAAAAGAAAGCAACCAAGATATATCAACCCACTTTATCAGATCCATGGTGAATATGAAGAACCGGGAGAAGAACAAGAAGAAGAAGAGGTAGCATGCCCTCATCCAGAAACCCCGCAAGGTATGTACAAAAGACTCACCCTGCAAATCAAATCGTTGGTAATAAGGAAGTAGGAGTCAAAACTAGAAGAAAGCTAATAAATACCTCTAGTGAAGCACATATTTCCATGTTATCCATGATTGAGCCCAAATACTTTTCTCAAACATGTCAAGATAAGCATTGGATAAATGTCGTGAATGAGGAATTAGATCATCTTGAGAAAAATCAAACTTGGGAATTAGTTCCAAGACCAATAAATAAAAATGTAATTGGCACAAAATGGGTCATTAGGATCAACAATTTAAATGAGGATGGACAAGTCGTTAGAAATAAGGTCAGATTAGTATGCTTAGGTTGAAAGGATAAACTTTGAAGAAAATTTTTCTCATGTAGCAAGATTAGAGGTAATAAGAATTTTTTTAGCATTTGCATGTCACAAGATGTTCAAAGTTTATCAAATGGATGTGAAATTAGTGTTCTTAGGCTGGAGAACTTGAAGAAGTTTATATAAAACAACTTGAAATTTTTAAGTTGTCAGACAATCCTAAGGATGTGTGTAGGCTGAAAAAGGCATTGTATGGACTAAAGAAAGCACCAAGCACATGATATTCTAGATTAGGCAAACACCCATAACAACAAGGCTTCAAAAGAGGGACAAATAATAGTAATTTGTATATAAAATTTGAAAATGGAAATCTTTTAATCATTATTGTTTATGTTGATGATATAATCTTTGGTAGTGATGCATATTTACTAAGCCAAAAGTTTGCAGCTGAAATGCAAGATGAATTTGAGATATCTATGGTTGGGGAACTCTAATTTTTACTTGGTTTATAGATTACACAATCAACAAAAGGCATGTTCATTTCCTAAGGTAATTACCTCAAAGAAATGTTAAAGAAGTTTGTAATGGAAGAGTGTTCATTTGTTAGTACTCTTATGGCCACTAGAAGTAACTAGAGGTAAATCAAATAATGCTCAGATAAATGATTTTCAACCTCTTGTACCTAACAGCCTCAAGACAAGACATAATGCAACTTGTTGGTGTAGTTGCAAGGTATCAATCAGCCTCTAAAGAGAGTCATTTATTAGCTGCAAAAAGAATTTGTAGATATTTAAAGCCACAATGGACTTTGGTATATGGTATCCCAAAGGTTAGAACTTTTCCTTAAATACATACATAGAAGATGATTGGGTTGGGAATGTAGATGATAGGAAAAGAATAAGTGGTGGTACTTTCTTCCTAGGGAATTGTTATGCAGCTTGGCTGAGCAAAAAACAAACTTCTATCTTACTTTCTACAGTTGAAGAGGAGTACATAATAGCTACGACATGTTGCACTCAAATTTTGTGGATGAAGCAAACTTTGCAACACCTGAAGGTAATGTATGATGGATTGATTCCCATTGTATGTGATAATACAAGTGCTATAAGTATGTCCAAGGATCACATTCTTCATTAAAAAGCCAAGCATATCCCCATAAAGTAACTTTTTCTTAGAGAATGGGTGGTTGATTAAATTGTGAATTTGGAGTATATATCAACAAAGGAACAAATTGTTGATATATTCACCAAGCCTCTTACCCAAGATCCTTTTAGGTATTTGAGGCAAGAGTTGGGAGTGATGTCTCCCTCATATTGCCAATAGTTTCCTTCATAAGGAATGAAGGAAACTATTCAATTTTGCAAAGGATAGTTGTATGCCATGAGGTTAGAGAGAAGAAAAGAGACTAAGCTTGAGGGAATTTAGAGATCTGCAAGAGTAGTACAAGTTTAGGGAGAGTAGAGTGCACCATAAGAACGATGAAATGGAAATTTTTCATGTCTTAGAAGTTTTCTTTTCTTCTTTAAATTGGTATTAATTCGTTTAAGTAGCAGTAAGTTCAACGGCCTTTTATTTCCAAAAAAAAGGGATAATTTGGCACTTAGAATAGCCATTGACGTCAAAGAGGGAGAGTGAAAAAACATTGAAGATGAAATGTGAGTAGATAAATTGGACATTGGAGGATGAGAGTGAGCAACCATATAGATGGAGAATGAGCATCCTAATAGGGGGATTCCCACCCATGGCCATATGACAAGCAATGTATGGTGGTGTTGCCATCAATGTCAAAGGAGGAGATTGTTGAGTATGTTGGTAGTTGTTTTCATTGTTGTGAAGTTCCATCATTGATGTCAAGTTCAGGGTTATTCTGTTCGGTTTGATAGCCCTCTTAGAGAGGTTTCCAATGGTATATGGAACTTATTCTAGCTCTCCCATAATGAAGAGAAACTAGAGTTTGAATTGATGGAGTTTATGCATGGTTCCATATGAGACAATGTTCCATCATGTTTGTCCAACCATCAGCGGGTCAAACTAGGATAATGTTTTTCTATCTAGATTCATCCAGGCATATGGACCAATCTGGGTGCACCAAGGCATCCGATAATTTGGGCCTTCGGGTTTGCAATAGGGAAACTAATTATGAAAATAGTTGGATCTAAAATTTACCAGCTTCAAACAGATGTGGACCCAAGTATGATGTGGTAGCACACATGGCACCATATGGCAGAAACATGTGGCAAGTTAATTACATGGCACTCTGCATTAATAACACGTGGTAGGTGGATTCAACTTCATTGGGTGGAAAAGCGTACATGTGGTAGATGACATGTGGAAATGTGTTGACATGGCAGAGATGATATCACATGAATGATTATGTGGCACTTTGTGGTCATGACATGTGGTAGGTAGTTTTGACATTTTTGGTTGTCCAAGTGGCCCGTTTTCGAGTGATAGGTGGTAGTGATGTGTTAGTGACATTGCATGATAGGCAGTAGAGAGACAACACTGCAGATGATGTGTCATACCTCAAGATTTGTGCTAGGAGGCTCTTTTGTAAGGCTTCACAATGGTAAGGAATTTTGGCATTTTTCATGTTTTAGAATCCAATTTGGGCATCCGATGGTTCAAAGGTGCACACAACATGCACTACGTCCAAACACCTAGTTGTCAAATATAACCCTTAACACAGGTCCTAGGATCATAGACATTCGAGCACCCGAGAGTTGATGGATGCAAGTGGTTTAACATTTGAGAATGAGTTGTATCCCAGATCCTCGAATCCAAGACTTAGCTCAAGTTTTGTCAGAGATTAGTTTATGGATCCATCACATAAGATTTAAGATATATCAATGTTTCAAACCTACTTGTGATGTTCATCATTAGGATGAGAATGTGAATGTGAAGAAATATGACCTTGACAAGTAGTAATAAATACGAAATGGAAAGGGTTTACAGTAAAAAATTAACTCATTGAAAACCCTAAAATTAAAACTAATAATTAATTATTTTAATATTAATTTTAATGATAATATTAATTAATGTCGATATTTGTAATTAATATTAGAGATTTTTTATATTAATATAATATAAACAATAAGCCCAATAATCTTAATAGAAATTATAGATGTAAAATCAATGAAAATTAAATTCCCACCCTCACCTCAAAAATCATCCCTAGCTAATCCTTCTCCTCTCTTTTGTCATATATTTCTTTACTTTTGTTGTTTTTCCTTCTTAATCTGTCTTTTTCCTTCTTCTTTTTTTTTAATACACTAATAAATCACAATATTAAAAATAAGAATGAATCAATAATTTATATTAATCATAAACCATCCTAATAATCCTATCATACTCTCTATAATAATATATTAGCTATAATAATACATTATTAATTAATTAATATACTAATTATTAATAACAATAACTAATAAATATACTTTTAATTAAATATTAATATCTATATTTTTTAATGCTAATACCATATATGATTCATATATTAATATATGATGATTAATATAAATTAATAATATTTTTATATTAATATAAATAATACATTAAGAAATATTATACCAATATTAATATATATTAAGTATTAATATTAATTCGCATTATCATTAAATTAATTATTAATATTAAATATTAATAATTAATTGATTTTTCTTCTCTCACACATATAAAAACAAAAATAATACATTTACATTAATTATCAATATTAATAAGTTATTAAAATTAAAAGAATTAATACATTGTATAACATTGTAAATATATTAATTAACATTATTATCAATTAATATTAATTAACCTTTTCACATTATTAATATAAACAATCCCTAATATTAATTAACAAATATTGACATTAATCAATATTATTACTATAATTAATATTAAAATAATTAATAATCAGTTTTAATTTTAAGGTTTTCTATGCGTCGGTCTTTTACCTTAAACCCTTTCCATTTAATATTTATTACTATTTAGCAAGGTCATATTTCTTCACATTCACATTCTCATCTTAATGATGAACCTCACAAGTAGGTTTGAAACATCAATAAATCCTCAATCTTATGTGATGGATAAGATCCACAAATCTCCAACAAAACTTAGATCGCAAAATCCTCAAACCTAAAATACTTAGCACAAGTGTTATCCAATCATGCAGCCTCGCAGTGGTATAGTCTAGTACGAAGGGAACTGGGAACTAGACCCTGAATCCCTGAATCCAGTACTCAACGCAAGTTTACCCAACCATCCGGCCTTGCAGTGGTGTAGTTTCACTATGAAGGGAGTGGGGACCGGATACAAGATCCCGAAATTCATCTGGACGCAAGGACATCTAGGCCCAAAGCAGATCCGAGAACACACTACCAAGCGCAAAGTGGAAAAGACCGAATGTCAGATTCCATAAAGAATTATGTTATAAGGTAAAAAGGTTGAATTTCATAAATCCAAGGCTAAGCACCTATTGAGCATAAGCCATCAGTTTTGGCTCTCAATCTTATGCTTAAAGGAGATTAAATATCAAGGGATGAGATTGGAAATTTGGTGGCATCAGGTACCAAATTTCAATTAAAATAATGAAATGTTTAAAATCCGCATTGGACATATTTGAGTGTTCCCATGCAAATCGAAGAGTAGAAGTTGTTGTGGACACACAGAAGCACATGAAGTTCAAATAAAATGAGGAGAAAAAGGAGCTAAGTTATAGAAGGAAAACAAGCAGATCTGAGACAAAGTTGAAGATAAGTTTTGTGCAAATTCTTAATCTAAAAGATCGATTGAGATATGGAGTTGCGATGCATTTGAAAATTGTATATCTTAAGTATTGAGAATTTAATTGCATAAAAGAATTTGCATCTATAAGAAAATAAGTAAGGGAGAAGTAGTGATTGTCTGGAACTTCAATTGAATTAGAGAATCAAAGGAAGAAAGATTGTTTCAAAGCAAATATCAAAGAAGACAAGAAAATATGAGAATTAACATTTGTGTTAGTGATATTTTAATTAAGGAGTCTGAGATCTTAGCTCGAAAATAAATGAAAAAGGGATCTTATAGGCAGAGCAAGTAGGTTCTTGCAGATTATGGGATTGGAGTCTCCCTCATATTAGTGTATGTAAATATCATGGGGTTGGTGCCCGCTGATCCAAGATCTTTTACTTATATATGCATCAGATTTACATGAAACATAATGTATAAACCATGGAACTCAAAAGCACATAAAATAATACGGAAATAACATTATAAGCAAGAAACCATGACACAAATATTTGATTATAGAGTTCATCCAATTTGGACTACGTCTCCGGGCCCTGCTCAATAGTGGGGAGGTATTCTTTCATTAAGTGGCACAAAAAGAGATAAAAATACAAGAAACATTCATTTACAATCCTTATACCTCCAAGTTGGAAGATGGACAAAGAATGGAGAGCCAAACTTCAGACATAGACAGTACCACCGAAATCCTACGAAAAATCATGCAAAAACACCTATCTGAACACCCAATTCGAATAATTGGGCTTTCTGCAACTTCTCGAAACCTACCTGATGCTCAAGGCGAGGTCCTGGCTTGCTTTCAGGTCAGTGTATTGTTGTACGCACTAATATTCTGAATTATTGTGCCGGTCTCCTCCTTTTTCCTGTGCTGATGGTTCAATATATATTCTTAGTGCTTATCCCCTCAACTCCCAGGTAGTTCCCAACAGATGAAAAGTATTAGATGGCAGGTATGTTTCAGGCAGAGATTCTCGGGCTCTTGAATAGTACGTGGGTAACAACCCTATCAAACATAGAAAAACATTCCACAAACTTTTTTACATTAAATCTCAAATAGATGAATAATCCATCGGTGCAGTTAGCCTCATCGCAAATCGCAATCGGCGTTTTCCATCGGCGTACAGGCCCAAGCCTTTACAACAGGTGCCCTGCGATAACAACAGACCCGACGGGCTTATTAAACACAATTCATAATATATAGGGTCTGAAGCCTCATTGCAAATTTCAATCGACAGGAACCGGGGTTGGTACTCCATACGACTGCTCCCCTTTTGCGAACTGTGATTGTGATATATCGCATCGCAACTTGACTATGTCAGGGACTGATTGTAAACACTTGATCCACCTTCGATCCGCGATATGTGATATCGCAATCGCAACCGGGATCCTATTGGGGGCACATCGTAAACACTTGCCTTTTGCGATTGTGATATGCGATTATCGCATCAAACCTTTTCTTGCCTAGCATTGATTTGAAACTGCTAACCTCTGCCTTCTGCGATAAGCAAAATGCAGGACCATTGGTAGCTTGCCACTTGGTGCTTCCCCATTTGCTGAATATTTATGCCACGTCATCTTCTCCTGCCACCTGTCTAAGTCAAACCTAACTTTGACTTGCTCTAACTTCTTCATATGAGCTCAGATTTGAGTGTTGTTCACACCATTGGAATCAGGATGACAAGCACTTCGATCTGATGCTAAGTTTATAGAGTTTCTACCACTTTGAGTTTTGAGCCTTCTTACCATGCCACTGGTACTTTTTAGAGATCCACCTGGATCAATCCTCCCCACTAAGAGATTTTGGACCGCCAAAATCATTTTCAGTCAATTGGCAAGTGAGGAAATTGCTCCCTCACTTTTTCTTTCTCCATCCACCGAGCTTTACTCAGATGCATTCCTTTGAAGCCAACACGAAAGTACTCCACATCTCCCCGTCATGCAGTTTTGGTTTTCTTGTCCAGAATGATATCTTCAGGCAACTTGTCTAGATATTCTGGTGCAAGATCGTCCATTGTAGGAATCTGTGCAACCTCTTCGGTATCCATAATCAATGAAGGTTCATAAAGCTTCAGGGTTTCAACATTCACTACTGATTACATTTGCATATAAGCAGGAAAGTCAAGACGAAAAGAATTGTCTCCAATATTTGCCAATATGGTGAAGGGACCATATCAAATGGGTCTCAATTTCTTCCCTTCTCCCTTCATTATATCCTTGTTGATGTGGAGCCATACCTTGTCCCCAACTTGAAACTGATGGTCAACTCGGTACTTATCATGTCTAGCTTTATACCGAGATTGACTCTTCTCCAATTTCTCTTATACTACCTGATGAATCACATATATCCACTGAATAGACTTTCGTGCTTTGTCCCTATCATCTCATCCATTTCCATCCTCATCTTTCCCAAATACCATGTCTAATGGATCCCTTGGTAGGTAACCAAAATATGTCTCAAACGGTGAGATCTGTGTGGATGAATGTGTTGCTCGATTGTATGCATGTTGCACATAAGGAAGTTATTCATCCCACAACTTGGGATGTTTTCCACAATATCCTTGTAATAAGTCTACCATGGTGCGGTTGAAGACCTATGTCTTCCCATCGGTCTATGGATGAAATTTCGTACTTCTTTTTAGCTCAGTGTCCATCATTCTCCACAAGCTGGTCCAAAACTCTCCAAGAAAGAGAGAGTCTCAATCTGACACAATAGATGTGGAAAACCCAAAATGAACCCAAACATGTTGAAAGAAAATATAAGCAGTCTACTCAGCAGTGACCTGCTTTTTACAAGGCATTAAAATGCACATTTTTCTAAAACGATCCACGATGACATACAAATAGTCGTGACCTTTCCTAGACATAGGCAAACCACCTACAAAGTCCATGGACACACTTTCCCATGGTCAACTCAAAATAGGGAGTGGTGTGTAGAGCCCAAGTTTTCTATTAGAGGGCTTTGAAACATAACACAACACACAACCCTTTACAAAGCGAGTCACAATGTTTTTCATATGAGGCCAAAAACAAAACCTTTGTAAATGACACAAAGTTTTTTCAACCCCAAAATGACCAAACACAAGAGAGGTATGAGCCTCTCGGATTACATGAACCTTTCATCAATGGGTATCCACAATTTTCCAAGGTGATACAATAGTTTTCCTGCAAATAATAATTGTCCACCTGCAGTCCACAAGTCATTTTTGCATCAATCTCTTTAAAATCATCATCATTAGCATATTGTTCATCATAACCTTCAAATGATAAATAAGCATTTTGCAAAACTATAGATGCAGAAATAGGAGGGCGAGAAAGCATATCTACTACTTTTTTGTTGGAGCCCTTCTTGGATTACCAGATGAAATTGTTGGAGGAATCCCATCCATCTGAAATGATGGGTTTGTTGAAACTTGGTCTATGACTGAAGGTACTGCAAGGGCTGATGATCTGTATGGATGATGGTCTCCCTATCGATCAAGTAGTGTTTCCACTTCTTTACACTTTGAACCAAGGAATACAACTCCCTGTCGTACGTGGGATAATTCACAACGGCCTGGGAGAAAGTCTCTGAATGGTAACATACAGGCTTCCTTTGTTGCATCAATACAGCGCCCATGGCATATCCATTGGAATTTGTTTCAATCTCAAAAGGCTGATGAAGGTCTAGTAAGGCTAGCACTGGTGTTGTACTAATCTTCTCTTTCAGCATGTCGAAGGATTTCTGTTGCTTTCCTCCCCACTAAAAGCCCTTCTTCACACTTGTCAATGCGTGTAAGGGGGTTGCGATAACAGAGAAGTTTGCAATGAACCTTCTCCAATATTGTAACGCACCTAAGAAGATTCAAACCTGTGTAACATTTGTGGGCTCCGGCCATTTCATAATCACATCTACCTTAGAGGGATCTATTTTCAATTTCCCATTACCGACTATGTGACCTAAATAAACCAAAGAGGTCTTCCCAAACTCACATTTTGACAACTTTACATACAGTTTTTCATTTTTCAGAACATCAAGCAATTTCTTCACATGACATACATGTTCATCCATGTCTTACTATAAACAAGAATATCGTCGAGATATACAAGTACAAAATTATCAAGAAAAGGCCTAAATGGAATCACCATCCATTCGAACAACCCTTGTTTAGTTTTGAATGCAGTCTTCCAAATGTCTTGTTCTCTAATGCAAATCTAGTTTTGTAAAATAGACAACATTTTTCAACTGATCTAATAATTCATCAATGCAAGGGAGAGGGTATCGATTCTTCACCGTAATTTTTTTTAGTGCCCTATAGTCTACGCACATTCTCCATATGTTGTCTTTCTTTGGCACCAACACGATCGGTTAGCCGCATGGAGAAGAACTTGGTCTGATGGCCCCTTGATTTAGCAAATCTTGCACCTGTTTCTTGATCTCCTCCATCTTGATAGAAGCCATCCTATACATGCCAATATTCGGTAAAGGAGCATCCTGTTGTAAATGGATCTCATGTTTGATTTCCCATTTTGAAGGCAATCCTCTCGGTTCCTGAAACAATCCATCATAGTCAAAAATAATTTCAAACAATTATTTCTTATGATCAGGATCACAACCTTTGAAAGCGTCAATCATCTTGGCCTCTTTCACTCTGACTACCATGAGCATGCACCCTTTACTAGAATTAACCAGTCGTTTAATATATCTTGCACCGACAAGGCTAGCACTAACTTTCGTATGATGAGCTCTAACTATATATTCCACCCCGTCCTTTGTGAGGTGGTATTTATTTTCATGCTAAAATAAAACTACCTTTTTGTCATATAGATATATACTTCCCAATATAATTCCACAAATATCCAAAGGCACAACATCTAACTCTACCTCATCAACTGATTTGGAAGCAATAACAATTTTTTCCCGGCACTACTTGGTTACTTGTAATTTTGCTCTATCTCTTACCCAACCAAGCGGGTATGGACTCGTATGAGGCTTAGTTTTGAGGCCTAACTTTTTCACTAAGGACTCTGAGATTAAATTTGCTTGGGAACCTGAATCAAATAGAGTTTCCACCTTTGTGTGTTTTATAATAACTCTAATGTGGAATAATTCAATTCTCTTTCACTCATTACTTACAGGCTCATTCAAATAACTAGTACTTACCATTGAATCAGAATTATTACTAACAGAAAGAGTACCTTTTGCGCCCATGGCTGTGATCAATGTCTCATCGCCGGAATCTGATCCAAGGTCCTGTTGCGTTGTTGCCACTGTCTTCTACTTTCCCTTTCCATTGAATCTCTTTGGTCTCATCTCCAGATGTAGCTTCCAACAGTGGTCCTCGTCATGACCTTCTTTCTTGCAATGTGTTGCAAGATGGCGTTGCTTTGTCCCCTTTCTTGGATGCAACGGTCTTCTTATCCTTCCCCTTGCCTCTCTTCTATAATTTGCCATGCTGAGGGTTGAATGATGTTTTCTTGGCTTGATCATCTATGTCATTCTTGCCTCTTCTTTCAAGATGAATCGCCTTCACATTAGCCACATCAATCGTAGTAGGCTCAAACAATAACATTGAGTGTCTTATGTAACTATGTAACGCACCAACATACTTAGTTACAGTCTCGAGCGAATCTAATGAGATGCCCAAATTCAATGTTTTTTTTTAATTATTCAGTGAAGCTTTGCACATTTTTTCCTTTACCTTGCCTTATATATTTCCATTCCATTAGTGCCTTTTGTTTATAACCCAAAGGGTAAAATTGGTCTTTCAATGCAGAAATAAAACTAGATCAAGAGCAAAGAAGGTTACCCGACTTTTTGTTGCTCTTATACAACTTGCTATCCCACCAAACGAGAGAAGTGACACTCAGCCAAAGAGATGCTAATTGGACCTTTGCCTCGTCTTCTTCAATCTGTTGAATCCGATAGTAGACCTCTATCTTCCTTATCTAATTATTAATTTTTTCTGCACTGCACTCTCCATTATACATGGGCAGGTCAAACTTTACATCTAGCTTGAAGAATGGTTGCTTAGATGTATGTTTGGAATCACGATTAGAGTGATGAGAACTATCACTTGAAGAAGGAGAGGGAGGAGGGTCTTCTCCACCATCTTCATGATTTTCTGATCCATTGTCATCGACATCCTTCTTCTCGTGCCCAAGTGCCTTCTCATACTCTGAAAACAGCTTGTCCACTTTCTCTGCCATATTGTAGAATACCTTGCAGAAATTTTGTTCCTCTTCCCAATGAGCTTCTTCATTTTCCATGTTTCTTCTTCGTTGTGCATGTCCTGCTTCAGGATCAAAGGACTTAAGTGTTCCTTCTCCTTTTCGCAGTTTGTTCCAGGTTAGCATATATTCATGCAATTCGCATCAACAAACACGTGCTTTGATACCAAAATTGATCCATGATCTTTAACTTATAGATGCATCATAATTACATGAAACAAAGCATATAAACCATGGAAATTTAAAGCACATAAAACAATGCAGAAATAACACGATAAGAAAGAAACCATGACATAAAGATTTGATTAAGGAGTTCGTCCAATTTGGACTATGTCTCCGGGCCCTGCTCAATAGTGGGGAGGCCTTCTTTCATTAAATGACATAAAAAGAGATAAAATTACAAGCAACATTCATTTACAATACTTATACCTCCAAGCTGGAAGATGGACGAAGAATGGAGAACCCAGCTTCAGAAACAAACAGTACCACCGAAATATTGGTGAAAAATTGTGCAAAAATGCCTATCCAAACACCCAATTCGGATAATCGAGCTTTCTGCACCTTCTCGAAACCTCCCTACTGCTCAAGGCGAGATCTCGACCTATTTCCAGGTCAGGGCACTGTTGTACACACTAATCTTATGAATTATTGTGTCGGTCTCCTCCTTTTTCCTATGTTGATAGTTCAATATATATACCTGGTGGTTATCCCCTCAATTCCAAGGCATTTCCCAACAGATGACAAGTATTAGATGGCCGGTTTGTTTCAAGCAGAGATTCTCAAACCCCTAAATAGTACGTGGTAAAAACCCTGTCAAACATAGAAAAATAGTCCATGGACTATTTTTGCATTAAACCTCAAACGACGAAATAATCCATCGGCGCAGTTAGCCTCATCGCAAATCGCAATCGGCATTTTCCATCGGCATACGAACCCAAGTATTTACAACAGGGGCCCTATGATAACAGCGGACTTGGCGGGCTTATTAAACACAATTCATAATATATCGGGTTCGAAGCCTCATTGCAAATCGCAATCGGCGAGAACCAGAGTTGGTACTCCATACGAATGCTCCCCTTTTGCGAACTACGATTGTGATATATCGCATTGCAACCTAACTCTTTCATGGGTTGATTCGTAAACACTTGATTCGCGATATGCGATATCACAATCCCAAACAAGATCTTGTCAGGGCCGCATCGTAAACACTTGCCTTTTGCGATTGCGATATGTGATTATCACATCACAACTTTTCTTGCCTAGGGCCGATTTGAAACCACTGACCTCTACCTTTTGCGATAAGTGAAATGTGAGACCAATGGCGGCATGCCACCTGGTGCCTCCCCATTCGCTGAAGAGTTTTGCCACGTCATCTTCTCTTGCCACCTGTCCAAGTCAAACCTAACTTTGACTTGCTTTAACTTCTTCATATGAGCTCGGATTTGAGTGTCGTTCACACCATTGGAATCAAGATGATGAGCACTTCGATCCAATGTCAAGTTTATAGAGTTTCTACCACTTTGATTTTTGAGCCTTCTTACCATGCCACTGATACTTTTTAGAGATCCACCTAGATCACCTGAAAATAGTGGGAATTGGTGCTTCCAGCAAGTGGGTGCTTGCAAAGAAAAGGGGGTTGGAATCTGATGAAAATTGAATTTGGTGCTTTCATTTACATTATAATCAAAAAAAGGTTTGTGGTTTTATCCCATATGGGTTTTGACATAAACATCTAGTGTTCAAGCTTTATGTGATTGGTGCACTCTTGTATTGTTGAATGTGGTTAATTGACTAAATAATTATTAAAATTTATAAAATATTGATTCATCACCCTCCCTGCTCAATATTGTTTTGGTTTCCAACAAATATAAATGTATGAGATTTGAATTTTAAATTCATCCTCTAAACTCAACCAAATCCCTATTAATATAAATATAAAGCTAGATTTTATCATTTAACGTTTTAAGGTAAAATTATTTTGTCTAACAAAATTTTAAGGTGGTATTCTCATGTATTAATGGAGTCTAAAGTACAAAGTCATTTGTTATACATTTCAAACTCAATCTTAACATACATGTATGGAGATTTTGTGAGGGGATATATTTCTAAGTTGGTGTTCTCGTGTGTCCATGGATTCCAAATCTCAAAGTTCAATATACCACTTTTTAACTTGTCCATGTGTTAATGGATTTACTAACGTTAAACTCAAAAAATTTAAAATGTTGATATATCCTTGTTCAACTCAAAAGTGGTTGTTGATTCTCGTTACTTGTATGTTGTTTATGGATTATTGTTAGTTGCGTGTGTGGACTCTTGTTAAGATCAAATTCAAAAATCTCAAACAACATACATTTAAATATATGTCCAAGGATTCTCATTAAGTTGGAACTCAAAATTATCCATAAATCCTTAGTAGTTGCAAGTTGGCATTCACATAAGTGAGGGTTATGAGGTGAAATGAGTGAGGGTGGTAGATATTTTTATTCACAATAAGTTGTGGAATCTTGTTAAGATCAAATTAAAAATTCTCAAACATTGTATGTGTAAATATATGTCAAAGGATTCTCATTAAGTTGGAACTCAAAATTGTCCATAAATTCTTCATAGTTGCAATTTTCATGCACATGGGTGAGGGTGATGAGGTGGGATGAGTGATGGTGGGAGATCATGTATTTGTGTGATGTTTGGGATGTGGGTTTGTATTTTTCCAAGGCATATGTATACTTTCACCTCTCACCTATTCACAAATGTGTATAAATATGCACCTTTCTCTTTACAAATGTGTACGAATACATACCTTCTTCTCTGTAAATGCACACCATCACTTTCAATTAGGTTAATGATGGGGGTCAAAAGTGTGACTTTATATTGTACAATTATGGATCCTCAATCCTCATGTTAAGAAATTCATATTAAATGCATCAACACTTACTTTTAGTAGCATATGTAATTTGTCCTCAACATTATCCAATCTCTATTTGAAACCTTGTTCAACTTCATCTAGTTCTTGTGTGATTACAAGTGTTAGAACCTTGAGGAGTAAAAGGAAAATCAATGACGATTGGTTTGATTGATTTCATTAGGAGCTATATGTAAGAATGTGTGCAATGCATAGAGAAGCTCAAGCAGTGACCATGTAGGATGTAAGCGAAAATGTCGAAATTAGGTCTATATTTACTTTGGCATGGGAAAATGAGTTGGTGACAACAGTAATGGTGTGGAATTAAGTGAAGGAAGGGACGTGGTGTCAATGTATACTAAGATTTGAGTCACTTCAAACCCTTGAAATAATCATTGTTATGTTAATTCCCAAAACGTTTAATATGATATTCTTTGTCCTTTGTAATTAGAGTAATGCATCTATGTTGATTACAAAGGGGTTCATTTGTCATGTTAAACCCTAAAGTTATTTTGAATACTCTTGAAGGTGGGTTGGTGTTTCAACTAGAAGATCAATGGTTTCTTGATAAATTTCATTAACAATTACACTAAGCTAATGCATGGAATTCTTGAGAATCGGGTGATTGCTTCCAGCTTATAGTGCGTAGCATCAAAGATTATAATGAAAGTGGTCTAGATTATGGCATGGATGAGGATGGTCAATTTGGAGTTGATCATTTTCTTCTAACAATACATCATTTTTTTTGAGTGTCTATAATGTGAATGCACTTGGTGCTAACCTAGTAAATGTTAAGAGTGTTTGCACCATGGGTGGGATTTTATGGGAAAATTCATCATGGTGTGATTTTTCCATTAAATATAGTTAAAAATTCCTAAAGAATATCAACATTTATCCTTAACACTCTAAAAATGAGTAATGAATTCATATAAATCATCAAATTTTATGGGCTATCTTGTTTTTAAATTCCAAGTGTAGATGGTGCGTCTTAATAGTGACAAATAACAAGAAAATTGAGCTATAAGTTCAAGCATGACAAACCATTTATACCACTAATGAATCAACCTCAAAAATTCAAATGCTTCCCAATGTATAAGCATATTCAATCATAATCTATCTCACGAGAATGCTATGAGAAAATAAAACTTGCGAAGGTATTATGATATAATCTTTCATAGATTCACACATAGATATAAACTATTGATCTAAATTTATGTTAGTGTCACCCAACCTACAAGGTTTTGACATTATATTCCTTTAATGGTGAAGCCACAATATCCAATATGTAACTCATCGTCCATTGAAATTGTTGTAACTACATCATATTAATGATTTACTTCACATGTGATATTAGTAATTAATATAGATTAAAGTGTAATCACAATTCTTGTACACTAGTTTTGTGTAAATATTCAATCAACCCACAAAAATTAATGGCGAGATCATAGTAAAATTTACATTAATATCCCTGATAATGGTCTTTATTTATTTCTTTGAGCATGTTTATGCTATTATATTATAATTAGATTTTTATTGCTATGAAATTTTATTTTAAGCAATTTAAACACATTTTCAAGATAAAGAGATTAATATTCCACATCTTCAAGATAAGGAGATTGGTATGCCACTGGCTATCACCTTTATTTAATTTATTATGAAAGAGTAGTTATTTTCTCATTAAACGTTGATTTCATCATTGAATGCATGCTCGACCTATACCATCCACTTGGTCTTCTATTGTATACATAGATAAAGATAAAATTATTTTCTTATTACATTCATCATAGAAGGGGTGTTCCTCCTATACCATTTGTTTGGTATATCAATGTATACAAAGACAAGGATGAAAGCATACATTCTCCCTTCCAACTAACCAACATTTTCTAGGGCCACTTGGATTCTTTGAACAACCAACCAACATTCTCTAGGGCCAATAGGATTCTTTGAATGGTGCATTTCTTCAAGCACAAAATAAGAAACCTTAGTGTCTTGTAGTCCTTATCGTGTGGCTCGTATTCCTCGTCAATAATGGAGTGTATAAAAAAAATAAGCTTTAGACATCTTTTGTAAAACTAGTATAATTATTTACTCTATCAAGATTAACTAACCTTCCCTAACACAGCCATTAGGGATCCCCACCCTCAACAATATAGTGTCTCATGGGTCATTAAGTGCATGACCAATCATTTTTAGTGCTAAGGCTATCATTTATATGGTTCAAACAATTGCTCATGCCCCAAAAATCTCAATGTATTGGTACCCTGAATAGGAACTTACACCTCCTTTCCATGAAAAAATAATTTGAATATTATTTAAATCCTAATGATTAGTCTATAAGGGACTAGAAGTGACTTGTGGAAAAAGTTGAGAATATATCATGATCTATCTAGTGCAATAATTGATTCCCTAGAGTTGGTCAATTAGTTCTTACCAAATATGTTCTAGAGGCAATTTTATTCTATCAGATGTCTCTAGCTTATATCCTAAAGAGTATTTTCGACTTAGTCACCGGAGAATCCACAGTAAGAACCATTTTCTGCCAACGTTTCAAATCCCAACAGGGATCCATCATCAGGACAACTTGAATGCTTGATAGAAGAAGAGCTTATTTGAGGGTTAAATAGTAATGGGGAGAGAAAAGATGACTGTCGGCTCTCAATTTTTTTTTTTTTTTTTTTGAAAAATAATTTTTGATGAGAAGTCTGCTGTCTCTGATTAATTTAATTAATTAATAAATTAATTATTTATTATTATTATTATTATTATTAATTAGCATTATAATAATTAAAGATAATTAGAATTAATGATATTAAATTAATCAAAGTTAATGTTAAAAGAATTAATTCTAGAAAATTAAATTAATATTTAATATTTGATGAATAATATTTATTAATATTGATATTAATTGAAATTATTATTATTATTATCATTAATTAATATAATAATAAGTAGTAATAATTATAATCATCATAATTAATGTTAAAAAAGTTATTAATCTAGGAATATTGTATTAATTTTTATATTTATTATAATATATGTTGGTACAATTTTTATTTATTTATTTATTAATTTTTAGAATAGGTTTAAGCTTAGAAAGGAATGCTATTTGAAAATATTATTGTTATTATTATTAATAATTATTATTTATTAATCTAATAGTTAATAAAAATTAGAATTAATAATATTAATAATAATTAGAATTGATTAAATTAATCCAAGAATATTGTATTTAGAATAAAATTGAAAAAATTAATCCATAATTTAATATTTATTATTTATTTAATTATATATAATAAATATATTAGTGCTGATATTTATATTTTTAATTAGAATAATTATCAAAATAATTTTGAATAATATTAAAATTGGTTAGAACTATTATTTAAAAGTGTAAATATTAATAATAGTTATTATTATTATGTTAAAATAGATATTTTAATTAATAAATAGATTAATTAATTAATGATAATTAATATTGTAAATGTTTAATAGTGAATTAATTATTATTATTATTTATTATTATTATTATTATTATTATAATACCGGTAGCGGGTTAATTTTTCTGATTAGGGGAAGCCAGCTTCCACTAATCTCCATACCACTGTCTTTGTTGAGATTATGCGGGTGCTTGATAATTTCAAGAGCTTCTCTGATCTTTCGCCTATGGTGTTGCTCTTCCTTAGCGATAATAGAGGCGCTTTCCAAGCAGACATGGTGCTTAGTTTTTAACGAGTGTTCTGCCAGGGCGGAAGTACGAGACCTTTCATTCTTAATATCAGCTCCATGTTCCTTGAGTCTTGTCTGCAGGGAGCGACCTGTTTCACCAATGTAGCTTTTTCCACATGAGTATTCTGGAAAGGATTACAAGAATTAGTTTCATATTCATATGGATAGGAAGCAAAGATAAGTAAGGCATCTCTTGAGTTAGTTGGAAGAAAATTTCCATCCTTGAGAAGTGAGGAGGCTAGGGCCTTAAAAATATTCATATCTTTTCTATAGATTTAGCTACAAAATGTGGGTAAATATTAATAAATGGAAATTGGCTCTATAATTAAGTAGTATCCTAAAAATTCATATCAATAACTTTGAAAAGTAGTTGAGGAAGCCTCATAAATTATTCCACGACACTTCCATTATATGGAAAGCAATTATGCTAGCCTTTCCTTGATTAGTAATTATTTATATGGAGAGTGGGTGGGGGGGTAGAGTGGGACATGGAATCACAAGATCATAGAAAATTTGGTGAATCTATTACATGAAAAGGGTTTTTCACCCTTAGTCATGTACGTGGTTGTGAAAATTCTTGAATTTATAGGTAAAAGTGGTTATAAAATGATGATTTAGGATTGGTTAATGAGGATGAAACAACTTGGAATGTGTGTATTTCTTCCTTGAGGAAGATTCATGTTTGTATTAAGGATTCTAAGGATGAAATACTATAGTCGAAAAATATAGCAAGTGATCTATCCACTCCTAAAGTTAGATTTAAAGTTTTGTGAGGAAGTTCCATTAATAGACCATGAGTGGCAATTCAAAACTATTTGAAAGTTTTAAGCTCAAATCACATATTTCTAAATTATTGATTGTAGAGACAAGGTTCTAACATGGGACAATTTACGGAAGAAGAATAAGTATGGCCCCAGTACATGCTTTTTATGAAAGGAATATGTGGAATCTATTTATCATTTTCTTGTATCACGCCCTTATAATATACATGTTTGGAAAGAGATTGAGTCCTTTTTGGGTATCAAAGACATGTGGAGTTGGAACTCTATTGAATAATGGATCAAAGCTTGTTTTCAAACAAGATGATAAAACTATTTATATCTTTGCCTATTATTATTGCATGGGATCATTGTATTGCAATCAATGGTAGTTTATTTGAAGAAATTTCATTCCATCTCTGCAGTGTGCATCTCAAAGCATTAACATTCTTAGATTCTTTAAGCAAATCAATCGACCAAATCTTGCTAGGAATAAGATAGTGGAGCAGATGAATAGATTAAGGATGTGGACCTACTATGATGGAGTAGGACAAGGTGATCCAAAAACCTAGGGTTTTGGTGGTATATTATAATTGAATAATGAAGATTCGGTGAAATTCAGGGTAGGTTTAGGAGGTGGGACAAGTAAAAAAAATCTAAATAAATGGCTTTAAAGTTACTCCTATCTCTTTCAATAGAAAAAGGTTTTCAGAATATTTAAATATTTAGGGACCTGTTCTTGTGATTAATTGGATGAGGGGTTTGTATTCTTTACACAATTTCATGTTGAGACCCATATATGAGAGACCTAAAATCTTATTTCTAGTTTGATTCTACTTATTTTCATCATGTCTACAAGGAAAGGAATTCCTTACCTGATGATTTATCGATGGATGGTATTATTCTAGAAGTTGGGCCTTACCATATTTGGGAGGATGTGGATGGTTAGTGGGTATGACCATCCTCCTTTCTTGTAATCATGCTCTTGTTTCATATGTTAATAGTAGACTTGAAAAAGGTCTAGTATGATTTTAGACTTATGTGTATGTTTATAGTTTTGTAAGTAGTTTTTGTTTCTTGGTTGGCCTTGTATCTGTTAGATATATGATAATATGATTCTATTAAGTAAGCTTTAGTTAGATTTTTAGAAAAGAAAATTTGTGTAATATGTATAAGCAAGATATAACTAGTTGGGTGGATTCTTGGATATTTTTGAGGTTATTGGCTTGTAATTTTTTACATGATGGGAAGGATGCTTAGAATACTTGAACGATTATTGAGTAGTATATGGCATGCTTTGGAGCATATGAGGATTCTTACTTTTTTTTCTATAAATAAACTTACGATTTTTTTTAAAGGAAAAAATTACTTCAAGTGTAGTGTATTTTTTCGCAATGGAACTATAAGAAAAAATTATAATCTCAAAGCTTATTCATGTCCTAGTATTAGGGAGAACTATGTAGAATGAATTAACATTTAGGTTTTAGAGTTTCCATCAAAATTTGCTATGTTTTTTTAAGAAGCTACTTAATCACTTTTCTATATATATATATATATATATATATATATATGTTTTGATTTTTTTTTCATAATTTATTTACCTATTAATATTTAAATAATTAAACCTTGATCTGAGTGGCAAGAATTTATGTTAATGGGGTTGAGGGTCATTCCCTCCTACCAACACTCCTTGTACATGGGTCTCCCTCAAGGTGCATTTAAGGAGCCTCACCTCCTAAAGCGGGAGACCGAGTCCCCTTGGAAACCTTATGCCATATAAGTAAGCCATGTTAATTCACTCCATGTCATGCACTCGACTTTAGGATTTCCTTTGTCTACTCTCCTCCAACTCTTGCTTCTAGCCATTATGCACCTGGACTCTCACCTGGTTTCTCGGGTGGGTAGTCTCCCATATCTATCAATGAGTTTCCCCTCGCTAATTTCAACCTTTTTAGAAGGAGAAGGCATGGTCCCTCATTCCATCCTGGTGTAGTTGTATTGATAATTTGTAATGGTTACCCTTTCATAGTTGCCTCATGCATCTCCCCTGTCACTTTAGCCAAAGTCTATGTGACTTTCTAGTGCTTTTGGTGACCATGATGCACTAGAGAGCTTGTTTTAGATGTGGCAGTGGAGTTTGTGGAGTTCATGAATCTTCAAGGGGTTCCAAAGTGCATCTTTGAGTATAATCCTTGGTCCATAGTTTCATGCTAACACGCCACCTTACATACAAGAGGAAATTCAATTGTTGGAAGTAGAAATTCACCATGAATAACAAGTCACTTTGAATTTCAATGTCATGACAACCAGTGCTACTTGGGTTCCAAATATAGATAATTCATGTGGCCATCAAAACAATTACTTGAATATTGTTGAATTCTATTTTCATGTTAAAGTTGTTGTTTGGAAAAATCTTGGTGGATATAAGACAATCCCACACCAACCTTTTGCACAAGTTAGATGAACTATGTGACCTTATGCTTGACATGGAAGGCTGATTGACTTGATTAGAGATTGGTTCTCCACCAATCTCTCTAGTTCATCCACCATGCAAGGTTGAGGAACAATCAATCAACCTAGATACTTCTCTATCCTCATGATGTTATCATTCCATGCAGTGTTCTCCCAAATTTGGTTTCTCCAAAAAATTCTCATGGCTATAGTTATGTTTTCCTTTATGTTTATGCTCATTTTAATTTTCTTATTAGAACAAACTCTATAGTTCACTAAGATTACCATTTTCTCTTTTTTTGTTGGTTTCCCCCTATTTGGAGCAGCCACTGGTTTGGTCTTTGTTTATCGTGGACTTTCCTCTAAATTTACAAATGCTTGACTCTCTTCTTTACTGCCTCTATTCTAGTTTTCAAAATGGCAAGCTGGAGACAATAAAGTTGTCAAAAATATTTTCCATTGTAATACAAGCAACTTACACCAAAAAGATATTTAATAATGAAACACAAACTCATATTAATGTTCAACACAAAATTAACTATTATATGAATATAATAATATACAATCTAACCCTTTAATATTCATGGGAAACTATAAGCTAAATGAGGCTTGAGCTTTCCACATAGAACCTGTCATTCAATATAATATATATTTCTTTATGTTACTGAGCTTTATGATTATAATTGATGCTCTCACTACAAGCTTAGAATAATGCATAAACTCACTATATGATATTTTTAGATGTTTAAAAAAAAGTAAGAGTTTGGGTTATAAAAATCAAAGTCTATTACCTGAGCATACTTGATGTTTCCACTACAAGCCTAAGATAATATATAAATTAAAATATGAGTTTTTATACCTTTAAAATTAAAGACTTGTTAAGGACTATTAACACGATAGGTATTCAAAATAAAATAAATAAAATATTAAGTGGTGCATTAGATTAGATAATGTTTGTGATCAAATTTCAAAATCTATTTGCACATTTACTAGATTTTATTGGAGCATTGGTTTTCATCTTCTAGGAATTCTTTTAACAAATGACAAAATAAAAAAATTTATTATTTATATAAAATTTAGTAAATGCATGTTAGAGAATATAAAATCATGGGTAGCAGTTTGAGATGGTTGTCCTCACTGTTGGTTTAACAATTGAGCTGCGATAAGTTTTCCCACTCTTTGAAATTGTCAATGAATATCTGGTAATGCATAATAGCCAGTTTGATTCCAAAACAAAGGAGATCCACTAACGTAAATCATTTATCCAAAAAAGCTAAGTACTTTGGGATTTGTTGATCATTATCAAAATATCACGACTAGAACTTTACAAACTTAAGATAAAGAAGCAACTCACACAAAATTTTGTCAATATGTTAACATTACCTATCAGAAATAAAGAGATAACTCACACAAAAGTAAAAATCATTCTCTCTAGCATATTCAAATTACCATGTGCCATGTGAGACAAGGTTTGTTGTCGCCCCAATATTAGAGCACATATTAGGCTAGCTTCAAAAATAACATATCAGGAATGAAGAATCTTATGTAAACCTAGTTTAAGGTTAGATGAATTTCTCTAAAGCACATTGAGAAGTCAAAACTTAACTTGGTATCAAAACACTAAAGGTGCAATTTTTCCTAAACATTAAGGTATCAGTGAAATATGTTGGAAGTCATTAACCGTCACTGGCCAAGCTTATGTTTAATGATTACAATAACCTAATCAAATCATTACTTTCCAATTGGGTTAATATTTAATGAATACAAAATCCTAATAAAATAACCAAAACCAAATGAATAGTGTAGATTTGTTGGAAGTCATCAACCCTCTACAATTAGCCTAATGTTTAATGACTTTGATATGCTAATCATATAGTCGAAATCATTGTTGCTTTTCAAGTGGGGTATGATTACATAAACATAATCAAATAACCTAAAACGAACTAGTAAGGTGTTGATAGGGAAAAATGTCTCAACAACAATTAGAACAATGTTACCAACTTAATGAGAACTTTATTGAATTCTCATTTTTCGGGAGTTGCATCAAATCATGATTTTCATGTTGATCTTGAAAAGTGGTGATGCAACATCACTCTTTTTTTATTTGAAGGTTAAAATTCAAACATATTTTAACAATGGCATTAAAAACCAAATATCATGATTACAAAAGAGATGAAAAACCACACTAAAATGAAAAAGTGGTAATGCAACATCACCTTTCTTTTTTTCACGGTTAAAATTAAAACATTTTTCATCTTGGCATTAAAGACCAAATATCATGACTATGAATGACATAGAAAAATATGTTGAAATGTAAAAGTGGTGATGCAGCACCAGTCCTCTTTTTAGGGTTAAAGTTTAAACATTTTTCAACCATGACATTAAAAACCAAATGTCATGACTACAAAAGACCCTAAAACTTAGCATTTAAAGTTTGTCTACCTTTCAATCTTTTATTTTTATTTTTTAAATGCTTGTTTTTTAAGTGTTTTTCAAATTTGTAAAACATTTATTTTATTTTTTTTCATTTATGGGATTCAAATTACCAATAATAACATTACAGACTTGATCAATGGTACCCAAAAAAAAAAAACATAGAGTCAACAATGAATCTAAAAGTGACATAACGTCATTTTTGTTTAATTATTAATTATTAACTATTTATTTTTTCATTTTTTATATTTAACAAAATTGAGAACAAAATTATTAATATTTTTTTGGGGGGTCAACTTAAAATAAAACACCCTTGTATTCCAAAAAAAAATGAAAAACACTATTTTCTATGAAATGCTCCTCTATTGGGGTGTTGGAATTCGATACATGGGGGGGATGAGGGGGATGGTGGAAGAGAGATCCCACCACCCCACAACGTCCCATTGCATTTAAGAGGGGGGTGGCATGGCCATCCAACCCCATGAATTTAAACATGCAAACAATTATTACCTCATTCCATAATCACATATCAGACAACTCTTTGTTTGAGTGCTTTTGGTTAGGAGACCTTGGTTCTATGTTTTACGGGTACACCTGTGACATCCCCCACAATGGGTGGGACAATTTATTTATGAAGCAAGTAGTGTGCGGCTCAAATGTGATTTCTATGGTTCAGTGTTGTGCGATTGTGTGTTTCCACTATGGTGCAGAGGACGATGTACTTCCATGGAGGGTTTAGCATGCATGGTAATTTATGGAGGTTTAGTCTCTAGGGATGTTAATCTCCAATGCAAACATCAGACGTTGAGTAGTAGCAAGGTGAGAAGGCCTAGGATAATAGTGGAGGAGCTCTCTAGGACATTAGCAATAATTACAGCAACATCTTGAGCAAGGGAGTGCAGTGACAGGCATTAACTTGTCCTTATGGTAACACATGTTCAAGCTTAGTGGGCCGAAAAACACTAGGGTAACACATCCTATATTCAATTCCTTCTACTTTTTCAATTGTTTTAATGGTTTAGCTCTTATTTGGCGGTTGTTGGTATGTAGTTGTAACACCCCACCCCATACTTGCTTGTACAAGCTCACCAGGGTAAACATGAAATGAGATTTACTATGCATGACCCAACATCCAAGTTCCAATTATGGAAGTGGGGTATACTATCCTAAAACTTACTACAAACTCCTAGGGGCACCTCATCACCTAGATGTCAAACGACATCCACTGATGATCTCTCCCTAAGATGCAACTATCTTTTGACTTGACTTTATAGCCCAGCCACCTACATGAAATCTATTCCATGCGGCCAAAAGGCTCCAGTCGTATGCATAAGTCGTCCTCCATTTGACTACAGCTGAAAATCCCTAGTTATGTGCCTGTGGCCATGGATTCAGTGCCAGAATTTCAAGGCTAGCCTACAGGCCACTTCCCAGAACTTTCCATAACCCTTCCAATGATAATCACAAGTCTACATAATCTACACTTAGGCTCATATCTTGCCCAATATTTCTAAACACATGATAATCATTAAAACAAACATTTTGTAAACATAGTAACTAAAGGTCATGAATTCATATATGTTCGTTGTTTCCTTAGTTTCATCATAGAATCATCAAGAAGGCTTAATTCCCTCTCAATCTAGCTACAACAACACGTGTTCAATCATGCATTCATATAAGCATTCATTAACTTATCAAACCATGAACAATTCCATACCAAGAGCGCATCATACAATAAGAATATACCATTTTTATAACCAACATTTAACCAGAATGAATCTATGACAAACTAGTCATAAAATAAACACAATAATCAATACATGTGCTCATTGATATCAATAAGAAATAACACATAATAACATATGCATAGAGCCAACCAAGTCAAGGACTCCCACGTACCACCCACCATAAATTGGGCTAAACCAAATCTTTCTTCCAACCAATCACCCCTGTTCCATACTCCAAGCATGAATGTGGGATCACATGGGATAAACCAAAACAAAACAAATCAGGGAATCCAGAGGCTAAACCACCTCAACCCTCAATCATAGTGATTTCACCTAAGTCAGTCCAGAAATCACCAAAACCAATACAAGTTTGGATTCTTAAGACTTTCTTCACCACACCCAAAGGAATTTTCCTATCTCCACCCACCTATCAAGAGTTCTAGGAGAAAACCATCTCCACGCTCAACCCTTGTGAATTTTCCTGAGACCACCTCAACCAGCATCCAAAATCTACCGGCAATCCAAAGCTTAACCAAAACATGAAACCCACTACATCATGACTATCCAAGAAATGGAAAAGAGAAGGCTGTACATCACTGTCAATCTAAGAAAATCCCATGCCAATGACAACAAACATGACCAATAAACCAATGCATAAACCATGCATTCACATCCCAGCAAGATAACCAAACATGCAAGTTGTTACCTGCAAAATCCTCTTGTTGATCGCTCCTTCTATGCTTGATTTCTACCCTTTCTTGTTGTTGTCTAATATTCATCTTGTGCTCCCTTTCTAGTTCCTTTCTTGCTTACTTCAATCCTCCTTGTGTCCAAGTGCTTTTTCCCTCTCTCTTGCTCTTCTCTTCCCTGAGTGAATGCTAGAATGTCCAAGAGTGCGTGTGAATGTTCTCTCTCCTTTTATTTTCCTTTTTCCTTTTATTTTTCCTTCATTTTCCTTTGCATGCATATTCATGTCCCTTCATCTTCCTTTTCTCCTATTTTCCTTTATTCCTTGTATTAAATTGTCATTTATTTTCTTTTGCCTTTTATAATGCCAACTCCAATTTCCATAGCCAATAATAAACCACAAGTGATTCCCAATGTAATATTTTTCCCCTCCAATCAGCTTGGAATATGTGTCCCATGACCTTGGTTTAATTTATTTACATGGAAACTTAACATGAGGGCTATTACAAACCCATCCCCCTCGGGGGAACACCATCCTCGATGTTCAATAACACTTATGACCAACCAAAAATACTGAAAACAAAACATACTGCTTATTAGATATTTATAAACACAGCTCAATGTAAGATTTACAATGACTCATTTTCTTCAACTAGAAAATAAAAAAGTATATAATGCATGCATCTGATTAGCCATCTCCCATGTAGCTTCATCGGGCCCAAATTTCTTCCACTACACTTTAACTTTCTCTATTTCTCGGTTTCGGAGCATGAGCTTCTTCCATTATAGGATGCATTGAGGCTCTAGCTGGAACACTCCTTCTGGTTCGACCTGCAATACAAACCAATCAATCACATGATCAGCATCTTGTATATATATTTTAAGCAATGAAACATGGAAAGAATCATGGACTTTCACAAATGGTGGCAAAAAAAGTTTGTTGGCTGTTGGTCAAATCCTCTAAAGGATCTCAAAAGGCCTGCAATATCGAGGTGCCAAATTGGCACATGATCTAATCCTCAAGGAGCTCTTCTTGGAATTGATACGCAAGTACACATGCTCCCTAACCTGAAACTCCTTGAATACCCTATGTTGATCTGCATAGCTCTTCTACCTGTCATGTGTTTCCTTAAAATTGTTTCTGATAACCTACATCTCTTGCTCTATCTCCCACAACATATCAATTCCAATCAACTCCCTGTTCACTAGATCACTCCAAATGATAAGTGTATTGCAACTCCTCCCATAGAGAGCCTCAAATGGACTCATCTTCAAGGATTATTAATACCCATTATTATAATCAAACTCCACCAGTGGAAGATACTCCTCCCACTTCCTCTGCTAATACATGACATACATCATCAACATATCCCCAAGAATCATGTTAACCCTCTATGTTTGTCCATCTGGATGCGGATGATAAGGTGTACTGAAGGCCAACTCTTTCCCCAATCCTGCCAACAACTCCTTCCAAAACTTGGAAGTGCACTTGGAATCTCTATCTGATATAATCCTCTTGGGAACTCAATGTTACATCACTATCTCCTTAATGAATACCTGGGCCACTTCACTAGTTGAATTAGTAGACCTAACTGTAACGAAGTGAGCTACCTTGCTCAACCTGTCAACTACAACCATGATGAATTCATGTTGCCGTGATGTCCTAGGAAAACCTGTAATGAAATCCATGGAAAGGACCTCCTATTTCCATTCTGAAATCTAAATAGGCTGCAACAAACCAGTTGGATGGTTGCATTCATCTTTCACATGTTGATATTCCAAGCACCTTGCCACAAACTCATCCACCTCTTTCTTCAAATCCGTCCAACATTAGAACTTCTTGGTAGTTTTCAAAGTCTTATGGTATCTTGGGTGGCCTGAATATAGCTTGACATGAAACTCTTTCAAAGTAAGCTTCTTCAGTTCACCACTGTCGGGCACATAGATCATGCTCTTGAATCTAATCGATCTATCTATTGTGAGGCAATACTCCTCATCCCTATCACCTTCACCTTGTTTCTGAAATCTCTGCTTCAGCTACTGGTACTTCTCATCATGCTTCCCTACATGTCATATATTCTCATGTAAATATGTCCCATAAGATCTCACAATTGAAATATGATTCACCTGCACTCTCCTACTAAGAGCATCCGCAACTGATTTCTCTTTGCCCTTGATATACCTTATCTCAAAATTAAACTCACTGAGAGTAGCCAACCATCTAGCTTGACTTGCATTCATGTTTGGTTGATTAAATGAGTACTTCAGTCCACTATTATCATTCATCAAAACGAACCTCTTACTAAGGAGATAACATCTCCACATCTGCAGTGCAATAATGATAGCTTCCAACTCAATATCATGAGTCACAAAATTATTTTGATGCTCATTCAACTTCTGTGATTCATGGAAAACCACCTACCCTTCTTGAATCATGACTCCACCAAGTCCTTCCTTGCAATCATATGTACAAACCACAAATTGTTTATCAGGATCTGCAATCTTCAAAACTAGAGCATTAGTAAGCAACTACTTCAACTAATCAAACTAGTTGCATACTCAGCAATGCATTCAAACTTATTTCCTTTCCTCTGCAAAGATGTGATCCCATAAATGATCTGACCTCATCCATATTCTTCAGAACTGGCCACTCCATGATAGCCTTAATCTTTTCTGGGTCCACTGCTATCCCCTCCTTGGAAACAACATGTCCCAAGTAATGAATATGAGTCTAAAAGAAACTACACTTGTTGAGCTTGGCATACAACTTATTCTCTCTCAACAATCTCAATACTACTACCAAGTTATCTACATGCTCCTACTCATTCTTTGAATATATCAATATATCATCAACAAATACTATCACAAACTTATCTAGGTAAGGGTGCAACACATTTTTCATCAAACACATGAAGGTGGTTGGAGCATTGGTAAGACCAAAAGGAACCACCACAAACTCATAGTGCCCATACCTTGTACGAAATGCAGTCTTGTAGATGTCTTCTTCTTTGATGCACACCTAATGATATCATGATCTCATATCAATCTCCCCCCTTCCCTTTGTCATTGGAAACATGTACTGCAAACAATAAACATCCTTTCATGTGATTGCGCTTAGCTTGCATAGTTGTAACCATCCTCACTGAGGTACTCTTCTTATTTCCCTGCAAGACTCTTTTTTCAATCCTCATCTAGGCACGCAATGGCCTTGTCATAGAAATCTACTTTATTCCTATGAATAAACATCCAATCCATGCCAAAAAGCATGTTATATGAACCCAAAGGAAGCAAATTCATTTTTTTGTTGTAGGCATGCCATCAATCTCAAATGCACAAAAATTCACCCAATGATGAACTCTTCTCTTGGTCCATATATCCAACTGCACAAACCAATATTTTGTATTCACTTCATTGTTCAACTGACACTTATCCACCAGTCCAGGACTAATACCGATATAATTCGATCTAGGATCATCAAATGAAAACAACTTGATCATAAAGCTTACCTTCCATCTTGATAATGGATGTGTAATGACCTTCCTGCCAGTTATCCACTATTGCATAGATCTAGGGAAGTATTTGGCCTACATCCCCAACTATCTGTGTCTCTTGAGCACTATAGATCTGAGGTATTCCACCATGATATGATGGACAATCCCTCCTGTGATGGTCTCCACCATAGGTCCAACACTTCAATGGTTTATTCCATTTCCTTTATTTTGTTGCTCCTTGGGCTGAGACCCATATCCTCTCTCAGCTGCATTGAACTTCTTATGCAGAGCCACATTTTCCTTGTCACCAGCATCCCAAAATATTCCTACCTTCTTAGGCCATTTTCCTTTAGTCTTCTCATTACCCTTCCAATCACACTTGAACTCAGGCTTGCACTTTGACTACTCATAACAATGCTTCAATTTCTTGATAGCTTCCTCCAAAGACCGAGGCTCATCAAAATCAATCTAGTATTTGAATGATAATGGAAATCCGTTGATGAACCTTTAGATCTTTGCTTTCTCATCCTTGAGATAGGGAATATATCTCAACAACTTCAGAACTCTAGTTTTATATTATTCATATGACATGGAACCCAACTTGAGATCATAGGATTCCTTGGCCTTTCCATCATAATATCTCTCACACAGGTACTTCTTCCTAAAGAGTTTCAAATTCTGCCCAAATCAACTCCTTCACTCTAATACCTCTTAAATGCTTAACATCTTCCCACCAAATATTTTATTTTCCCTTAAGACTGAAAGTAGTTGCCTTGGATTTCATATTCTCAGAGTAATTATGAAGTCTGAATAATTTCCTCATCCCAAGAAGTTGTGCTTCTACATCTTCTGACTTGGTCAACTCGCAATAAAATGTAGGAGGCTTGGCTTTCTTGAACTCTTATAGAAAATATCCCTTCTCATTCTTCTTATAATGACTTTGGTGGTGACGGTGATGATGTCTCCTAGAAGTAGAGCTAGAATAAAATCCATGAGTGTTAGCCCTCCTTTCAAGTGTATCCAAGAGTCTTCCACGCTTCACTATATCATCCATGTCCAACCTATGCCTTTTCTGAGACCTGCTTCCATATACACCATTATTATTTTCTTCTTGTTTGTCCCCATGACTGATTCCCAATTGTCCCTGCTTCTACAAATCTGAAAGGCTTTGGAGGATGACTGCATTAACCTCGTCTTGATTTTCTTGAGCTTTCACAAGCCTTTCTTATGCTTCAATCAACCTCTCATTGTCTAACTTGCAACTTATGATCTCTTCCTTCAAACTTCTCAATGTATCTATTAGATTAGGAGAGTCTCCCTCTCCCTGTTGTTCAAATAATCTCTCCCATCCCACTAATGTCTCTTCCGACCTATACGGGGAGTCATATGAATTGTACTCAACTATTCTTCTCTTCATCTCTTGGCCTTCTATTTCCTGCAACATATCGCTATTATATAAATAAAAGCATAATTAAAAGTGTACCTCAACTTACTGTTGGTGAGGCTATTGCATCTGCATAGACCAATCCATATTAGCATGATAAAACATATCGTGTGCATGATAAAATAGAAATATCAATAATTAGCTAACATGCATGCATGGAAAACATATAAACAACTTACATGAATGCCTGACAATATGTGTTTACCTTGAATTCCAATGTTGCAACCTCGCTTTGATACCACTCTGTAACACCCCACCCCACATTTACCCGCTTTTATAAGCTCACTAGGGTAAACATGAGACAATAGTTACTATGCATGACCCAACATCCAAGTTCTAGTTATGGAAGTGGGGTCTACTATCCTAAAACATACTCTAACATCCCAAGGACACCTGATCACCCAAATGTCCAATAACATCCACTGATGATATTTCCCTGAGATAGAAATATCTTTCAACTTGACTTTACATCCTAGCCACATGCATGTAGTATAGTCCATGCGGACAAAAGGCTCCATTTGCATGCATAATCCATCCGCCATGCGGCTACAGCCGAAAACCCCCAGTTCCATGCCAGTGGTCGCACATTCAGTGCCAGAATTTCATGGCTAGCCTATAGGCCACTACCCAGAACTTTCCAGAACCCTGCCAGTGATAATCACAAGTCTACATAATCTAAACTTAGGCTCAAATCTTTCCCAATCTTGCTAAACACATGATAAACATTTAGAAAAACACTTTGTAAACATAGTAACCAAAGTTCTTGAATGCATATATGTTCACTATTTTGTTAGTTTCATTAGAGAATCATCAAGAAGGCTTGCTTCCCTCTAGGATAGCTACAACAACACTTGTTATCCCATACATTCATATAACCATTCAATAACTTATCAAACCATGAACAAGATCCATAACAAGAGCACATCATACAATAAGAATGTACCATACCCATAACCATCACTTAACCATAATGAATCTATGACAAACGAGTCATAAAGTCAATACAATAACCAATACATGTGCTCATTGATATCAATAATAAATAACACATAATAACATATGCATAGAGCCAACTAAGTCAAGGACTTCCACATACCACCAGACCATAGATTGAGATGAACCAAAATTTTCTTCCACCCAATCACCCTTGTGCCATATTCCAAGCATGAATGTGGGATCACATGGGATAAACTAAAACAAAACCAACCAAGGAATCTAGAGGCTAAACCACCTCAACCCTCAACCACAATGATTTCACATAAATCAGGCCATAAATCATCGAAACCAATACAAGCATGGATGCCTCAAACTTTCTTCACCACACCTAGAGGAATTTTCCTGTCTCCACCCACGTGTCAAGAGTTCTCATTAGGGGAATTTTGAGGTATAAAATGGGCCTCCTAAGGAAATTATAAAATAATAGTGGAAATAATAAACTAAGATTAGATTACATCATTAAATTTTAGAGGGAAAAAAGAAAAAACTATTTTTTCAACTCGTATTTTTAACTTATCTCCTTATGGGTTTACTCAAATTTTGAGCGGAAACACTTGTTGGATGCAGAATTTGATTCCTCATCTAAGGAGTACCCATGTTGCATACTTTTGATGGAGCTTGCTACAGGGAACCCACTACATCATGAATATCCAAGAAATGGAAAAGGCAAGGTTGGACATCACTATCATTCCAAGAAAATCCCATGGCAAACATGACCAATAAACTAATGCATAAACCGTGCATTCACATCCAAGCAAGATAACTAAACATGCAATCTGTTACCTACAAAATCCTTTTGTTTATCGCTCCTTTTCTTCTTGATTTCTGCCCTTGCTTGTTATTGTCCAATCTTCCTCTTGCACTCCCTTTCTTTTTTCTTGCTTTCTTTCTCTCTCTCTTGCTCTTCTCTCTTGTAAGTGAATGCTAGAATGTGTAAGATTGTGTATGAATGTTCACTCACCTTTTATTTTCCTTTTTTCTTTTACTTTTCCTTCATTTTCCTTTTCATGTATATTCTTGTCCCTTCTTCTTCCTTTTCTCCAATTTCCCTTTATTCCTTACATCAAATTGTCATTTATTGCCTTTTTCCTTTTCCAATGCCAATGCCAATTTCCATAGCCAATAATAAACCACAAGTCATTCCTAGTGTAATATTTTTCTCCTCCATTCATCTTGGAATACATGTCCCATGACCTTGGTTTAGTTTACTTACATGGAAATTTAACTTGGGGTTGTTACAATAGTGCTCAGAGCATAATGGGGGTGAGCATTGGTTTTGGTTTCCTTGTCTCTTTGTGGATTTTGGACCTTGCTTGGAGTCCTTTATTCGCCTCCCCTCAACTGCTCCATCTCTCAATAAGTCGACATAGACTCCCCTAGCAATTTGAGTTTCCTTGGGCTTTATTTCTATTTGGTTTTTCTATTTTACAGTCCCCTCGATTTCAGGGTTTTTTGGGTGACATTTCTATCTTGATCCCCAGTAACCAACCGTAGCATGCCCTGATAAAGGATGCGCTACCTCCAAGGGTTTGTGGCAGAGATCCTCAAGGCCAACCACAATCCCAAGCCCAAGCTCAAGCTACAATAATCATTTTTCTCTCTTTCATTCCTCCAAAAATCCAAGAGGAAATTAATCAACTTGAAGCCTTGACCACTAATAACTACTAAGCTTACTCTGCCTTTGAAATGCAAGCCGAAGTAGCCAATTGGGTTCCTAACCCTGGACATACCAGACGAAGATGAAGTCAATATTTGAACTCCATTACCCTCCACTGGCAGATGAAGACACTCTTGGGCAAGGTCCTAGAGGAAAAAATGAAGATTACAACGATATAATAGAAATCCAATGTTTTCATCGTCATCAACTCTCCTGTCTTGCTAGTTTGGATGCTTGTCTTGCTGGCATAGAAGGCCATCTCCAATTTGGTATAAAACCTATAGCACTAGCAGGAACTAGTGCTCAGGATACAGCCCTGGTTACTTCATTTTATTCTTGGTGTTGCATTTAGCCACTCGGCACATGTCTTTTATTTTTAGTTGTCATGGAAGTAACAATGATAGTTGTTAACATTTTGATATACCTAAACTATTGTCGAACGTCAACAATATTGGTTTCCCTTAAAACAGACTATGACTAAATATAATATAAACAATATCATCTATTTTTGTAACAAGTCATTTTAAAGCAATAAAAAATAAATTAACCAAAATAAATAAGAATAAAGGAAATGTTTCTGAAAAAGAAAAAGCATTAAAATACAAAATTAAAAATAAACAATAACAAATAAATTTTACTTAAAAAAAAAAACGTGTTGTGCCCCTGGTTGCCTAGCTAACTCCGTGAGTGGAGTCCTGATGCTGAGAATCACCCTTCCCCACAACACACTATTTTCCTTTTTAATTATTTGTTTTTTTAATAAGTTTTGTTTTATGCCTTTTTTCTCTTTTTTAATTAAATAAGGATATTTATTTTTAAAAATTTTCTATTAAATATGTTTATTTTTTGAATTTTTTTTATTAAATAAGTTAATTTTAATTTTAAAATTTTTAATTAAACAAGTTCATTTTTTTTTTTGTCTTTTAGGAGTTTTAATATATTTGTTTATTTTTCCCGCGGGGCATAAAATAGGCATAAAATAGATAGTGATAGGTGTACTATTAAGGTAGTTTGTGATGTGAAGGTCACCAATTCGAAACTTCGTGGACAAAAGTATAGTCGTGTAAAAGCTCTGAGTGGCCTAGGCAGGGGGCGATCCACGGGTGATTTTGACTACTTAGATACCCTTGGGTCATAATTTCCCAAGCTAAAGCTTAAGCACATAGTCATCTCAAGGCTCACAAAACTTAACAAAAAAATATTTGTTTTAATCTTTTTTGTTATATATATATATATAGTTATTTATTTATTTATTTTTCAAAATGTTTTTTTTCAAAAAATATATATTTTTTAATTTTTTTCCTTTAAAAAAAATTATTTTGATGTATTTTTCCATATATATATATATATATAATATTTTTATATAAGTTTTTTAATTATTTTTTATTTATTTTTTAAAATGATTTTGTAAAATTTTATGTTGTTTTTTCTCATTACTTTAAAAAAAATTAATCACTTTTTATTGATTTTTTAATTTCTTTGGAAAATACATTTTTTTTTAATTAGATTGTTTAAAAAAAAAATTAAGAAAATTGTGTTACGTCATTTTTTTTAAAGAGTGATTTTCATGATTTTGTGTACACTAAGGGTGATTTTATAAGTCATAGTTAAAAAATATTGCAATTCTAATGCCTTGTTAACAATAGGTTAAGTTGTCATACGCAAAGATCTCAAAAGAGCTATAATTTCGGCCTTTAAAAAAATTGTTCTTTGTAGAATTATTCTTTGATTTAGATGTTGATATTTCAAGATTTTTTAGTCATGATATTTGGTTTATAAAGTCATGGTTAAAAAACGTTGAAATTTTAGGGTTTTTTGTACTTATGCTATTTTGGTTTTAATTCTGTGGTTGAAAAAAGTCATTATTTTAAGGTTTTTCAGAGTCATGCGAAAAAATAGCCTTTCTCATGGCAAGGAGGAACGACTCACACTCGCTATGAAGAACAACGAAAAGACCAATAAGTCTTTTTGTCAGTTGGAAAATAACAAGAATAAGACAACCACGTAGTCAATGAGGAATAACGCATATTGATTCTTGCAAGTCATCATGGAGTTGTTTCTTTTCATCAAGGCAAGGAAAGTGGGTCAAGTCAAGAAGGAAGGTTCAGTATGTCAAGTAGAGGGGAGATATTAGGAGTTTATAAGTTTAGTGCTTGCAAGGTGATATGATATTAGTAAGTGTTTGGTAGGAAGAACCAAAAGGGGAAACAAGTAGCCTATGTTCGATGATTAGGAGCCAAGACATTCCTAGTTGTATATGTTGGGTTGACAAAGCAGGTGGTGCAGCTGAGAAGGTTGGGTTGACAAAGCAAGTATCAAGTTCCCTATGTTCGATTAGGCACCAATACGAGAATTACCAAGTCAAGTTATCTATTCTATGTTTAGGAGAAAGGAGAGATTAGGACGGGTTGTCTATGTTAAGAAATTGGAAAGGAGCAAGTTTAGGTTGTTCGGTATGAAGCCTGATGCCTCGCTTGGTCTCTCGGTTCTAAGTCGGAACCATCACTTGAGACACTTGTTGAAATTCTCTCAATATCTTGATGTATATTGCTTTCCCAGTTATTATAGTGAGGGAACCAAAGATGATGTGTTAGGAAATTAATATGTACCTCAAGGTAGGGTATTTATGTATATTGCCCCTTCCTAGCTTCCTATGCTCCTTACCCCAACAATTTTGGTGTGAGCATATGTCAAGCAGTTAGTCCAAATTGACGAGGCATTCTTTTCAAAGTCCAAGAAGAAGAATCATATAATATATTCCATTTCCCAGGGGGTTTATGCCCTCTTAAACAATCAAGGTGGTAGGGTGGTAGGCAAAATTCTAGATGAAATTCAATATCCCTTGGACATGCCATGGAAATATGATCTCTTCTTTTTCATATCGTTAATATAGAAGAACAATAAGCCAAGGGAAAATGATAATGAAAGTGAGCCTTCTAAATCAAACTTATAAAATATGCATACATGTATGGAGGTAAATGAAATCATGGCTCCTGAATAAAACCTCGTGGGGCTAGCTATGGGTTTTGATTCTTGCACTACCAGAAGCAACGAGTTTAGGACATGTAAGATAGTGGGATTAAGGTCGTCCATCTACACAATCCAATCAGCGTCAAATCCATCAAACCCTTCACTGTGTGCCCGACTCGCCCCATGTTGTTCAACCTTTCCTCTCGAGAAGGGTTTGGCCATGGAGCTCTCTATGTCTTGCAACCTAGAACACTGACATGAGAGGCGATGGCTTTCGCATTTACTCTATTCCCATATGAGGTACTTTACATATCCCAAGTGAGGATGATATACTTCGAGAGTAGACGCGTTAGACGAACTGGCACATACAATATCTACTCCCTCATATACAATTGACTCCTCAATGTCCCAGGAACACTGTGTACTGTTTCGTGGCATTGCCCACTGGCCTCCCACCCCCTGGACTCCACGCATCATGTGCTTCTTGATCGATATTTTTATTCTATGTTAGCCCACCAATCAAGGTTGAACCCGAGAAGTGCATGGAAACCTTCGCTGAGAAGCACACAGTATCCTTTCATAATGGTATACCATACTTACTACTACTTTTGCCCCAATGGATTCGACATCTCACGAACCGCGTACATTGTCTACGAAAGTCATGTTGTGTGGTTAATAAGGCAGTCGTTTGGTTTCCTTATTGGAATGTAGTATGAATCGCTGCTGGTGCCCATCGATCCACCCAATAAGGTGTTTGACATAGGGTTTTGATCCACAAAAGCATGTTAGGCTATGGGTCACGGTTCTTCACAGTGGGGAACGACCCCATCCATAGTGCTAAGATTAGCCTAATCTTTAATGTTATAGTTGAATTGTTGGAATTTTAAGGTTTTCCATGATCATGAATTTGATTTTTAATCATGGCTGAAAAATGCTAGAATTTTAACCCTAGAAAAGGGTGATGTTGCATCACCACTTTTTTTATTTTTGGGTGTTTTCCAAGTTTTTGGTGCAAAAATAGGGGTTTTTTGGGTTAGAGTTCTTGTTTTTAGATTATGGTTCTCGTTGAGTTGGTAACATTGTTTTAGGGATTCTCTCTGGTATGAGGTCCCAAATTCTAGCTTGGTAACCATTATTGGTTTCAGGAATGCTATGAGATATGAGGGATCATCATAGCAAGGAGTATGTGGAATCTAAGCTACATGAACTAATCCAATAAGATGAAAATAGTTTGAACTACATCAATAGTAGTAAGAGATAGAGAAGAAACATGAAGCAATGAGCAGGTAACTCACAACTGCACAAGTAAGGAAATAGTTGGATGTAATCCAAAGCAACAACAGGAGCTTAACTTACTAGAGAAAATGAATAATAGTCAACATTGAGATATAACAAGTACTCATAAATGAAAGTACAAAAATTCAAAGAGAAAGAATGTGAGAGAAACCCTCTAATCTAAAAGATATTCCATAATCTTAGTGATATACATCCCACAAAACACACGCATACATGAATAGTTGATGAGTAGTTAGTACAAACATGAACAAGATGCATGTAATCATATAGTTTTGAGAATGGCCTTTCAAAGGCTTCTCCATATTATCAATCAATCAATATAGAGTTGTCAACTTCTAATATTTGGTCTTTAGTGATTTCAAAGAAGAATAAGAAATCCTAAAATGGGAACTCTTCTAAGATTTTTCCTACCTAAAAAGTCCAAAAGTTCCTTCCAATATAGAGCTTTACATTATTTATAGACTTGAGTTAGTAATCACCTTTCTGACTATTCAACTTCATGTTAGGCTAGTTACAAATTTTCAACTTCTCTTAATTTACAAATATGATAAATGAAAATATTTTGAAACTATTGAGAGTGAGGCTGGCATCTATTACATTTTGATGAAATATTCAATTGAGAAAAACATGTTGCCTTAAAGGTATGCCACCTAGACTTCATAGTGTGATATAATCATTTTGTCTTTTTAGGATGGCTTACTTTCAATTATTGTGTAACATTATATTGTGCCTTGGGATAGTACGAGCACATTCTTCTTCAATGGGATCAAGGGTGAGCACAAGGCTATTTTTTGTTGGCATTGTTCCATTGATTGAGCCTCATCCTTCTCTAATATCTCTTGTAACTTTAAATCATCAACTAACAAAGATGGAGACATTTGTCCACTCGTGTCTTGATCATGGGGCTTCCATTAAGATTCAAATATATTCTCTATACTTTAATTACTACTGATATATAGCACATAGTACTCCTTGTAGCTAGGTGTTTTAGTTCTTGGCTAGCTTTCAAAGTGGTCGTCTCTGGATTGAAATCTTTTGCACAATCAATGAAAACAACACCACCCATTATAAAAATTAGTCTGTCATGTTGAACGTGGAGAATTAAGAGGCTTGGATTCTAAGGTGTGGCTATGCCTGTGTAAAAGTATTCATTTTTAATGTTAAGGAGAGTGAAACTAACTAAATCAACCCAAAAAGCACTCCTACCTATCACAATTGCATATTCAAAATTTTGACCTAAATGGCTAAGCATTTTCCTATGGAGGACCCTCTATGTGCTTCTGAAAAAGGAACTACATGATAATACTTGTTTATGTAGCCATTATTGAATTCAGAAGGTGTGTCATTAATGAAACCCAAAAGTTGAGTTAGAGCATTGAGATGGCTCTAGAGCATGAAACCCTAGCAGTTCTTAGGAGGGGAAACCCTAGGCATCTTAGGGAGAAGTATCTTGAATCTATTTGGGATAAGAATAATTTTTTAAATAATTTTTTTTTAGTTAATGAATTCTTCCTTTTACCTCTAATTTTGGTCAATGTTACACCAAGAAAGCCTGGGCGAAAGGCAGCATAACTGAGGGAAAACTTTGAGGGAATCACCATGGCTTAGTCCAAAAGCTTGAGAATATGATGTATCATTGCATTATTAATCAATTATGTGCTATATTATTGTAATAATGAGCAGCATTGCAGTACAGTGGCTTGGGGAGGCAAAAATTTAAAGAAAAACACCAAAATTTCACTAAGGGATACCTTGTAACGCTGAGAAAAGGGACAATACAGTGCTATATATTTGAGGGGAATTTCATTGATACATTGTAGCACATCATTAAGCATCATTTATGTATTATATTGCTACCTTTGAGATCATTTATGCATGATGAGCCTCAAAGAGGTCAAATTCTTTTTTTTTTTGTGGGGCGCACCAGATTTGCACAAGGGAGACCCTATAGCGTTGAGAAGATGGACAGGATAATTCTAGAGAGTTGACGAAGAGGCCAATAAAACTCTCTAGTTCATCCTTTCAACACATTTTAGTGTTATAGCATTGTCCAGGTGGTTAACATAGCGCTATAGAGGCCACATAAGGAAAAAATTAAGGAAAAACATCAAATTCTGTCTAAATATGGACCTGTAATGCTACATTGAGTGCTAGTTGTATGATACAACATTGAAAATAGGCATAGTGCAGCATTACACAAAGGCTAAAATCATCAAAATTTGAAATATGGCTTAATTTAAATCATTCCCAAAGGTTGCCTCAGAAAAAATAAGGGTTGGAGGGGGTATTTATGTTGATGAATTGTATAGTAAACCCTAGTAAAACTCATACGTTCTCCTCCATTTTCTTAGATCATTATAGGGTTGATCATAGGCTTCAAGTGTTGGATAGACTTGGTGTGTTAACCTATAAACTTAGTGGAAAAGTGGGGTCCCTCAATTACTTCGAAGCATAAGGCCTTGAGAGAAATGAGGGGGGTTGTTATCAGAGCCACAAAAAATGGCAGAAACATTGCTAGGACCCATGAATATTTGTGTATATCTAAGAATATGTCGGAATCACATGTTATTGATGATATTGTAAAACATCTTGTTCATACCATGAGGGTACCACTGCATGTGATTTATGTGCTTTTCAAACATCGTGTTCCTACCATTAGGGTACCACTACTGAGAACTATGGAAGGTTAAGTTACATGACTTCTCTTTTCCTGATTTTGGTTGCATCCCAAGGAAGAACCAAAAGGGTGTAAACTTTTCCAAGAGTTTTCCTCTTCACTTAGACATTAGTGTAGTGAATAGTGATGCTTCAAGAGAATGAATAATCAAACATTAAAGATGTGTAGAATGAATAATCAAACATTAAATATGTGTTTCTATCGTTAGCTCTACTGCCAACGAGCGTCCATAGCTCGAACAAAGTCATCTCAGAATCACAAACATTGCTTCATTACCAATGAGAATCCATAGCCCTGATGAAGTTTCTTATGGGTTCTTGTTGCTCAAGAAACCATTCCCAAACCTTTATCTTTTATTTACTGAAAATTTTTCATTTATGAGACTTTTCCTTATTGGGCTTAGTTGACCACAAGGTGGATGAGTGGATCTTGAATGGAAGCCAAGGTGGTCCCTTGGGAAATTTTAAATACTACTTGTTGTAAGTTTTCTCCCTAACATCCTTTCTCAAGCTTGAGCTTTTAGATCAAGATGAGGATATAAATAATTTATAGGCTATTAGAGGCTTCTTAACCAGGTCAATAGTTAGATCCAAGTCCACTCAACATTACCATTGTTCAGAGAGTGTTCCCCACATAGATTGTATTATCTTTTGGAAGAACTGAAATTGTGGTATTCTTTGAAATGTTCTTAAGCATTGCACACAGATCCATGATTTAACCTATGCCATGCCTAAAATAAATATTTGGGTAAAGATATCATATGTCAAGTCACATCATGGAATTCATTATCAGAATAGGATTTATTTATGTACAAGGGAGAGAGAAACAAGGATAATTGAAAGAATGGAAATCATAGAAAAATGTAAATAAAATGACCAAAAATGAAAGAAAAAGAACCACTTTATTTATGCAGAGGTAACAACGATCATAGTTGTCATGCATGATAGGCTCTAAGAAAAAGGGTTTCCAAAAGGAGAATCTTAATGATTTTTGGCCTTTCCTCCCTAATGCACACGTCATAATATATGTGATGAATTTGATATTGAAATATCTTTGTGCATCAATCAATTTTCTTATTTCATTATGGACTAATGGGTCCAATGTAGGGTGCACCTAGTGTAGTTTTTATTGGAAAAACTCAACACTTCTCTTAACTAGAATGATTAGGTATATGAGGTTGGTCTCAAGTGTTGTTTTATTAGCATAGATCATCCACCAACTTGGGGTTTTGGTTGGGATATGTGGTTTACTAATTGAGTCAATAAAACACAGTGACACAAGGGACGAGAAGTAGAATATGTATCCATGATAGCTTCAGTGGAAGAACTCAAGAAATGAGGAATGGTGATAGCCTCCAATGATTTAAAAGACAACATGTGTACCTATACTTCTTGAATTTACATAAACCATAATTAATATTCCATACCTAGGGTGTGATCATCTATAAATTATTTGTACATTCATATTCTAACTAGTAGGACATCAAGGTTTTTTGTTCACAATGGTCTATTGGAGTACATCTTGCACTAGCTTTGTCATACATTTCATAATCATCAAAAAGTAAAGTACAAATGTTAGTACCAAATTCAAATTTAGTAAAACCATAAATATTTACATATATATTAGTATAGTTATCAATATATATAGTTCAATATAGAGTTCATTATCACCAGCTTGTAGTACTTGAAGGAGATCGGTTGTGTTTCTGATGTGGTGCAAGTTAACTAGGCTAAAGGATCATGAAAGATAGTCTTAAGAAAACAATTCCCCAATGTAGTTTTGACAGTATTGATTATCTTAATGGGATCCTTGAGTTGAGTTACTGTGTGTTTCAAGTGAGGCTCATTATTTACTTGTATTTTATTATTTTTTCCTTGATAGGGTAACTAGGGGTGAGACCAATCAATAACAAAGTACCTGTGGAATTTATGAGACTTGTCCCTACTCAATAGTGAGCCATATGCCTTTGGTATGTTCACAACTATGATATTGATTACTTGATGAACTCACGTATCATAGGAAAATTGTATCAATATGTTGTAGCGGCTATAACCACCCTCTAAAATTTTACCTTAGCCTATTTTGGAGCCTCCCTACCAACCTTACACAAAAATTTGTCTTGCTTCATCAAGTACTCAAGCTTCAAGTGTTTTCCTCGCACAAAGGTAGCCTGTCGATCACAGTTGATCCATTCCCCTCATAGGCTACTCACTCGGACTTGGTCCAACTGTAGGCTGAGCAGCTTCCCCTTGAAAATTGCGCATTTCTGGAGGAAAACCAACCTTCTCTCCATGAATTGCGCAATCCTCTCTGACAGCCTGCTGGGTTCCAAGATTGTGCAATCCTGCCCGCCAACCCTCCCAGCAGGATTTGGGAAAATTTTCCCAACAGCGCACTGTTCATCCCGGGATTTGCGCAAATTTGGGCAGCAGTCAGCTGCTCTACCTAGGAATTGCACAAATATCCTGGGCAGCCAGCCAACTCCCAACCAAAAAGGCACATTTTTCTCCAACAGTCAAGCAGTCTCTTGCATGTGCAGCTAAGTTGACTGGTTCCCTCCAAGACTGAGCAAAACAGACTTGCATGCATGAGTTGCTTCTCCCAAGATAGAATGCAAAGGCATCCCTTGTTTCAGGGGTCTATGTTTAGCAGTTGGAGGTTACATGCAAGGAGCAATTCCAAAACCTCCGACCAAGTGTCGCTTCCCCTAGATTTGTGGCATGCGTGTCACAACCTCGATGTTATCAAAACTCATCAATCAGACACTGTAGAGCTCATTCATCACATAAAACTTGCAAATCTGACATCCCACATCACATCTAGGAGCAGTCAGCACATTCATCTCAGCTATTTTTGGGTAAGCCCATTTCCCATGCCTTGTGCTGCATTTCTATCGCTTTTTGTGTTTTTCACTTGTAGGAGTATTTTTTACTTAATTTCTTTGAATGCTTGCTATTGTTTACATATATACTAGCTTGTCCTAGCTCTGTTTTAGTTTTCATTGCTATCTCAATGTTATCACATGCATGAAACTGTTTTGCACAGACGTTCGCCCAACCGGCAAACTGCCTCACCCACATGCATGTTGATTTGTTTGTTGAATCTTTCATTCATGTTTTTCATGCACAGTCAATCATTTTTGCTATCACTTAGTCTTGCCATGCATTCACTAACTTACTTGCTTTTAGTTGCCCGTCGGCGAGTCAGGCCAACCTTGGCCCAGGCTCTACCTTCACCAAGGTTGCATTGCGCAATCTGGGAAAGGAAGGCTCACCTTCCTCTCCAAATTTGCGCATTCCTACCCGCTACTAGCCTCCAGGACTATTTTGCGCATTTATGGAGGACAGTGGCTGCTTGGCCCAAGAAATTGCGCAGATCTGTCCCTAGGCTAGCAATCCTTCCCAGCTAGAATTTCCCATTGCACAATCCCAACAGTAAACATCTAGACTAGACTGCACATTGCACAGTTCCAGCAGTCATCCAATCTCCCAGCAGCCCAAACTGTGCCTTGAGCAATCCTGGCAGTCGATCTCCCAACCTCCCGGCCGCAAATTGTGCAACCTTCATGATCATTACCCAGGTATGTTGCAAGTCAGTTCTCATGTTCATTTTGGTTTTTGACTGACATATTTCTTGCTATGAGTGTTGCCATGTCTCCAGGTAGCGCAGGTGTTCAGCTGCCTCTCAACAGTATAGGTACAATGGTTTCTATGAGAGGAAAGATGATGAAACCATTCAGAGCACGCTTGGGGATGCAGTCGATCAAGTGTCTATGAGCTTGCCTACTCACGAAGACATCAAGTGGCAACATCACAACGAGCAGCATCATGAACAGGAGTTGAAGACAACATACCAAATGCAACGAATGCAAGAGGAGGGTTGTTGACAACATGAAGGCGGAACAAGGTTGCAAGCTTAAGCAGGTCCATTGATGATGAAAGCAATTTTGGAGACTCCGGCTATGGAGTGACGGTGCGAAGTGAAGATCGCGTGAAGCAGAAGATGTAACAAAGAAGGAGTTGCATGTGTTGAAGCAGCAACTCAGGAAGAACATGAAGTTGCACAGACAAATGAATGAGTTGCAGCAGGATCAGGAACAGCAGTGGGCACAATGTGCATTCATTGATGAAACTGCACCCAGACAAGTTAAAGATCCATCCCAATAGCTAACACAAAGAAGACATGGTGAGCAGAAGGTTGATCACATGCAAGGGATTCAACAGCATGCATGTCATTGTGTGCATGCATGCAATCCAACCCATTCAACACACTCACCAAGGCGAAGACAAGAAGCAAGTCCAACTAGAGCCAAATGGGTACTTCGACAAGTTGATGCACATGACCACCAGCACACACCTGAAGATCAACATGGACACTATGCATCAGTGTGCTTCCAGTTCAATCGCACCCAAAAATACCATGCACATGTTAGAAAACGAGTTGGATGAAGGGGTCGAACCAATGCACCCGTTGTAACGAAAGCAAGAGTTCACCTCAGCAAGATGTCACCATGAGGTGCATGCACACCATCAATGATGGCCAAGCTTGGCATCAACTCAACAGCTTCACCATCACAAGCATGTCAAAGAGTTGGTCTCACAACAGTGGACCGAGTGTTAGTGATGTCTTGCAAGGCTTTCTCAAGCCATGTTGTCTCACATGAGTACATGTGCATTGTAATGTTGAGTCATGTCAAGTGTAAGTCAAGTGTCAACAGTTGGATGTAACAGTCATAGAGTAGGTGAAGAGTCATGAGGGTAGTTGAACTATCACAAAGGGGAATGTCAAGGGTCACCCCACCCTTTGCTATAAATAGTCCCTCATAACTCATTGTATAGGCTTTTGGTCAGCCAAGCTTCTACTAAGACTATTTTGAAGAAGGCTTAGACAGTATTGTAACGCGCCTTGGCTTCTCCACTGCACGGAGCTAGTACATCTCTTTGGAGGAGCAGGCGGATGTGGCTGTAACGTTCCGTTGTTGGAGCTAGAAGGTTTACATGGATGTATTGTATGATTGTGACTTAAAATTCTTTATATAATAAGAGCCAACACATTTTCATGCATATGTTGTTATTGTAGTTGGAATGCTCCAGTTGCTTTAATGATATGTGTTGTTTAACTTACGTACTTATGTATGAATTGATTTACATGCAATTATATGAATCTTTTTGTTAATGTGTTGCATATGTTGTTAATGTTGTCACCGTTCATGTCAACTGCTCTGTCGGACATCAGACAAACCTTTCACTTGAAACTTGCCACAACAACCGTCACACTCGTCTCAGACTGATCCATGAGTGTTGTACATCTTATCTTATCTTGTATGATGTGACTTCCGCATCCAAGTGGACTACTCCGCCGGAAGTTGTGTATGTCCTTTGTGTTGTGTGTTCCTAGCCGAGTTGGGACTGATCCCTTTCAAACTAGAAATCACCTTCACCTCCTTCCCCCTTAGAAGTGTTTGCACCTCTCATACATTTTCCTTGACTCACTGCATCAGTCACACCCTTACTACTGATAGATTTATTCTACTTACCTCTGTGCGACACTGCGGTCAACACATTACCTTACGGCCCACTGCTAGGACTCCTACACCAAACAGTCTGAGGACTAATCGGGACTTCTTATCGGGGAGATCCCGTTGACATGTTGGCGGGTCCAACACTATTAACATTTTTGGTGCTAGAAGGAGGGCCTAATGACAAGCAGAGTCCTCTCATCCAATTTTGAACCCTTACATATCTTTCAGGGAGTCTTGCATTCTTCTTTCCTTGAGATTATTTTTGAATAGTGAATATGTCTCCATCTCGAGGAAGCTTTTCAATCTCTTGTCTAGTCACACGTATGATGGTGAAGGCAAAGTGGCCTGGCCTGAGCACTTGCATAACTTTCTTTCCATGATTTATGAGGAAGATGAGTTTACTGACGAACAGGTCGGGTTGCTACTCGCATTCACACTTCGTGAATCTCCATTTCGTTGGGTGCTCAGCCTACCAACTGACACCGTGCACTCATGTGAGCACTTTTGTGATCTTATTGAAGACACGTTCTATCATTTTGATCCAGACCATCTTGACCGGAAACTATTACAACAACGGAGGGCTCCACATGAATCCGTTATTGATTTTTGGCAGCGCTTTTGTGACTTGCAGTTTCAAGCTCTGAGGAGCCAAATGAAGTTCACTTATCTCTGGGACTGGTTCGAGTATTGTCTTAAGAAATCTGCCTGTCCCAAGAGGAAGCTTGATGTCAAACCTTGCTCAACCTTCTTCATTGATGGAACTGCACAATCCCATGTGGGAGCAGGCACTGTCTCAACGAGCTATTTGCCTCTCTCTCATTCACCAGTTCCACCATCACCCAGTTATGTTGAGGATCATGTTTGCACATCTGTTCACCCTTCACACCCTCCCAACATCACTCCACTCAATTTTCACGTAGAGTTGGTTGTGAGTCCTTCGAGTTCCCATATGCATTATTTTCTTCAACCTCTGTCTTCGCACTCAGGTGTTCCTCCGGATGATGTTGTCTTGTGTTCGTCCATTTCAGACTCTTCACTTGTTGTGAACAAGGAACAACCCACTGACGGAGTTGGTGTTGCACAACCAACATGTGCTATCATTCATGAAGAGTATGAGTGGGAGCTTGAACATCAACACTCGACAAAGGATGACTCCCTTTTGTCTGAGCCCCCTCTGTTCTTTCCTAGCTTTTTTGGTGAACCTGCCATCCATGATTTTGCATGTGTGTCTTCATCCACGGATGCACCCATTGTTGATCACTTGTAGGACTCACTAGATGCTAGTCCATCATTTGACAACGAAGAGGATAAGTTACTCATTGAAAATCCACTTGATCCTTCATCTGTATTTTCCATAAATGCAGAGGATAAGTTTGTTCGCTTTTCATCTACCCCTCTGTGTGATTCATCCAACCATGAGGATGTCGACCAACATCCTGAATTTTATGATCTTGGTTGTCATGATCTCTTCACCTCATCATATGATCATGATGTTGATTCACTCATTGTTAATCTGTATAAGCCACTGGTCTACAAAGATCCATCTATCAATGAATTTGAAACCCCACAGACCGTCGAGGCACTTCAACCCGAGCTTATGGTTATGTCAGGCCCTCGTTGTCCTGAGGTTGGTTTCGTTTCTGATCAGGAAAATTTTCAAACACTCATCCTCATCACTCATCTGTATGCACTCAAGACCAATCTAACACTCATATTTTACTTCCTCCACTCGAACTACACAATCCCATTGCTCATGCATTATAGGAGTCTTACATTGCAAGCACTCATGCGTGACGCAACTTATCTTTGTTTCTTTCGTTTGCTTGCATGTCACAGTCAAGAGAGTGCTTATGCTTCAAAGTTGCATGTAGTGTCACACAGCACCATGATAAGTCCACAGACTTCCCGTCATGCACATGCACTCACTTATCTCCCATGGGTACTTTGAATCACAAAGTGTGGTTGTCTTCATTGTTATATCTTTCTTGCTTGCTGGTTCACACAACTGGGTTACTCGCGGACCAAGCCTTCACCAACATGGGTCTACCAATGCGCTAGTGGCTACATTGGAAGTATCACTTCACGTGATCAGGCCCACGTACTATTAGTGTAGGAGTAGGAGTAGTGTTTGCTTTCAGTTGTTTTCTTGCATGCTTGTTTTCTTACATGATTTGTTTGGTTGATTTTTTGCTTGCTTGTTTGCTTACGTGCTTTACTTTCACTTTCTCTTTTTCTTTTGCTTTGCTTTGAAGTTTTTTATTTCGTTTGTTTCGTTCGTAGGTTAGTCTTGCTTGAAACCATGTATGACTCTTGAAGCAAGCTGGGTAAAGTACAAGAGGGCGTGTACAACTATCACTACTTTGTTATCTATCATTTTTCCTCTGTATGATGAACTTTTTACTCTTAGTCCATGATACATCGGAGGAAAATTCATACTATTCGAAGTGAACCTTCGTGAAAACACAATGCTTGTGCGCTAATTAGTGTCACCTTCTCTAGTCGGTTGTTTTTGGGTTAACCCTTGTTAGCCCAGTCAAGTAGAGTAACGTGAGCGGGAAAACCTTAACAGGCACATCAGAGATATAATAAACTACTTCTCTGTTGGAATAACCTCTTCTGCTCTCAATAAGTCGGGATCCCTCTTCCGCCTTTGAAATGAATAAGTGTTATGCACAGTGAAAATGAAAAAAATGAAAAGTAAAAAAAAAACAAAATGAAAAATGAATAAGGCGAAAGAAGAGAAAGGCTTCCTGCGTAGGGAGGTGATGCAAGTAACTCTGCCGGCATACTGACCAGGCTCGCTGGCAGCGGAGCCATGCCTGTGTTCCTATGTGACTCCACCAAGGTATGGTCCAGGCCTATTGGTAGTGGAGCAACACCAGAGATGAAACTAAGACTCTGATGACTATACTGCTTGTGCACCTATATACCCCTCAACCCTAATTGAAACAACTGTGTTGCCTTGGCTTGGAATGTGTGTCAATCGACCAAGATTCTGGAAGATGCTACATCTTACAATCAAGCTAGTGTGAAGCCAAGATGATCTGAGAGCTGAACAATACTTCCGGAGGTGTTAGACTTGCTTTTCACAAACAAGGTCCATTCAGAGAGCTGGAGTTCTACCAGTGTGTCACCAAGTGTTGTAACAGCTACAACCACCCTCCAAACTTTTTCCTTAGCCTATTTTGGAGCCTCCCTACCAACCTTACACATCACTTTGTCTTGCTTCATCAACTACTCAAGCTTTAAGTGTTTTCCTCGCACAAAGGCAGCCTGTTGATCACAGTTGATCCATTCCCCTCACAGGCTGCTCACCTGGACTTGGTCCAACTGCAGGCTGAGCAGCTTCCCCTTGAAAATTGTGCATTTCTGGAGGGAAACCAAACTTCCCTCCAGGAATTGTGCAATTCTCTCTGGCAACATGCTAGGCTCCAGGATTACGCAATCCTACTAGCCAACCCTCCCAGCAGGATTTGTGCAAATTTTCCCAGCAGCAGGCCATTCAACCCAGGATTTTCGCAAATTTGGGCAACAGTTAGCCGCTCTGCCCAAAAATTGTGCAAATCTCCTAGGCAACCAACCCAACTCCCAGCCAAAAATGCCCATTTTTCTCCAGCAGTCGAGCAGTCTCTTGAATGTGCAGCTGAGTTGACCATTTCCCTCTAGGACTGAGCAAAACAAACTTGCATGCGTGGGCTACTTCTCCCAAGACAGCATGCAAAGGCATCCCTTGTTTCGGGGATCTATGTTTAGCAGTTGGAGGTTACATGCAAGGAGAAATTCTGAAACCTCCCACCAAGTGTTGCTTCCCCTAAATTCGTGGCATGTGCATCACAACGTCGATGTTATCAAAAATTATCAACCGAACACTGTAGAGCTCATTCCTCACATCAACCTTGCATCTTTGACATCCCACATCACATCTAGGAGCAACCGACACATTCAGATCAACTTTTTTGGGGTCAGCCCGCATCCCATGCCTTGTGCTTCATTTCTGTCACTTTTTGTGTTTTTTCTTATAGGAGTATTGTTTGCTTGATTTCTTTGAACGCTTGTTGTCGTTTACATATATGCTAGCTTTTCCTAGTTCTGTTTCAGTTTTTGTTGCTATCTCACTGTTGTCGCATGCATGAAACTATTTTGCACGGACGTTCGCCCAAGTGGCGAACTGCCTCACCCACATGCATGTTGATTTGTTTGCTAAATCTTTCATTCATGTTTTGCATGCACTGTCAATCACTTCTACTATCACTTAGTGTAACCATGCATTCACTAACTTACTTGCTTTCAGTCGCCTATCGGCGAGTTGAGCGAAGCTTGGCCCGGGCTCTGCCTTCACCAAGGCTGCATTATGCAATCTGGGAAAGGAAGGCTCACCTTCCTCTCCATATTTGCGCATACCTGCCCAACACTTGCCTCCAGAATTGTTTTTCGCATTTCTTGAGGACAGTGGTTGCTTGGCCCAAGAAATTGTGCAAATCTGTCCCTAGGCCAGCAATCCTTCCTAGCCAGAATTGCGCATTGCACAATCCCAGCAGTCAGTAGCCAGACTAGATTGTGCATTGTGCAGTTCCATTAGTCAAACAGTCTCCCAGTAGCCTAGATTGTGCCTTGAGAAACCTTGGTAGTCGGTCTCCCAACCTCCTGGCCAAAATTACGCAACCTTCATGTTCATTCACCCAGGTATGTTGCAAGTCAGTTCTCGTGTTCATTTTGGTTTTCGACTGACAGATTACTTGCTATGAGTGTTTCCATGTATCGCAGGTGTTCAACTGCCTCTCAGTAGTACATGTACAATGGTTTCCAGGAGAGCAAAGACGAGGACACCATTCAGAGCACGCTTGGGGATGTAGTCAATCAAGTGTCTATGAGCTTGCCTACTCACGAAAACATCAAGTTGTTCATAGACAGGGACATCAAGTGACAACATCACAGTGAGCAACATCATGAACAGCAGTTGAAGATAGCATACCAAATGCAACGAATGCAAGAGGAGGGTTGTTGACAACACGAAGGCGGAACAAGGTTGCAAGCTTAAGAAAGCCCATTGATGATGAAAGCAACTTTGGAGACTCCAGCTATGGAGTGACGGCATGACATGAAGATCGCATAAAGGAAGAAGATGTAACAAAGAAGGAGTTGCATGTGTTGAAGCAGTAACTCAGGAAGAAAATGAAGTTGTGCAAACAGATGAATGAGTTGCATCAGGATCAAGAACAGCAGTGGGCGCAACGTGCATTCATTGATGAGACTGCGCCCAGACAAGTTAAAGATCCACCCCAGCATCTAACACGGAGAAGGCATGGTGACCAGTGCAGTTGATTGCATGCAAGGGATTCAGTAGCATGCATGTCATTGTGCACACGCATGCAATCGAACCCATTCAACACACTCACCAAGGCGAAGATAAGAAGCAAGTCCAACTGGAGTCGAATGGTTACTTCGGCAAGTTGATGTGCATGACCACCAGCACGCACTTGAATATCAGCATGGACACTATGCATCAGTGTGTTGCCATTTTAGGCGCACCTAAGAAGACCATGCGCATGTTAGCTTACGAGTTGGATGAAGGGGTCAAAACAATGCACCGGTTGCAATGGAAGAAATATTTCACTTCAGCGAGATGTCACCATGAGGTGCATGCACACCATCACAGATGACCAATCTTGGCATCAACTCAACAGCTTCACCATCACAAGCATGTCAAAGAGTTGGTCTCACCACAGCGGACCGAGTGTCAGTGATGTCTTGCAAGGCTTGCTCAAGACATGTTGTCTCACATGAGTACATGTGCATTGTAATGTTGAGTCATTTCAAGTGTAAGTCAAGTGTCAACAGTTGGATGTAACAATCATAGAGTAGGTGAAGAGTCATGAGGGTAGTTGAACTGTCACAAAGGGGAATGTCAAGGGTCACCCCACCCTTTGCTACAAATGGTCCCTCATAACGCATTGTATAGGCTTTTGGTCAGCCAAGCTTCTACTAAGACTATTTTGAAGAAGGCTTGGATAGTATTGTAACGCGCCTTGGCTTCTCCACTGCATGGAGCTAGTACATCTCTTTGGAGGAGCAGGCGGATGTGGTTGTAATGTTCCACTGTTGGGGCTAGCAGGTTTACATGGATGTATTGTATGATTGTGACTTACACTTCTTTATATAATAAGAGCTAGCACATTTTCATGCATATGTTGTTATTGTAGTTGGACTGCTCCGGTTGCTTTAATGATATGTGTTGTTTAACTTACGTACTTGTGTATGAACTGATTCACATGCAATTATATGAATCTTGTTGTTAATGTGTTGCATATGTTGTTAATGTTGTCACCATCCGTGTCGATTATTCTATCGGACATCAGACAGACCTTTCACTTGAACCTTTCTATAACAATCGTCGCACTCGTCTCGGACTAATCCGTGAGTGTTGTACATGTTATCTTACCTTGTATGATGTTACTGCCACATCCGAGTGGATTGCTCCGATGAAAGCTATGCATGTCCTTTGTTTTGTGTGTTCCTAGCTGAGTTGGGACTGATCCCTTTCAATTTGGAACTCACCTTCACCTCCTTCCCCTTCGAAGTGTTGGAACCTCTCATACACCTTCCTTGACTCACTGCATCAGTCACACCCCTGTTGCTGATAGATTTATTCTACTTGCCTCTGTGTGACACCGTGGTCAAGGCATTACCTTACGACCCACTGCTGGGACTCCTACACCAAAAGGTATGAGGTTTAATCAAGACTTCTTACTGGGGATATTCCCTTGACATGTTGGCAAGTCTAGCACCGTCAACACAATACATCACTTTTTTTCACTAGTTACCTTCGCTTATGACATGTCCAACTTAATGATATTCGTATTGGTCTTCTCAAGGAAAACACTAACATTTTTGCACACATAGTAGCACATGGAATTGGAGGAATCTCCAAAGTCTACCAAGAAGTTTTGTACTTATAAGTGAACATTTGAAATTTCAGAAGAAAAGGAAAGGTATGTGACTTAGAATGGGTTTTGATGCTTTTTGTCTTTATAGTGGGCTTAGCATTAGCAATTTTTTTTATAGTAGTAGAAAATATAGTAGAATCTTGTTAGGTTGTTGGGGATTGAGACTGAGAAAACGAGGGTTGAAAAGACTTTAGAATAAGTTCCATCTATTGTGGTATATTTCAGAGGCCATACTGTTGGGCCATGGAATTGTCATCTTTTTGCATCCATTTTCCTATTTATTTTTCCTCCTTTTTGACCAATGAGACAACATTCTACCACTGTAACAGAGCTTATTCACCTATGTATTTCATTTTCCATATGTCACTTTCTTAGTCTAATATGCTTATAATTTGGCACAAGAACTATGATCTTAGTCGATTTTTGTCATAAAACTAATATATGGGTTTTTTCAGGTTTAATTAGTTTTTTGAAGTTGTTTTTAGAGGATTACATTTGTTGTTTCCTTTATTGGTTTGGGTCAAAGGCTCTATGAGTTGTTGTTGATACATTTTTTATACACAAATAATTTTCCTTACGCATGTTGTATTTTTCCAATCAATTATATAGACTAGATTTAGAGCACATCAAGTCAAAGTCAGTTCAACTATCGGGAGATATTCATAGAGAAGACAGATCACTTCATTGAGATTATTTGTAAAAATCATTGTAATTAAGGGAAAATTGTTACAACGTCACCCATACTATGAAAATTGTTGTATGATATCTTTTTATTTTAATATCACATGAGAATCGAAAGATTCTCGTGATGACCTTCTTGTTGTATTCAAAAAATATAAAGAAGTGAATTGTTTTCCCGTGGGGGCAACGAAGATATTAGAGAAATAGGATCGGAAATGGTACAAGCACCAAAGCTATGTAATCCTGGTGTTTTATTAATGAAAATATCAACCTTTTGGAATTATATTTTCCTTTGAGTAGCTTGCTTGTAGTTTAGTATAACAACCCCTGCTAAGGAGGAAGGGCCCTGCTTCTTAGAAGGGATCACTAGTTAATTCGAGTATATTAATTAGTTGCATCAATTCTTCTCAGTTATGTGATTGTTGTTACTGTCTATCTTGTTTATGCGTTTTTTTGTTATTGTTTATTTCATTTATGCGTTATTAATTTTAGAAAGCTTTTGAATGGTGTGATAGCATAGTCCTAGACCATCCCCTCATATTAGTGTAGCAGCAAGTCATTTACTTTTATGTTACAAATTGGTTGAGTGATTGATGGATTACAAGAGTGTTGTTTCTCAGTGAGAACGATTGTGTAACAATGTGGTTCAATATGCAATTGTGTGACTTTTTTCTTATTGTGTTAAAGTGTGTAACAACTTGGATGTTTTTTTGAGATTGAGTGTGCAACGACCTTGGTTTGAGATTCATTTTTCTAATTAGCATTGCCCTTACATAGACTTTGTGTGAGAGCCTCACTAGTACAAATGGGGCCAAAATCCGATGAATATTAGTCGAATATGTAACTTATTAGCATCAGTTATCCAACACATTGGTTCTTATCAAATCATCATTGGAATTTTGTCGAATAGTCGACAATCTAGTCACCTTCAGATAATCAACAGCATAGATGTCGATTATCCGACACATAAAACGGCCTAAATGGTCATGAAAAAATGACATTTTTAAGTTAGTTTTGCAACACTACAAAGCATCATATATTTGACACATAGGTAATTTTCTCTGACAGAAATAACCAACGTTGAGGTGTCAGGTAATCAATGGCACAATTAAATTATGCAACAGAAGTGTTGTTGTTCTAACGCTTTCAAGCCGACAATGAAGCGTCAAATATGTGACAGATATTTGACACATAGGTTGTTTTTTCTGATGGAGCAAACTGACGTTGAGGCATCAGGATGGCATAAGTAAATTTTGCAACAGAAGTGTTATCGCTCTGATGCTTTCAATCCAATGGTAAAGCGTCAAATATGTGAGGGATATTCGACACATAGGTTGTTTTTTCTTACGGAACGAACCGACGTTGAGGTACTGGGCAATCAAAATCATAAGAAAATTGTGCGATAGAAGTGTTGTCTCCCTTACGCTTTCAAGCATCTTGTGATAAAAGTGTTGTCGCTCCGACGCTTTCAAGCCGACAGTGAAGCATCAGATATGCGATGGACGGGAGTTCGGTCTGAATGGAGTGTTAAGGTATCAACACTTCCATCTATAGATTCGGTCATCGAGTATCCGATGAGTAGTTTGACTGGAAGTCATCGAATATTCAATGCTCTGTGTCTATCGTTGAATATTCGACGGAGATATGCATTTGAATATTCAACGCTCCTCCACAAACTCATGCAGGTGACAAATTCGAGCAACCATCCTAAACAAGTGGTGATCCTAATGTGTTGCCTTCCATTACATACAATTATGGGAATGGAACTTTTGGGATACAGACGAATCATAAGAGCAACAACAAAAAACTGGTCATATTATATATTTTATTTTCTATAGTTATTTATATCTTATCGATATTGTCTTTCTTGGATCCTTAGTAACATGTATTCAATTAGCTACATAGTACACTTCACACAAAGCGGGGTAGAGTCAAGCCTTACACACTCATCGCAACACTTGATAACTTATTCGGTCGGTAGGGGACAACAACTCAGATATCCCACATAGACACAACACTCTCCACTTCACTTGTAACCCATAGTGCACACAACGTAGCCCTCATTCATAATCTTCATACCACTTAGACACCGAACACACCATACACTCTCAAGGCCAGCATCAATACCATAGCTCTACATCTAGCGCACAATTTTCTAGCCCTTATTATCTACTCATACTTTTCTTCATATTGTTGATCGCCCAGAGTTGAAGCTGGATGATTTGGTGGCTTATAGATTAATGGTTATCAACAACAATCAAAAGAGAGAGTATTTTGTGTGATGGAGAGATACTCTAGAACAGGAGAATGTGTAACAACTCTTTTTCCATAGAAACCCATGTATATAAACCTAGTTATGTAAATTATTTATTTATGAAAATATTGATGACTGGCCTGAATAGAGGGACATATGAATCCAAAGTTCTAAGAGGGAAAACTCGTGGTGGGTTTTTGCATGGACATTGAATGTATGTTGAATATTGGATTTTTTTGTTGGGTGTGTGTTATATTATTCCATGACTAGCGCCACACCCAAGGATGGGGGGCAGACCCAAAGATGGTGGGAGGACCTACCCATGGTTTTGTGCATTGGTTTTGCACATGGTTTTGGGATGATGGTTTTCAGCCCATGGTATTTTGTACATCCGGTCAAGGGAACTACGATTATGTTCTAATCCATGGTTATTGGGTTGGGGTTTATGAATGCTTCGGCATGTATATATATGTATTATAACATTGAAAGAAATATAATGAAAATCAATCTAGTAGTCTCGGTTTTGGGATCCAGGGGAAAATCTTTGTGTATTTTTGTTTTATGTTCTCACCACTATATATTTTTCTGTTTTAAGAATTCGTTTGCAGGTAATTTTTTTACAAGGTTAAAGCCTACACTTGGTATCCGAGATGTCAGCTTCAAGGGGATGCCTTTGCCATTAAGGGGTTTTTATCGAGCATGTGGTAGACCCGATTGCAGTGGGAGATCTGTGGGATCGATTCTTGCAGTGAAAGAAGATGGCAAAAAGAGGAAAGATAGAGATCAAGAAATTCAATGGACAAAGTTTTCAGTTGCGGGAGTTCAAGATGGAGGATTTGTTGGTGGATAAAGATCAGTGATCGTGGCAAATCTGGGTACTAAAACAATAGCAATGTCTGCAGAAGATTGTGTGAAGTTGGATCGAAAGGCAAAGAGCATAATACAGTTGTGTATCTCATATTTAGTATTGTTGAATATATCAGGGGAAGCTATGGTGAAGGCTTTGTGGGACAAGTCAGGGACTTTGTACCAATCTAAGTCTCTGGTGAACAAATTGTTCTTGCGGAAAAAGTTGTATAACCTGAGGATGAATGATGGAAACTTGGTAACAGAGCATCTGAACCCCTTTAATATTGTGGTAAGCCAGTTATTATCTATTGATATAAAAATTTCAAATGAAGATAAGTGCATCGATTTGTTGTGTTCTCTACTAGATTCGTGGGATAGTTTGGTTGTTTCTATAGCTAGCAATACAACTACCTTGAAGTTTGATGAACTAGTCTCATCCTTGTTGTCGGAGGAGATGAGACGGGAAAATATGGAGAACCATAATGGATGTGCCTTGTCTGTAAGAGGATGGTCTCATAATAGAAATAGAAATAAGTCCTCAAGTGGGATATCTAAATGTCTAGAAAAACCTCTAAAGGTATGTTGGAAATGTGGAAAAGAAGGGCACTACAAAAAGGATTGTAAATCTAAAACTCCTAAGAAAGGAACGGGATCTAATGACGTTCCTTCCAAAGAGGTGAAAACCACCTCAGATGAAGGTGGGGATGTGTACTTGGCTTCTTCTTCAAGTACACATGTAGATCATGAGGCATGGTTGATTGACTCAGGTGCATCCTTTCACTTCACTCCCCATAGGGAGTGGTTCTGCGAGTATGAGAAATATGATGGTGGTGATGTCTTCTTAGGGGATGACAGGAAGGCTAGAATCATCAGACGTGGAAAATTCAAGTTGAAGTTGCAAGGTGGAAGGATTAGAACACTTCCTGGTGTTCTGCATATTCCTGCATTGGACAAAACTCTGATTTCTATAAGCAATATGGATGATGCAGGTGTAAAAACAATTTTTGAGAAAAATACCTACAAGATGGTTCAAGTATCACTGGTATTGATGCAGGGAGTTCAGATTGGAACTTTGTATAAACTTCTGGGTAGCACTATTATTGATGGGTGCAACAATTATGTGATTCCTAAAAGTGGAGAAGAAAATCTAGTGGTATCTAGAGAAAAGACCATGTTATGGCATCAAAGGCTTGGACATATTGGAAAGGAGGGCCTTCAAATACTACATGGTAATGGTATGATAGAAGGCGTGTCTAATTTCTCTCTAGATTTCGATTATTGTGAACATTGTGTATATGGGAAGCAGAATCGGGTGAGTTTTCCCTTAGGTGCTAAGAGGATGAAAAGGATATTAGAGCTTGTGCACAGTGATATGTTTGGACCTGTGTCGGTTCCATCACTAGGTAAGTTTATTGTTTATAGATAACTTCTTGAGGAATACATGGACATATTTCCTCAGGAAGAAATCTGAATTCTTTGACAGGTTTAAAGAATTTAAGGCTCTAGTGGAAAATCAGACAGAGAAGAAGATTAAGGTGTTGAGGATAGATAATGGTGGAGAGTTCTACAAGAAGGAATTTGAAGAGTTTTATAAGAAGTGTGGTATAGCACGACAGAAGACTACTCCATACACACCTCAGTAAAATGGACTTGCAGAAAGAATGAATAGGAAATTGATGGAAAAGGCAAGAAGCATGCTTAGTGGTGTCGGGTTAGGACAGGAATTATGGGCAGAGACAGTGGAGACTACATGTTACCTATTTAATCGATCACCTTCATCAACGTTGGAGGATAAGACTCCACATGAGGTATGGACCAGTAAGAAACCCTCTCTTTCACATCTAAGGGTATTTGGTTGTGATGCATACGTATATGTTCCAAAGGAGAAAATAACCAAGTTGGATAGTAAATCTGAAAGGTGCATATTTATTGGGCATAAGGATGGTTTAAAAATTTATAAGCTTTGGAACCCAGAAACAAGGAAGGTTGTGTACAACTAAGATGTGGTGTTTAGAGTGTGAAAGATGTTATTCAACATGAATTCCTACCAAAGGAACCTGAGAAGATAGAATTTGAGTTAAAGGAGGAAGAATCAGACTCTACAGTGGAACAGTAATCAAAAGAGGAAGAGCCAAAAACTCTAGTTTTGAGAAGCTCAGTTTGAGAGAGAAGGTAGCTAGAAAGGTATATTCCATCTTCTTTCTATTCAAATTTTGTTTTATCTATTACTAATGATGATCTCGTAATTATCAGGGAGGCAGTATATTCAGAGGATGGAAAACTCTGGAAGGAGGTCATGGTTAATGAAATGGCATCTTCGAACAAAAATGAGGCTTGGGAACTAGTGGAGTTGTCAGCTGGAAGGAAACCCATTGGAAGAAAATGGGTGTTTAAGAATAATATGAATGCAAAAGGCAAGGTGGAGAAATACGAAGTTCGGTTGGTAGAAAAATGTTATTCCCAAGTGCTGAGATTGATTTTGTTGATATTTTTTCTCATATCGCCAAGTTGGCTTCTATTAGATTACTTTTATCTATTGTTGATGCATTTGATTTTGAGGTAGAATAGATGGATGTGAAGATAACATTTCTTCATGGGGATGTGGAAGAAGAGATCTATATGAAGAAACATGAAGGCTTTGTGATCAAGGGTAAGAAAGAACTTATATGCAAGTTAAAAAAAATCTTTGTATGGATTAAAACAGTCACAAAGAATGTGGTATTAAAAATTTGATACATATATATGGGGGCTTGGCTTCACAAGGATCAAAGTGAATCACTGTGTGTATTTTAAATTAATTGGTGACCATGTTATTTATTTGGTCTTGTATGTGGATGATATGTTGTTGATTAGAAATAACAAATAAATTACCCAGGATTTGAAGACCCAATTTTCCTTCAAATTCGCTATGAAGGATCTTGGTGCTGCAAACTATATTTTAGGCATGGAATTTAAACAAGATCAGGCAAAGAGAATGCTCTCGTTAAACTAGAGGAAGTATGTTGAGACAATATTGAAAAGGTTTAATATGTAGGATAGTAAACCAATGAAGATTCATATTCCTATAGGTGTAAAGTTATTTGTTGAGTAGTGTCCCAAGACACAAGAAGAGGAAACGGACATGTCCCGTGTTTCATATGCGAGTGTAGTTGGTAGCCTAATGTATGAAATGGTTTGTACTGTTGTGTGTGGAGCATGATTGTTCAAAGGTCTTTGTTTCAGCCGGATGTATAACCCAGGAATTCTTGTACACTCCTCCATGCGGGGGGTGCGGGGGGGACTTGTCCCCCCAGGGGGGGTGCGGGGGGGCCGATCCCCCCCGGCTAGGGGGTCCGGGGGCCAGCGGTCCCCCGGCGGGGGCTCGAGGGCAGCGCCCCCAAAGCTAAAAACAAATGTAAAATTGCCTTGTAAAAGTATAGTAATTTCTAGTCGATCTGGGCCGTTCATTAAGCGGATGATCTGACGGTAGAACTTATGTTTAGTTTAGGGTTTTTTGCCCTAGAAGGAAACCCCTCTCTTTGTATGAGGGCATTATATTTGAGGCTGTGAAATAGATGTGTATTTTGTGAGCGAGAAACAGACAGGTGAGACTGTGAGAGAAAACAGAGGATATTACAGCGGATTTGTTGTAGGTTGTGTCTCTTCATTTTGCTGGATAATAGAAAGGAAGGACTGGCTGTTCGGGGTGGACGTAGCCCAAACTGGGTGAACCACGTATATCTGTGTCTCTCTTGTTTTGTGCGTTTTCTATGTTTATATTTCTGCAATATTTTATGTGTTCCATTGCTCCGTAATATATAATTTCTAACATGTACTAGACTAGACATTGCCTATGCAGTGGGAGTATTGAGCAAGTTTATGTCAAAACCAGGGAAGGAGCATTGGACAACAGTGAAGTGAGTTTTCAAGTATTTGTGTGGCACTAGTGATTATAGTTTGTGCTACCAAGGAAGACTAGGATTGGATAGAGTTTTGGACATTCATAGATTTTTTGATGCAGATTGGGCTAGAGATATGGATCGGAGAAGATTTACAAGTGGGTATGTGTTTAACCTATTTGGAGGAGCAGTCAGTTGGATGAGCAAGAGACAGTCTGTAGTGGCACTTTCAACTACAGAGGCAGAATACATGGCTGCCACTCATGAAGGCAAGGAAGTAGTTTGGTTGCAGAGATTGTGTTCAAGTATAGGGTTAGTACAACGAGCTATAAGGATAGATTCTGACAGCCAAAGTGTAATTTTCTCGGCAAAGAACACTGCTTATCATTCAAAGACAAAGCACATTGATGTTCAATATCACTTTGTGAGGGATATGGTTGAGGACAAAAAGGTGTTTCTAGTAAAGGCGGACACTTTGAAGAATGTTGCAAATGCATTAACGAAGTTTGTGAGCACTGAGAATTTTTCTTGGTGTAGAGAAATAATGGGCATTGGACGGTTGGACCAATGACTAATCTCTCTTGTGACCCCTTGTGTGGAAAGAAAACAACAAGTGGGAGAATGTTGAGTGTGTGTTATATTCTTTCCACGACTAGGCTCACACGATGTACGTTGTGTTGGGTGCAGTGGGGGGATCGCAGGGCGGGTGGAAGCTCCCCCTGTCGAGGGGTTTTCATGGGGGCGGTAGCCCCCTTACGCCGGGTTCGAGACAACGCCCCAAAGAAAAAAACAAAATAAAACAAACAAAAAATAATATATATGTGTGTGTGTGTGTGTGTGTGTGTGTGGAAAGAAAACAACAAGTGGGAGAACGTTGGGTGTGTGTTATATTCTTTCCATGACTAGGCTCACATGATTTACGTTTTGTTGGGTGCAATGGGGGGATCGCAGGGGGGGTTGGAAGCTCCCCCTGTCGGGGGGTTTGCATGAGGACAATATCCCCCTACAAAAAAAATACAAAAAAAATACAATATAATATATATATATATATATATATATATATATATATATGATGCGGACCCAATAATAGTTGGGCAGACCTAACCATGGTTTGTGCATGGGTTTTGCACATGGTTTTGGGCATGATGGTTTTCTACCCATTGTATTTTGTTGGTCCAATCAAGGTAACTATGGTTATATTCTAATCCAGGGTTAGTGGATTGGGGTTTATGAATGCTTTAGCATGTATATATATGTATTGTAACATTGAAAGGAATATAATGAAAAATCAATCTGGTAGTCCCGATTTTGGGATCCAGGGGAAAATATTTGTGTATATTTGTTTTATGTTCTCACCATTGTATATTTTTTGTTTTAAGAATTTGTTTTCAGGTAATTTTTGTACATGTTTAAATCCTATAGGTTTCCTATGGCATGTCATGAGCATGCCTATACAAACCCCCTTAATTGTCATGATTATCTCCCAAATTGACCTACATTGACAAGCATCGAAGTCGGAGGCATCCTAAGTGGAGGATGGCATCATACTGCCCCCTCTCCTTATGAAATGTGGACAAACAGAAAGAAGTAAGTGGATAGAGAAGGCCTTGAGTGTGAAGGGAGAAGGATTGAGAAACTTTAGTCTTATGGAAATGTGGAGAGGAGAATGGTCAAAGTGTGCAGAGAAGGCATCGAAAAATTAGTGCAAAAAGTTTACTGTGCAAAGAGAACTTAGACGAGTTGAGTATGAGCACAACTATTTATAATCATACCTCACATCATGAATTGGTCAATGAGTTTGGGTGAGCACCCAAAGATATGACTTAGCATGTGCAACGTGGGTGCGGTTAGTTAAAGGCACACCTCAACCAACACTTGAGAAAATGGTTATGTTGATTCCATGGAGGAGATGTGTGTCGAAAAAAGAATTTTGGTGAGTCAACTTGCATGGGTCTCGTGTATCAACCCCATATGACTTGAAGGGACATGAGCATTTTCTCTCCATACACCCCGTACACATAGCCAAGCATGTGGAGAGGAGAAGGCATAAGAACTTGGTGGATCACATCAACTTGCACAATTGGTTCATGGTGAATAAGGATGTGAATTGTCTTGTAACAAATCAAACTTTTTCATGGTGATAGTTCTGGATTTGTTTGGGGATAATCAATGGACGTGGCTATTTTTGTGTCACTAGTGATCTGGAAAATCCACATAGGATGGACCAAACTAAAGTGTGACATGGAAACATAAATTGTTATTGACATGTCACTAGTGATGTGGCATTTTGGATAGGATTGGTGTCATGGTATGTTGATGTGGCATGCTGACAAAGGATTTAAAATTTCATAGATTTGACTCATTGATGGATGCCATATAATGTACATACTTATGTCAAATGGAAATAGTTAACTAGGACATCAACCAATGGAAGGACTAAGATTTTCCTCAAAAACATAGGGTTGGTCCGATTAATGGATCACCAGGCCATCAGAATATTTAAAGAAAGGTATCAAATGACTTAAGGCTGGTCTGGTTAAGGGACCTCCCTATTCGTCATGATCTTCAAGATTCCTGGGTACTAGATACATTTTTAATCATACAATACATTAGAATCCTAGTCAAAACAAAAGTATTATAACTCCATATTATATATGTGTGTTGAATACCTATCAAGCTTCATATACCTACATAGATGCCTAAGTGTGGATTTAACTTTTATCCTATATTAAATGGAAGTGTCATATAATTTTGAATTTTGACATTAATCCACCTTAGGAAAAGTAACTGAAATTGATTTCTATTGCTTCAAAATATTTAACCACCAAACTTAAGTTAACATTGATTCTAAGAAGTAATTTTCTGGTTCCACTTTTCTTTGGTAAAAATATTCTCTTGATTTTTTTGCACTGTTAACTAAAATTATTTAAATTGGGATAAGATTTCTATATAATTTTCTTTTGAATTTGACTTGTTAAAGGAATAATGTTGAGAAGAGGAAAGGATAAACAACCTAAATCCCTTGAACTTAATAAAAAAGGGAAGAAAATAATGATTGAAGACCTTAAGGATAAGGAATACAGTGAAGAGCATAACCCAAACAGAGCTTTTTTTTTCATACACCACCTACAAGGCAAGGTTAAATAACTATCCAGATTGCCAAGAAATTTATGAGTTTCTAAAAACTAGTAATTTTGTAGAAGAGTACAGTTAGGTGGGACATCCAGAATTTTGAAAATCATCCAAATTTATATTTATTCACATATTTCAATACTAAAGTTCCAACCTCAAGGTTTTGGTTATAAGCCATTATGTAAAAGTTTGATCTAGTATCCATTATTTTGATCAAGGAGAGAGACAATCTTTTCTAGATTATCTAAATACCCAATTTAAGGTTCCATTTAGACTTCCACATCAAAGGAGTAACAGAGGATGAGAAATAGATCTGGACTTCATAAAAAAAGTAACTCAAAGTGAAAACCCAAATTATCCAAATTTCCACATCGAACGTTCCACTTCATGATTCTATCCACAGCTAAACACTTAAAAGGTCTGAAATGTGGTCCCCACATCCCATTCAATAATCCAACTGTAAAGAAATAAGCATAGATGTGCAAGTGACATGAGATCCAAACTTATTAGACTTCCATCATCTAGATATAATCTTCATCGATAGTTTTAGATACAAGAAATTTCAAATATTTAAATTCCAAAATACATTTGTTTTGTACATGATATCTGGATCAAGTATCTATATCATGTCTTAAAAGGGAAATCCCATATTAAAAAAAATGGATTTATGCAGTAATACATAAAGGACTTACAAAGGTTACAAAAAGGAAGAATCCTATATTTGGATTATGTCTAGTGATGTGAGAGGTTATGCATGCTTGAGGAGGTTTCAAGAATTTGCATCAACCTAAGGCTTTGTTGACTCCACAATGGTCAAGTTGGGTGCTCTTGAAATCAGGGCTTGGATGAACATGCACTAGTACAAATATTTGATGGATTATAAAATTTGGGATTTGGTTCCCTCACTATAAGGAAATGATGTATTGAATTTTCAATGAATCTATACAACTAAGTTCATAAATTAATGTGTTGTTAAGAGGTGATGCATGAGAATCATTTAAATTTTCTTTCCTTGTGTAATAGGACTTTCTTTCCTTGTGTAATAGTACCTAGAGTCTTCTAGATTGATTTACAAAGGAATGAGATTGTTTCTTTCATATATCATGTAAAGTAACTAATGTAATAAGAAAACATATAGTTGGAGGACTTTATTAGTTTAGGGATAGTTAGATATATTTAAGGGATTCGATTTTATATTTTCGGGGAGTGGACGATTTTGCTTTGAATTCACACAAAATCAAAGGATTTATTTCCAAATTGATCCTACCTTGGGATCTTCTAAGCGATGGGTGAAAGATAAAAACTAATTTCCTACTCACAATGTAAGAACAAGTAATGCAATCAATGGAGGAAAGTATGTAAATTGCGACACCTTATAACCTTCATAGGCTAGCGTAAACTGAAAACCCCTCATAATAGCTGGAAGCCCTACTGCAACCCATAGATCTCACTCCAAATCCTTGATCTGAACCCCTACACACATGCACAAACAAATAAGGATAAATTTTACCTCCATAGAAGGGAAGTTAGATTTCACTATGAACTATTACAACAAGTAAACCATAATATCACATATACAAATATGAAATGGAAAAGGAAAAAAAAATCCATTCATATAATAACAATGGTACATAAAGATATTATACCTTGATCATAGTGTATACTCTCCTATGATCTCTTAGTTCTCCTCTTCCCTCGACTCATAGAAAAATAAGCTCATTTGAGATGCAATAGACAAGTTGTAAGGTGATATTTTACTAGAATTAATGGGCCATCTCAATGTTTTAAGCCGATCATCTATAAGATCCCTCAACATTGCAACCTTCTTGTGGAATTATATAACATGTGATTTTGAAATGGGGGAGACCTTTAATCATAGGGAATGCAATGATCCCTCCAGGATCTGCCAAAACCCCAAGGTGGTGGAAATTTTTTAGAGATACCTATGGATATATTATTTTAACGAATTAAGAGGATATAATGATGATGTAGCTCAGGAATTTTCCATGAATTTTCAAAAAAAATGGAAAAAAAATAGATATTTGACTATTGTTAAGGGGCTTGAAATTTTTGTGACTAAAGCATTATTATTAAGGTATCTATAACATTCCTAGTCAAAAAACCATGTGATAAAGTTAAAAAGGAAAAATAATAACCAAGGTTATGGGACACATATTCCAAGCTGAATTTTGGGCAAAAACAAAGTGAAGGGGATCACTTGTGATTAATTAATGGCAATGGAAATTGGAAAAGGAAATGGCAAAGGTTTTGGAAAGGTATGAGGCATTTATTGGAATTTTATTTATGAAAATAATGGAAAATAAGAGAAAAGGAAGGTGAAAGGTCACAAGTTGCATGTGACGAGAAAAATGAAAAAAAATAATGGAAAATTGAAGAAATTAGAGACCTCATTAATAAAAGGCTTCTAAGGATCAGTTGACAAAATTTTGTGAGTTTTAGCTTGGAGCTCTCTCTCTATTCTTTCTCTCTCGAATACTCTTGGACACTTAAAGTTTCTTGGAGCACTCTTGGAGGAGTGTGGTGTACTTTTGATTTGGAGCAAGAAGGAAAAGGAAAAGTAGGAAATCATAAGAGGATATTGGGATCAACAACTACAACAGGTTTTGCTTTAAAGGTATTAAGTTGCATGTATGATTTCCTTTGCTTTGGTGGGTTGAGTTAATAGTCCTGGAAGACCTAGTTGGCCAAACGCTCTGGAGCCTGGCAGCAGTTGTGGGTTGAGTTACAAGTCCTGAAAGCCTTGGTTGGAACAAACACTCTAGAGCCCTGGACAGCTTGGGTGGAGACCGATCTTGTGATGGTTAGTGATGTTCAACCATGGGGTGGAATCACTGGTTGAGGGTTGAGGTGATTTGACCTCTAGAATACCTAGTTTGGTTTTGTTTGATTTATTTCATGAAATCCCGCATTCATGCTTGAAATATGGCTTGGGGGTGATTGGCTAAAACAGAGATTTGGTTCAGCCCAATCTATGGTCGGGTGGTACATGGAAGTTCGTGACTTGGTGAGATTTTGATATGTTAATAAGAGCTCATTTTCCTTGGTATTTTCATGAGTAAATGTGCTTGATATTATGTGGCTTTAATGGTTGTTTCCTCATTAATATACCCTCGGTTTTTGTTGGTTATAAGTATGTTTTATGACAATTATGATGTGTGGCTCTCATCATATTTTGGCTAGTATATGAAATGTTAGAGAACGAATGAATTAATAGATAACAATGCAACTATTGTGAGGAGATATTAGTCCTCTTTGACGATTCTTAGATAAGTATGAGAACCCTATGCTCAGATCTGTTGTTGTGACCTCTAGATTACATGTCTATGATATGCTTGAGAAATGCATGTCATGGCTAATAGGGGTCAGATCAAGTCCTTCTTCAAGTGTTTGCATTAGTACCCTGATTTTGATGTTGTTTTTCATTTCTAGAAGTTTCATGAAGTTCTAGGTAGTGGCCTGAGTCTTGGCCCTGAAACAGTGGCACAGAATCTAGGGTTGATGGCACATAACTACCTTAAAAAGGCCACAATCACATGGATTACTTACTATTGGAGCAACTGGAGGGCCCCAGATGTATGCATTCCTTGTCAAGGGAGTGACTAAGGGTCTAGGGAAATGAAAAAACAAGTTCTCTCAGGAGTTAGACACCTGACGGGGTTAGTTCGCTCCTGAAGGACCTCTATCTTTAGACGAAGGTCAGTTTGATATTGTTATGTTGGTTCCAATTCCTTAATTGTACATGGAGATTTGAATCATATCATAGCAACTCTTCGTCACATGTTTACCCCGGTGGACTGGTTAGCTTGGGTAAATGTGGGAGGAAGGTGTTGCAAAGTGGTATCAGAGCCAAGTTCTGCTCTCCTTGGGTGATGTCTGTATTTTGTTCTCCTTGGATGAATGTGTTGTCATATGTACATGTTGGTTGCATACATGTCCTTGTGCTTGTGGTCTATCTGCATATTGTGTATGGATGGCGGTGGTCATGGTTGTCGTTGTGATGTCATGCAGATGATGATGATCTTGTCGTTAAGATGTGTTGTCATGAACGTATGTTGATTTTGTATGTATTTTTATGCATAGTACCTAGTCAGTGTTATAATTATGGCATTATGCATGGTAACTAGATGGTGATTAATATTATTTCTATATACTGTGATGATTTTTATTATACATGTATTTTTCTAATTCGGTTGATCTTGCAGATGAGATATCCTCCCTGAAATAAACTGAGGTACATTGGTTTGTTTATGATTTGGGTTAGCTGACATGATATACCTTGCAGGAAGAAAAGAACAAATATGACTAGCAAGATGGTAGACTACATTTCACGAGATTCTCCCTATAGATCAGATGAGAAATATGGTGATGATTACTCCCCTCACATAGCAGACACTCTGAGAAGTTTGAAGGAAAAAAAAATTTCAGCGAAGATAATGACTGAATCATTCAATCACAAGAGAGACTTTCTAGGGTATAGGAGAAACAAGAAGAGGTTAATGTGGTGATTATTCATAGCTTGTCAGACGTGCAGAGATGAGGACCACTCAAAATCAGTCATGGACAGGAGGATAGGACTAATGGAGCATATGGTAGCAAGTCACATGGTGGGCATTGGTTGGATAAAGATGACATGGTCAGAGATGGAAGATTCTTGGATTCACCGGATAGGTGAGGTAGTGGACATGGGCTTTACTCTAGTTCTGGTTCAGACAAGTATCACGGTCATCATCATTGTCATCCTTACAGGAGGAGTGTCAGGGAATATTTTCCATATGAGTTCAAGAAAGCAAAGCCACCTACATTTAATGGAGAAATGAAGAAGTCATGGGATGTCGAAGCATGGTTGCTTGGAATGAATAAGTTCTTCAAGTCACACAATTACCTAGCGAACATGAAGACCAGAATAGCTACATTCAATATTAAAGGTAAAGTAGATATATGGTGGGAAGATGTAAAGAATGTTAGAGGTATTCATGAAGAGAAGTTGACTTGGAGTGAGTTCGAGAGGCTATTCAGGAAGAAGTTTCTATCGGAGAGAAACTACGACAATAGGGCAAAGGAATTCTATGAGTTAAAGATGGGATCTATGACCGATGAGGAGTACAATAGCATATTTTTGGAGTTATTGAGATATGTGTCTTACCTCAGGGAGGAGAAGGCCAAGGTTTATAGATTCATCAATGGATTGTGAATAACATTCAAGGGCATGATTGAGTTTGATGAGCATAGATCACTGGAGGAAGCCATATGAAGTGAAAGCATTGTTATGAGAAATCAAAGCGCATATTTAAGACTAAGAAGCGAACAAGACCTCAGGACACAGGTAACAAAGAGAATGCAGCACCACCTAAGATTTTCAATGCATCTGACAGAGGGCATGGATTTTGGTCTGAGGAGCATAAAAACGATGATGATAGGAAACCTTTACAGTGCTGGACTTGTGGTGGAGAGCATCGTAGGAGAGATTGTTCACAGAATTAGGGTGGTATACTGCAGATCAATAGTGCTCAGGAGGCACAGACAGTGCGAGATGTTGAATAGAGTATTCCTTAGATTTATGCAACACTGGATAACAGGTAGGCAGGTCACCAGACGTCTATTATTGAGATGGACGGTAAGCTTTGTGATAAATTTGTCTATTTTGATTGACCCTATATCTAATTATAATTATGTTAATCCTGACCTGGTGGATAAGTGTGGTTTGAATAAAGAAGTGCAGGCATATTTTTGCTTAGTGCAATTGGAAACAAGCAGTAAGAAGAGAGTTCATCACTTGGTAAGAGCTTGTGAATTTGAGTTGAATGGTATGTATCAGCCCTCAATTTTGACCTTTTTCACCATGCACATTCCACCTTTCTATCATCCCTTCACACCATATCATGATCATATTTGTCATATTTTTTCCTCTTTTTTCACATTAAGGTAAAATAATTATGTCTTTTAATTTTTAGAATTTTTAGTAAAATTTGGGTATTAAAAATTATTTTTGGCAGAAACAGAATTTCCCAGAATGGTTCCATTGAAGTCGTATGTGCAGGATACCTGGGCACAAACTGAATGTGGATTCGAGAAGTAAAGGAACCAAGGATGGATATACTCCTATTTTCACACTCCAAATGAGTTAGAACAGGCCCGGTCAAAGCTGGTCAAACTTGACCAGTCACTCAGAAAATCCCCTGATTTAGGGGCAGTTTTGTGATTTTGTGGAATCTTCCCATATTTTGTGCAACAAAAGGGATGAGTTCGACCCTATTAAGTGGAATAGGACTCTTTTTGGTTGTTACAATAATTTTAGCTGATTTAGTTACATTCTCAACCTATTTAAGCACAACAACTAAGCAACTATAAACATATTATTATTGTTATTGTGACTTCTCTATTCCTGAATATATTCTGAAGAACTTGCCTTCTATTTTTTGTGTTTTTGTGGGATGTGATTATTGATCTACTGTAGCTGATAGTCTTCCAAGTGTACCAAGCAAAAGTGGAGGGCCCCCATTCTAAGCTAATTAAATTGCATTGTAATTGTTGTGCATAATTGTTAATATCTTATATTGTTGAATATTTCCTTTATAATTTCTTGTGAATATTTTCTGAGTCAATTCATTGTATGTCACAATCATTTATATTTTTGAAGTGATTTCCTTTTAGTAATTGGTTTAAGGAAGGACAACCCAGGAATCTAAGTTAATTCCTCTTCCTTGTGAGCTAAGAATTGAATTGGAAATTGTGTTTATGCATTTAATCTTTACTGCTTTCTAAATTTAATTTTGTTATGCTTTATGGTGGAACTGGTTTTGTTGGAATATGAATGGTGAGGAAGGACAACCAGGACCTCTAAGTTAGAGCCTCTTCCTTGTTGGCTATGCTCCACATAGAATCATTGCACATTTAGATCAGAATTTTAATGACTTTACAATCAGTAATTTATATTTGTAATATGCATTTCCATTAAAATCTAAGCAACTCCTTCCTAAGCCAATTTAATCCAAGATCCATTTATTTTGGATGTTTTTGCAAGCTTACAAGCCTGGATTGATATAAAATACATGTTTTCATTTACCCAATAAATTGAACTGGCAGTATGCCTACCTTGGCACATTTGAATGTACTTCCATTGGGATCATACAATATGTTGTTAGGTATGGATTGGTTGTATCTTTATAGGACCAAGGTGGATTGTTATGACAAGGCTATTGAGTGCCTAGATGAAAATGGGGAACAAAGAGTCTTGTAGGGTAAAAATAAGGCAGCATCAATTAGAATGGTGACAGTTATGTAGGCCAAGTGTAGACGTAGGAAGGGGTGTGTGTTATTCATAGTGCATATTTCCAGTGACAAAGGTAAGGAAGTTGAGGATGCGGATGTCTTGACCAGGTACCCAGTTTTCCAGTAGTTTCAAGATGTGTTCACACAAGAGATTTCAAATTTTCCGCCTCACGGGGAAGTGGGCTTTTCTATTGATTTGGTACTAGGGGAAGCACCAACATCAAAGGCACCATACAGGATGAGCACACTAGAGTTAGTGGAATTGAATTTGTAGTTGAAGGAAATGCTTGACAAGGGATACATTAGGCCAATTGTATCGCCTTGGGGTACACCAGTGTTGTTTGTGAAGAAGAAGGATGGTACTCTCAAGTTATGCATTGATTACAAGCAGTTGAACAAAGTGACCATCAAGAATAGGTATTCGATGATGAGGATTGGTGACTTGTTTGATCATTTGAAGGGAGCAACATTGTTCTCGAAGATTTATCTGACATCATGATATCATCATGTATGCATTAAAGGAGAGGACATCTACAAGATTGCTTTTTGGACTAGGTATGGGCATTATGAGTTTGTTGTAGTTCCATTTGGCTTGACTAATGCTCCAGCTACTTTTATGTGCTTGATGAATAGTGTGTTGCATCCTTATCTGGAAAAGTTTGTTATTGTATTCATTGATGATATATTGGTATATTCTAAGAACAAGGAAGAACATGTCGAACATTTAGCACCAGTATTGAGATTGATGAGAGAGCTTTAGTTGTACGCTAATCTCAATAAATCTAGTTTCTTTTAGACATAGGTACATTACTTGGGCATGTGGTTTCCAAGGCATAGCACTGGATCTAGAAAAGGTAAGGGCTATGATGGAGTGGGAAGCTCCTAGAAATATGGATGAGGTAAGATCATTCATGAGATTAGCAGGTTCTTATAGAAGGTTCATCATGAACTTCTCATACATTTCTTATCCTATTACATCATTGCAAAGGAAAGGTAAGAAATTTGAATGGATAGACGAATGTGCATCCATCTTTCAGAAGTTGAAGCAGTTGTTGACAAATGCTCCAGTTCTAAAGATTGCATATCTGGACAAAGAGTTTGTGGTATGTATAGATGTTTGCAAGAGAGGACATGGTCGAGTCCTTATGCAGGAAGGACAAGTAGTATGATATGAATCAATGAAGCTGAATGAGTATAGGCAGAATTATCTGACACATGATCTTGAGTTGGATGTGATCATCCATTTTTTGAAGATGTGGAGACACTATCTTCTTGGAAGGTGGTTTATCTTGATGAGTAATCATAGTGGATTGAGGTCTCTACTTGACCAACTAAATCTGAATGTCAGGAAATCTAGATGGCTGGCCACGATCAGTGAGTTCATCTTTGAGTTAAGGTACATTAAAGGTAAAGAGAATAGGGTTGTGGATGCTCTTAGAAGGAGGATACATGTGAATCATATAGCAACTATGAGCTCCTACAGGACAGATGTACAGGATCAGATCTTGTAGGTAGGTTAGAAGGATGAAAGGTATAGGGATCTTATGCATAGCTTATAGCAAGGTACAGGTGATCAAGATATGGGCTACTGTCTCACAACAGATGGTTTGGTCAGATTTAGGGATAAGATATATGTATCAGACAACAATGAGCTCAAGAAGATTATCTTTAAGGAATTTCGTGTCAATCCATATTCAGGTCACCCAGGATATCAGAAGACATTGACAACGGTGAAGAAGTTCTAATATTGGACGAACTTGAAGAAAGAAGTGGTAGAGTTTGTGGCTAAGTGTTTGGATTATCAACAGGTAAAAGCAGAGTGTAATAATCTACGTGGTCTACTACGGTCAATTCTAATTCTAGAGCAGAAATGGGATGTCATTTCCATGGACTTCATTACAGGTTTGTCGAGGACATCTAGATAGCATGATTCTATTATGGTTGTGGTTGACAGGTTGACAAAGGTAGTGCACTTCATTCCGGTGAAGTCTACTTATTCAGCTAATGATGTATCATAGGTTTTCATTAGAGATGTAGTAACGTTGCATGGTGTTCTAAAGAATATTGTGTCAAACAGAGATGCCAAGTTCACCTCTAGATTTTGGAAAGAGTTATTTGCAAGTTTGGGTACAGGGTTGGCCTTCAGTACAGATTATCATAAAGAAACAGATGGACACACAGAAAGGGTCAATAGGATATTGGAGGACATGTTTAGGATGTATGTGATGCATCAACAGTGAAGGTGGGAGGAGTATCTTTTGTTGGTTGAGTTTCTTACAACGACTGGTATCAGGAGTCACTAAGGATTATTATGCTTGAGTCACTGTATGGGCGGAGTTGTAATACTCTGATCAGTTGGAGTGATCCAAATAACAGGGTGTTGATAGGATCGGACATGTTGGAAAATATGGAACAGGAAATGCAGGTAATCAAGAAGAATCTGAAGGAATCACAGGACAGATAGAAAATTTATGAAAATCATAACAAGTTGTTAAAGGAGTTTCAGGTTGGGGAACAAGTGTGCTTACGCATCAAACCTAAGAATAAATCATTGAGGATTGGATCATGTGTCGAGCTAGCACCTCGATATTGTGGACCTTTCAAGATTCTTGAAAGGATTGGACCAGTAGCCTATTAACTTGCACTGCCTCCTACAGTGAAAGTTCATGATGTTTTCCAAGTGTCAATGCTTAAGAAGTATGTTAAAGATGTTGATCATGTGATTGATTGGTTTTTATTACAGGTGGAACCAGGAGGAAAATTCCAGCGAGAACCTCAATGCATTTTTCAGATAAACATTCTCATGCTCCGGAACCGATAAATAAAGAAGTTTAAAGTGTAGTGGAAGCACTTTGGGTTTGATGAAGCTATGTGGGAGATGGCTGATTAGATGCAATATATGTATCCTTGTTTATTTGTTGGTTGAGAAAATGTTTTTGGCATATGTTTTGGTGTGATGTTTTGGTACATGTATATATATCTATATGGATGTAAATACCACCATGAGTTGTGTTATAAACGTCTAATAAGTAGTATGGTTGTCATGTCATTATGATTGTCATGTTGGTTATGTTGGTTTTCTTCTCAACGAGTTGATCATTGTAAATACTACAACAAGTTAAGTTATAAAGCTCCATGTGAAATATGTTTTATTTTTTAGTAGTCTTGTTGATTGTAGGTGTCATTAAACACAGATGATGGTGTTCCCCCAAGGGGGTGGTTTGTAACAGCCCTAGTAAAAAATCCATGTAATAATGTTAATAAAGGAAAAATAATAACCAAGATCATGGGAGACATATTCCAAGCTTAATGTTAGGCAAAAATAATGTGATGGGGATCACTTGTCATTAATTAATGGCTATGGAAATTGGCAAAGTCAATGGTAAAGGTTTTGGAAAGGCATGAGGCATTTATTGGCATTTTATTTATGAAAATAATGGAAAATAGGAGAAAAGGAAGGTGAAAGGTCATAGGTTGCATGTGAGGAGGAAAATGAACGAAAATGTTGACACCTAATCCTCAACGGATGGGTGAACTGGAACGTGAACAGTCATCAAGAAGATGAACTGTTCCGTCTCCTTTTTGTATATAATCAATAGTTCTCTAATGAAATTACATATCAGTTTTTCTTCTGCTTATTCTGGAGTTACCCTGGCCTGACATGGTATCAGAGCACAGGTCCCAGGTCCCTTTTTTCTGGCGTGCCTTGTAACTCCTCTGCCTCTGCCAGCGCTCTCTCCTCTAGTGTAATTGCATTCATTGTAACGCCTCTGCCTCTGCCAGCGCTCTGTCCTCAAACGGCTATGTCAATCTGCCACACCTGCTCTGTCCAAAATCGTTCCAGCGTTCCTCTGCGTGACAACGCTTGTCTCTGACCTGCTCTGTCCAAAATCGTTCCAGCATTCCTCTGCGTGATTCTCTGCACCTCATTGAGTTCCTCGTGACCGAATTCTGAAATCGTTCTCTATCCAAAATCGTTCTCTGCACCTCATTGAGTTCCTCGTGAGTTCACCAACATTCTGAGAGCCTTGCATTGAATCCCGCTGCCTCGAAAACGCCATATCACCTTCAGTTGGGAATCGCAATAGACATGGACTAATCTTGGAGAAGCTCTGCATGCAACCCACAAGAGAGGAGTCTCCCCAATTGCCATACCTATTATCAGAGTTTGTGTAAAAGGCGCGCTCGATTTTATATGAATCAAATACCATTTTACACCGGAGGCTCCACATTTTAGAAATTTGTTGTGGCTGAAGTTCTCGGCCCCTTGGGAGATGTTGTCCAGAAATCGTTCAGCTGACGGTACCTCGACCGGCGCTCTAAGCGAGTATCTCATTCGTTCAAGAAGTCGAAGAGATGGCCTACTCAGACGTTCTGACGAGGAAACCCCGAGATATAAGCCCCGTAAGCCTTTTGTGGTTTGCCAAGGTCAATGTATTTTGCTTTGTTACTTCTGCCGTATCACACTCCGATGGTTAATTTTGTAGTGTGCAGTCAATTCATATCGATTTACTTAGTGATTTAAAATCCATTTATGTTGCGGCGTGTGAATTTGCTATGTGCTTCTTGGGAGCTTGTTGTTAACACCCACAGGGATGGTTTGCATTGAACGGTTTTTTTAGTGAGTACATCATTTATGAGTGTAATCTGACATTATTCCATAATGCGGGGGTTTTTGTAAGGGCTGAGAGTCAATCTGGTTATGGGCTCAGGTCTAGAGAATCAAAGGGATTTATGGTGATTTTTTAGTCTTTTCAGTGAACTTTGAAATTGTAATACCGTTGCTGCTCCAACTTTGTAGAGCTCGCGGTTAATACTGTTGCTGCTCCAACTTTGTAGAGCTCGCGGTGAATGACTGATTATTTTTTAAACAACCAAAGTTATTTCCCACAGAAATCTTTTGAGTACAATTTCACTGTACATCAGTAAAAGTTTTTTATCAGCAGAAGTTTTTTTAGCAGAAGTATTTTTTTTACAGAATGCATTCAATCACTTCTATGGTAGGAATAGTTCTCACTGGCAAGGAGAACTATTCTGAATGGTCTCGAATGGTAAAACACACCCTCATCTACAATGAGTTGTGGAAAGGAGTGTGTGTCGGAGAAGAAGACAAAGACCCTGTGCAGCCTACATCAGATAAAGAACTTTTCATTTGGGAAAACAAGAACAGCAAAGCCTATGCATTGATCGCAGCATCTGTAAATGAAGAAGTAAGTCGTCATATTTCATCCTATTCCACTGCCTTTGAAGCTTTACAAAAGCTGAAAGAACTCTATGATTCACATTCTGCACTTGAAGTTGTTCAGCTCATGATTAAACTCTTCACTCTTGAACTGAAAAATAATGATCCCCTTGCTCTTGCATCTGAAATAAAGTATATAATGCATGATATTAAATCCACTAAGGTTGAGCTGGATATCTCTCTTATTGCCTTTCTCAAAGCACTCTATCCTACCTACTCCAATTATCTTGAGTCTTTACAAGCAAATGGAAATCTTAAAGACATAACCTTTGAGTCTCTTGTGAAAAAGTTTGCTGAAAGAGAGAAAGCCTTTGGAAAGAAAACAGTCCCTGAATCTTCTGAAGAGACAGTTTGCCTTGCTCATAAAGAAAAGCATCCTGCTCAAGATTCTACAAGAGGAAGAGGTGGACGAAGAGGAAGAGGAAGATACTTCAGAGGCAGGGGGTAGACATTCTCAAGCAGAAAAGGCAGATCTGCATTGCATTCGCTGCAAACGAAATGGATCACGTGATGCTTCTATATGCAAGCTACCATGGGACAAAATTGAGCAGAGAAGAAATCAGCAGAAAGGTAAAACTGATGACACAGACAAAGGTAAAGCACCTGAATCCGCTCACTATATTGAGGCACAATGTAACATTGGAGTAAATGAAGATTTGTTTAATGCTTCACTTGCTTCTTCGAAAAATGATTGGCTGCTTGATTCAGGAGCAACCTGTCATATGACTCATAGGAAAGATTTTTTTGAAGATTTCACTGACAATGTTGATGGAGCAGTATACTTTGCAGATCAGTCAAAAATCAAGCCATCAGGGCTTGGCACAATCAGGCTTAAACTGCCTGGTCTTCCAGACTTTCTTCTGGATCATGTTCTATATCTCCCACAGCTCAAGAGAAACTTGTTGTCCCTGGTCCTCATCCGCCAGCAAGGTCACTCCATTCATATGTTTGATGGCAAGCTTGAGGTAAGAAAGGCATCTGACCACACACTTGTCATGAGGGGTATAGAAGAAGAAAGACTTCTTAAACTGCAAGGAACTTCTGCTCATGCACAACATTTCTCATATATTTCTCATCATGAAGAAGGTACACTTCCGTCAAGTTTATTATGGCATGCTAGATTTGGACATTTAAACTATGATAGTCTCTGCTTGTTGAAGAAAAATGGTGTTGCTGGTTTGCCTACCATTCCTAGAAAACATAAGCAATGTGATGCTTGCATTCTAGGAAAGCATAGCAAACAGTTTTTTCATGATTCACATTCAAGATCACATAGGAAGCTTGAACTCATTCATTCAGATTTATGTGGTCCAATGCCTGTTCCTTCTGCAAATGGAAATAAATATATCATGACATTTATTGATGATTACACCATAATGTGTTGGGTTTATTTATTGAAGAACAAATCTGATGCTTTTCAAACATTCAAGAATTTTCATAAGTGGATTGAAAATGATGCACAATCTCATATTGGGTCTATTCGCACTGATAATGGAAAAGAATATACATCAAATGAATTTGAAAACTATCTTCGCCAACATGGGATCAAACATCAAACAACTGTACCTTATAATCCCCAACAGAATGGTGTAGCAGAAAGAATGAATAGAACAATCTTGAATATGGTACGATCCATGCTTTTCTTCAAAAATGTAAAGATAATGTTTTGGGCTGATGCTGTTCTATGTGCTGCATATATAAAGAATAGATGTCCATCTAGTGCTATAAGAAACAAGACTCCTTATGAATTGTGGTATGGACATGTTCCTTCGGTAAAACATCTCAGGATCTTTGGTTCCACCTGTTATGCTTTAATACCAAAGGTACATAGAAACAAACTTGGTGCTAGAAGTCGTAAGTGTATCTTCCTGGGGTACTCAAACACCTCTAAAGCATACCATCTCTATGATGAAGTAAATAAAAAGTTTGTTGTATCTAGAGATGTCATTTTTCTTGAATCATCCAAATCTGACAGTGTTGTTGAGCGGCAACTTGATCGCTTGGATAGATTCACAAAAACGAAATCATTTCAAGAGTTTGATAATCAGATTCCACATCTTGAAGGGGGGATTCCTATACTAGATCAACATGTGGAATCTTCTTCTGAAGAACAATCTCCCGTGCATGAAACTCCAACACTGGATGATCCTTTAAGTGATGTAATTGATAGAATTGGGAGACTCAATCTTGATTCGATCCCAACTCAATCAACAGAGCAGCCTGGACCATCTCAGAAAGGTCCCCCAAAGTGGCTGACAAAGACACTTGAAAGTGTTCATCCTGATGAAATTGGAAAAACAGGAACCAGAAATACAAACCGACAAGATGGAGGTGATGTAGATAACTCTAATTCACCTGTTGATATGGATGTTACTTATGATTGTGAATTGAACTTGTCTACAGATTTTGAACCAACTTCCTTCAAAGAAGCTGCTTCTCATGATGAATGGAAAGAAGCGATGCAGAAGGAGTATGATGCCCTCATAAAGAATGGCACTTGGAAGCTGGTTGATCCTCCATTTGGAACCAAACCAATTGGCTGCAAGTGGGTCTACAAGAACAAGTACAAAGCTGATGGCTCACTTGACAAGCACAAAGCTAGGCTTGTGGCAAAAGGTTTTGCACAGAAGGAAGGGGTCGATTATGAGGAAACTTTTGCCCCCACAGCAAAATGGGCCACCATCCGGACACTCTTTGCACTAGCTGCTCAGAACGGTTGGAAAGTCCATCAAATGGATGTAAAAACTGCATTCTTGAATGGAGATCTAAAAGAGAATGTTTTTATGTCCCAACCTGAAGGATTTGCTGTGAAAGGACATGAACACAAAGTATGCAAACTTGTGAAGTCCTTGTATGGCCTCAAACAAGCACCACGAGCCTGGTATGAAAAACTAACTGAGCATCTTCTGAAACTCAACTTCAAACATTTTGATCTTGATGATGCAACTTTATTTGTCAAGAAAGTTGGCAAAACAGTTGTATATCTTGTGGTATATGTAGATGATCTTTTAATGACAGGGAACAATGAAAGCTATATTGCATCCATAAAGAAAGAATTAGGAAAAAGTTTTGAAATGACTGATTTGGGCTATGTTCATTACTATCTTGGCATTGAAGTAACCCAACATCCAAAATCCATATTTCTTTCTCAAAAGAAATACATTGGAGATTTGTTAAACAGATTTGGCATGACAGAGTGCAATCCTCTTTCTACTCCAATGGAACAAAACTTGAAGCTCACATCTATTGAAGGAAAGGAATTTGAGGATGCAACAAAGTATAGACAGCTTGTAGGAAGTCTCATCTACCTCACTACTACCAGACCAGACATTTCATTTGTTGTTGGAATCCTCTCCAGGTTTATGCAAAAGCCTTGTGAGGGACATTGGTCTGCTGCAAAAAGAGTTCTAAGGTACTTGAAGGGAACTCAAGACCTTGGAATCAAGTATACACAGGTGGACGACTTCAACTTGATTGGATACTCTGATTCAGACTTCGATGGACACAAAGAAACTGGGGTATCTACTTCAGGATATGTTATGGGTCTTGGATCAGGAGCTGTCTCCTGGAGATCACGCAAACAATCAATACCAGCAGATTCCACAACAGAAGCAAAATACGTGGCAGCAGCTGAAGCAACGAAAGAAATTGTGTGGCTCAGGAAAATTCTTGAAGATTTGCAGGTAAAACAAATACAATCAACTCCACTCATGATTGATAACACTTCTGCAATAAAGTTGGCCAAGAACCCAAAGTTCCATGATCGTACTAAGCACATCAATACTAAATATCATCTGATCCGACATCATGTTGAGGCCAAAACAATCCATCTCCGTCATTGTTCCACAAACGAGCAAATTGCAGACATCTTCACCAAAGCGCTTGGAAGAGAAAAGCTTGAAAGATTCAGAACGATGCTTGGACTCACCAACATCCCTTCAGATTAAGGGGGGGAATGTTGACACCTAATCCTCAACGGATGGGTGAACTGGAACGTGAACAGTCATCAAGAAGATGAACTGTTCCGTCTCCTTTTTGTATATAATCAATAGTTCTCTAATGAAATTACATATCATTTTTTCTTCTGCTTATTCTGGAGTTACCCTGGCCTGACAGAAAATAATGGAAAATTGAAGAAATTAGAGGCCTCATTAATAAAAATGCTTCTAAGGATAATTTGATAGACTTTTATTAGTTTTAGCTTGGAGCTCTCTCTCTATTCTCTCTCTCTCATACTCTTGGACACTTAGAGTTTCTTGGAGCACTCTTGGAGGAGTGTAGCATACTTTGGATTTGGAGAAATAAGGCAAACGAAGAGCACGAAAGTGCAAGAGGACATCAAGATTAGCAGCTACAGTGGGTTTTTCTTGCAGGTATCGAGTTGCATGTATGATTTCCTTGCTATTTTTGGCATGCATGGCACATACATGCGGTTTCTTGGCTATGATCTATCATTGACATAGAGGATTGCCTGGATTGATTGTAGTTTTTCCTAGCCTTTCCATTTCTTGGATAGCCATGGTGTTGTGGGTTTATTTCCTCTTATTTTCTGGTTGGTTCTCATGTTCCTTATGGTTGTGGGTTGAGTTACTAGTTCTTGGAAACTTGGTTAGACAAATGCTATGGAAGCCCTGTAACAGCTTGGGTTGAGTTACTAGTCTTGGAAGCCTTGGTTGGACAAATGCTTTTGATCCCTTAGTGGGTTGAGTTACTAGTCCTAGAAGCCCTGGTTGGACAAATGATCTAGAGCCCAACGATAATTACGGGTTGAGTTACTAGTCCTGGAAGCCTTGGTTGGAACAAACGCTCTAGAGCCTTGGACAACTTGGGTAGAGACTGATCTACTGATGGTTATTGATGTCTGACTGTGAGGTGGAATCACTGGTTGAGGGTTGAGGTGGTTTGGCCTCTAGAAGCCCTAGTTTGGTTTTGTTTGATTTGTTTCATGAGATCCCACATTCATGCTTGGAATATGGTGCAAGGGTGATTGGATGAAAGAGAGATTTGGTTCAGCCCAATCTATGGTCGGGTGGTACGTGGAAGTCCCTGACTTGGTTGGATTTGCATGTGTTAATAAGAGGTCATTTTACTTGGTATTTTCATGAGTAAATGTGCTTACTATTATGTGGCTTTAACAGTTGTTTCCTCATTGATATATCTCTGTTTTTTGCTGGTTATAAGTATGTTTTATGACAGTTATGATGTGTGGCTCTCAACATATTTTGGCTAGTATATGAAATGTCAGTGAATGAATGACTTAATAAATAACAATGCAGCTATTATGAGGAGATATCAGTCCTCTTTGATGATTCTTAGATAAGTATGAGACCCTTATGCTCATATCTGTTGTTGTGACCTGTAAATTACATGTTTGTGATATGTTTGACGAAATGTCTGTCATGGCTAATAGGGGTCAGATCAATTCATTGTTCAATCATTTGCATTAGTACCCTTGTTTTGATGGTGTTTGTCATTTCTAGGAGTTTCATGAAGTTTTGGGTAGTGGCTTGAGTCCTGCCCTTGAAAAAGTGGCACATAATATGGGGTCGTTGGAATAGAACTGCCTGAAAAAGGCCACAGTCGCATGGATGCCTTGTTGTGGGAGTGACTGGAGAGTCTTATTTGCATGCATGCTTTGTAATGGAAGCGACAGAGACTTTAACGCAGTGAAAAAACAAGTTCTCTAAGGGGTTGGACACTTGAAGGCATTGGTTGGCTCCTGAAGGTCATGTAGCTTCTGACGAAGGTCGTTTTGGTCTTGTTATGTTGGTTCCACTTCCTTAAATATAAATGGAGAGTTGAATCATATCACAGTAACTCTTTGTCACATGTTTACCCCGGTGGACTGGTTAGCTTGGGTAAATGTGGGAGGAGGGTGTTAGAGTATCTAGGATGAGGTAGCATATCATATTTTTAAAATACATCTTTGATGAAGGAAGGCTAAGTATAGTTTATGTTTATCGATTCAGACTCCTATACCAACTAGACACCAACGACACTTCTAACTTGTAGAGACCAATAATGTGCCCTACTTCCTCCTACAATTTGTAAATAGAATGATTTCCAAGAAAAAAAAGGGGGTAAACATGAGTTGGTATCCCATCATGGGCTCATCCAACTACTAATTTTCCATATTTTGGATAAGTTGGAGCACACCTTATTTTGGATTGATTTTGGGCTTATACTTTTTTCCTCTCTCTTTCATATCTACATCAAGGGAATAACAAATGGCATGATTATGTGTAAACTCTAATAGGCTCTATGTCTATAAATATCCATAGATTTTCCTCAACATCGCCCCAAAGAGCATGTGCTTATTCCAGATACCTATTTTGAGATTGTTGCTTCACATTTCATTCATGGTACCCCAAGGGTGGTTTAGGTCAATCCAATAAGCATTCATTCATGCAAAGGAATTTCACATGGTAACATTCTAAGACATATGTGATCGTAATCTAAATCTCCATATTGATTTAAAACTTTCCAATCTTTTGTTTCATCTTTAAGTTCATTCTGAATTTTTTCTTTAGCATTGATTACAAGCTTAATAAAGAAATCTTTTGGAACATCTCCATAAGTAAGAAATGTCATCAAACATCTTGAAAGGGATGGTGTACTCAAATTAAAGCACATTCCATAGATTTCCAAGGAGCTGATACTTGGGTAACGAGCATAATTTTCATCGCTTTCAACTTTTGCCATCGACTCTCGAAAATGGATCGTTTTACATGGAAATATTTTGTTAACAAGAAATGTTCTTTTGACTGCATAGCCATTATAGAAAAGACAACATGGAATGAGCAAGGAGAAAGCCTTTGAAATCTAATTACTTAAATGCTTGCCTTAAAATGCATTTTTTGGGCATTGTGAAGCCAAATTTTTGTTAAGTTAAAGTCAAAGTCATTTTTGTAAGAGACCCTTCTTGGGCCCCTGAAGGTAAAGAAAGGAATAATGTTTTTGTTTCTAAATATCTCCTCCACCAAATCAGTTCCTTCTCCCAAAAGGATTACCATTCATCCTTCAAAGTTGGCCTCCAAACAAAAGATAATCAAGTTGGCCTTCATTACAAGCCTACAAGTCGGGTTCAAGTCAAATTTTTCATGTTGGCTCAAATGCACAGTGACCAATAAGTATAAATAGCCTACTATTTCACCATTTGAAGGAGAGAAGTGAAGCATTCATTCAATAAGTAAGAGAAAATATTACAAGACTGAGAAATGGAGAGGAAGCAGAGAATCTTAGAAGACTATTATAGAGAGGAAGCTGAAAATGTGAATTATTGAAACAATTATAGGGAGGTTAATCCGAACTTAAATAGGAACGCAAAAACTTACAGATATAATCATAAACATATAGATACAGTAGAAAAACACTTTATTTCATTAATAGAAAATTATTGAACTACTTACAAACAGAATGGAAATAAGAGAGCTCAGGCGATGGTAGCGTATCTCTCAGAAGAGATGTGGCGGCTACAAGCCTCTAAACTGTGTTACAATGAGGCTCAATGGCCTATTTATTATTTTAAAACATGAGAAAACCCTAAATAACCAAAAATCAAATCACAGGAGATGTAACACCAAGAGTTTGTGGGCCCCGTTGGGGTTAGTTGGGCAACCAACTTCCCGAGGTAATAACTTGGTCATATTATCTCTAAATGGTATGTACGATACCTTGTTGGAAAGGTCTCTCTGAGTACAATAGGTTTCACTATAGACCCTTGCCTATGGTTATGGGCCTACTGCAAACCCCAAAAAAACATTGTTTAGGGGCTCAAAGCTGCTCTGGAAGTTCAGGGCCCGAAAAACTGCTAAAAATAGTAAATACTTAAATGAATAAGGAAACAGATGAAACTGACTGGGGGGTCTAGGTGGAATGGGTAGGTGACCTCTAATATCCACTTGGATCATTCCTCCCCCCTTAGGAAGAAATGGTCCCGATTGGGTGCAGAACCTCCATGAGGTGAGGAAATTTCTAATGAACCTGGTCCATGGTGAACCACTTGCCTTCGTGAAGGAGTTGGCCTGCTTTGACAACTCGATATAGTTTTATCCTCTGTTGGCAAGTGTTCTTGATCTGTGTGTCCATGATATGATCAGTTGTGGCCTATTCCATGCAGTCTGGGTTGAGCTATGTTGGTGTGAGTTGTTTTGCAATGTCAGATGTGTCCAACAATGGTGGAAAGTATGGCTAAAGGTGATCTACATTGAACACTGGGTGCAGACCAAGGAATGGTGGGATGTTGAGCTCGAAGGCATTGTCACCGATGGCCTTGGTGATGGTGTATGGCCCATATTGAAGCAGGCGAAGCTTGCAGTGGGGTCCAGCAAGGCGCTCCTTCTACAAATGTATCCAAACTTTGTCGCCCACCTGGAACTTGTGTGACACTCAATGTTGATCATGGCGCTGCTTGTACTTAGCATTGGCTTTGTCCAATATATCATGGACCTATTGGCGGATGTGTTGAATGTGCTCAATGAAGTTGTTATCCCTTTCAGCTTCAGACTGAATGTGAGTCGAATCTACCTGAAGGAATGGTATGGCCACATCAACGGGGCAATAATGGTTGAAACCCAAGCCCTACCTGAAAGGGGTTGTGACCTGTTGAGTTGTGGAGAGATTTATTGTAGTTGTGTTGGACATAGGGGAGACTTTCATCCCATGTGCGTGGATGCTTCGAGTTGTACATGCACAGAATGTGTACAATCATCATGGTGACAACCTCTGTTTGGCCATCAGTTTGGGGATGGAAAGCCATGGACTTAGTAATTTTCGTATCCAGCATCGACCAGAGACTTGACCAAAATTCACTCAAGAATCTATTGTCCCGATCTGAGACAATGGACTGTGGGATCCTAAAGTGTGCCTATACTCGCTCAAATAAGAGCTTAGCAGTGGCCTCCGTTGTGATACTCTTCTTGTAGGCCGCCATGATGACCATCTTAGAGAATCTGTCGATGACCATGAAAATGCAGTCATTGTCATGCTTAGTAGAAGGAAGGCCCGACATGTAATCCATGGAGACATATTCCCAAGGTCGACTAAGAGTAGGTAGAAGAGTATCAGGCCTTGCTTCTTTATGGTTGGTTTGGAAATGACGCAAGCGGTGCAAGATCTAATGTACTTACCAACATTCTAACGAAGTTTTGACCAATAAAAATACTTTTTCAATACCACCACTATTTTCTCTACTCCAAACTGTCTAGAGACCCAACTGTAGTGTGCCTCCCAAATCATCTTGGCATGCTCACTTGAAGAAACACAGATGTGTCCCAAGTGGCATAACAGTGCATCCTATAGGTGAAAATTTGGAACTTTCTTCCTTTCCGGGAGTGTCTAGTATATGCTACCGAATTCTGGATCGCTCTTGTAAAGATGTGGCCACCCTGATGTCTCGTGCCCATAGGAGTCGATCACAGTGAACAGTGCCATGACTGGTGGTCGGCTAAGGCAACTAGCAACATTATTGGTGCTTCCCTTCTTATATTTAATGTTCAAATGGAACTGTTGCAAATAAGTGGACCATTTATGATCACGATCATTCTGCAACTTCCCTTATGTCTATATGAACTGATGTGTGGATGACCATTTTCTTCCCCATAATGTAATTATTCCATTGACCGTAGGCCTACATAATGGAATACATTTATTTGTCATAAGTGGGGTACTTTCTGACTGCGTCTGAAAGTGTCTCACTGTGGTAAGCCATTGGATGCCCATGCTGAGTAAGAACCGCACTAATAGCATCGTCGGAGGCATCTGTCTCAATCTCAAATGGTTGTTGCAGGTCTGGTAATGTGATCACCGGTGCAAAACAAAGGCGATGCTTCAACTCGAAGAATGCTTGTTGTTGGTTTTCCGACCAAAAAAACTTTTCTTTCACTCCGCCCTTGGTGAGTTGACTTAAAGGCCAAGTGATATGAGAGAACCCTAACACGAACCTATGATAGAAATTGGCAAGACCCAAAAATTTACAGAGCTCTGTTAGAGTGGTGGGGGTTGGCCAATCCCGAATGACTTATATCTTGGATGGATCCACATGTATGCCTTGCTCACCAATGATGTACCCCAGATATTGAACCTGGGTCAGGCCAAAGGTGCATTTCTCAAAGTTAGCACATAGCTTGTGCTGGCACAGGGTTTGAAGGACCTGTCCAATATGGTGTAGGTGCTCTTCCCCCAACTCTGACTGAAGATCAAGATGTCATCTAAATGCAACACCATGAATGCATTGGTGAAGGGTCACAATATATCTTACATCAATCTCATGAAGGTTGCAAGGGTGTTCATCAATCCAAACAGCATGACCAACCATTTGAAAGGGCCCTCCTTGGATTTGAAGGCAGTCTTCCACACATGATAGGGTTCAATAGGCACCTAGTGGTAACTTGACTTCAAGTCAATCTTTTTGAAATATTTGGCCCCCTTGAGCTAGTCCAGAAGGTCATCAATCCGCAAGATTGGGTACCTATTCTGGACAGTGATCTTTTTCAGCACTCGATAGTCAATCCAGAGCCTCCTGGTCCCATCCTTCTTCTATACCAATACAATTGGGCTCCCACAAGGGGATGAGTTTGGTCTACTGTGCCCTTTCTGCAATAGTTCTTGAATCTACCTCTTGATCTCATCATTCTCCATAATAGAGCATCGATATATCGATCCATTGGGTAGTGGCGTGCCCAGGGTTAGATCGATGGAGTGCTTGACCTAATAGTGCAGAGATACCCCTTTGGGTGAGGCGGAAATATACCTGTACTCCTCCACGATCTTGCCCATCTATTGTTGATGTGCAGAGGAGCCATACCTTGAATCCGTGGCCACAACCTTCTTCTTTCCTTGGGGGAAAATCATAAGGAAAACAAATTTCCTGGTCTAGGAAATGATCGTACTGCATTGCTTTGCAATGATCAAAGAGATGGTGGTAGGCGGGGCTACCGCTGGTATCCTATACAACTTTTAGCCAAAGTAATAACCACAAAGTGAGGTCTAGACTCATATACAGCATGTCACTTCCACAAGTATGGTTTTCCTAACAATACATCACAAAATTCAAGAGGAGCAATGTCACACAGTACCTCATCTGTGAAGGGCTTGATGTTGTAGGGAAGGTGGCACTGCAGGCTGACACGAAGATCTCATCCTTGGTGAAGCCATGTAATGGTGTACTATTTTGTATGTGCTATAGTCTTTAGGCACATCCTCTTCACGACATCTACTAAAATGAGGTTCTTTGGGCTCCTGTTAGGGCCTAAATCTACCTCAGGCTAAGAAAGGTAGGTCTAAGGTAACATCAAACCACGCTTAACCCGATAGTTAGCCCTACCAGGTCGGGAGAGGGCTCTCTCCTTGTCAATCTCAAGAAAATATAGAAAATGAGGGTTGAGATGACTGATGTAAAGACTAATTTTAGGCTAAGTATATGCTCAGAGTAGTTTGATTGAGTTTTATGTTGGTTTTCTGGATCAAAAGTGAAAGGCAGTTTTGGGTCCGGGGAATGAACTTAGTCTTGCAGAGATTTCTGTGGGGCAAGGTAGGAAAATGCTTTAGTACTTTGAAATAAGTGAAATGGAGAGTCTTAAGACTGGTGAGGAGTTGGAGAGGGCATGAAAGTATCAGGGATCCTCTTCAAACAGTAGAAAACATGAAAAGCTAAACAAACCCTAAGGTAGAGCACTACAAATCAATGATTTCCACCTTTATACTTGATTCATTTGGTTAGGCTGAAAAAGAAAGAGATAATGGCACACATAAACATATGATAACTTGAATTATAAAAGGAGAAACAATACTAAATCACCTTGCCACAATAATCCCACAAAATGTTTCAAACCCTAATCTATTTCCTTGCCAAACTGCAGAGATGAATGTACAATGATGCTCAAAGCTTTCATAAGAGTCCAACCTTTACAAATGACTGAAAAAGTACTAGATATAGGCAAAAAACAACCCATGCTAGCCTTTAGGGGTCGAATTCATGAGTTTAGGAACTGTTTCAACAAGATCTAAACTAAGAACTGAAAAATAGGCAGTGGAACAGCTTGCCTCTAAAACCTAGGAAACTGATTCATTCAGTTCAAAACCACCTATACATGATGTATCTACCTCCATGAGTGAATTTTTATCATTTTTACATCAAATTCCATCAAGTTACATCAATTTACATCATGAGTTTGACCATGAGAGAGAAAAAAGTCAAACTGAGAAAAAACTAGGCAAAAAACAGGTTTTTTTGGCAAAAATGGCACTTTTCCATCCTGTGCGTAGCGCCACTTTTCCTGTGCGTAGCGCTTTTTCCCAGCTGATTTTGGAAGCCTTCCCATGCACCAAATTTTCTCCAAGTGGGCTTGTTGGAAAGGTCTATCTGTCTGATTTCCAGAAAAAGTGCAATTTCTGAGTTTGGTGTCTATTTTCCCCTCCAGAAGTTAGTTCTCCCAACACTGCTTCCTGTGTGGCCAAAAAGGGGCAAAGAGGGCATTTTTGAGGTGTTTTTGACCCTTTTGGAGGCCCAAAACTTGACAAAAATTTCTAGTAATTTTTGGGTATTCATAATTTTTCACAAGGAATCCAAAAATGTAGAGTTTTCCTCTAGAGGAGGTCCCTAGCAAAAGCGAGCGCCAGGTGGCGCTACGCACCAGGCAAAAAAACCTGTTTTTCCCTTCAAATTTTCAAAATTGCCAAAAAGTGTGCCAAATTTCTTGAAATTTGGACTGAGTGACCTGCATTAAGTACTATTTTGGGCCAAGGAAGCTTCAGCCAATATTTTGAGTCTATCTTGGTCTTTCTTCCTCCTCAAAGTTTTCCTCAACTTGGCTTTTAAGCTCCGTATTCTCGCTTTGCAAATCTTTTTTCTTACCAAATAATAAAAAGCCATGTGCCTCAACATCTTTTTCTCCTTATTTACTTTCTCAAGCAGCTTTTCCAAGTGAATATTGGTCCTCTCTAGCCAAGATTCTCGGTCAACATCAATCTCTCGCTCAAGCGGTGTCAATTTGACTTTCCTCCTCTTTGCTGCTTGTCGGTTTTCCCTTATAGTTTGCAGTTCCATGATCATCTGCTTATCCTCCAACTGCTTGTTCCTTTGCTCAAGGTAATTAATGATCCACTTAGCCCTTTCAAGGTTAAGAGCTAAGGCATGAATGTTAGATTCTTCTCTTTGATGATCTCTTTCAGTCTTGAGCTTTTGTTATGAAACCAACTCAAGAAAAAGATAGAAAAGATAGATCAATGCCTTAGAATTCAACCTCTTCGAGGGGGAAACCTCCTTTACATTACATAAATGAAAAATTCTTGGATGATACAAATGAAAAGACCTCCTTTCTATATATAGGAGTCAAAGGGGTCATAATATAATCAAAGCCGACATAACAATAATAATGTAAGGGCACAATAATAACAATAGTGGGCTTCTATGGAGCACAATAGTAACAATATGGGCACTACATGGGTACATCAATATAATAAGGGGGTTGTACTAATAACAATAAGGGGTTACACTAGTAGTATAGGGGCCTAACATGCCCCTCTCCTTCAAATATTGTTGTCCTTAACGCTTGAGTAGTTCTTGATGCTTCTGTGTAAAATTCTTTCCTCCCATGTGGAATCTTTAGTGGGTAAGTTCTTCCACTTGATGAGGTACTTTGAAATTGATCGATTTCGTAGCTGTCGGGTTCTTTTTTCTGCGACTTCTCTAGGTTCCAATATGATTTTTCCTTCCTCTTCAATTTCTAGCAATATTGTTTGAATTGGGATCTTTTGCAACTTTTGAATAAGTGGCCATACTTCTTCGTCCTTCTTCCATTCATCCTTTTCTTCGTTTATCCAATCTGGTTGGATAATAGAAATAGCACAAAACAATGCTTCCACCACCTCATCCTTTCTTGAGAGTGCATCTGCAACAAAATTTTGCTTCCCTTTTCTATAGATGATGTCAAAATCATAACCCAACATATTTGTGACCCATTTTTTTTGTTCTTCTAAAGATAATAGTTGTTCTAAAAAGTATTTAGGACTATCATGATCCATTTTTACCCTGAAGTGTCTTCCCATTAGGTAGGGTTGCCATTTCTTAAGTGCATGGAGTATTGCCAACATTTCCTTCTCATAAATAGATTTGTGTAAAAACTTTCCCTTGATTGGACGACTTTCAAAAGCAATGGGTCTTTCATCTTGCATTAAAACAGCACCAATTCCATTTCCTGAAGCATCACATTCCACAATAAAGGTTTTTGTGAAGTCCGATGTAGCTAAGACCGGTGCTTGGCACATTGCCTCTTTAAGATTTTCGAAGGCCTTTGTTGCTTCTGGAGTCCATGAAAATGCATCTTTCTTCAATAATGTTGTTAGAGGTGCTGCTATTCTCCCATAATTCTTAACAAACTTGCAATAATACCCTGTCAACTCGAGAAATCCTCGCAAATGCTTTATGGATGTGGGGATTTTCCATTCCTTAATGCCTTTAATTTTCCTAGGGTCTACTTAACTCCTTCATGAGATACAATATGACCCAAATATTCCACCTCTTGTACTCCAAAGAAACATTTGGATCATTTTGCATATAATTGTTTCTCCTCCAATAGTTGTAGCACCCTATCCACATGTTCAACATGATCCTTCCAAGACTTGTTGTAGATTAGTATATCATCAAAAAATACTAACACAAATTTTCTAAGGAATGGTTTGAAAATGGAATTCATCAAACCTTGAAATGTTGAAGGTGCATTGGTAAGGCCAAAAGGCATGACCAAAAATTCATAATGACCCTCATGAGTTCTAAATGTTGTTTTCGGAATGTCTTCAGTCTTCATTCTGATTTGGTGATATCCTGAACGAAGATCCAACTTGGTGAAGTAAATTGATCCATGCAATTCATCCAGTAATTCATCAATGACAGGAATGGGAAACTTATCTTTAATAGTGAGCTTGTTGAGCTCCCTATAATCTGGACACATGCGCCATGATCCATCCTTCTTGTGCACCAATACTACTGGAGCAAAGAAAGAACTTTGACTCGGTTGAATTATACCGGCCTCTAGCATTTCTGCAACCATATGTTCAATTTCACTCTTTTGGGCATAGGGATATCTGTACGGCCTGATGTTGGGAGGAACACTTCCTGGAATCAGATGAATATCATGATCATGATCATGAATAGGTGGGAGACCTTTTGGAGTCTCAAATACCTTGGAATGATTTTCCAAGACTTTTTGGAGATCTGGAGAAATAGATGATTCCAATGTGGAAACATCTAGTGAACATAATTGTGCAATTACACATCTTTGTTCCTTTTTTAGAAGCTTTGTCATACCATTAGAGCTGATTATCTTTCTCGGTTTCCTTGCAATAGCCCTTAATTCAACTCCATTTCCTTCCACAGAAAATTTCATGAAAAGTTCTTGAAAATTAAAAGCTATTGTACCCAAGGATTGTAGCCATTGGACTCCTAGTACAACATCAGCACCTCCCATTGGAATGGAAAGCATTGGGCTAGTCAATACATATTCTCCCATGGATAGCTTGATATTATGGCACTTTCCAGAGCAATTTATTGTTCCTCCATTTGCAACCATCACTTGACACTCTGGTGCTGGATATAAGAAGAAATTCAATTCTTTTGCTACCTTACAATGAATAAAATTGTGGATACTCACTGAATCAATCAACACTATTGCCTTTTTCTTCTTGATTTGTCCTTCTATCTTGATGGTTTGAGGAGTGGTAATTCCCGCCAATGTATTACAAGATATGGTCGGATTCCTTTCTTCTTTATCTAGGCTTTGTTCCTGGAGTATATCCTCTTCTTTTGACCTTTCTTGCTCCTTTTCTTCTTCCTCTTCAAAATCTATGTAGAATAATTTCTTCTCAGCACACTTATGACCTTTAGTGTATTTGCTATCACAACTATAACAAATCCCTTTTGCTCTTTTTTCTTCCAATTGTTGTGGTGTCAACTTTGTAGGTTGTGGAAGACTAGGGGCAACAACACTTCCATCTTTATAGTTGTGAGTGGTATGATTCCTGGTTGCCATAATTTTGCTTTCCATTTTTCTTGCTAACTTGAATGCCTTCTCTAATGAATCAGGTTCCCAAAGGCGAACATCATGTTGGATATTATCCTTTAAAGTCCCTATGAACACATCAATCCTATGCTCCTCTGGAATATTTTTTACCCTTATGTTCAATTTTTGAAACTCCTCAATGTGCTCCATTATTGAACCCTTTTGTTTGAGACTTATCAATTGGCTAAAAAAAGTGTTTCTTTTTGTATCCTCATAATGTGCTATCAATTCTTCCGTAAAAATTGCCCAAGTGATAATTTGTTTACGAGAGCAAATCCATTGATACCATACAAACTTAGAGAGAGATTCTTCGGCGAAAATCACATGGAAAATCAATATGGATCACAAAAGCCTGAACTCTATTATTGAAACCATACAAACTGATTTGGTTCCAAATATAAAGTTGCAATACGTACCTTTTGTGTGTTTTGCACATTATTGAGATCGAAAAATTGCTCCATCTGTAATATCCATGTTGCGGGATCCTTGCCATCAAACTTCCTCATATTGATTTTTGATCCCACATTAGAGTCTATGAAATCATGATTAACATTTCTTTTGTTTGCCTCATGAGTTTCCTTTACTACCTTTTCACCATTAATAAGTATTTCTTGTAGAAAATTTGTCAAATATGTCTTCAAATCTGCCATGTCTCTCTTCAAATGTCTTCAAATCTATCTTCAAATCGTCCATCTTAGCTTCCAATCCCTTTATCTTAGCTTCTATTAGCTTTTGTGAGAGTGACATTTGTTGCACTTGGTCTTGTAATTTTGATATATCATGTAGCATTTCTTCCTCTTCTTCATGAGCCATGCTAGAGCTTTCAGGTTCCTTACTAGGTGTTTTCATTTTCTTTCCTCGGGGCATCAGTTACCGATAATAATTCTCTACTATGCCCTTTGAATTCCTTCAAAATAAATTTTCAAACCAAGGGTAAGCAAAAATTTAAAAAAATCTACACACCTTTTTTCACTTTGTAGGAGCTCGATATTGTCTCTGATGTATCTCCGTACTTCCAGATCATCTAGTTCTGAAATTGCAACCTGCAATAGCCCTCTGTGTCCTCTTTCCAATGCCACCAATGTGATCCAAATTGGATTCTCCAAGGAAGCGTTATGCAAAATCTCCCATAGTGACCTTATTATAGACTAGTTCAGTAGAGCGAAATTGTACGACGTGCCACGAGTCACTGTTTCGACCTTTGGCTTTGAAAAATATATACAAGATACTAAAATCCATCCTCTTTCTGTACCTTCTTATGAAATTTCAATCTGATGCTCAGAGAGAAAGTTATGACGATTTTCCCCAAGTCACCTGTTTGGAATGTAATTCAGGAGTCTGCAAAAAGACCAGCTTCCTCAGATCATATCTCTGCAAATATAGCGCGAAAATCTCTAAAATTCAGACCCGAGATTCAGCGCAAGTTCTTCTCAAATGGGTTTTTCTTTTAGCTTCTGAAACGTTGCAGAAACAAAGTTATAGCGAAAATTCCACGATGACCTGTTTGGAGTAACAAAACCCTAGAATCGAAAGCTCTGATACCAAATGTTATGAAACCAGCTCAAGAAAAAGATAGAAAAGATAGATCAACACCTTATAATTCAGCCTCTTCGAGGGGGCAACCTCCTTTACATTACATAAATGAACAATTCTTGGATGATACAAATGAAAAGACCTCCTTTCTATATATAGGAGTCTAAGGGGTCATAATATAATCAGAGCCGAAATAACTAATAATGTAAGGGCACAATAATAACAATAGTGGGATTATATGGGGCACAATAGTAACAATATGGGCACTACATGCGTACATCAATATAATAAGGGGGTTGTACTAATAACAATAAGGGGTTACACTAGTAGTATAGGGGCCTAATAGCTTTGGGGGCCCAAATCCACATCATCATCCTGAATCAAAATGAAATATCCCTCCTGACCTTCAGAAGGCCCTTCCTCATGCACCGGTTGTTTCCCTTTGTCTTATACCTGCTTTGCTGAAGAAGAAGGAAAAGCCCCTTTCACCCCAGGTGAAGATAGCATTTGCCTATGATCTAATGAAGGAAACAAGACCCCTTCCACCCCAGGTGGAGATAGTACTCGTTTTGCAGTTGCAAATAGCCTCCTTGTCCCCTTTTGATAAATGATGAATACTAGCACACTGGTGGTTTGAGTCTCATGCACCTTTTGAAGGCCCTCCTTCCTCTTGAAAAATTGATGGGGTCACTTGAGCGCTTTTGAAAACCACATGTGCAATGAAATCATCCCATGAAACATTCAGCAAACTCAGCTGATGCAAAACCACAATCTTGATCAATGAAAAGTGATAAATGATGTTGTATTGTTGATGAGGAGGTTTTCTTTTCACTAATGTGGTCATTTTCTCAATATTTCTGCATATGAAATAGGAGAGGTTCATCATCCTCACTCTAGTGAAATGCATCAATAATCTAATATGGTAGGTGTATAAGCGAGAAAATCTCCCTTCACAGCTGAAGTATTTGATAATGAGCTTCATGAGGGAGCATAAGTGTCTTGTAGGTATCTGAAAGGAAAAACCCTACTGATCTGCTTCTGATCGCTAGCCTTGATATAAGGCTCATAATGTTCTTTGTCACAAGTTGTCCTTTGTTCCACTGTTCTCCCACATTTGAAATACCTGTTGCTTCAGCTATAGTTTCAGGTGTCAAAGTGCAGGTAACACCTGCTAAATTGACCTGGCCATTGTGAAGATGGAGAACAAAAAGTCTAGCAAGCTCATGGTGGTATTTCACTCTTTCCACCATCTCACAAAACTGATAGCAAGACTGATGTTTGAAACATGTTACTGTAAGAGGACAAGCCAATAGCTTTGTGATTGTAGTGGGTTCCTCCTGGATGTGTTTTCCTCCCTTATGGGGTCTTCTTGGTGCATGAATTTCTTGGGAGGAATCACTCACTATTTCCTCATCCCTTTCATAAGCTGAATCTGTTTCCATATTTGCCACTGTTTGGATGGTTCAATTATGAGTATGAAGAAATTTTATATCAAAATATATGATTGTTGTTTGATGAATAGAACTAATGAGTGGGACTGATGAATGAGGGGTTTGATGCTAGATGTAGGGTTTTAGGGTGTGATAGGGTTTGGGGATGCAAATTAGGGTTTGGGGAATAGTGGAGATTTGTTAGGGTCTTAGGGTTTTGGCGATAAGGGGGGTAGGATGGTAGGATGAGTGTGAATGTGAGAGGGAAGGGAAATGAAATGAAGGAAATGTAGTGAAGGGGAAAGAAAATGATGTAGGGGAATAACAGCAAGAATGACAATTCTGAAAACCCTAGATAGTTTTTTGTAGTGCAACTATGTAGCAGTTAGGGTTTGTCTTTCCACCTCTTTACACACCATCAATGAAGACTAAAACCCTTACAATAGAAAAGTGGAATGTTTCACTTACTTGTGGAATGAAGTTTGCAAGGTTGTGAAGCTTGGCAAGATCGTTTGAGTGAAATTGCGTTTGGAGGACTGGTGCGTCGCGCCAACTAACAGGTGTGCAGTGCCCAATATGTGCGTCGTGCCTGTGAAATTCCCTTTGTATTTTCTACGCTCTGTGCGTCGCGCCGATCAGGTGGGCCACGCCTCTACCCAGGTGCATCGCGTCTAGAGAAACTGCTAGGTTTTGTTGCAACTTTTCTCTCCTTCGCCTCAAAAATTCGATTTCACTTGTTCACTCCCTCTTTTGGCACAAATGAAGTTCTTCAACATGAAAAACACTTTATATACCCTTTTGAATTTAATTTTTGCATTTAGAAAACCCACTTTCTAATGTTTGCTTTTTCACTTTGGTCTTTAAAACTCTGTTTTGCAGTTTGGCTCTCTTTTTTACTTTGATGGACTAATGCTTTGAATCTTTTGACTCTTTTGCAGGAGGTGGACTGCAGGAGCTTGGCAAGGTGACCAAGACTATATTTCCGGACTTATTACATATAGGAAAATAAAATTACATGAAATTTATACATAAAATATAAGAACTATGTTTTTCCTCAAAACAGGGTTTTGAGGAAAAATCAATTACTGAGAATGTCATTATTGAAATTTTTGATGTTGAGACCTTATTAGACCTCCTCATGTGCCTATTGACCATTATTGTGCTTTTACAAGACTATGAGGACAAAACCTAGACCTAATGAGACGTAAAACCCTAAAAAAATGACTCTTGCAAGTGTAAAGACAGAAAATGATTGTAAATTACCTGAATTTATGAAAATAGGCCAGCAGGTAAAGATCATGAGGGAAAATTAATAATATTCCACTACCATCAAATGATCCATGACCCTAATGGAATGCAGTTGATCAGATGAGACACCTAAGAATGCATGCAACAAGAGAATTTTGATCACTGATGGAGGGATGAAGATACCGACACTAACAGTTCCCGTTGTCGACAATGAACTGCAGCGAAGAACCCTTCACCCACATCTATGAGTGGAATAGGTGTTCCCCCTCCTCTAGATCTTCAGGCTCAATCTTCTATATTTTGGTTGTGGCCACAGTGGCACTAGGCTTTGCATCAATGATCTGCTTCCCTTTGTCGGTTCCCTTATCAGGTTCTGATTCAGAGTCGGAACTTGTGTCTGATTCGGAAGCCTTAATCTCAGCCACCAATGACTACTTGGCCCGACACTCACTTGTATTATGAGTGGCTCTCTTATGGAACTCACACCATTTTCCCATGTCCTTCTTCGTCTTCGGAGTGTTGTTATTTTCTTGCGGCTTTGACGCGTTGTCCTGGTTAGCGCTGCCTTGGCTTGGTCCTTCGTTTTGTGGTTTGGGGGCACCGTTTCCTTGCTTTGGATTTGCGGATCCAAAGTCCCACTTCTTCTGTTTAAATTTCTACTCAATCTTGAAAACGTACAAATACGTCGTGTTGAGCGAGGAAATTTCCAGGAACTCCATCTCTTCCTGCATTTACTTGTGTAGACAGTCACAGTACTTTAGCACCAAGTTCTGCTCGGTATCTTTGATACCTAGCTTCGTGCAAAGGGTATGGAAAGTATTAGTGAACGCTGGCACATCTTGGTCCCTTACCTACCACAGTGTGGTCCACTCTATGTATTTGTCTTCATAGCTCCTGACAAGGTAATATTGTTCCTTAATGACTTCTCGAAAATAATTCCAAGTGGGTGCAGCTGAAAACAGTGAGGGTTCACTCTCATCCTTTTGTTCACAGTAGGTTTCCCACCAATCCTTGACGTGTGGGGTGGTTTTAAGAAGTGAAAAAGGTATATTTTCCCAATTGGAAAAGTCATGAACTAAAAAATATCCTTCCAATAGATTTAACCATTTATCTACGGCTTCTGCATCTATCAGGCCTTCGAATATGGGAATATCAAAGTTAATTTGTACCTTAAAAGGAGTGGCACCTTGAGAGTGGCTGCTAGATGAAGATGCATCGCCTGTGGGTAGACGTCGAAGGATCTGGGAAAAGTTATCCATCATCACGTCCCTCTGGCACTCGAGGGCTTCCTTGAGCAACATTTTAAAAGGATCTCCTACCCCCTCATCTTTATTTTCTTCCGCCATGGGAGGTCGTCGGGTTTTGCGAGGCTGATATTGCAATGGTTCAACCAGATCAAGCCCTGCCTCCTTATACCCTAACCTCGCTGGGGACATGCAAAGAAAAAAAATAAAGAGGAAACCGCTCTGATACTGTTGATCCAAACTTAAACAGGAACAAAACAGCTTATAGATATAATCATAAACACAGAGATGTAGCAGAAAAACACTTCATTTCATTAATAGAAAAATATTGAACTATGCTTACAAACAGAATGGAAATAAGATAAATCAGGCGATGGTAGCTTATATTTGAGAAGAGATGTGGCGGCTACATGCCTCTGAACTGTGTTACAATGAGGCTCAAGGGCCTATTTATTATTGTAAAATATGAGAAAACACTAAACAACCAAAACCCTAACCCCATGAGATGTAACACCAAGAGTTTGTCGGCAACGTTGGGGTTAGTTGGGCAGCCAACTTCTCGGGTCGTAAATTTGACATATTATCTTCATTTGGCGCGTACAATACCTTGTTGGAAAGGTCACTCTAAGTACTACAGGTTTTGCTACAAGCCCTTGCCTATGGCAATGGGCTTGCCACGGACCCAAAAAAAAAATTTGTTTGGGGGGTCAAAACTGCACCGGAAGTTCACAACCCGAAAAACAGCTAAAAATAGTAAATGTTGAAATGAACAAGGAAACAGATGAAATTGGCTAGGGGGTCTAGGTTGAATAGGTGGGTGGCCACCAATATCCACCTAGATTAGAGGTAGAAGTTCCTTATTGCAGAGATGATTATAGAAAGGGTTGTGACTATTGCAGAAGGGAGGCTAAGATTTCTGAAGTAGGAAGGCTGAGATTTCTGAAGTAGGAGGGTCGAGACTATTACCAAAAGAGGGTCGGAATTTTGAAGTTGAAATAGAAGGAGCCAAGAAATATGATTGTAGATACAATTGCATGAGGAACTGGTCTGGTAGTTGGAGTAAGTCTATTTCTTTAGTCAAAGGGTCAAGTGTGTCTCAACCTGATTTAATCTACTAAAGAAAGAGTTGACTGGGTTTTCTCCTTCATAGGGGTTTTTCCCTGGCTATGTGCTTACATCTTGTGTTCTTGTCTTTGTGATCTTCATGTTGGCATTTATTTGATGAAAGGAACACTAACATAATCAACATATAATTTCACAAGTAAATGTCAAGATAAGAGAAATCAAATTGAAGAATCTAACTCACATAATGCCCTATATTTCTCAACAAAGGAGAGGTATTGGACCTCATTTGAGTCACACAAGTAATTTGGTCTCTTAAATAAGTCTGAGGAAAATTCATAGCAAGAAAGAGGTGAAGGTTAGCGAGGAAAGAAAGAAGGTATATTTGTTTGTCCTGTGCGTCAATTCTTTGTTTGGAAAGCTCGCACATATGGGAAGAAAGTTATCACTATTCAGATTTCAAGCTAGAGAAGAGCAGTGGACTGAGTTATAGAGAGAAGCATTTTTGTTTGTGTGGATGGCCTATCACCTGGTGAGCTGTCTTTGTCAAAGGTCTTGGAATTCTTCCTAGAATTTCTATAAGAAGAGAAGATCTTGGGTTTTCCCCTTTGGAGGGGTTTTTCCCTAGCTTGGAGCCTATTTTTGGTGTTCTTGTTTGCATTGTGATCTTCTTTATTGGCATTGTCTTGATGATGAACACAAAATAATGATGATGATGAACTAACATTATATCACAAGAATTTTCAATATAACAAGAGAAAACATTATAAAAGAAACCCTAATTCTGTTTGCCCTAGTTTTTCTCAACATCTAAGACCTTGGAAGATTTACAATCTAGAAATAAAAAATTTCTTGAAATCAAATGCAACGCAAAACTAAATCATACACCTAGTAGCCAAGCATTTGGTGGGCTAAAGTTGAGAAGTACTTTGATGATTTTTTTTTCACGTATATGACTCCAACCGTAGTTAATCTTTCAATTCCAGCTATGTGAATGAAAGCACCTGTAAAACAGATGAAGGAGGAGAAGTTAGATGTGATAAATAATTAATAAAATAGAAGAAAAAGCATACTAGTTCCTTATGCCCAATTAATATAGTAATAGTTTCTCCTACTGCCCTGCATGAAAAATGGAAGTCTATGGTATTTCACTAAAATAAAAACACAATTGTCAAAGAAAGATAAATACTACATGAATTTTTTTCATGGAAAAGTTTGTTATTTCTTATAAAAAATTTATGAAACTCCCACTCTACCAAGATATACAAGACAAATATCAAACAAAATTTTTTCTCTCACATAAACCCTTACCATTTTGAGCTATTTGCTTTATATAGTTATTCCACTTCAACATCTTAACTGGAACTAGTTTTCCTATAGATATTCATGAGACCAGTGAGGCAAACTTAGATTAAATTTGACCAAATATTAAATTTAATTGCATGAATAAATAATAATTAAAATTACTTGTGTGCATGAATACCTGAATGAGCTTCTCTTGGTTTCGAGAAAAAATTATTGGAGTAATTTAATCTTTGATCAAACCTCCCTCCACTCAATGAAGCAGCGGTGAAGTTAACATTGACCTTTTTTTTGCTATGTTGGATTGAGTGTGCTTTACTCCAATATTGTCCAAATCCTAATGTATTCTCTACTTAACAAGGCCAACCACATGAAGGTGGAATCTCTCATGGCCCCTCCCCCCCACATCACTCTCAATTCCCCAATACCCAATCTATCTACTATATAGGAAATAGTTGAAAGCAAGACATTAAGATAAATAAAAAAACAAATAGCAAATGTTTATTCATTCATTCATAAATCCACAAAATATTTCATCTCAATAAATTGTATCATAAAAAAATATGTTTACATAATATAAAACAACGTCATGTACATAACATATAACAATTATTCATTAGCATATAACATTCATTCATTCTTTCATTCATTAATCATAGACAGAAAATACTTCATCGCGAAAAAATTTATCATCAAAAATATGTTTTCATAATATGGTACATGATGTTTCTAATGGCGTGTACTCATGACGTTGTCGAGGTTGCCGCAAGAGGGGTGGATCATTAACTGTAACAAAAAAAAATGTTAAATTGATATTTTTGTTATTATTCATTAATAAAAATATCATTAAATTTTTGTTTACCTCGTGCACTAGTTAATACTATAATTTAAAAAAGGAAACAATTATCACAATATCAAATCATAAAAGTGTAATTTTGTAGATACTTCTCATATAGAGCGTTGATACTGGCCAAGACAACCAATATTTCCTCCCATCTTCACCAATAGTGTGTATGGCATCTATGGAGGAGTATGTTTGGAATTCATAGATGCCCCAAACACTACTGGTGAAGACAGGGGGCAATATTGACTATCTTGATCTATATTGATGCTCTATTTGAGAAGTATCTGCAGAATTATGCTCTTCCATTTTGATATTGTGGTAATTATTTCCTTTTTTAAAGTTTTGAAGATGAATTCTAGGTTTTGTTAATGTTTGTCATTTTGTGTTTAAACATGAATCACCAATGCATTTTGGAGATGATACAATGGTTGAACATTGTATTTGCCAAGAAGATGACAACAAAGGAAATATGGATATTCTAATACGGACAATATGAAACAAAATCGTTCTAATATGGTGATTCTAATATAGGCAATATGAATACCTGAATTAACTCCTCTTGGTTTCAAGAATAAATTTTTGGAGTAGTTTAAAATTGGTCGAGCAAACCTCCCTCCACTCGACGAAGCAACAATGAAGTCAACATTGAATTTGTTGTTGCTCTATTCGATTGAGGGTGTTTTGCTCCAAGATTATTCAAATCCTAATTTATTCTCTATTGAATAGGGCCAACCACGTGAATGTGGAAGCTCGCATGCGCGCACCACCAAACCCCCCGCCCCTCTCCCCCACCCCCTCACATCACTCTCAATTCCCCAATACCCAGTCTATCTACTATATAGGAAATAGTTGAAAGCAAGACATTAAGATACATAAAAAAACAAAAAACAAAAACAAAAACAAAAAAAAAAAACAAAAAAACAAAAAACGAAAAACAAAAAAACAAAAACAAAACAAATAGCAAGCATTCATTCATTCTTTCATAAATCCACAAAAATATTTCATCTCAATAAATTTTATCATACAAAAAATGCTTAAATAAAATGAAACAATGGCATGAACATAAAGAGACATATAGAAGTTATTCATTAACATATAGCATTCATTCATTCATTCATTAACATATAACATTCATTCATTCTTTCATTAATCATAGACACAAAATACTTAGGGGTTCAAGCAAATAGTTAAGAGGGGTTTGTATAAAATATTTAGGGAAGAGTGTAGTTGATGATGTTTTAGATGCTTAAAATGAGAAATTTAATAACATTGGAAAGTTAATAATTTCACATTTATCCTTCAATAGATTAGGTCTCATCCAAACGACATGCATGAGCATTGTTTTTTAAACTAGGTATCTGAATTGTTGCACCATTTCAAAAATCCAGAAACAAATATTGATCATGATTAAACACTGAAATTCACTTTATGAAAAGGGTATCCCAATTAAGTTTGAAAACACATTGTTAAAAGATCAAACCTAGTCCAAAAACTACAGTCACCATACTTGAATAGGACAAAGCGATCTTGCACATAAATATATAAGATTTGAAGTCTAAACATGACTATAGAAGTTGAGACCTATGTTCGGTGCATAGATATTAATGATTAATATTGGATAAATATTGGCACATGTGTATGTGTGTCTATTATGAGCATAAGACTTCTAATATCGATCAAACTAAGGAAATAGAGAATATGAATAACCTACAGGAGCCCATACCTATGAAGAAATGTTTGCAAGATCTTCTGAATATGGATTGAGGACAATAAACTACCTTAATTAAACATATACTAATTAACCTAGACTTAGTATACCACTTGAATCTAGAGAGCCTTACAAATAGTGGAAGGCTACAAGTCTTATAAATTGCCAGAATTTGAGTAAAACCTCAGAAAAATATTATGACATTCAATGATTATTGGGATAAAGCATGAGACAAGTTGATACACCATCCCATGAAGCATCAAGATTAGTCTCAATATAAACTAGTCGACATTATTAGAATGGTGGCTATATTGATTTTTAGTATATTTATTGTAACTAACCTATATATTGGTTGCATTTTCTAATCTATATTAGTCTAGCAAAATTCTAACATATATTAGTTGTCAAATCACAACAGTTTGTGATTATGATGACAATTTAAGTACACATGAGTAATGTCCATGACGGGATGTTTGAATTGTCCTCCCCACATTGCCCATCAATGGTTACAACCTTGAATGGGCTAGCAATGGTCTGTCATCACTTCAGACTGTCTCATAGATGACCCCTTGTACAGATTATATGCATGAATTTATGGCAGACCATCCCCTCTACCTATCCTATGATTGATATTGAGAACAGGTGAACAAAGTACAATTTATAAGTAGGGGATCTTGTCAACAAAGATCCGTCAATTGTTATTTATTCACTTGTTGTCACAATCAATCATAGGATAGGTAGAGGGGATGGCCTTCCATAAATTCATGCATAAAATGTGTAAAAAGGGTCATCCATGAGATAATGTGAAGTGATGGTGACAGACATGGTAAATTTTCATATGTCGGGTCATTTTGAGATGATGATGACATAACAGTGTTAGCCCATTCAAGGTAATTACAATATTTAACGGGAAATTTGGGGATGACAATTCATACATCCTGCCATGGACATTACACACATATGTACTTAAATTATCATCATAATCATAAATTGTTGTGATTAGGCATTGAAGCGGGAGTAGCTAGCACCTAAATTAGGAGTCTGGTAGTGTATGGTGGAGTGGGATAGGTATAAAATTAGTATATGGTTGACTTACAATGGGCACGGATTGTGTAAAGGATTAGTTTGACATGGGAATCTGATTATAGGCTCTTTGTGTTCGTAACATTTAATTGACTTATACCATGAATTTATCAAATATATGGTATTCTACACCCTCCTTTTATCACAAAAAATATGTTTACACAATATGAAACAAAATCGTTCTAATTTTTTGCAATGGAAAAATCACAAAATTTTATTAAGATAAACTAAATTACATGTGCACATGCCATGAGGCATTCAACCTCTCAGTCAAAAATGTGGTACTCAAAAAATCGGGCTCTAAATAAACAAGTTCAGTGATTTTTTATCAACTTTCTTTCTCCTTTTTAACATGTAATTAGCCAGGATGTCTTGATCTTGGCCCCCTTCAGTTGTTGTGGTCTCTGGTGTAATATGTCTTGTTCTTGACCTATTGTTGCAAATGGGACCGAGCATCAACTGTAATAAGAAAGAAATGTTAAATTCATATTTATAGTTATTATTATTACAAATGTTTTATTAATAAAAAGAGTAGTATAGTGTTCTTTACCTGCTTCGGTAGTGGAGGGAAGTGGAATACTTTCAAATGTGGCCATATGTTCCTCCTCTTCTCTGGGCACATCTTGTACATGATCTGGTGTAAAAACAAGAAAGGTTATAATTAATATACCATTTACATTTAAATATTTTGTATTTATTCCATACTACACTTTTTTTATAACACATGAAATACCTCTAGTACCGAGTTGAACATCAATCTCAAGATCATGCACTCCACCGTCAGTGGGCTCATGTGTTGTAAGTACATTGATTGCCTTATTTTTACAATCAAGCACATTACTTTATGGCCAAAAATAATAACCAATAGATTGTACAAGTAATGATTCATAAATGTTATAATGGAGAATTAACTTAAACTTTGAAGTGCATCCAAAAAACAATCTCTGCTGCTGTGCGCGCGCTCGCTCGGCCCTGCATCCTGAGAGATTCGCACTCTGCGGATCTGGAATACTGCGTGCGCGCCCGCCCTCTGCACACTCCAATCCCTGCGGGCGGATCCGCCGAGGGCTCTAGCTTCTGGCTGCAGTCGGCTAGGGTTTGATCTGTTGGCTCTTCATGGAGGAGCCGGCTCCCCCCCAGGGGTCTTCCTCCCCTCCTCCATCTTCCGCTGCTGAGGCCTTCAGATCCTTGCTGGCCTCTTTGCCCAAGAAGAAAGTTGTGGAAGCTGCCAAGTTCGTGAAAAGGCTTGAAGATATCCCCGAGATCACTCTTCCTCCTGAAGGTCCGATTCAAGTAGCATTATCTCTGGCGGATTATGCTCTGGTCGGTCAGTTTACAGGTCTCTGGCCCTCCCCGAAATCAACAGAGAATTGGGTTGCTAGGAACTGGGCTTCGCTGATCAAAAACAAGGTTACATATTACTTCCTCGGAAGAGGATACTTCTTATTTGAATTCTCAGAAAAAGAGGACAAGGATCTCATTTTCAGAAATGGCCCCTACTTCATGGGCCCTCAAAGTCTGTATTTAAATAAATGGACGCCAGACTTTGATCCAGTGGCGGATGTGCCTTATGCGGTCTCGGTGTGATTAAGGCTCCCCAATCTACCGGTACACTGTTGGAACTAGGACTCTTTGAAGCATATCGAAAACACTCTTGGGAAATTCCTAGACAAGGCCAACAGAAAAGACCAGTACGACTACGCCAAAATTTGTGTGGAGGTAGATCTGGAGGTCGGACTACCAGAAGTCATCAAATTAAGGGTAGGTCCTTGGACGCATGTTCAGAAGTTGGACTATGAACAGCTGGTGTTCAAATGCCGGAAGTGTCAAGTCTATGGACACTTCACTAGAGATTGCCCGTCCAAAGGGGTAGAGGAAAAAGGGAAGGAAGAAGGATGGAATCAAGGAAAAAGACCCAAAACTTCATTCAGGAAGAATGAAAATGTTAATGATAGAGCCCCCCAAACGGGCCCTGACCAGCATCCACCCATGGAAAGCCAAGGGAACAAATTTGAGATCCTTGGATTTGAAATCATGATCACTCAGGAGACAAAAATTCTGAAAGAAGTCTCTCTGCCTAAACCCAACAGCGTACCAGAGAGATCCAAAGGGAAGATCTCAGAAGAAGAGGAGGAAACCCAAGAGTCCGAGGAATCGGAGGAAGAAGGGGAAATTTGGGATTCACAGTCTACCCCCAAAAGATCTACAAGAGGTCGAATGTCAACAAAGGAAAAAAACATACAAAGATAAGCTTCAGGGCAGCCAGCCAACACTAGAGAAACTCCTAGCAAAAACCCCGAAGATGAGGAGGATCCAAACCCAGAGTTCCAAAGGAGCTCATCACAGTAAAAGTAAATGATGAAGATAGTCTCCTGGAATTGTAGGGGAATGGGCTCCAAAGCTAAGGAAGAAGCAATGAATAGTCTGATAAGACTGGAAGCCCGGGACATTCTTCTCATCCAGGAGACTAAACTGGAGGATTCAACCTTCCTCCAAGTAAGCAGAAAATTTTGGAAGAAAGACGGAGCACATGCAACCTCTACCCGTGGAGCATCGGGAGGGCTTGGGTCGCTCTGGAATTCAAATAAGTTCTCTCTAATCTCTGAGTCCCTAAACACTCATTGGATTTTGTTAAAATTGCAGCACTTAGAATCTAAAGAAATTATTAGTCTGGTCAATGTATATGCCCCTAACAATGCAGGTGAAAAAAAACTTTGTTGGGAATCCATCAAAGATTTGGCAGATCTAGAAAATTTGGAGAACATAATCATAGTCGGAGACCTCAACCTCACCCTCCTCTCGTTAGAAAAAAGAGGAGGCAGTATTGTCAGAGATCCGGCAAGAGAAGCAGTGGAAGATCTCATGCAAGATTGGGACCTGATAGACATTAAGCCGACTATTGGCAAGTACACGTGGTCAAACAAGAGGGTTGGCCCGGGACACATAGCTGCAAGACTGGACAGATTTTTGGTGCAAAGTTCCTTCCTGCTTCTTGGATTAGAAGCTAGATCGCGCATCCTTCACAGCAGCATGTCAGATCACAAGCCTATTAGCTTGGAACTGCTAACCCCCAAGGACTTGGGGCCTATTCCATTTAGATTCAGCCCTCTCTAGATCAAAGAGGAAGACTTCATGGACAAGGTCAGAGACTGCTGGAAAGACCCACTCAAGGGATCTGCCTTCTATGTGTGGGAGGAAAAACTCAGAAGAGTCAAAGCCATGCTAAAAAATTGGGCCAAGACCCTGCCCAACCCTGTTGTGCAAAGGAAAAAAACCCAAATCGAGCTAGAAAACCAACACCTTCATCTTGAAGCAGCGGAAATTACAAAAGAAGAGTTGGAAAAGGAGGCCAGGCTCCAGCAAAGCTTCCACAAGGCCTGCCTAGCAGAAGAGGAATATTGGAGGCTCAAGTCCAGAAGTCTTTGGCTTAAATCTGGCGATAGAAACTCCTCCTTTTTCCATAAACAAGCCCAAGCAAGGAAAGGGCGAAATTCCATCATGGAAATAAAAGAAGAAAACAACGTCTTGAAGGATTTTACATGCATAAAAAAGGAAACCTCTGAACACTTTGGGAAGCTGTACAGGGAGGATCTATCAGTTGAACACAATGATAGACTGCTAGACGTTGTCCCTAGCCTCATCACCTCCAAGACAAACCAGACACTTGAAAGCAAAATCACGCACAAGGAAGTCAAGGAGGCCCTTTTCGCAATGGATCCCGACAAAGCCCCAGGACCGGATGGTTTCACGGCTAGATTTCTTCAAACCTGTTGGCAGATCGTCGAGAAGGAGTTCCTCAAAATGATTCAAAAGTCCCAAGACTGCCAGAAGATTGGAGGTTGCACAAATTCAGCCTTTCTTGCCCTCATTCCCAAAGAGAAAGGAGCAAACTCTTTCAGCAGATTCCGCCCAATTTCCTTATGCAATATTGGGTACAAAGTTATAACCAAAGTGATAGCCAACAGGTTGAAAAGAATTCTACCCAAAATCATCCCCGACAGCCAAGGAGGATTTATTCAGGGCAGGCAGCTGGTAGACAACTTCGTGTTGGTTCAAGAGGCGATCCACTCCAGCCTTCATCGAAAGGAAAAAGGTATGGCTATTAAATTAGATCTTGCAAATGCATTTGATCATGTTAGGCATAAATTTATGTTTGATGTGCTTCATAAACTGGGGTTCAGTCAAAACTTCATCAAGTGGATCAGAGCATGCATTTTAGAACCTTGGATTTCCCCCCTGGTGAATGGTAGGGCGGCGGATTTTTTCAAAGCCTCAAGAGGACTGAGGCAGGGGTGTCCCCTTTCACCCCTCCTATTCGTCCTTCAGGCCTCTGTCTTCAGTTTCAACTTAGATAAAAAGCAACAAGACCATGAAATCGCGGGCCTGTGCATTGCAAGAGGGGTAAAAAATATCAATCATGCCCTCTTTGCGGATGATACAATACTGCTGGGGGCTGCTTCTCTTCACTCAGCTAAAAAATTCAAAGAAATCCTGGAAGATTACAGTAAGGTTTCAGGCAGCATATTAAACAAGGGCAAATGTAATATTTACTGTTGGAATACCCCTGTTTCAATTGCAAATTCAATAGCCAGATGTCTAGGATTCGCAGCCTCTGTTTCCTGGTCCTCATTTAAATATCTTGGGCTGCCAATTTTCCACAGGAGGGCCCTGAGCAAAGACTGGTATCCGCAGTTAGACAAATTCAAAACCAAAATGCAAGCTTGGGGAGCTTCTTGGCTTAATATCGCTGGAAAATCAGTGCTCATTAAAGCAGTGCTCAGCAGTCTTCCTTTATTTAAATTCTCAGTCCTTCTGGCACCTGTGGGAATCATCAAAAAGATGGAGGAGCTAATCAGACAGTTCTTCTGGAAAGGAGGCAAGCAAAACGAGAAGAGGATCTCCCTAGTCAATTGGGAAACAGTCACCAAACCAATATATGAGGGAGGATTGAATTTTAAAGACCTCAGAGCCCAAAATCTAGCCATGGGAGCCAAAATATTATGGAAAATCATAGCGCCTAATCCAGGTTGGGTACAGGTTGCTCTGTGGAGAAAATATTTTAGAGGCACGAGGCTCAGATGTCTGGAACAGCCAAAAAACGAACTCAGAACTCCCCTCAGTTTTTTCATCAATAGAATCGGCCCTCTGATAACCAATCATGCTTTCTGGATCCCGGGGAATGGAAAACGAATTCAATTGTGGACTGACAGTATCCTGGGCAGACCTCCGCTGGCTGAGCTGAGAGGCACGTCAGAATTGAAACGCTGGATGTCTGAGCAGAATATCATCACTCTATGGGATGTTTCTACCTAGAAGGATGATGCCTGGGCAGGCTGGAAGCAGTTCCCTGTTCCTCCCGCACTGATCTCAGAGCTGGCTACGCTCTACACGAATTTACATGGGCTGGCTCCCACTCACGCACGCAGGCAGGATGTGAGAGGTTGGGGCTCAACGCGTGCAGGCTACATAGTAGCTCAGGGTTATGCCAAGTGCCTGGAGCGTCCCCATGTGCCCCCAATCCTGCCCCCTGGGTTGGCGTATGGAAAATCCCATCAATTCCAAAAATTGATCACTTATGTTGGCTCCTCTGCCATGAAAAAATCCTCACAGAAGACAGGCTCTAGAAAAGGGGTATCCATGGCCCCTCTAGATGCATGATGTGCAAAGAAAACTCAGAAACCACCCTCCATCTTATGGTCAAGTGCCAGTTTGCAACCTCCATTTGGCAGGAACTTCTTGAGGCCTGGAAATACAAGTTCACTTTCCCCACCTCAATTTTGGAACTGTTCGCAGGTTGGATGACCAGATATCCAGGTCCACTCCCAAAAAACAAAACAATCAGGGCAGCGTGGAGTGCTTTGCCTAAATTTATCAGTTGGAAAGTCTGGTTGGAAAGAAACAGAAGAATATTCCAGAGCAAGGAACAGGACCACAGATTAGTTGTCAACTCAGTGAAAAGCCAGCTAGCTGAGTGGCTGGCAGACAAAGGAGATGATTTAAACCTAAATCAGCAGGACAGAGATTTAGGAGTTGTCCTCAACTTCAAATTTCAAAAATTGAGCAGCTCCCCTCCACCACTCAAAGATTGGCAAATCAGGAAAAACGAAGAAGACTTCCAGCACTGGTTGTCCAACCAACCTCTTCCCTCTCTCTTCTTTGATGGGGCAGCAAAAGGGAATCCAGGAATTGCTGGCGTGGGAGGGCTTATCATCATTCCAGATGGTTCTTCTTCACACAGATTTGCTTGGGGATTAGGCCATGCCTCAAGTATACAAGCCGAGGCGATGGCCCTCTTCCAAGGTATAAAACTCCTCAAAGAGCTGGGACTTGAGGAGGCAAACGTCTTTGGAGATTCCCAGGTTATCATAAGTACAGTGGTGAACAATTCCAACCCAACTGATCTGCTTCTTGCAAGGATTATCACAAGGATCAAAAGAATGGCCAACTCCCTAAATTTGAACTACTTTCATGTCTTAAGAAACAATAACAAAGAAGCTGACATTGAGGCAAACAAGGCAGTTCACTTAGACGCCGGCACAATTCTCAGAGACAAAGAAATCCTTTGGGACCCAATCCCTTAAAGCGCCATGATTTATTGCTTTATATTACAGCAGTTTGTTTGTATCTTCCAGCTCGGGAAATTAGCAGCCAAAGCTCACTATCTCAAGTGTAAAAAAAGGAAGCTGAAAAGAGTAGGAGACTTATTCCTTCTGTTGGACAGCCATGCAGAATTTTGTTCTTTCTCCTGTAACCGAATTTGAGGCTGTTAGCCAATCAGTTAATAAAATCCCATAACGTTCTTGTAAAAAAAATGATTCATAAATGTTATTTGTTGCTTTTATTTTCCCAAGTGTTATATTTGATGCTGGAAGATTATGAAGACGCCAATTTTGTCCTTCGTTTAGCCACGGCTTGATAGTCATACTTGAAAGCAAGCTTTAGGTCTTCCTCTGTGAGAGCCTCCTTGAATTGTGTCCCCTGCAATTTTGCATTTGAACATAATTTTTTCTTCTTCCGTGATATTAAATTAAAATTGTTAACAATTTATAATTTGGATGCAAACTATTTTTTTATATACTTACAATTTTTGTGTCCAATTTCGAGTAACCACCCAGGCCAAGAAGATGTTTCCCATGTTTTCCTATTCTATCATGTGTGGCTTTGGAAGTATCTGGGAGCCTATATTTAAAAATAAATAAATAAATAAAAACTTCATTAGATTTCGCAATGATGATAAAGCATCATAATTACATTATTAAATGTGCCTCATACCTTCCTCGTCCGATTGGAGTCTCCCCTGTTTTTCGAAGTGCCTTCTGGTGCACATCTGCCACGAGTTCTCTCCACTCCATCTCTGGAATCGATGGAGGGCACTTATATGACCTGACCCTTTCCAATTGAGACCTATACTAGTCCCACAAATATTTTAAATGTAGGTTTGCCTTTGAGGTAACTCCAGATTTGTTGAAGGTACTGTCACCAAACAAACGAACCATCATATTAATAAGTTCCGTTTTTAACTTGGAACTTTGGGATTTCCAGTTTGTGCGAATGGTCGGCCCAAATATTTCCAAGTTCATGTCATACAAACGCCTATATAATACATCATTTCTTGTAAAACAATATTATCATTAGTTTAAAATAATCACAGACCATACGTTAATTTCATTTATCTTTTATTTAATATTTAAAACACTTCTTAAATACTTAGAAGTTTCTCTGTTTTCATAGGGACATTGTCATCATCTACCAAAAATGTGATTGGTAGTGATCTCATGCTAGTAACACGGAAAGATCCAGGAAATCTCATTTCAAATTGTGCAATTGCATCATGCTCTACATCCACAACATCATGTGTAGATCTTGGCATACGTTGCTCAAGGGGTGAAGATCCTGCTATGGGTGGTTGAGCGATTGTACCGATCTCAATGACTAGTGACTCACTCACAGGTGGAGAATCGACACTATTACCAACGTCATCCTGGCCCATAGTCGTGGCATGAGGATCAAACTCCGCCAAAAACTCCTGTAAAATAAATATTTTTTTAATAAAGAATGAGATAACTAAATCATAAACAAATAATCGAGATAATTAAAAGAGTTGCTCACCCCATATCAACGAACATGTTGTATCAAGGTTTCGGTTTCACCTTTAATCTCATCTATCTAAGGCTCAATCAAAACTATAGAATTAAGTTTCTTGGTTGCTTTGAATTTAAGCTTCCTTATTACTTGCATTGGATCAACGGACAGAAAAATTGCATCATCAGTAACCTCTTCCTCATGAGCATTTTTTGAATTCTCTAAGGCTGGTGCCTTCCCCTTATCACCATGTTTATCAAATAAGTGTAATTTGCAATTCATCCACAAATAATCATTATTATATTAATAAGAAAACCACTATTGATATATGTCTAAATTTATATAGAAACTTCACGTAGTAAATGACAATCATAACATACAAGAGACATTTCTTACAAGTTGGGTAGAATTGAATATTTGTATTTATTTTATTCAAATTGTAATCAATTAGCAACTCTTCCCCTGCAGCTATTGATTTAATGGAACATACGAATACACGGTTTCCTTCACGTCCCTTGGATATCCAATTGGGTTGCTTATTTATGGACGGGCAGTGTACTATTTATAAACTCTGCAATATTCCCTACTCCTTTTAGCCTTCCATCAATATACATAGTTGTGCCTTTATTTTCATCATTGTCTTTTAGTTATATATAATTTACAGCCACTCCATATCTTCCCATCTTTTGGTATATTGGATTAGTTGTACCCAATCATTATAGTTGTAACAGGGTCCAACATACTCCATCAATTCATTTAATCCTTCATAACATACCTTTATGCCATCCATGGAAAATAGCCCCAAACCATGTAATGATGATGGGGCAATGCGATATATCCTTTCATTGACAGAAAAATCAGTGTTTATTTCAGGAAGATCCTTGGGTGCCCATTGTTTCACTAGATGTTTGTACCTCAAGGGAACCTCGATGTCATCTATGCTCTCATTATCATAAGAACATGACCCCCCTTTAGCAAAAAAAATTCCATGTGTCTATGGAATTTTCTTCTAATATTTTCACCTCTAGTTGATCTTCCCTACTAGACGACACAGCAGATGTTTAGTAAATTTCTTCTATCCTACCTAAACTTCTGTCACTCGAAGAAGATAGAGCTAACAAATACCTATTTGGTTGAACATCCTATAACACTCCATAGAATGAGACAAATTGTTAGTGAGTGTCATAAGGGATGTTGAGAAACATATTGACGAAAACCACAACAACATTATATTAGTATAAGTGAGTTAGAAGGAAGTTCTATGCATTTAAAATATTCAAGTAATATTTAAAAACTTGAGAACTTGAAAACCTATTCATCCTAACCAATGAACTCACTTGATAACTTGAGAACTAAATTCCAATACTGTGGGTTCTCCGGTCAAAAATTCAACTAACCATAATCTGATAGCATTTAATCTTCCATTACAAAAAATTACCCACATACTTCGATATGTTGAAGAATGTAACTAGTTTCGGTGGAATAAAAGGAAAAGTTTTTGGATGTCAAGGTTGTTGAGATTTGTAGCTTGGGAGGTACCCCAAACCCTACGTTACAAAATTTTGGAGGAATTTGCACACAAAAGTGACTTGTGGGATAAGAACCCAAGCCCTTGGGATTTGTACCCAAGTAGGTGGGTGTGGAACCATTAGGCATTTCGATGGTTTGACTAATGGAGGTGTTAGAGGACTTTAAGAGGAACCAAAGGCAACAAAATCATCAAAATTCAAGTTGTCTATGATGAGATTTTCATTTTTCTATATGGTTATTAGGTTTGCACATGATTTGTTCAAGTCAACTTGTGTAATTTTATGATTTGTCAAGCCCACAACAGAATATTAGATGAAGCCCTTGAGAATTCTATAAATTAGAGTGAGGACAAGCCTCATTGTCACCAACCCAAGTGCAATTCATCATAAGTGGAGAGTATTTAAAGTAGTCACAACCTAAAGTATTGTCTTGATTTGAAGGTAAACTATGTCACTTGGAGATGGATGTCTATGGTTTTTACTCACACATAAAAATCTCTTGTTAATGTAAGTTAAGGTTTGTTTCTCCTTCTTGGGCCTTGCTCTAACACTATTCATTGAGGGCTTCAATTCATTTTGTGTAATAGTTGATTTATTGTTTGAAGTCTTGTTCTTAAGTGGAATCCCTTATAATAGGCTTGGGTTATATAACATGTTCTTAATTAGGGTTGAGGTGATTCAACTTCTAGGTTTCCACCTCTAAGCCCTAATCCACATGCATTGATCAACTGATTTAAGAGGGGCATCAATTTGACCCCATATCCCTATGGAAATAAGGCACAATCCTTATTCCAATAACCAACCATCATTATTCCAAAATTTTGGTGATTGTATTTATTTTATATAATCTAAAAATCCCTAAAACTAATATATATATATATATATATATATATATATATATATAAATTCAAAAAAACAAATAATAATAACCATCAAAAATAAAATATAAACTAGTGAATCTCTTCACCATTTCATCTAGAATTGATTTGACGAATTACTCTTTGTATCTAGACTTTATTTCTTGGAAGTTGTGCCTCATTGTAGATATAAGAGATTAGTGGTCCACTCTTTTCTTGCATTTAAAGTTTATCTAATACATGTGTGAAGCTTTTGAAGGTGACTTTAGCAATCTAATTTTATCTTCAACACTTATAGGTCAAATATTGGTGAAATCCCTTGCCTTGGGATTCATGAAAGGTTGATTCTAGCCCTTCTAACTCTAAGTAGCATTTCTAAAGTATTTTAATTGAAAACTACTCACCATTTGAAGTGTTTTCAACAGTCCTAACAATTGTAATTGGTTTTATCTTGATTGAGACACTTCATTTTTCACCCTTTTGGGATTGGAACCCCAAAACTAAGTAACAATTTTTATATTTGAATACTCATTGGTTTGGAGTGCTAGTAAGCTCATTTTTTCCATATTTCATTATGCTAACATCTCCAACTCATAACCATAATTTTTCATATCATCTTTAGGCTTGTGGGAGGCCCCAAAGTGGGCCTTTTCTTGTTGGGTTATGCCAAATTGCAGGTTTGCAGGTGTATAACAATAAGACAAATGATCATTTCTAACCCCAAGCCAAAGTTAAACTTAAAGGTTTTCAATATGAACATTGGGAAGTGCCTTTATACTCAATTTTGGTGCTTTTCTCAAGGTTATTTTATTCATAAATTGAGAATTTCCTTTGTTGGTTTGCATTTTCTGAAGTAAAATATCATATATCAAATCATATTTGTTGTTTTTGTTTAGCTCCTAGCCTTCATCATTTGAGTGTTTGTAGGCATTAATCATTCTAAGACTCTTGGATAAGCTTGTGTAGTTTGGCATATCCCCCATGGAATTCTTCCATTAGCAATTTAAAAAGAATCTCTAAGGCAAGGAGTTCTAGTATTGACATGATCCTTGACATGAAGAACTAATGAGAACTTTAGATATGGTTTAATAACAATGTGTTGAACCATTTTCCAAGTGTCCAAGTTTCATTATTGGATGATGGAATTTTCCTTTCACAACCTAAGTATGTTGTGATCCAATGTAGAAGCTTCATATGAAAGAGTCAATATATTTTCCTAACCCTTTTGAGTTTAAAGTGAAATTAACTACTCATTATATCTCTCTAAATATTGATGCCACTTGGTATCAATAACCTGTTAATTGTCTCATTTATTGTCTAGTAACAACAAACATAATCTTAATTTAAAATGCTTGACAGCGCTCTGCATCTCGGCTCCCGACCTGCAAACCCTCGAGCCCGCATCTTGCGCGTCTTGCAGACAGCGAGCGTGCCCGCTCTCGGCCGGCCCGGCGTGTCCGCCTGGGGCTCTCCTTCTTTCTGCGGGTAGAGTGGTCCATGTAGGACTACGCTGCTGCCTGCTAGATTTTAACAAACCCGTTCCCTAGGGCTTGCGGCCATGGAGGTGTTGGGCACTCCCCAGGCGCCTCTTCTTTCTCCTCCGCCGCTCTCGCCTTCTGAGGCCTTCAATCGGCTCTTGGCAGGACTCCCAAAGAAGAAGAATCCTGAAGCTTCGAAATTTGTAAAAAAGCTGGATGATATTCCTATGATCTCCCTTCCTCCAAAAACCCCTGATCCAAGTTGCTTTGTCTTTGGCCGAACAGGCTCTCATCGGCTAGTTCACTGGGCTATGGCCATCTCCAAAATCCACTGAGAGCTGGGTCAACAGAAACTGAGCATCATTGATTAAAGAAAGTGTTACCTCTTACTTTCTGGGAAGAGGATACTTTTTCTTCGAATTCACTTCAAAGGATGACAAAGATCTGATCTTCCAAAATGGCCCCTACTTCATGGGCCCTCAGGGTTTGTACCTGAACAAATGGACTACGGATTTCGATCCAGCAGTAGATGTGCCCAAAGCAATCCCGGTGTGGGTTAGACTCCCAAACCTCCCAATGCATTGTTTGAATTGGGACTCCTTGATGCATATTGGAAATGCCCTGGGGAAATTTATAGACCAAGCGAACAATAAGGACCAATATGATTGCGCCAGGATCTGTGTAGAAGTAGGTCTGGAGGTGGGGCTACCAAAGGCCATCAAAATAAATGTCGGAAGCTGGACGCACTTGCAGAAACTAGACTATGAGCAGTTTCCCTTAAAATGCTACCGGAAATGCCATGTTTATGGCCATTTCGCTAGTGGCTGCCCGACCAACAATGAGGCTGTGCAGGGGAAGGAGGACGGATGGAATCAAGTCAAGCGCCCCAAATATTATCTCAAGACACAGAAGCCGGGAGGCCCTAATGGCAAAGGACCCCATCAGTCCTCTACTCAACAGATCCCGCCCAAACCTGCTCCAGAAAACAAGTTCGATCCTCTTAGCTCGCAACCAGAGGACACCCCGGAAGTCGTGGTCTAAAAGGAGGCAGAAGCTACTCAGGAGATCGAGAACCAAAAATCAGTATCTCCAAGCAAAGGAACTCCCTCAACCTCTCTTAAAGGTATAAGTGCTGAAGACTCCAAAGGTATGACTTTAGAAGATAAGAAAGAAGAGCAGGAAATGGACGAGTTAGAGGAGGAAGGAGAAATAGGAGAGTCCCAAACCTCAGTAAGAAGATCTACAAGAGGTCGTAAAACTGACAGGGAAAAAAGAGAGCAGGAGGCTTACAAAGAAAAGCTACAGGGCAGCCAGCCAACTCTGGAAAAATTGTTAGCCTCAAAGCCTAGGATGTTGAAAAATCAGCCCCAAGGCTCCAAGGGAGCCCACTAGAAACATAAATAATGAAGGTCATCTCCTGGAATTGTAAAGGTATGGAGAGCAAAGTTAAGGAAGAAGCCATGAGAAGCCTAATAAGAACAGAAACTCCAGACATACTTCTCGTCCAGGAGACTAAGCTGGAAGACATAGTCTTCCTACAAGCAAGCAAGAAACTTTGGTTTAAAAGTGAATCAAGAGTAATCTCTGCCCGGGGTGCCTCGGGAGGGATTGGCACTCTATGGAACGCTAGCAAATTTGTAGTCATCTTTGAGGCTAGTAATACTCACTGGATGCTGCTGAAAATGCAGAATTTGGATACTAAGGAAATCCTTTGCCTTTTCAATGTATACTCTCCAGTAAATGTTGGGGAAAAAAAGGATTGTTGGGATTTTATAAGGCACCAAGCAAACTTGATGAACCTTGTTAGAGTCGGTCCTTATTACAGCCCTCCGTCAGAGATCTTTTCGTTTTTTGCATATCATTTTTAGGTGTGTCGCTTGTTCCACTCCGTTGCATTCAGCTAGGGGCATGCCATTTACTGACGAGGGGGTCTGGTTGTCTTGTGTTCCCTCATGTTTATCCCTGCAGGATTAGTAAAAAAATAAATTTTCTCAAAAATCACTAAATTCCATAATCATGCATTCATTGTCATAAAAGTGTCTTAGAGTCTAGGGTTGTCGGTCCTTTGCATATACATAATAAAAGCCCGCAGGCCATGAGGATTGGTTTAAAAAACACTCTTATTTAAATATTTTTTCATAAATCATTTCAAAATATTTTTAGTCCAAAACTCTGTTTTGGACCTAAAAATTGTTAATGTAAATAATTGTATTTGTTTCATCACAAGAAAATCCAGATGCAAGCCTCTGATCTTCTCCAAAGTCAAAATGCCAGATCCCTGCAAAAATCAACAAAGATCATCAGTCCAAACCTCAGAAAAGCAAGAAAAATCAAAAAACAGTGTTGTATTAAAGGACCAAAAGTGAAAAGTGCCAAACCTTACAAAGTGGGTTTTTGGTTCAATTTAATTCAAATGAGATATTTTGTTTGCTTATAAAAAGGCAAATCAAGTCTATTTGTTCACCAACAATCAAGGCAAGAGCATGTTCAAGCATTGGAAGGTGAAAGACCGAGTTTACAGACCCGTGGACAGTCTTACAGGTGCGCGCTGCGCATAGAAAGTGCACGTTGTGCGTTAGGCAACTGGAGCCAGTGTAAAATTACACAGGCGCTGCGCGTTGGGTGGTGCGCTGTGCGTTGGGGTGGCACGCTGCGTGTTGAATCACAGTCACAGGAAAAGTGCCCAAATCATGTCTAATTGCCTCCAAATCTGCAAGTAGGTGTTCTATGATCGATTCAATCAATTTCATATCATTTATGGTGTGTTTGAAAAGAGGTGTGATATGTTGAACGTAAAAACCAAATGAAACCCTAGGTCAAACAAATGAAACCCTAGGCCTCACCAAAAATCTGCCTTAAGGGTGTTTATGGATGAGTGGTGAAGATTTTTCTGCCCTTCCTTGGTGAAACATAACTCCATGCCCTTGTGAAAGATGTGAGCCAACAATACTTCATATTTTGGTCTACTTGTCAAACTGTTCTTAAAAAAACAGAATGTCCATTATGGCATAAGTCTTATGATATTTCGGTTGGTTTTTGAGCATGTATTGAAATAATAATTTCACCACACCTACAACCTACTATTGCAGACAGCATACATTTTGCAGACATTGTGTTTTCAGAGCTATGTCAGACACGAGTTCATCTTATGAGCAGGGGTATGACTGTGATTCTACAACAGAGGGTAATGTGCCACGAAGGTATCGCAAAGGTGGCAAAGGTGGTAAGCCTCGCAAGGAAGAGCCTACTTCTTTGGATCAATTGCAGGCTTGCCCACTTGCAATGGATTGTTTTCGTCGTCAGTCATGCTATCACTATTGTGAGCTAATTTCACAAATTCAGCATCATCGTGAATTAGCTCGCTTGTTCATTCTACATTTACATGATGGCCATGTAAATCTCGCCGGAATGGATTTCATTTTGTCACCAGAGACTATTGCGGAGGCCACTGGGATACCAAATGTTGGAGAGCAATGGAATAAACGTCAATAGTTAGAGAAATCTTACTATCAACCATACATCAAACCTGGGTATATGAGGCACTTGAGCATCATTTTTCCTTTTCAATACCTGAATGATCAGTTCGCACCTTTGATGAAACTCATCATTCGGTATTTCAGTTGTGAGGGCAGATTCTCCCGTCTTTATGCGTACCATGTCCGTTTGTTGATGCATTTTACGAGGGTACGTATAATGAACATTCCATACTTCATGTTTCGCAACATAGAGAAGATGGTGCCTCTTGTACAAAGGAAGACCCCAGCACAGCAGCATAATAGTATTTATCATTACGCGTTGATCAAGATCGTAGTGGTTCATCAGTTGGCACAGCAGGGCATCACTTGGGAGGATTTTATTTCTCGTGACCTTTCCACGGCGAGTATTATCTCCACATAGTGTGGAAGGGGTCTCGCCTTCTTCTTCAGTACAGGTACAGGTTCAGGACATAGGAAAGGAGTCGATTCACGAGGAGGGCCATTCAGGTGGTCATGATATTGATGTTGCATTGGGTGATGTGGATACGAGCTCTCCTAGCTCGAAACAAAAGGCCGAGATTGATAGATTGAATGAGAAGTTGTTGAAGGTGAATGTCAAATCAAATACTTGGAGCAGCGCAATAAACAGTTGGAGGATGAGCACACACTTATAGAGCTGCAATGAATCCGTGAAGACCGTAGGTTGGCCCGTCAAAGACTGGTGATTTAACACCTGTTGCGCGGCAATTTGTGCTTGAGAAGGTCAACCGACACTTGGATGGGTTGCTGGCGAAGGCCAATAGAGACAAAGACTTGCTTCGTCACATGAAGAATCATTACTGGGCCCGCATGCATGTTTGCAAAGCGAAGATGAAGATACTTAAGAGGCGATTGAGCAAGGCACTAAAGCGACGGAAAAAGCCCGACCCACTCCAAATTTTGGCTGAGGCTTCATTGGTGGGGCAACATACATGATAGAGGTTCATTACTCCGAATTTGGGCAAATTCGGAGAAATTTTTGTCATTTTTGAAAATTTTGTCCTAAAAACAGGTTTTTTGGTTCAACGCGCAGCGCGCTGCCCGTAAGATTGGGAGGTCCAAATCACAAACGGTTTGCATTTTTGGATTTTTCATAATGAAATATGCCTGCTCAACTATTGCCGAAGCATTTCATCGAGATCTGGACGGTCAAAAGGCTCAAAAACACCATAAAAACCACCTTGCTACCACCTTTTGCCACAGCAGGAAGTACCTCTGGGAGAATGCAGTTTTGAGGGGTAAAATGAGCTCCAAATTGAGAAATTAAACTTGGGTTGGAAAGTAGACATCCAGGGCTTTCCAACGAGCTATCTTGAGCTCAATTTGGATGCCGGGAAGTGCCTCAAAATCAGTCTGAAAGGTGCGCTGCGCGTTGAGATCAGGGCGCTGCGCGTTGAGGTTTTTGGTCCAGTTTTCATCCTTTAGCTCAGGAAATCGGCCAGTTTTCACCAGTTTTTCTCCTTGATGTGATTTTTGACCCACCATGATGTAAATTGATGTATGTAAGGTAACATGGCACTTTTATCTCCTTCTAGATGGTTCATTCACAAAATTACCAAGAAATTAATGTAATGAAATCAGTTTCCTTCTTTTTAGAGGTAGGTTGTTTTGGTCAACTAGATTCCTGCTCCATGTTTAGAATTGGTTGAAACAACTCCTAGAAGGAGGAGATCGACCCCTAGAGGGTAGGGAATGAGGTTAGCTTGGTCTATATATGTAAATTTTCATTCAGTAGCACAGGTTGGACTCTTGGGGAAGAGGCTTTGAGACTTTATTGTATATTTTACTTCAGCATTTTGGCAAAGGAAAGACCAGGGTTTTGCAGCACTGTTTGGAATTCTTGTGGCTTTATGTCTTGATGGTGTGCTTCTTTCAGTACTTGTAAGTTTTTTATGTGTATCATTTTCCTTCTCTCATCTTCTACAATTGAACAAATGAAGTGTTAAGGTAGAATTCATAATCTGTAATGCGCTGCCTTTAAGTTTGTTTAATATCCTATGTTTTCATCTGTTTAAGGAGAATCCTTGAGGTTTTCTTGCTCTCCTTAGCTCCTCACTTGTCTAATCTATTCACCTATTCACCTCATTGCTTTTAAGGCATCAAACAATTGCCTACCTTGCTCCATTCAGACCTCTGCAGAAACTGTGTCTCATCCCCGAACCCAAAATTGCCTTTCCCATTGTTTTCAAAAAAACCCTAAAAACAACCAAATCAAAACCTCTGCACTTAATACCCAGCCTAAAATCAGTATTCCTTATTGGTCATCTCAATCTCCTTTGCAAACCTTTTACCGAGATAGACCCGGAGAGAGCCCTCTCCTGTCCTCGTAGGGCTAGCTACGAGGCTGAGTTTGGTTTGATGTTGCCTCGAGTTTTGCCTTTCTCAGCCTGAGGCAAATTCGAACGCTAACATAGTGGCGACCATACTAGGGAAGAAATCTCAATGGTTTGCTTGCTGATGAGTTTGTTTCACAAGTCTTAGACGGAGCCTGAAGTTATGCCAGGTAGCCTTCGAAACGCTTTTGCTTTGCATTAGCAGAAGTAGATAAACACTGCTTCAGTCAATCTCCGGTTAGCTTGTGAAACCTGTTTTGCAAATCACCCCAGTACTTTTGTTCGTTCTAGACCTTCGGATGATTGAGTCTAGAAAACGATTGGCTGAAATATTTTAATTCTTTTGATTTTCTGATAAACACACTGGCTTCAAAAAGACATACGAGAGCTAATCCAGATCTGAATCCACCTCCTATTTACGAAAATCCAAACTTGATTCGAAAAATCCTCCGTCAAGAAAGCTCGGCGACTCCCTTGGTTAAAACTCATTCATGTCCTGCAATTTTTGAATATCCTGAAGAACTTGACTTTGACGAGAAATTTGAATTGTCGTTGTTTAAAACTCAATCCGAAAGTGCACTTGATTCTCTCATTCCAAATCCTGACTTTGCTGCAGCTCTTAAAGTTGAAAAGCATAATAAATTAATTGAAAATTTTATCTTGAAGCACCTTCAGAGTGACATTCAGGCTGCAAATATTGTTGATTTCCTAGAAGCTGCATCTGAGAATATTGGATCTGCTGTCACGGCTTCCGCTTTGAAAAATCCCACCGAGCCGCCTTTCATTCCCACCATTCCTGTGCAACCTATAATTACTTATTCAGAATCTGCAGTTAATTCCCCTCCTTCATCTCACATCGCTTCTCCTCCACATACACCTCCTCATACTCCTCATACTTCAGTTACATCTACTCCACCAACTACTCCTAGACCAAATCCGCCTAGAGCAATGGCTGCTCGGTTTGCTCCTCTCGCTCTTCCTCCAGATTTGCATGATATGCCCACGGATTATCAGAGTAAGATTCCTATATTTGATGGCACTCCTCAAAGTGTTTCCGCTCAGCAGCACATAGACAGAATGGCAGATTTTTGTGATTTACATGAAATTGATGAGGAGGATGTAACCATGCGGTTGTTTGTGCAAACATTTGGAGGAGAGGTAAGAAAATGGTTCAGAGGCTTGACAGCTAGAAGTGTACCTACATTGGCTGAACTTCATAGACAGTTCCTAGATCGTTGGGAAATCAGAAAAGATCCACTTCAGATCAATGCCGAGTACAACAATATCAAACGCAATCATGGTGAGTCTGTCCAAGACTATATTATTAGATTTAACACAGTTTATAATGCTATTCCAGATGATTTGAGACCATCTCGAAAATCAGCTCTTCTTAAATTCCCGGATGGTTTTGATCCGGAGATGGCTTATTCATTACGGGATAGAGATCCGCCTACCTTGGAGGATATGCAAAAGATTGCTGTTAGTGTTGAAGCGAATTTGAATGATAAAAGAGCAAGGATGAAAGCTGAAAAGCGAGTGACCATCAAAGAAGAAGCTTCTACATCAGATCAGCTACTTCGCAAGGTAGAGAGGATGCTCGAAAAGGTCACTCTTGACAAGCCAGAACCGCAGATTCGCAATCCCAATTTCCGTGGTCAGCAGCAGCCACAATTCAGAATTAAGCAGCGTGAACAAAGAACACAAGAGCCGGCAGTTCAGCAGCAGGTAAAGACTCCTCTTCAACAAAATTTTGTTGGTCAAGAATCTGATGATGAAGGTGATACTATAGGGGAGGAAAATCATTTCTTTACTCCCGATGATCTGCCTACCTATGTTACGGAAGAGGAAGAATTTGTAGAAAGCTCCACCACACACCAAGATGAGGATTATATTTTATCAAATGATGCAGCACTTGAAGAAGAATCGGAGGAGTACCAAAGAGGATACCTGAACGCTTTGTCCGCCCAACAGAGGCAATACTCATTAAGAAATCGAGATGTGCCCATAAATCCCATTCAGAAGAAGAAAGAGACTTCAGCAAAAAATGATTCAGCTGTACCACAGAAGAAAGGAAAAGAGATAATTGATCCCGCAGCAAGAAAATCGTCATCAGCAGACAAGGGAAATCAGCCACCAAACACAATGAGGGATAAAGCTGAAAAAAGAGAAGTTCCGGTCAAAGAGGTTGAAAAAGTTTCGGCATTTAGTTTGGAGAATGAAATTTCAAAACTCAAAATATCTATTCCTTTGACTGAGATCATGAAGAACAGCAGCTACCGAGGTCAAGTTTCCAAAATTCTGAACTTTGATCCAATGTTTGACACGGTAAATGTTGAAGATGATCAGCCGGAATTGATTTTTGGGCCTGCTTTAGATGGTGAGTCTCCTGAAAGTGATGTTCCTCCCTTTTATATCAGTTTGAGGTTGCATGAGTATGTTTTACATAATGCTATGTTCGACTCGGGTGCTTCGCACAATTTGATGCCAAAAGCAATCATGGAAAAGTTGGGATTAGATATTACACAAAAATACCATGATTTTTATTCATTTGATTCCAGCCATGTAAAGTGTATCGGATTGATCAAAGACTTGGTGGTAAGCTTAGATCAAATTCCAGCTAAGAATGTCTTGATGGATGTGGTTGTGGCGGACATTCCTCCACGTTTTGGTATGTTGCTTTCAAGATCTTGGGGGGCTAAATTGAAAGGTACACTACAGTTAGATTTTTCTTATGCTACAATTCCAGTCTTTGGTCAAATGAGAAAGCTATATAGAGAGCAGAAGATGAAATACATGATAACAAGCAAAGAAAAACCAATCAATCATCCTGTAAATTATGTGCATACAGCTTTGGAGTTGTTTGTTTTGTTTGCTGATAGTTTTAATGAGATAGATAGTCAATTAGTTCAGGCAGAATATATACCAGAAATTAATGAGAATTTTAGAGAATTTCTGCAGAAAGAAAGAAGTGAAAGGCAGGCTATTATGGAGCAAACAGCTGAAGATAATGGGCAGCAAACAGGAAAAACACAATTTCATCACTTGGAGGAGGATGAAGATGGCCTTTGGACCATGGATTTTGATGGCGTTGTAGGTAGTGATGGTGCTGGAATTGGTGTGTGGATTCGAAGTCAATTTTCCGCTCAAGATAAGGTTCCAAGCAAGGTGAGAGTATGTTCCTACAAACTATCATTTGATTGTTCTAATAATGAAGCGGAATATGAGGCTCTCATTGTTGGCCTTAAGATTCTTCGAAAGCTGAAAGCAAAAAGAATTGCAGTGTATGGAGATTCAGAGTTGGTGATAAAGCAGGTGAAGGGTGAGTTTCAAGCCAAGCACCCTCGCATGAGAGCATATCGAAATGCAGTTTTAGATATTTTGAAACTCTTTTCTGATCATACTTTGACGTGTGTGCCCCGCATACAAAATGGTGTTGCTGATGCACTGGCCAAGGCAGCAAGTAACTTAAAAATTCCAATGAATTCCAGCAACAAATTTGAGATTTATGTGAAACACCGCCCCACAGTTCCGGATAATCAGCGATGTTGGCAAGTCTTTCAGGATGATGAAGAGATTAATGATTTTCTGCAGAATAAGGGTAAGTTTAAAGATACCTCCATAGATACAGAGCATGATGATGGCAATGTTGATATACAAGTAAATCAGATGGATGTGCTGCAACTTAAAGATAACATTATTCCTAAGGGATTGATTCCTTTGGAGGAGTTGTTTGACCAAGACGATGTGGCCCGCAAACCGACATTGAGACCGACTGAAAAAGGTGTTGAGGAGGTAAACATTGGGACAGCTGAGAATCCCAAGATGGTAAAGCTATCAAAGTCATTGTCACCAAAGGTAAAAAAAGAGTATATCAGATTGTTGTCTTCATTTTCTAATGTTTTTGCATGGGATTACTCAGATCTGAAAACATATGACACTAATATCATTCAGCATACTATTCCTATAAAGCCAAATCAGAAGCCTTTCCGTCAAAAGTTGAGGAGAATCAATCCTAAGCTGCTGCCATTGATAGAAAAAGAAGTGAACAGGTTGTATAAGTCAGGAATCATTGTGCCTATCAGATTTTCCGATTGGATATCAAATTTAGTACCTGTAAGAAAGAAAACCAGTGAGATCCGTTTATGTATTGACTTCAAAAATTTGAATAAGGTGTCCTTAAAAGACAATTATCCGCTGCCTAAGATGGACCATATATTGCAGCGAGTAGTTGGAGCATCAAGGATGTCGCTACTCGACGGCTATTCCGGATACAATCAGATTTTAGTGCATGAGGATGATCGTGACAAAACTGCGTTCACCACTCCATGGGGAACGTTTCATTATGCAAAGATGTCGTTTGGTTTGAAAAATGCAGGTGCCACTTTTCAGCGTGCTATGGACATGGCTTTCGCCAACGAGAAAGATGTATTTTTGGTTGTTTACCTTGATGATTTAACCGTGTTTTCAAATTCTGATGAGGAGCATTTAAATCATTTGAAAATTGTTTTCCAAAAGTGCAGCAAATATGGCATTTCGCTGAATCCAAAAAAGAGCCTTTTCGCCATGGATGAAGGTAAGCTCCTTGGCCACATCATATCTAAAGACGGCATTCGTGTGGACCCTGCACGTGTTGAGGCCATCCAGCAAATTGAACAGCCCCGGAACAAGAAAGAAATACAGTCATTTAATGGCAAACTGAATTTTCTGCGTCGTTTCATTCCAAATCTCGCTGAGCATCTTAGAGAAATCACGAACATGCTGAAAAAGGACAGTCAGTTAAAGTGGACAGAAGAGGCGGTGAAATCATTCAATTTGGTAAAATTAGTTCTTTCTTCAGCCCCTACTTTAATTAGCCCGGATTACACACAGGACTTTATTTTGTTTTCATTTGCTTCTGAGCACACTTTGGCAGCTGTACTAATGCAAAAAAGGGATGGAGTTGAGAAGCCTATTGCTTTTTTCAGTCGTATTATAAGGGACGGAGCATTGAAATACAACATCATTGAAAAACAAGCACTTGCGCTTGTAAAGGCCTTGAAGGATTTCCGTGTGTATATATTGCATTCCCACATTATAGCATATGTTCCTAACGCAGCAGTAAAGGATGTTTTGGTACAGGCAGATCCAGAAGGAAGGCGGGGTAAGTGGATTGCTGCGTTGTTAGAGTATGATGTGGAGATTAAACCAACCAAGCTGATCAAAGGTCAAGGACTCGCCAAATTAATGGCTGAAACAAATCTGCATGTGCTAGATATAAATTTGATGGCTGCTATGTCCGATGAAGATGAGGAGAATCTGGCAAATCAGGTATCTGATATCTTTGTTTCTTCTCCTTGGTATGCTGACGTGATATATGTACTTCAGAATTTGTCTTCACCTCCCGGGATGCCTAGAAATAAGAGTAGAACATTGAAGCTGAAAGCTGCCAAATTTTGCATCCTCAATTCTGCATTATATTGGAAGGACCCTGGTGGAATGTTGCTGAATTGTTTGGTAGAGGAGGAAGCCAAGCGAGTTGTGGAGGATTTTCATAGAGGTGACTGCGGGGGCCATTTGTTTTGGAAAACCACAGCAAATAAGATTCTAAGAGCAGGTTTTTATTGGCCTTCGTTATTTTCAGATGTGTATAAGGCTGTTAAGAATTGTCACGAATGCCAAATTTTTCAAGGGAAGCAGAAACTACAGCCATTGCCTCTCAAACCAATTGAGGTCAGCGCACCATTTCAGCAATGGGGCTTGGATTTCATCGGGGAAATTCATCCGGCATCGTCAGGACAGCATAGATGGATATTGACAGCTACAGACTACTTCACAAAATGGATTGAAGCCATTCCCACCCGGCAGGCCACGGATGCGGTAATTATTTCTTTTCTTGAAAATAATATACTGTCACGTTTTGGGTGTCCTAGTAAGCTAATCACAGATAATGCAGCGGCATTCAAGTCAAAGAAAATGGTTGAATTTTGCTATAAGTACAATATCAGCTTGGGGCATTCAACCGCCTACCATCCGCAAGGAAATGGGTTGGCCGAATCTTCAAATAAGTCCCTGGTAAATATCATTAAAAAGTTGCTGGAAATCAATAAAAAGGGCTGGCACAAGAAATTAGTGAATGCATTGTGGGCTGATAGGGTAAGTCAGAAAAAGTCTATTGGCGTGTCTCCTTTCGAGTTGGTGTACGGGACATACATGGTTTTTCCTACTTCACTTGCTATTTCGGTAGTCAAATTGCTGCAAGAAGCTGATAGTGAGGAAGATCCCATGCAGCGGCGGATTAATTAGATGATTCATTTACAGCAGACACGGGAGGAAGTATTCCAAAATACTTTCAAGTTGCAGGAGCGCATAAAGAAGATTTATGATAGGAAGGCAAAAACAGATAAGTTTCAGCTGGATGAGGTGGTTTTGAGATGGGATGCCCGGAATGAAGATAAAGGAAAGCACGGCAAATTTGACAATTTGTGGAAGGGTCCTTATAAAATTGCAGCATATCGTGGTCAGAACGCATTTCTTCTCAAGGAAATGAATGGAGATGATTGTCCTGGAGGGCCGATCAATGGTCGGCTGCTGAAGCGATATCATTTCTGAGCATTTTCTGCTCATTTCATCATCATTGTATATATCGTTTTACTTCTGTTCTATTGCATGTGTGTACTGATCTCTCATCTTCAGTCTGGGGCCCGCAGCGAAGGCTATAATTCTGGAGATGAAGGTTAGTTGGTTTGAGGTTTGTCGAGTTGTTTTTATCAGTCCTTTCCGTGTTCAAAATTGAGTCAGTTTAGGTCAGAGTTGTGTTCAGTTTTCAGTCAAATTTGCAGTCAATAAATGTGTCAAAAGTTTTATGTTAAATGTTGAAATAATGACTCCATCGCCCAATGGATGAAAGCACTGGTCTGCTCTCCCAGAGATCTGTTGTTCTTGGCGTCTCCAAGGAGCCACCATCCCCATTGGAGCCAATGTTAGAGTCGATCCTTATTACAGCCCTCCGTCAGAGATCTTTTCGTTTTTTGCATATCATTTTTAGGTGTCTCGCTTGTTCCACTCCGTTGCATTCAGCTAGGGGCATGCCATTTACTGATGAGGGGGTCTGGTTGTCTTGTGTTCCCTCATGTTTATCCCTGCAGGATTAGTAAAAAAATAAATTTTCTCAAAAATCACTAAATTCCATAATCATGCATTCATTGTCATAAAAGTGTCTTAGAGTCTAGGGTTGTCGGTCCTTTGCATATACATAATAAAAGCCCGCAAGCCATGAGGATTGGTTTAAAAAACGCTCTTATTTAAATAGTTTTTCATAAAGCATTTCAAAATATTTTTAGTCCAAAACTCTGTTTTGGACCTAAAAATTGTTAATGTAAATAATTGTATTTGTTTCATCACAAGAAAATCCAGATGCAAGCCTCTGATCTTCTCCAAAGTCAAAACGCCAGATCCCTGCAAAAAATCAACAAAGATCATCAGTCCAAACCTCAGAAAAGCAAGAAAAATCAAAAAACAGTGTTGTATTAAAGGACCAAAAGTGAAAAGTGCCAAACCTTACAAAGTGGGTTTTTGGTTCAATTTAATTCAAATGAGATATTTTGTTTGCTTATAAAAGGGCAAATCGAGTCTATTTGTTCACCAACAATCAAGGCAAGAGCATGTTCAAGCATTGGAAGGTGAAAGACCGAGTTTACGGACCCGTGGACAGTCTTACAGGTGCGCGCTGCGCATAGAAAGTGCACGCTGCGCGTTGGGCAACTGGAGCCAGTGTAAAATTACACAGGCACTGCGCATTGGGTGGTGCGCTGCGCGTTGGGGTGGCACGCTGCGCGTTGAATCACATTCACAGGAAAAGCGCCCAAATCGTGTCTAATTGCCTCCAAATCTGCAAGTAGGTGTTCTATGATCGATTCAATCAATTTCATATCATTTATGGTGTGTTTGAAAAGAGGTGTGATATGTTGAATGTAAAAACCAAATGAAACCCTAGGTCAAACAAATGAAACCCTAGGCCTCACCAAAAATCTGCCTTAAGGGTGTTTATGGATGAGTGGTGAAGATTTTTTTGCCCTTCCTTGGTGAAACATAACTCCATGCCCTTGTGAAAGCTGTGAGCCAACAATACTTCATATTTTGGTCTACTTGTCAAACTGTTCTTAAAAAAACAGAGTGTCCATTATGGCATAAGTCTTATGATATTTCGGTTGGTTTTTGAGCATGTATTGAAATAATAATTTCACCACACCTACAACCTACTATTGCAGACAGCATACATTTTGCAGACATTGTGTTTTCAGAGCTATGTAAGACACAGGTTCATCTTATGAGCAGGGGTATGACTATGATTCTACAACAGAGGGTAATGTGCCACGAAGGTCTTGCAAAGGTGGCAAAGGTGGTAAGCCTCGCAGGGAAGAGCCTACTTCTTTGGATCAATTGCAGGCTTGCCCGCTTGCAATGGATTGTTTTCTTCGTCATTCATGCTATCACTATTGTGAGCTAATTTCACAAATTCAGCATCATCGTGAATTAGCTCACTTGTTCATTCTACATTTACATGATGGCCATGTAAATCTCACCGGAGTGGATTTCATTTTGTCACCAGAGACTATTGCGGAGGCCACTGGGATACCAAATGTTGGAGAGCAATGGAATAAACGTCAGCAGTTAGAGAAATCTTACTATCAACCATACATCAAACCTGGGTATATGAGGCACTTGAGCAGCATTTTTCCTTTTCAATACCTGAATGATCAGTTCGCACCTTTGATGAAACTCATCATTCGGTATTTCAGTTGTGAGGGCAGATTCTCCCGTCTTTATGTGTACCATGTCCGTTTGTTGATGCATTTTACGAGGGTACATATAATGAACATTCCATACTTCATGTTTCGCAACATAGAGAAGATGGTGCCTCTTGTATAAAGGAAGACCCCAGTACAGCAGCATAATAGTATTTATCATTACGCGTTGATCAAGATCGTAGTGGTTCATCAGTTGGCACAGCAGGGCATCACTTGGGAGGATTTTATTTCTCGTGACCTTTTCACAGCGCCTCAGCCAGCTCCAGAGATAGTTCATGATGAGGCAGGGCCTTCACATCAGTTTGACATTCCTGAGATAGAGCATGTCAGCGCTCCAGCATGTGTGACATATCAGCGAGGACACAGGGCCTTATTTGCAGCTACACGGTGAGTATTATCTCCACATAGTGTGGAAGGGGTCTCGCCTTCTTCTTCAGTACAGGTACAGGTTCAGGACAGAGGAAAGGAGCCGATTCACGAGGAGGGCCATTCAGGTGGTCATGATATTGATGTTGCATTGGGTGATGTGGATACGAGCTCTCCTAGCTCGAAACAAAAGGCCGAGATTGATAGATTGAATGAGAAGTTGCTGAAGGCGGAATGTCAAATCAAATACTTGGAGCAGCACAATAAACAGTTGGAGGATGAGCACACACTTATAGAGCTGCAACGAATCCGTGAAGACCGTAGGTTGGCCCGTAAAAGACCGGGTGATTTGACACCTGTTGCGCGGCAATTTGTGCTTGAGAAGGTCAACCGACACTTGGAGGGGTTGCTGGCGAAGGCCAATAGAGACAAAGACTTGCTTCGTCACATGAAGAATCATTACGGGGCCCGCATGCATGTTTGCAAAGCGAAGATGAAGATCCTTAAGAGGCGATTGAGCAAGGCACTGAAGCGGCGGAAAAAGCCCGACCCACTCCAAATTTTGGCCGAGGATTCATTGGTGGGGCAACATACATGATAGAGGGTCATTACTCCGAATTTGGGCAAATTCGGAGAAATTTTTGTCATTTTTGAAAATTTTGTCCTAAAAACAGGTTTTTTGGTTCAACACGCAGCGCGCTGCCCGTAAGATTGGGAGGTCCAAATCACAAACTGTTTACATTTTTGGATTTGTCATAATGAAATATGCCTGCTCAACTATTGTCGAAGCATTTCATCGAGATCTGGATGGTCAAAAGGCTCAAAAACACCATAAAAACCACCTTGCTGCCACCTTTTGCCACAGCAAGAAGTACCTCTGGGAGAATGCAGTTTTGAGGGGGGAAATGAGCTCAAAATTGAGAAATCCCACTTGGGTTGGAAAGTAGACATCCAGGGCTTTCCAACGAGCTATCTTGAGCTCAATTTGGATGTCAGGAAGTGCCTCAAAATTAGTCTGAAAGGTGCGTTGCGCGTTGAGATCAGGGCGCTGCGCGTTGAGGTTTTTGGTCCAGTTTTCATCCTTCAGCTCAGGAAATCGGCCAATTTTCACCAGTTTTTCTCCTTGATGTGATTTTTGACCCACCATGATGTAAATTGATGTATGTAAGGTAACATGGCACTTTTATCTCCTTCTAGATGGTTCATTCACAAAATTACCAAGAAATTAATGTAATGAAATCAGTTTCCTTCTTTTTAGAGGTAGGTTGTTTTGGTCAACTAGATTCCTGCTCCATGTTTAGAATTGGTTGAAACAACTCCTAGAAGGAGGAGCTCGACCCCTAGAGGGTAGGGAATGAGGTTAGCTTGGTCTATATATGTAAATTTTCATTCAGTACCACAGGTTGGACTCTTGGGGAAGAGGTTTTGAGACTTTATTGTATATTTTACTTCATCATTTTGGCAAAGGAAAGACCAGGGTTTTGCAGCACTGTTTGGAATTCTTGTGGCTTTATGTCTTGATGTTGTTCTTCTTTCAGTACTTGTAAGTTTGTTATGTGTATCATTTTCCTTCTCTCATCTTCTACAATTGAACAAATGAAGTGTTAAGGTAGAATTCATAATCTGTAATGCTCTGCCTTTAAGTTTGTTTAATATCCTATGTTTTCATCTGTTTAAGGAGAATCCTTGAGGTTTTCTTGCTCTCCTTAGCTCCTCACCTGTCTGATCTATTCACCTATTCACCTCATTGCTTTTAAGGCATCAAACAATTGCCTACCTTGCTCCATTCAGACCTCTGCAGAAACTGTGTCTCATCCCTGAGCCCAAATTGCCTTTCCCATTGTTTTCAACAAAACCCTAAAAACAACCAAATCAAAACCTCTGCACTTAATACCTAGCCTAAAATCAGTATTCCTTATTGGTCATCTTAATCTCCTTTGCAAACCTTTTACCGAGATAGACCCGGAGAGAGCCCTCTCCTGTCCTCGTAGGGCTAGCTACGAGGCTGAGTTTGGTTTGATGTTGCCTCAAGTTTTGCCTTTCTCAACCTGAGGCAAATTCGAACGCTAACAAACCTGGAAAATATAATTATTGCTGGAGACCTCAATCTCACCCTTCATTTGACTGAAAAAAGTGGAGGTAGCGCAGTTCGAGATCCGGCAAGGGAATGGGCGGAGGATCTTATGTAGGATTGGAACCTGCTGGATATCAAGCCTTCTTCCGGTAAGTACTCTTGGTCTAAAAAAAGAGTAGGCCCTGGTCATATTGCTGCCAGATTAGACAGATTTTTCATTCAACGCTCCTATCTGTTACTTGGTTTAGAACCCAGAATGTACATTCTTGCTAGTAGCATCTCGAACCATAAGCCCATAAAGCTAGAACTCCTAGCCCATCTTGATCTAGTGCTATCCCCTTTAGATTCAGCCCCCTCTGGGTCAAGGATCCAGAATTCATGCAAACAGTCAAGGAATGTTGGAGTCAACCTGTCAAAGGATCTCCTTTCTTTATCTTGGAGGAAAAGCTTAGAAGGGTAAAATGAGTTCTAAAAAGATGGGTTAAAACCCTGCCCAAACCTAATACAAAAAGAAAAGCCATTAAAGTCTCTCTTGCAACTCATCAATCTCATATGGAGAACGCTATAGTCACATAGGAATTTTTAGATCAAGAGGCCCATCTGCAACAACGCTTTCATAAGGCCTGCTTCGCTGAAGAAGAATACTGGAGATTAAAATCTCAAAATCTCTGGCTCAAAGCAGGGGACAGGAACACTGCTTTTTTTCACAAATAAGCCCAGGCCAGGAAATGCTTCAACACCATATCTGAGATCAAGGAGGATAACGACACTCACAAGGATTTTGAAGACATTAAGAATGCAGCCTTTTCTCATTTTCAAAACCTGTATAGTGAAGGAAAGGATCCGCATAATTATTCAGATTTGTTAGACATTATTCCTTCTGCAATTTCTCCACGTATGAACGAGATCCTGGAGGCCAAAGTCACTAAAGAAGAAGTTAAAAAGGCCCTTTTTGATATGGATCTAGATAAGGCCCCTAGGCCGGATGGATACTCTGCCAGGTTTCTCCAAGTTTGCTGGCCAATTGTTGAAAAGGATCTGCTCAAAATACTCAGAAGATAGGAGGCATCACAAACTCTACTTTCTTAGCCCTTATACCCAAGGAAAAAGGCGCCAACACCTTCAGCAAATTTCGTTCGATTTCCTTATGCAATACTGGGTATAAGTTAATCACTAAAGTAATTTCAAATAGACTGAAGCACATTCTTCCCAAAATAATTCCAGAGAATCAAGGAGGCTTCATCCAAGGAAGGCAGATCGTGGACAACTTCACCCTAGTCCAAGAGGCAATTCACTCAAGTATTCTTCGAAAAGAACAAGGTATGGTGATTAAACTTGATTTAGAAAATGCCTTTGATCGAGTAAATCATAGCTTTCTTTTAAAAGTCATGTGCAGGTTTGGTTTTGGAGCAAACTTCATTAATTGGATCCGGGCATGCATCTCGGAGCCATGGATTGCTCCTCTTGTAAATGGAAGAGCCACTGATTTTTTCAAAGCTTCGAGAGGGGTTAGGTAGGGGTGTCCTCTTTCCCCTCAACTATTTGTCATCCAAGCCTCTGTTCTCAGCTTCCTGTTAGACAAAAAGATGCAAGATCAAGATATTAATGGAATATGTATTGCAAGAGGGGTCAAAAACTTGAATCACACTTTATTTGCGGATGAAACACTGCTTATGGGTGTTGTGTCTCTTTCCTCTGCCTCTAAATTTAAAGCAGTTTTGGATGAATTCAATGAGGCCTCAGGCAGCATTGTAAATAAGAACAAATGCCACATCTTCAGCTGGAACACCTCGCCCAGATTGCTCTCCATTATTTCTAGATGTTTGGGGTTTGTAGCCTCCTCTTCTTGGACTTCTTTCAAATACTTGGGCCTTCCTATTGTTCATAAGAGACCTGCAAGCAAAGACTGGCTCCCTTAGCTTGAAAAAATCAAGACTAGGATCCAAGCCTGGGGTTACTCCTGGCTCAACACTGCTAGCAAATCTGTCCTAATTAAATATGTGCTTACCAGTCTACCCCTATTTCAGTTTGCTGGGCTTCTTGCTCTGGCAATCATATTAAAAAAAATGGAAGAGTTCATGCGAAGGTTCTTTTGGAAGGGAGGAAAACAGAATGAAAACAAGATTCCTATTATCAGTTGGGAAACCATCTCCAAGCCACAGTGGGAGGGTGGTTTGAATTTCAAAAATCTCTGTCAACAGAATGTGGCTATGGCAGCTAAGATTATCTAGAGGATCATTACGCCCAAGCCTGGCTGGGCCCAGCTAGCTCTCTGGAAAAAATACTTCAGAGGTCCTCGTTCCAGTTGTTTAGACAATGTGATACATTTGCCTAACTCGTCTTTCCTCAAGTTGTGTGCCAAAGCTTCTCCTTTAATTAAAGCGCACTCCTATTGGATCCCAGGAAATGGTCAAAAGATCAACATCTGGACTAATAAAATCATGAATATGGACCCAATTGAAGACAAAGCCTCCATTAGAGCATTGCGATGCTGGATGGATATAAAGGGGTTGTGTTCGTTGTGGGATATCTCTCTTTGGAGCGAATCTGTTTGGGTAGGATGGAAACGAATTGAGGTGCCAGCCCATCTGACCAACGAATGGTCCACATTGCTTGACCTCCTTCACGATTTGGCACCCACGCACATGAGGAAAAGAGACCTGAAAGGCTGGGGGCCGAATGCCAGAGGCTATGTTGTCTCCTTGGGGTATGCCAAGCTAAATGAGAGGCCATACGTCCCCCCCAACCCAACTCCTTGGCAAGGAATCTGGCATTTCACTTCATGGCCCAAAGTCAATTTTTTTTCCTGGCTTCTCTGCCATGGCAGAATCCTAACGTATGACATTCTGCAGAGAAAAGGATTCTATGGTCCCTCCATCTGCTCGCTGTGTAACGAAAATGCAGAGACAGCAGTCCATTTAATCCTTGAATGCAACTTCTCTAAGCAGATCTGGTGCTACTTTATTCACATTTTGGATCCCAACTTTTTGCTTCCTTGTTCCTCTACTGATCTTTTTTCAAATTGGGCAACCAGATATCCTGGCCCCCCTCCTAAAAACCAGATAATCAAAACTGCATGGGCTGTCCTTCCAAAGGTTATTTGTTGGCAGATATGGCTAGAACGAAATAGAAGAATTTTCAAGAATTCTAATCAGAATCACAAGGTCTTAGAAATCAAGATTAAATGTCATTTAAAGGAGTGTTTGACTGATATAAAAGATGATTCTAATCTCATCCAACAGGACATTGCTTGGGGATCATTCCTTGACTTGCAATTTCAACCAACAGTTAGAAACGTCCCTCCTCTTAAAGACTGGAAAATAAGGAAATCTGAAACTGACTTTCAAGACTAGCTCAAATCGCATTCAAGGCACTCCCTCTTTTTTGACGGGGCAGCTAAGGGCAATCCGGTCAAAGCTGGTGCAGGAGGTGTTATTATAAATCCAATTGGGGAAAAAATTCATTCCTTTGCTTGGGGGCTTGGACACTCTTCCAGCATTCAAGCTGAGGCTCTGGCCCTCTTTCAAGGCCTCAATATCCTTCAAGAATTGAATATAAATGAAGCTAATGTTATAGGTAACTCCCAGATCATTATAAACGCAATGGTCTCCAATTCCCCAGCTTTGGATCTTAAACTCGAAAGGTTGATTTCTAGAATTAAGGGCTTGGAAAACGCTCTTCAGAAGCTGAATTACAACCATGTGTTGAGAACTCATAATAAAGACGCGGATATTGAAGCCAACAAAGCTGCCCTCCTCACTGCCGGGGTCAAGATGAAAGATGGAGAAAAACTATGGAAACCCATCCCATAAGCTGATTATTGCCATGTTTTATTGCTTGATTTTAAATAAATTTGTTTGCATCTTCAAGTGGGGGAAAATTTCTGAAATCGAATCTATAAATTCCTTATCAAGGAAGAAGTCCTCAAGCTTCAGTTGCATTCTCATTCTTAGCAGTGAGTTGCAACAGAATTTAGACATCCTCAATGTAACCAGATTTTCGGCATTCAGGCCAAGATGAATACAAATACTCCATAACCGTTTCTGTCAAAAAAAAAAAAAAAAAAACAACAAACATAATCTTTGTAGTCAATGTTGTTGCACCAAGAAAAGCAAGGTGCACTATACAACTTGGTTTAGAAGATAGGTACCACATATGTTTGTGATGCTAATGCACTCAAATAAAAATAAACAAAATGTTGTTCACGCCTCATAAATAAATATATAAATTAATTAAAGAAGAAGAAGAAGAAGAAGCCAAAGTCAACCATTTATTAATTCCCTTAAAAAAAATTAAAAACTAGCATAGATTCATCTTAACGTCAAATCTTTCAAGTAGAAAGGGGTTTGCACCCAGGTGTCTTTATCCCTCTCAATGTTTAATCAATCCTAGGTTAATATGGATTTATGCTAGTTTATGTATACATGCAAGATCCATGGGGAAGGGGAAGTCATTAGAAGGCGACAAAGTAGATTTTTATATGCATTTAGGGTACCTATTAGCTTAGGGTTTACTATTCTTATGGGGAAAGGATACTTTGGTTAGATAAACCTACTGATATTGGGATGGAGACCAAGTTGATCAAATATTTTCTTCAACCTATGTCGAAATTATTAGCTCAAGTTGGTTTCTTGGTAAAGCAAGAAGTAGTGCAAGTTTTGCGCTTTATATCACTAAGAATGAGTATAAAGTGTATAGGTCTTATCACTTTTAGGCAAAAGGTAGTAAGCATTTAAATATTATTGGATGAGGTTGGGCTTCAAGAAGGGAAATTGACTTTAGTCTAGTATGATAATTATAATGCTATTCATATTTTTCATAATCCAATATACCAATTTAGGACTAAACATAATGAGGCTCGCCAACATTATTATAGTAGTTGATCTAGGATCAAGTCATTCATCTAGAGTATTTATGCAGATGACCATATTGCTAATATTTTCACCAAGCCTTTCATAGAGGCCAAGATTGGTGAATTTTATACTTTGCTTAAGATGAAGGAATATGTCATCAAGAGGGGGTAATTTGTAACACTTCCCTTCTTGTGCCCCAAAATCAAGCTTAAGGAGGGATGTTAATATAATACATTTTTAACTTATGACCCTTTAGTGGTCAACTTATGGTCTCAGTGGGTTATGTTAGTGATCATTTTATGGGAAGGCTATGGTATTTTTTGGATGTTAGTGGGTGACTTGTGGTGGGGTAGGTATACAAGAGATTGCATTTTGTAGAAGCGTAGAGCATTGTATAAGATATTTGAAAGAATCATTAATGCATAAATAGCCACATATTGTGTTTATGGAGTTATATACAAAAGCTCTATAAATATGTTTAGAGTTTTCCATATAGATATTGACATACAATTCTATTACGGTAACTTCAAAATTGATACATCAACATTTGTCCAAAGACTCAAAGAAATGATGAAATTGACCCGTAGGTGAATCACTATCAATCCACCAAAGTCATCCTTATGAAAACCCCAAACCTATAACAAGTTCTTCTATCTCGAAGAGCAAATAAAAGAACCAAGGTATAATTAAAGATCCTTAAATATAAACTAGAACTTGTTTCTCCTTGAACAAAGATAGAAATGTTGTGATCCTAAATAATGAATCCATCCTTTGATTCCTTCCAAGTGAATGAACCAATAAACAGATTAAGTCCTTGTTTCAAGACCTTGTTAGCATTAAAATTGAGCTCTTTGAAAACATGTGCAAAAGAGATTTGAGTAAAAACAAATAAATAGTTTTTCACTTCCTCAAAGAAAGGAGTTGGAAATAGATTAGACATTATATTCTTCTCAAATATCTAAATTGATCATTGTTGGAGAATCCTTAAATCCATGAAGATGGGATGCATCTTGGTCGCAAATGGAGCTCTCAATGAACATTAAGGTTTTCAACCTTTGTATAGAAAACCCATATGCAGCTATTGTTGAATACAATTTTGTCACAAGTATAGAACGAGTGATTTTTTCACAAGTACAGAAGGAGCACCATGGTTTAGGGTTTATGAGTATAGTCCTCTCCACGGAAACATTTATGTGTCAGCTTCAGTCTTTCCTGTGAAGATTTGGTTTCCTCTCCCTTCTCTGAGCCTAGTTTTAGCTTTGTTGAATACCCCTCCAAACAAGACCAATGGAAAATCAACAGGGATGTGCAAGGGAAGCTTTAATGTTTATCTTCTCCAAACCCTAGATACATCCTAAATCCAACTATGTTTTAACCAACTACTAAAAATCCAAGATTGTTGTAGATTGGTGCTAGAAATCATATACGACATAGCTTCAGTATTTTATTGTTTGTAGGCAATGTGTTTGAGAATATATCTTTGTCTCATGCCTCAAATTTATCTTAAGAAGGTTAAAGAAAAATTTTAGATTAGAACGCCTAGGAAACCTAGATCAAGAGCTCGAAATTTTTTGTAGAATCTATATTTATTGGCCAAGCATCGTGAATTGTGGTTGTTAATGTCTACATAGAACTAAATATTCATGCCATATCTTTTCAAGAGATTTTATTCCTCCACATATTTATTTTAGATCATTCCAATGAACCCCAAAGAAATTTCACAGAAAGTGTGTTTTTCTTTTAGGGCATAAATGGTCTAAAATGTGCCTAGCCTTAAGATTGTGACAATTTTTTGAAAACCCTAGAGTTGTAAGTGTTCAAGAAGGAATGTGGACTTACCATTACTTAACCTTGATGCCCGAACCTGCCAACTATTATGGATTCTTGAAGGAGACCACATAGGGAACGGAATGTCGAATCAAATGTAGGGAGGAGCCACCAAGAATCGCCCAGCCCGATCTGCAAGAATTGAATGTATGGGGGAGCCACTAAGAAACACTCATGTGAACACCGAATGGAATATATGGAGGAGAGACTGAGAAACCTTCAGGTCTGCAAGAATCAAAGGTAGGTAGGAGCCATTATAAAACACTCAAGGGAACATTAAGTCGAATGTAAGGAGAGGAGCCATCGAGAAACCCTCAAATCTGCTACAAGGATTGAATATAGGGAGCGGAGTCATCCAGAAACCCTCAGGTATGCTGCAAGAATCAAACGTGGGGAGTGGAGCCACCGAGAATCCCTCAAGCCTGTTGCAATAATTGAATGTATAAGGGAGCAGAGCCACCAAGAAAATTCATAGCCTATGTGAAAACCATATGCAATGACATACCAAAAACATATGTTGAGACAAGCTAGGAATTAATAATAATAATTTAATAATTAATATAATATGGTTTTGATTTAATAATATAATAATTAATATAATATGCTTTTGATTTAATAATATAATTTATAATGTAATTGTTAATTTAAATATATATATATATATATATTAATTATTAAAAAAAATCAGAAACTATGTGATAGAAAATAGTGATTAATTTTATTAATTAAAAATCAATTTACTCTAATGGTTACATTTTAAAAAAAAATCATGTAATTTGAATTAGTAGAGGTAGACTTTAGCTAATAATTTTATCAATTGTTATAGGATGTCTTAAATCACTATCATTAATACACATTCAATCCATCTTTTGGTGAGTAGAAGAGCATCTTGAAATAAATAATGTCAATTCATGGCATTCAATACTCAATAGAAGGTGTTAGTTAACCATAGGCATCCATGACTCATAATATGATATTCTTCGTATATTGTCTTGTGATTTGATCTATCAACCTCTACATTGGCTTGCAAATATCATCATAGTAGCCCTCAAACATATGTTGCAATTAATCCCTACAATGCATTTTCCAATCATCCTAAAACTCCTTGGAATTCCCCTGGATGAGCACTTCCCATTCAATCACAAGGTCAATTGACTTAACTCTGTAGGTAAATATCCAGTCACTTCATGATGTGAAGGTCACCGGTTCGAAACTTTGTAGGTAAAAATCCAGTCATGTTAAGGGCTGGTGTGGCCCAAGTCGGGTGCAATCCCAGGTCATTTTGACAGCTTAGATGCCCTTGGGTCGCAATTTCTCAAGCCACAGGTCAAGCCTGATGTACTCTCTGGAGAACTTAAACCACTCGACAAAAAAACAAAATAAGGTTGGTTAGTGGAAAATATATGAAGCTTCAAGCACTTGCTTATGACATTTCCTTTTGGTTGACTACGAACGTCATAGATACACTCTACTATCTACGATGTATATGAAAGAATTATATGCAAAATCCATTGTAATTTACAAATATTACAATTGATCAATAATAATATTCATTAAATGCCAACAACATGCTATGCCCAACAAGCCAAGTAAGATAGAAAATGAGAGAGAGATCATGATGCCTCCAAAGAAGTTGTAAATTGGACCTCAAAAAAAGTTACAAGTCGGACCTGAGAGAAATCTGAATAAAAAAAAACATTAAAAAAACATACAGAGAAGTGAACATGGTGCCTCCAAGCAAGAGGATTCACATGAATAAAAACAAAAAAAGAGATGTTGCCTCCACACAAAATCAGAAGATGCAAAAGAAAATGAGAAATTGATGTTTAAAGGGAGATTGAGCATATGTCAACCTGGAAATCTCCATTGCATAGTATGGCACCCATCATGGCATTAACCATCACGATGTTATGATAGGGAGACCTGAGTGATGATGTTCTGACAGTGGTGGAATTACAGTGAACCAGAGTGTTAGAGTTATGGTAATGGTAGTGTTATCATTCTGATAGTGGTAGGTTACATAGCTTGCACTATGTAATTCATAGTAGCTACAAGTTTGATCCCTTGCCAATTCATATGATCCCAAAGTTGTGTATCTAGTGTATATTGTGCATGGATGCCATAACTAAGATAAGTGATGTAAGAGGCCAGACCTTTTACATTATTCCATAGAAACTACAATTACAAACCTCATACCTATGAAATGCATTACAGTTTCATACCTACGAGCAGTTATAAGATGCCAAAGCAGAGGATGTTAAAGGATGTCAAAGGAACCGAGTTAGAGGATACCAGATTAGCAATCATTTCACAATAATTACCTTTTGTTATCAATGTATCTGGAAAAACATATGCAATATTGGAGAAAAAAGGCATGTTTGTCTGTGATCAAGATTGCAGAGTTGCAATCACATCCTACTCAACTCAAAAACAAAATTGAACTAGTGAGACATAGACATGTCATTGAGCAGACTAGATGGCTTGATGACTACAACGGACACGCAAGAGATCTGTCATCTGCAAAATCAGTAAGGAGCTCAATACATCATATAATAAATACAAACCTGGAGAGTTTGAATCATCGCAAGGCTAAGAATACTAGGAGAAGATCAAAGACTTGTGCTCGAATTCAAAGGTCTTGTAACACATTTCAAAGACCCAAAAACCATAATTTTTTGTGCAATTCTGTGAAGGTGATCAAGTTACTAGTTAAACTCATCTTTTTTGGACTAGAGGTAGTCCTAATAGGCAGCAAGGAAACTAATTTTAAGAAGGACCCAGACGGAACTGTATAGAGGCATTGTAGGTTCATTTGGAAGGTATGATCCAAAACTCATTCACCCTAAAGGACCAAAATTATCTTCAAAAATTCTAATATTTATACAAGTTTTTCCAAATAGAAACCTATCACTCCATCTAGTTGTGAAAATTTGAAGCAAGATCAATTTCGCATCCTTTTGGGGTTATTCAAAGCCTTAAATGGACAAACTTGCAATGGAATGATATAGATATCTCAAGGGAATAGACCTATTGTTAAAGATAGCAAAAGGAGAAATTATATGCAAGTGTTGAGAAACTACAAAACTCTGACCTGAACTTAAGAAGAGGATGAGTCTATCACCTTGAGTAGAGTTCCTTAACTTAGCACCTTGGAAGCTTCCACTGCATATGGTATTATAGGAAGTATCAATATTGTGAAAGAAGATATCATTATCATCAGAAGGGAAATAGAAGTCCACTGTAAGGCGTGTCTGAAAGGCATCTTATGGATATATTGAAGGGATAAGTGCATAGATATAGTTAGTTAGAAGAAGATGCCTAGGAGAGGATCTAGGTTGACTCGAAAAAAGACCTTATATTCCTTTTCTATTGTGATATATTGACCCCAAGCTAGTGGTCCTAGCTTGAGGAGCCTTGCTAGTGGATATTTTGATTGGACTTGTGGAAACCGACAGAGCTCGTAGTTCATAGCTCTAAGCCTTATCTTAGAGCTTTTCCTATCAAACCAGGACTGCCATCGGATCAAGATTTACTAGCCTCATGACTTGACATACAAGAAGGAAGGATAATTAGCACCAATAAGCTTGCAACTGGTAAATAGTAATAAATAATTTCATCTCCTTGACATTTATATATGTTATAATTGTAATGTTTGATTTTTGAATTCTTTATGTGAGTCATATTTGAGTCTCATAACCCTCCCATATCGTTAATGCATGCATCTACCATAACCATGTCAAATTTCAATGCATACAAGCACAAACTGAAAAAATTTCAACGTTGGCCCCATTCTCTGTTAGGTCCCTATAATACTAGTGATTCCCCATTACTATTGTCATTGTATCCCTTATTGTTATTTTTGTGCCCCTATTGTCCCCATATTGTTATTATTGTGCCCCATTAAAATCCCACTATTGTTATTTTTGTGCCTTTATATTATTATTGTTAGGTCATCTTGGTTATATTGTGACCCCTTAGACTCCTATATATAGAAAGGAGGTTTTGTCATTTGTATCCAAGAATTGTTCATTTGTGTAATGTAAAGGAGGTTGCCCCCTCGAAGAGGTTGATTCTAAGGCGTTGATCTATCTTTTTATCTTTGTGTGAGGTGGTTTCCTAACATTTGGTATCAGAGCTTTGGATTATAGGGTTTCGCTGCTCCAAATAGGGCATCGTGGCATTTTCACTATAACTTTTTTTCAACGACATTTCAAAAGTGAAAAACAAAACCCATTTGAGACGAAATCATGTTGAACCTCAAGTACGAATTCCAAAGCTTGTCTCACTATATTTTTGGAGATATGATCTCAGGAAGTTAGGTTTTTTGTAAGCTCCAGAATTTAAGATAAAACAGGTCATCGTGGTATTGTTGCTATAACTCTTTTGCTACGAAGTTTCAGAAGCTAAAAAAAAAACCATTTGAGAAGAAATCATTTTGAACCTCGGCTCCAAATTTCAGATCCTGTCTCGCTATATTCTCGGATATATAGTCTAAGGAAGTTAGGGTTTTTGCAAACCCCCAAATTACATTCCAAACAGGTCACTGTGGGAAAATCTTCATAACTGTCTCTCTGAGCGTCAGATTGAAATTTCGGAAGAAGTTACAGAAAGAGGACGGATTGTAGTTTCTTGTATATATTTTTTAGATCCAAAGGTCGAAACAATGACAAATGGCATGTCGTACAAGTTCGCTCTACTGAACTAGTCTATAATCAAGTCACTGTGGGAGATTTGGCATAACTCTTCCTTGGAGAATCCAATTTGGATCAGACTGGTGGAATTGGAAAGAGGACGCAGAGGGCTACTGTTGGTCATGATTTCAAAACCAGGAGATCCAATATTACGGAGGTACATCAGATTCAATATCAAGCTCCTACAAGTGAAAAAAGGTGTGTATTTTTTAAATTTTTGCATAAGCTTGGTTTGAAAAATTGGTTTGAAGGAATTCAAAGGGCATAGTGAAGCATTATTATTGGTAATTGATGCCCCGAAGAAAGAAAATGGAAACACCTAGTAAGCAACCTGAGAGCTCTAGCATGACTCATGAAGAAGAGGAAGAAATGCAACATGATATATCAATATTACGAAACCAAGTGCAACAAATTTCACTCGCACAAAAGGTAAGAGAAAATAATATGGATGGTTTAAAGAAAGACGTAGAAGCTAAGATGGATGGTTTAAAGAAAGAAGCTAAGATGAATGGCATCGAAGCTAAGATGAATGGCATGGAAGCTAATATGGACAGTGTGGAAGCTAAGATGGATGGCATGGAAACTAAGATGGACGATTTGAAGACAGGCATGGAAGATTTGAAGACAGATTTGACAAAGTTTCTACAAGAAATGCTTACTAATGGCGAAAGGGTAGTAAAGGAAACTCATGATGAGAACAAAATAAATGTTAATCATGATTTCATAGACTCTAACATGTATCGAAGAACCACCATGTTCCAAAGATCGATATGAGGAAGTTTGGTGGCAAGGATCCCGGAACATGGATACTACAGATGGAGCAATTTTTCGATCTCCATAATATGCAAAACACACAAAAGGTACGCATTGCAACTTTTTATTTGGAACCAAATCAGTTGTATGGTATTGATGTCTTTGCTCTTGTAAACAAATTGTCACAGGCTATTTTTACGGGTGAAATGATAGCACATTATGAGGATACAAAAAGCAACACTTCTTTTAGCCAATGGATGAATCTCAAACAAAAGGGTTCAATGATGGAGCACATTGAGGACTTCCAACTGAATATAAGGGTAAAAGATATTCCAGATGAGCATAGGATTGATATGTTCATAGGGACTTTAAAAGATAATATCCAACATGAGGTTCGCCTTTGGGAACCAGATTCATTAGAGAAGGCATTCAGGTTGGAAAAAAAAAATGGAAAGAAAAATTATGGCAACAAAGAAGCCTACCACTCACAATCATAAAGATGGAAGTATTGTTGCCCCTAGCCATCCACAACCTACAAGGTTGACACCACAACAATTGGAAGAAAAAAGAGCAAAAAGGCTTTGTTACAGTTGTGATAGCAAATACACTAAAGGTCATAAGTGTGCCGAGAAGAAATTATTTTACATAGATTGTGAAGAGGAGGAAGAAAAGGAACAGGAAACGTCAAAAGAAGAGGATATACATTAGGAGAAAACCCTAGAAAAAGAAGAAATGAATCCGACCATACCTTGTAATGCATTGGCTAGAATTACCACTCCTCAAACTATCAAGATAGTAGGGCATATCAAGAAGAAAAAGGTAACAGTGTTGATTGATTCGAGAAGTACCCATAATTTTATTCATTATAAGATAGCCAAAGAATTGAATTGCTTCCTATGTCTAGCACCAGAGTGTCAAGTGATGGTTGCAAGTGGAGGAACCATAAATTGCTCAGGAAAGTGCCATAATATCAAGCTATCCATGGGAGAATATGCATTGAATAGCCCAATGCTTTCCATTCCAATGGATGGTGTTGATGTTGTACTAGGAATCCAATGGCTTCAATCCTTGGGTACAATAGCTTTTAATTTTCAAGAACTTTTCATGAAATTTTCTTCAGAAGGAAAGGAAATTGAATTAAGGGGTATCGCAGGGAAACCGGGCAAGATAATCAGCTCTAATGGAATGATAAAGATTCTAAAGAAAGAACAACGAGGCATAATTGCACAATTATGTTCACTGGAGGTTCCCACATCGAAATCATCCATTTCTCCAGATCTCCAAAAAGTCTTGGCCAATCATTCCAAGGTATTTGAGACTCCAAAAGGCCTCCCACCTATTCGTGATCATGATCATGCTATCAATTTGATTCCAGGAAGTGTTCCTCCAAACATCAGGCCTTACAGATATCCCTATGTCCAAAAGAGTGAAATTGAACGTATGGTTGCAGAAATTCTAGAGGTTGGTATCATTAAACCTAGTCAAAGTTCTTTCTCTACTCCAGTAGTATTGGTTCACAAGAAGGATGGATCATGGCGCATGTGTCCAGATTATAGGGAGCTCAACAAGCTCACTATTAAATATAAATTTCCATTCCTATCATTGATGAATTATTAGATGAATTGCATGGATCAATTTACTTCACCAAGTTAGATCTTCGTTCAAGATATCATCAAATCAGGATGAAGACTGAAGACATTCCAAAAACAACATTTAGAACTCATGAGGGTCATTATGAATTTTTGGTCATGCCTTTTGGCCTTACTAATGCACCTTCTACATTTCAAGGTTTAACGAATTCCATTTTCAAACCCTTCCTTAGAAAATTTGTGTTTCTATTTTTTGATGATATAATAATCTACAGCAAATCTTGGAAGGATCATGTCCAACATGTTGACATGGTGCTCAAACTATTGGAGGAGAAATAGTTATATGCAAAAATGTCCAAATGTTTCTTTGGAGTACAAGAGGTGGAATATCTGGGTCATATTGTATCTCATGAAAGCGTTAAGGTAGACCCTAGCAAAATTAAAGCCATTAAGGAATGGAAAATCCCCACATCCATAAAGCATCTATGAGGATTTCTCAGGTTGATAGGGTATTATCACAAGTTTGTTAAGAATTATGGGAGAATAGCAGCACCTCTAACAACATTATTGAAGAAAGATGCATTCTCATGGACTCCAGAAGCAACGAAGGCCTATGAACATCTTAAGGAGGCAATTGCCAAGCACTAGTCTTAGCTACACCAAACTTCACAAAAACCTTTATTGTGGAATGTGATGCCTCAGGAAATTGAATTGGTGTTGTTTTAATGCAATAACAAAGACCGATTGCTTTCGAAAGTCGTCCAATCAAAGGAAAGTATTTACACAAAGCTATTTATAAGAAGGAAATGCTGGCAATACTACATGAACTTAAGAAATGGCGACCCTACCTAATGGGAAGACACTTCAAGGTGAAAACAGATCATGATAGTCTTAAATACTTTTTGGAACAAAGAGTATCTTCAGAAGAGCAGCAAAAATGGGTCACAAAGATGTTGGGCTATGACTTTGAAATCATCTACAGAAAAGGGAAGAAAAATGTTGTGGCAGATGCACTCTCAAGAAAAGATGAGCATGTGGAAGCATTTCTTTGCGCCATTTCTATTATCCAACTAGATTGGATAAACGAAGCAAGGGATGAATGGAAGAATGAAGAGGAAGTGTGGGAACTCATTCAAAAGATACAACAAGATCCCAGTACATCTAATACATTTAGCTGGAAAAATGATTTTTTATGGTACAAGGATCGGTTATACCTATGTAAGAATTCTGAACTTAAACAAAAGATTCTTAGGGAATTGCACACCTCTCCCTTAGGAGGGCACTCAGGATTTATAAATACCTACCACAGTGTTAAGAAGGTTTTTTTTGGGGATGGCCTTAAATCGGATATTCAAAAGTTTGTGGCGGAATGTTTGGTTTGCCAACAAAATAAAGTTGAAACAATTAAGACCCCAAGACTATTACAACCCTTTTCCATTCCAAGCCAACATTGGGAGGAGGTTTCAATTGATTTTATCACAGGTTTACCCAAGTCTGAAGGAAAATGTGTTATCGTGGTGGTAGTTGATAGACTTACCAAGTATGCACACTTTTGTGCATTATCTCATTCATTTAAAGCAAGTACAGTTTCTACTGCATTTATGGAAACAATTCAAAAGCTACATGGAAACCCAAAGATTATTGTAAGCGACAGAGATCCCATTTTCACTAGAAATTTTTGGACAGAATTATTTTCTTATTTTGCGACTCAATTAGCTCATAGCTCATCTTATCATCCTCAATCTAATGGGCAAACTGAGATAGTAAACAAATGTTTGGAAGGATATCTTCGTTGCTTTGTATCTGATAACAGACACAATGGGTCAAATGGTTGCCTCTGGTTGAATGGTGGTATAACACTTCCTTCCATACTGCAACAAAAATGACCCCATTTATGGCACTTTATGGATATCATCGACCATCCATCACATCATATTTAAGAGAAAATTCTAAGGTTCAAGCAGTGAAAGATCACATCGAGCATCAGCAACAAGTTCTCCAACTCTTAAAAGGTAACCATACCTTGGCGCAGAATAGAATGAAACAGCAGGCAGATCAACAGCGCAGCGAAAGAAGTTTTGATGTAGGTGATTGGGTATTCCTACGGCTACAACCATATAAAAAAATGTCACTCAAGCAAGCTAAGAAGGATAATAAATTATCACCAAAGTATTATGGTCCGTACAAGGTGTTGCAAAAGATAGGTACTATGGCATACAAATTGGAACTTCCTACAGCTTCCTGAGTGCACCCAGTTTTTCATGTTTCATGCTTAAAGAAGGTTATGTTGGGTGTGGACCCTGATTATCTTTTGTATTCAAAGGTTTCAGCCGGATGTATACCCTAGGAAGACTATACACCCCTCCACGTAGGGGGGTGTGGGGGACACTTGTCCCCCCCATGAGGGTCTGGGCGCTAGCAGTCCCTCAGTGGGGGTTCGGGGGCAGCGCCCCCGAAGCTAAAAATAGATGTAAAATTGCCTTGTAAAAGTCTATTAATTTCTAGTCAATCTGGGCCGTTCATTAGGTGGATGATCTGACAATGGAAGTTATGTTTAGTTTAGGGTTTTCTGCCCTAGAAGGCAACCCCTCACTATATATGAGGGAATTGTATTGCGTCTATGTATATCTGTGTTCTGAGTGAGGGGAGATTGAGAGTGAAGAGGGTGTTATAGAGGATCTGTTGTAGGTTGTATCTCTTGGGGGGACTTGTCCCCCCCGCGGGGGTTCGGGGGGACCGATCCCGCCCGGCTGGGGGGGTTCGAGGCCCAGCGGTCCCCCGGCAGGGGTTTGGGGGCAGTGCCCCTGAAGCTAAAAATAGATGTAAAATTGCCTTGTAAAAGTCTAGTAATATCTAGTCAATCTGGGCCATTCATTAGGTGGATGATCTGACGGTAGAAGTTATGTTTAATTTAGGGTTTTTTTTCCCTAGAAGGAAACCCCTCACTATATATGAGGGAATTGTATTGCGTCTATGTATATCTGTATTCTGAGTGAGGAAGAGAGAGGAGATTGAGAGCGAAGAGGGAGTTACAGCGGATCTACTGTAGGTTGTATCTCTTCAGTTTGCTGGATAAGATAATAAAAGAAGGACTCGTTGTTTCTCCGTGGACGTAGCCCAAACTGGGTGAACCACGTATATCTGTGTCTCTCTTGTTTTATGCATTTCCTGTCTTTATATTTCTGCAATATTTTATGTGTTCCATCGCTCTGTAATATATCATTTTCTAACAGGTTATAGGTGACAAGATTCTAGTTCAAACAATATTGCCAGAACTTGATGAGGAAGGAAAAATCATATTGGAACCTGAAGCAGTCAAAGAAACAAGAACTCGACAGCTGCGAAATCGATCAATTTTGGAGTATCTCATCAAGTGGAAGAACTTACCCCTTGAAGATTCCACATGGGAGGATGAGAATTTTATACAGAAGCACCCAGAACTACTCAAGCATTGAGGAGAACACTTTTTTAAAGGAGAGGGGCATGTTAGGTCCCTATAATACTAGTGAATCCCCCATTACTATTGTCATTGTATCCCTTATTGTTATTGTTGTGCCCCTATTGTCCCCATATTGTTATTATTATGCCCCATAGAATCCCACTATTGTTATTTTTGTGCCTTTATATTATTATTGTTAGGTCGGCTTAGTTATATTGTGACCCCTTAGACTCCTATATATAGAAAAGAGTTTTTGTCATTTGTATCATCCAAGAATTGTTCAATTGTGTAATGTAAAGGAGGTTGCCCCCTCGAAGAGGTTGAATTCTAAGGCGTTGATCTATCTTTTTATCTTTGTGTGAGCTGGTTTCCTAACATTCTCAAGTCATGGGCAGTCAAGGGTTGAGATTACTTCTTTTATGAAGGCGCCCCATGCGAAGTCGAGCTGACCCACCAAATTGTCACATGGGCACCCTTGCGTGCCCAACACGCGACGCCACCATGGGCACCCCGCCTTCGTGCAAGTGCACCCAAGTTGCGAGCATTCACCCTTTATTGCAAATCAATGAACATAAATCATTAGCTTATCAATGAAAATAAAATATCATCATTTGTTATTTCCATGTTGCATGATCAATATTCAATTATAAACCGACTTTTAACACATAAACATTAATTTACTTAATTTTATAAAAACCATTATGAGACCCCCTTGTGGGAACTTTTTTCATGGGCAAACATGGGCTGACATTACTTCGTTTGTGAGAGATCCCCTTACCAAGTCGGGTCGACCCACCAAATCATCGCACAGGCGACCCTAACATGCCTAGCATGCAATGCCCCCATGGGCATTGGGGCACTCTGCCTTCGTTCGCTGATCAATGACAACAAAATATTATAATTTGTTAGTATCATGTTGCATAATCAATCAATTATAAACCGACTTTTAACACCCAAACATTACTTTAGTGAATTTTCTAAAAATCATTATGATACCCGTTGGTGGGAAATTTGTTCATGGGCAATCATGGGTCGGTCTTACTTCTTTTATGTGGGTACTTCTTTTATTAGGACTCAAAAACCTACTAAAAATAGTAATTGTGCTACAATTAAGGAAATTGAAAAACTGAAAGAAACAATGGTGGGGGTCCAAATGGAATTGGTGGGTAGCCACCAATATCCACCTGGATCATTCCTCCCCCGTTAGGAAGTAATGGTCCCCATTGCGTTGAGTTCCTTCATGAGATGGGTAAACTTCTGCTGAACTTGGTCCCTGGTGAGCCACTTGCCCTGGTGAAGGAGTTGACATGCTTTGACAACTCGATACAGTTGGATCTTCTACTGGCGAGTGTGATTGATTTGCATGTCCATGATTCGATTAGTTGTGGCTTGTTTCATGCAATCTGGATTTAACTCTGTAGGTTTGAGTTGTTCTGCAATGTCGAATGTCTCTAGCAATGGTGGGAAGTATGGTTGAAGGCGATCCACATTGAACACTGGGTGCAAGCCAAGGAATGGGGGAATGTTGATCTCAAATGCATTGTCTCCCACAGCCTTGGTAATGGTGTAAGGACCATATCGGAGTGATCTGAGATTCTAATAGGCTCCGGTAAGGCGTTCCTTTTGCAAATGCAACCAGACTTTGTCTCCCACCTGAAACTTGTGTGGCACCGGATGTTGATCATGTCGCTGCTTGTACTTGGCATTTGATTTCTCCATAATGTTGTGGGCCTGCTAGCGGATATGTTGGATATGGTCAATGAAGTTGTTTGCCTTATTGGTTTCGAACTGGGCATGAGCCCAATCTTTCTGAGTAGTTGCAAATGGCATGGCCACATCAACGGGACATAGTGGATGGAATCCCAAGCCCACCTGAAAAGGGTTGTGGCCATTCGAGCTATGGAGAGCCCCGTTATAGCTGTGTTGGACATAGGGGAGGCTCTCATCCCATGTTCGTGGATGCTTTGAGTTGTACATGCACAGAATGTGTACGATCATCTTGTTGACGACCTCTGTCTAGCCATCAGTTTGGGGATGGAAAGATGTGGACTTAGTGAGCTTGGCGTCCAACATTGACCAGACACTGGACCAAAATATATTGAGGAAGCTATTGTCCCGATCTGAGATGATAGACTGTGGGATCCCAAATTGTACCCACACTCGTTCAAAGAAGAGTTTAGTAGTGGCTTCCGCTATGATATTCTTCCTGCAGGTAGCCATAATGGCCATCTTCGAGAATCTATCGACAACCACAAAAACACAGTCATTTCCATGCTTAGTAGAAGGAAGGCCCGACATGTAATCCATGGAGATGGATTCCCAAGGTCGGCTAGGGTTAGGTAGTGAAGTATAGAGGCCTTGCTTCTTGATGGTCGGATTGGCAATGGCACAGGCAGTGCGGGATCTGATGTACTCCCACCATCACGTCGAATATTCGACTAATAGAAATACTTCTGCAGTACTGTCGCCATTTTCTCGACCCCGAAATGCCTAGCAGCCCGACTATAGTGTGCTTCCTAAATCATCTTGGCACGCTCACTTGAAGGAACACAAAGATATCCTAGGTGGCATAATAGGTCATCCTGGAGGTGAAAATATAGAACTTGTTGACCCTCCAAGAGCGTTTGGTATCTGTGGCTGAATTCTGGGTCACTTTTGTAGAGAAGTGGCCAATCAGAAGTCTCGTGCCCATAAGAGTTGAGCACGGTGGTTAACGCTATGATCGGTGGTCGGCTGAGGCAATCTGCAACATTATTAGTGTTGCCCTTCTTATACTTGATATCCAAATGGAACTGTTGCAGGTATGTGGACCACTTATGATGGTGATCATTCTACAACTTCCCTTACGTCTATATGAACTGCAGGGGCCGGTGGTCTATGTAGATGACCGTTTCCTTCCCCAAAATGTAATGCTTCCATTGTCGGCAGGCCTACACAATGGAATGCATCTCTTTGTCATAAGTGGGATACTTCCGGATTGTGGCTGAAAGTGTCTCACTGTGATATGCCACTGGATGCCCTTGTTGAGTAAGGACAGACCCAATATCATAGTCAGAGGCATCTGTCTCTATCTCAAATGGTTGTTGCAAGTCTGGTAATGTGAGCATTGGGGCATAGCAAAGGCGATGTTTCAACTCTGTGAATGCCTTCTGTTGAGATTCAGACCAAAATAATTTTGCTTTCACTCCTCCCTTGGTGACTTGACTCAAGGGCCAAGTGATATGAGATAATCCCAAAACGAACCTGCGGTAGAAATTGGCAAGACCCAAAAAGTTGCAGAGCTCTCTCAGAGTGGTTGGAGATGGCCAATCCTGAATGACTTGGATCTTGTTTGGATCCACATGCACCCCCCATTCATCAATAATGTATCGCAAATATTGAACCTGGGTCATGCCAAAAGTGCATTTCTCCAAATTGGGACATAGCTTGTGTTGCCACAGTGTTTGGAGAACCTATCAGATGTGATGGGGGTGTTCTTCCCAACTCTGGCCAAAGATCAGGATGTCATCAAAGTATACCACTACAAATGAGTTTGTGAATGGCCGCAAGATGTCATCCATCAGCCTCATGAAGGTTGTAGGAGAATTCGTCAACCCGAAAGGCATAACCAACCATTCGAAAAGGCCCTCCTTGGCTTTGAAGGCATTCTTCCACACATCGGAGGGTTCGATTGGTACCTGGTGATATCCTAATTTCAAGTAGATCTTCCTGAAATATTTTCCCCCTTTAGTTGGTCCAGAAGGTCATCAATCTGTGGGATCAGGTACCTATTCCAGACAGTGAAATTGTTCAACACCCGATAGTCAATACACAGCCTCCAAGTCCCATCCTTCTTCTTTACCAACACGATCGGGCTTCCACGAGGTGATGAACTCAAATGGATGTGACCTTTTTGCAACATCTCCTAAATCTACCTCTTGATTTCGTCGTTCTCCAGAATGGAGCAATGATAGATTGGTCCATTGGGCAACGGCGCACCTGGGTTCAGATTGATGGAGTGCTTGACCTGACAGTGCAAAGGCACCCCTACAGGGGTGGTGAATATGTCCTTGTGCTCCTCCACGACCTTGTCCATCTGTTGTTGTCATGCGGAGGGGTCCCGTCTAGAGGGCGTGGCCACCGTCTTCTTCTTTCCCTGAGGGCATATCATCAGGAAAACAAATTTCCCGGTTTTGGAAATGAGCTTACTGCATTTTTTTGTAGTAACCAAAGAGATGGTAGTAGGCGGTGCTACCTCCGGTATCCTGTACAAATTATATTCCAAAGTAACAATAATAGCATGAGGCCTTGACTCATACATAGCATGTCACTTCCATAAGTATGGTTGGACTAATAATACATCACAAACATCAAGGGGAGCAATGTCACATAATACCTCATTCGTGAAGGGCTTGATGTTGTATGGAAGGCAACACTGCTGGCTCACGCAAAGATCTCGCCCTTGGTGAAGCCACCTGATGGTGTACGATTGTGGATGTGTTGTGGTCGGTAAACCCAGCTGCTTCACGACCTCTGTTGAAATGAGGTTCTTTTGGCTCCTGTGTTGATAATGAACTGTAGCAGGGAACACTTTACACACATCTGGGAGTGGAAGAGGCACTCCTCCTCCTCTGGATCTTCGGGTTCCTCCTTCTAGATCTTTGTGGTGGAAACGGTGGCATTGGGCTCCGCATCGATAATCTGCTTCCCTTTGTCATTCCCCTTGTCGAGTTCTGACTCAAAGTCAGAACATGCATCTGATTCTGAAGCCTTTAGCTCAGTCACCAGTGACTGCTTGGCCCAACATTCACTTGTGTTGTGAGTGGAGCTCTTATGGAACTCAAACCACTTTCCTGTGTCCTTCTTCGGCTTCGAGGCATTTCTTTTTGCTTGTGGCTTTGGCAGGTTGTCTTGGGTCACCCTTCCTTGGCTTTGTCTTTTGTTTTGCGGTTTGGGGGCACCTTTCCCTTGCTTCGGATTCGCAGATCCAAAGTCTCGCTTCTTCTGTTTAAACTTTTGCTCGATCTTGACGACACATCATTATGCCATGTCGAGTGAAGAGATGTCTAGGAATTCCATCTCGTCCTGTATGTACCTGTGTAGGTAGCCACGGTACTTGAGAATCAAATGCTTCATAGAATTCTTAATACCCAACTTCATGCGAAGGGTATGAAAAACATTGGTAACTCAGGCACATCTTGGTCGCTTCCCTGTCGCAGCATTGTCCACTTTATGTATTTATCCTCATAGCTCCCGACAGGGTAGTACTAGTCCTTGATGGCATCCCGAAATGAGTTCCAAGTGGGTGCGGCTGAAAACAGTGAGTTCGTACTTTCATCCTTCTACTCACAGTAGGTTTCCCACCAGTCCTTGACGTGGGGGGCTGCTTTGAGAAGTGCAAAAGTGATCTTTTCCCAACTGGAAAAATCATGAACGGAAAAATATCCTTCTAGCATATTTAACCATTTATCTACAGCGTTTGCATCTATCTGACCCTCGAATATGGGAATGTCAAAGTTAACTTGTACATTAAAGGGTGTGGCGCTTCCAGAGTAACTTCCAGAAGTAGATGCATCGCCCTTGGGTATTCGTTGATGGATCTGGGAAAAGTTGTCCATCATCGTGTTCCTTTGTCGCTCAAGGGCTTCTTCAAGCAAGATTTTTATAGGATATCCTACCACCTCGTCTTTCTTTTCATCCGCCAAGGGAGCCGTCGGGATTTGCGAGGCTGGTCTTGCAAAGGTTTGACCAATTCAAGCCCTAACTCCTTATACCCCGACCTTGTTGGGGACATGCAAAGAAAAACAGAGAAAAAGCAGATTGATCTGATACCACTGATCTAGATTTAAACAGGAACGCAACAAATTATAGATATAACCATAAATACAAAGATGCAGTAGAAATAACACTTCATTTCATTAATATCAAATACTGAAATATGCTTACAAACAAAATGGAAATAAGGCTAGCTCGGGCAATGGTAGCTTACCTCTGAGAAGCGATGTGGCGGCTACATGCCTCTAAATTGCGTTACAATGAGGCTCAAGGGCCTTTTTATTACTGAACAATAAGAGCAAACCCTAAACAACCAAAACCCTAACCCGAGGAGATGTAACACCAAGAGTTTAAGGGCCCCATTGGGGTTAGTTGGACAACCAACTTCCCGAGGTCACGACTTGGTCATATTATCTCCATTTGATGGGCATGAACCTCGTTGGAAAGATCTCTTTGAGGAATATGACAGAAAAGATGATTTTGGATAATAAAAAAATTGTTGGTACAATACTGCCAAAAAAACGTCGTTTAGGGCCTCAAAATGGCTCCAGAAGTTTAGGACCCGAAAAAACTGCTAAAAGTAGTAAATTGTGCTACAATTAAGGAAACTAAAAACTGAAAGAAACAATGATGGGGGTCCAAGTGGAATTGTCCGGTGGCCACCAATATCCACTTGGATCACTCATACTTTTCTGAGAATCACTATGAACCATTACTCCCTCATTCCATTTGTTGCATTATCCTCCATTAATTCATCGACACATTATCCATTCACATACAAGTAAAAACACGTTGAGAGCCATACATAGTTGTTGTCATAAAATGTGCATATAACCAACACAATAGGAACAGAAATACAATAAACATATCATCCATTAAATCCATAAATACATCAATACCTTTACACATGAAAATCAAGGGAATGGATTTCTAATTAACGAATGCAATGAACCAACTGGAGATGGGACTACCACATTCCACCCGACCGTAGAATGGCTTAGCCAAATCTCTCTTCAGCCATTGACCCCCATGCCATATTCCAAGCATGAATGTGGGATCTCATAGAACACATCAATCAAAACTCATTCAGGGCTTCCAGAGGCCATCCACCTCAATCCATCAAATAGTGATTCCACCTCACGGTCGGACATCACCAAAAAAACCATCATCGGATTAGTCTCCATCCAAGCCTTCCAAGACTTCTAGTGCATTTGTCCAACCAAGGCTTGCAGAACTAGTAACTCAACCCACAGCTTATACAAGGCTTCCAGAGTGTTTGTCCAACCAAGGCTTCCAGGACTAGTAACTCAACCCACCAAGGGCTTCCAAAGTGTTTGTCCAACCAGGGCTTCCAGGAATAGTAACTCAACCCAAGTTGTTACAGGGCTTCCAGAGAGTTTGTTCAACCAAGGCTTCCAGGACTAATAACTCAACCCAAGCTAAGGAAACATGAGAACCAACCAAAACAAAACAATGAAAGTAGATCCACAATCACCATCCAGAAAATTGCAAGGCTAGGCAATCCACTTTCGATCCAGGAAATCCTCCATGCCAGTGACAGATCACAATCAAGAAACCACATGCATAAGCCATGCATGCCCAAAACTAGTGAAGAAATCATACAAGCAACTCGGCACCTGCAAGTAAATCTAATGTAGTCATTGATGTCGATGCCTTCTTACACTTTCCTGCTCTTCCTTTGCCTTCTTTCTCCAAGAATCCAAGTATGCCACACCCACCAAGAGTTCTCCAAGAAAACTTTAAGTCTCCAAGAGTATTAGAGAGAGAGAGAATAATGAGAGAGCTCCAAAATTGAACTGACAAAAAGGTTCACACTGAAAGGAAGAAGCTTGCCAACTTATCCTCATAAGCCTTTTTATTAATGAGGCCTCTATTTTCTTCATTTTCTATTATTTTCCTTCAGTTTCCTCCTCACATGCAACCTGTGACCTTTCACCTCCTTTTTCTCCTAATTTCCATTATTTTCCTTCATTTTCCTCCTCACATGCAACTTGTGACCTTTCACCTCCTTTTTCTCCTAATTTCCATTATTTTCATAAATAAATGTGTCAAAATACCATTTTGCCTCTTTAATGCCTTAGCCATTTCCTTTGCCAATTTCCTTAACCATAAACAACCATATGAACACCTACCAGGATGTCCTGCCCTCCATTCAACTTGGAATACGTGTCCCATCACTGTGGCCTTATATATTTTTACATGGGTTTTTAACCAGGGCTGTTACAGACATATATTCCTTGCAGTTCTTTGACATCTTCATCCGACATTACATAAACCCCCTGCTCCTCTATGTCATCTTCTTCTTCAATTTCATCTTCTTCCACTACATTATACTTTACAGGCCTTCCTTTGGGATCATATCTAACAACATATTACCAGCCTACTTTACCTAGAATGTCTACATAAAATACCTCTTCACATTGGCTTGGAAGAACATATCGCTCTGATCCCGTCTCAAGATTCCTTGTATCAACCATGGTAAATGTGTTAGCATGATCAACAACACTACTATGAGGGTCACGTTCATGGATTTGTAGCCTAAACCATTTGACATCAAACATAACTATTTTGAAGGATTCAAAGTCACTCTCAAGTATATCATGCAGATACACATAGTAGCGATTCTTAGATAGTTTTGGATGTCTGTCACCTCTAGAGGAAACATTGATAGCTTTAAATACTACAGTTATCCCGCCATCAAAAGTTTTCATTTTTCATCCAACCTTTTGATGCGAAATTTGTGGCCATTGCACCACATTTTGTTGTGTTGTTTCAACTGAAATACATCAAAAAAATAAAAAAATGCATTGTTAATTGATAAGCATGCATATTTATACTTGCAAAATTTGAAAATTAAAAAAAAAAAAAAAACATGCCATATGTTGCATCAATTTAATTATAATAAAACTTGGTATGGGTAAATATGCGTGCCTAATAAATTTTAAACCATATGCTAAATCAATTTCCCTCTGTGTAAGATTGGTATCTCCACTACGTTGAGCTTCTTTGACCAATGAAGACACACCATACCATGATAACCTACCATTATTAGCTTGTTTTCATCATTCAATCAATACCTTCATCCAAAATCTATTGTTCACAATGTATAAATGTATTGCATCCCACTCTCGACCGGTTGTATTAAAATAAAACAATTCACATATATTATATTAGTTACCATGTTATACCTTCATAATAATGGATTATACATGAATACTAAAAAATAAATAAGTATGATATACATAAAACAAATAAGTCAAATGGGCTATAAATCTCCACTAACTACTTACATCTCACTTTGCTCATTCTACCTTTCCCCAATAGGTGCTCCCCTTCAAAATCGTCCATGGAGTTGACATCCCAAATGTGATCCAATACATTAATACTTTTTCCTATTTCATCACTATATTGATGAATATAAGCCATGGTTTGATATACCATATATCCCTCTACCATAGAACCCAGACATGCTTTTTTTCTAACTAAAGCCTTCAATGATTTCAAGTGCCTCTCAACCATCCACATTGATCTTGTGTGTACAGGTCCACCCTTTTCAATCTCCTCAACTTGGTGTATGAGGTAGCGTTCTTGTGCACTAAAAAGTGTCAGAGATAGATACTTTTGCATTTCACACATTAGATGAGGAATTTTTTTCTCCAATGCTTTATATCTTTTTTATCGATTTCTTTTGACGACAACCATCTACAAATGAAGCAACAAAATCAACGGTTTCAACCAAAAAAGAATAATATAGTACATGATGACAAGAAAAACACAGGCAACGAAAAATATGCGACACAACAACTTATTAAACAAATTACACTTTTCACATAAATCTCCACTTACCTCATGTATTTTCCAAGATCATATATAACTTGTTTGACATTGTTGTCAAAGTTTTCTGACAGAGATAAAGGTAGAACATACTGTAACAAAAATAATGATCGGTCATTATTTTTTCCCAAATTAGTAAAAAAAAAACTAATTAACAAGGTGTTTCACCAATGTATAAAATATATATACACTAAAATAATTACCTTAATGAACGTATGCCAATCATGATTTTTTACCCCACCTAATTGACCTTTCTTTGTTAGTATATTCTTTATGTTTGAAGAAAATATAGTTGGAAAATCATTTTTTTCAATGACCTCTTTAACATGCTTGCTTTGTTTCTCTCTTAATAACCATGGAAGGGTGCTTATATTTTGGCGGTCTCCATCGCTATTTGAATGAATCGCATTTTTCAATGCATTTGGCCTACTTAATGTCATTACAAATCTTAACAATTTTTTCTTTATCTCTCCTTCCATCTAATATTCTCCATAATGTCTATGTTACATTCTTCTCGATGTGCATTGTATCAAACAAATAAACAATTTCTAGCTGCTCATAGTAGGGGAGTTTATTGAATTGCTCGGGATAACTTTTCATTCCTCGTGGAAGTTCCCTGTTATTAATTCCTTCACGACCTACAACGTGAATCATAGATAAAGATAGTATAACAACATATAACCTTTCAATTAGTACAATGAAGAAAATACCATAATAATAATAATAAATAATAAATAAAAAATCATCCAAACTTATAATGTATATTGATACATAGACAATTTGATCCATACCTTGAGAGACTTATTATATTGAAACTTCCATGCACGAGGTTTCCTTATTCATGGTCTTACTCCAGTCCCTTCTTTCCCATTTAAAAGTTCTTTTCGGTACTTCAGTACCTATGGTTCTTATAAAGGAAGTGCCTATACTGATCAAACACTTCCTTTCTTAAGCTTCTTGAATGACAAGATTTAATCTTAGGACCACAAACCAGACAAGCAAATTTACCCTTTGTTTGAAGACCTACAAGAGATGGAATAATTTTTATATCAATTATTTTAAGTATGTACAATGAAGGTCAAACTATTTAAAAAACATACTTGAAATGAACTTCATAAAATTAAACATTATTAAAGTGCAGGGTATGTTATAACATACAACATAAATGTGTTAGCCCTGGGGCATCATGAATTGTCCATACAAGCATTGTATGGAATTCAAATTCCCTTTGTGCAACTATTGGTTTAGAGATATCATACATAGTGACATTGTTCCATAACTCCACTAACTCATTGATAAGAGGCTCGATATATACATTCATATCTTTGACCTGGTACTTACCTAATTGATTAAACATACAATACATAATTACTACTTATATGAGTAAATAAAAAAAATTATAAGCCATAATTGAACATATATGAGTAAATAAACAAAAAAATATAGGACATAATTATGAAACAAACAAGACAAATAAGATGTTATTATGCTAAAAAAAATATTCTAAATAAATTAATGCCTGGAACAATCATTGTCAAAATTATGTGCTCTCTCTTTATTGACTTCCGCGAAGGAATTTTATTGTTGATAACAAAAATGGGCCACACCGAGTAAGTAGATATGGCCTCTCCAAATGGATTGACACTATCAGCTGCTAATTTGAAGCCTAAGATTACGAGGTTCTCTTTTAAACCCTGGCCGCTTTTCCTCCATATTCCTAAATTCATATCCATCTGCAGGCATTTGAAGAACACCATCCTCACATTTATTCCTTGCATGGTAATCCATAAGTTTTCTATGCTTTTGCACTTAAAAAATTGTCGCATATGTGGAATTATGGGAATATAATGAAAAACCTTGGGAAGCACTTTTTTTGTTACTTTATCGGTTTGATATCTACGGGCATTTGTCTTTCAATTCATGTTCTTTATAATAGAGAATATCATAATTAGGGCATGCATGAATAGCTTGATACTCCATTCCAATATCTTTCATAACGGCATGTAAATATCGGTATGTACGAGGTAAAACATTTTACGGTGGTAGCATAAATTCACCTAATAATCTACAGCATAAAAAAATTAGTATTGGTTAATGTACTGAACAATATTAATCGTACATATTGCATCGAAATGTTACAAATTAATGAAATGATGCATATCAACGTACTAACATTAAAAACAATGGAAAAAATAATTGTTTTATCATGTATATAGTACTAAATGTCACAAAATATATTACATACCTTAGGAGTTGTGTCACACACGTGTTTGACAAACCATTCACCACCTTTAAGTTGACTAGCAACAATAGAGCAGAAAGAAGAGATGTTTTTGAGCCTTCATAAAGAGGTTTAGTTTCCATCTCAAGTACAGGTAAATCAAAAGCACAGTCATCATACTGGTTTTCATCATCATCCATTCCAACATTATTAAATGTCTCCTGGATCAATCTATTTGTCCCATCTTCTTCAACTATGTTATCAGCATCATTATCTTCTTCCATAGGATCATTAGCTTGATCCTCAATATTAATCGCTCCATGTTCTTAAATAGGTGCTTGTACTACAACCACCTCTTCCTCGTAAAGCAATGCCTAGGGGGCCAATACTATACAATTACAATCAATAAAGTAATATTAGTATATATAGCAAATATTGAAACGTCTATATAACAATAGTTTACAAATATAATATATAAGGAAAACAAAGACAACAAAGAGAAAGACAAAGACAACTTAGGTGAGACCAAGAAACAAAGACAACAAATCAATGATGATGCTTGTGCAATTTATCAAGATATTTAAGAATATGTTGAAAAAACCGAAGAAAGATGTTGGTTTTCTTGACATGTAGGAAGTGGGACACTTTTTGTGATATATAGTCACAACCATAATAAAAAACATATTGACCTTATTTTGCATTCATCATTGTGTTATAGTTCTGTATTTTTGAGGTTGCGGGAGTAAATACATTGGACAACATCAAACCACTTTTGAATGTTGGGATCTAGCTCTACCAGCTTCATAGAGGGCTCTCTCTTTATGATTTAACATGGTTTTTAGGTTGATTTTAGGCTAGGTATGATTATGTTGGGTTGTTTGTTTGGATTTGGTTGATTGGTTGGTTGATTTGATCAAATCATTTTCTTTCCATTGGGCTATGGAGTCAAATAAAACTAGGTGTTGCACCAAAAGTTCAAAGGAGTAATCACAGGGCAAGCTAGCTAGATTTACTGGATCTTTAAATTAAATTATGGAATGGAGAAAAGGTGTGCTTCAACATGGATTGAAAAGAATTTAAGAATTTCTCAATCAAACCTTTAGAAGAAAACATGCAGATTGTAAATGCAGTCCAAATAAGGTGTTCAAAAACATATCTTATTTTTCACATCTCATGTTTTACAATTAGATTTCAGATGCATAACATAAGAAGAATAACAATGAAAACACAATTACAGTAGGAAAAACATCACCAGTATTTCGTAACACAAGTATCCTGTGAAGAGTATTTTTATTAATGGTGCTCCAGCAACGCAGAAAAGTACAATGCTTGATAGAAAGAGTTACAATGTTCAGGAACCAACCCTCAATACTTCGACAGAATGAAGTATTTAAACAAAATTTACAAAAAGATTACAATTAATGCCTCAGTGACATGGCATTCTATTATTGACTTCAAACTAACAAAAATGAAACAATACGATCAAAAGAGGTGAATCTAGTGAAGTGATCTGGACATCTAGCACTGCTTTGGTGGAGAACAGTTTCTGAGTGGCCACTATTTGGGTGTTGCGCTGGTGAAGCTGACCTGTTCTTTTAATCCTCGAATTCACACAACTTATCCCACCACTCCTCATCTGGAATGGCAATTTTTCTACCTTGCGGTAAATCTCATCTACCTCAGTATACCGAGCGAAAGTGGGTTTCACTACCAAAAATGTGTTTTATCTCACGTTGGATAAAACTCATGTTGTTGATAGCTTCATAAAAGGCCCTCCCTGTCATAGCACCTTTGATGTGGGAAGACTTCGTTATATCCTTTGCAATGTCTTGAAGCTTCTTCTTGTAATCTTCCCTGGTCATTAATTTGTCATTGATCACAAATAAAGAAGGCAGACCTTTCTTGTTCAATACATCTATTCTAGTGAAAAACTGTTAACTGCTACCTCCAAAGTGTGACATTTCTCTGTCAGCTACACAACCAAGTTCTTCTTGGTTAGAACTTTCTTTACTTCTAAGATTGTTTCTTTTTTGTCATCTACTCCCAAATCATCCAGCTCATATCTATTTTTGGAATTGAGAAACTTTATGATGCGGTTGGCTATGTCAGGAATTTCTCCCAATTCAGCATTGATAGTGGAAATGGTTTGCTTGGCTTTCTCCATCAACTCCTTCTGTTCAAATATAATCTAGATACATGGCCAGATTTCATCTATTTCTTCAATGATATTATTCCATATAATCTCTTTGACTTGGGCCAATGTATAACCAATAGAGGACTCAGTTGTTGATTTCCTCCATACTTCTATCTGGTTTTGAGCTCTCTGTAGCTCTGTTGCATGGAAAGTCTCAGTCTTTGTTTTCTAATCTTGTATAATATTTACTTGAGCCTGAAACCTTTTGATTTCCTCAGTCTAGAGAGACATGTTTGTACTGCATTTTCCAACTGATCAGCAGTTGCCCCTGTTCTTGTTGTAGAAGATGTAGCTGTAGGAATTATTGTGATAGGGAGTGCTTCCAAAGGAACAACAACCATTTTGGTAGCTTTCTCCTTTTCTTTGATCATCTTTTCCATCTTTGTCTCCATTTGCTTCAACTGCACACTCTGCTCCATGATGAGCTTCATCATGTCTGCCTTTTGTGTCTTTGTTTCTTCAATGTCCTTGGCCAGAGGGTCCTCTGTAGCTGGTAACTTCAATTGCTTCCTTAATGTTGTTATGTCTAAATTCTTTTTCCTTACAAGCTCTTCTGCAACATTGATGTTTGCAGGGTCATAACCTACTTTGATCACCAAGTCCTCCAAAGCTTTGATCCTAGTGTCTTTGGCAAGTGTAGAGACCTTTTCTGTCTTCAATTGCGATTGAACATTGGTTAATGTAACCTGCAATTTAGATAAACTCATAGCAATGTTAGTGACAGTAGAGAAAATAATTTCCCCAATCTGCTTATACATCTCCATTTGGTTAATGGGATGTATGTCTTTCACATCAAATTCAAATGTTATCTTCTTGAAGTCTGATGCTGCCTTGGGCTGGGGAACCTGTGCTTGGAGAAATTTCATCTGCATTCTACCTTTCTCTGAATCAAAAGTTGATAGCAGCCTGCTTTGAGAACTAGAAGTATTCTTCCAGAACTGATTGTAGGTGTTGATCTTCAAGGCCTCCTTCCTCACTTTAATCTCTTTAAAAATATCAAATATACTTTTTTTTCTGTCTCCCCTGTGGTAGATATGTTGGTCTGCATAACCTATTGTTGATCTTGTGAAGCCGTGGAGGTGGTGGGAGACAGTGTGGTCTGATCACCCACTAATGAGGAAACAAGTGACTCATTGGTGGTGATAATATTCTCCTGCTCTGAATTCTTTGCTTAGGCTTAGTTTTGAACTGAGCTTGGCCTTCTTCCTATACATGATTTTGAAGCCTTCACTGAAAATCTCAGTCCCTGAAGGTGACTCTTCTTCCCTGCTTCTCTTTATTGTTTTCTCCTGCATGATAGGAGTCTGTACTATGGAGGATGACACCAGCTACTCCTCGGCCTCTTGTAGGGTGTTCTCAGTCCATTCTAGCTGGTTTTTATACTTCTCTATCTCTAGTTTGGCTATGTGGAAATAAGCAGTAGATTTTTTTTCTACTCTTAACTTAGAAATGAACCCCAATGGATCATATGACCAGGTGAAACTAAGGTTGAACTGCATCTCTTTCAGTATCTTATTTTCTTCTTCCCCTACTACCCTGCTATTGCAAATGAAAGGACCTATCTATGTTTTGATTTTGAATTGGGACTTCTTCTTGGCAGCTACAAAGTGGATCTCATCCATATTGAGCATTTTCCTTATGTACTCTAGAGAAAAAAAAAATCATGGGGAGGAATTTTGGCAGCTTGTAAGGGGCAAGCTCACACCCAAATATTCCTAGTTCTGTATAATTCTGATAGAGGTACCAATCCCTTGTCTAGACTTGATCTGATAGCTGCACAACTTTCTTAATTTCTTCACTGATCCTGGCATTTTCCTGCTACTTAGGAGACTGAGTGTTGGATGTACAAACATCTATATGAACTGTTTGTAAGAGTATTCCTTTTGTTCCTTCATCACCAGTGTTGTCCAGAAGATGATTGATTGTTGATTTCCTTCTTCATCCAAATTTTGTAAGGCAAGCTTGATGTTTTATCCCTGAAAATATAAGAACATATAAACTAACACAAAAGCATACCTAAATACCTCCTTAGTCTGGAATTTGATAAACTACTCATGGATAGAATCTGCAAGAAATTGGCTAAAGTTAAACATGATGGAAGGCTTGGAATCTACAGAGAAAATGGAAAGGAATCCTATAATTTCCTCATATACCCACTGATCTGAGTAATAGGCAAGGAGGTAAGAGATGACTGTGATAATTTTCTTGGCTCTCTCAGTAAAAATAGAAGATGGATAGGGAGGATTTTTCTTGGGTAATGAAGCATCTTCAGTCAAGAACAGTTCAAGGGTTTTGGCTCTTCTAGCAAAGTCCAACTTCTGACACAATTCAACAAGTGCCTCATCGGAAAAAGGAGTAGCATTCTCTACTGTAGGGGCTTGCATCATCTAGTCTATAGCTTGGGGAGTGATAGTGAATAGAATTTCTCCAGTGGGGGCAATAATAGCTCTTTGGCTTGGCAAATAACATGCATGACACTTCCTAACAAATTCTGGGGTGTTGTGGGTACGAGGAAAAATATAGTGGGGAAAATTAGATTCCCACAGTTGAATGTCATTGGATTTATCTATATATTTGTCCTCAAGCCAACAATACATCTCAAAAAGGTCAAATTCACAGAGAGTTTCATGGATCTTATAGTCTCTGTCTGTCAAAGCGATGTGGTGAAAATCAATGGGAGGGTGGACCAGAGGACTGACGGTTCTTCTGGTCCCTTGTCTTTTGGAGGCATGATTGGATAAAGCTGAGGACAGTGGTGAAAACTGGATAACAGGCTTACAGTACACAATGAGGACTTGGGATTTGCAGACAAAAACAAGTAATGCGGTCAGCTGGAAATGTCCCCAGCCTGGTGAAAATGTTGGAGTTCGGTCTAGCAAACCTGTAACAGGATAATGACAATGCAGTGTGAAAATCAATAACCGATGAATGAAAGAAAGGAAGGATTATATAACACTCTAGTTTTCCCATTGATGGTGGCATGGGTCCATTGAATTAATGGTTAAGCGAATTAATTGTTTAACGGCTTAATTTTGGAGGGAGAGGATGTGATTGGCGGAATCAACGGGCAGATGACGTGGTGGAAGGTGAGTGGCAGGAGTGAAATGGACAAAGGAGTAGTATCGGGAGGTGGAGAAACTACTTTTCAAAGGGGGGGAAGGCAGTTAATGGTTTCTCCTAAGAGGGGTGTGAAATGATGTAGTGCTGACACGTAGCAGTGGGCGTGGTTTTGAATACCGCCAATTTCGAAACCCCCCCCAATCCCTATGGTAAAATTCGGATGATGAGGAGGGGGGCAAAACGCTCTGTGGGCCGTCGAATGTTAGGAGGTGGGCGCAGATGAGGGGAGAAGCAGCGGAGTGTTAATGTGATGTGACGGGGCACTTGTGGGGTCGGCAGAAATGAATTGAACGCATAGTAAGGGAATAGTTGGAGTATATGGTGGGGTAGGGGAGTGGATGAAATAGATGGAGGAGGAATAAATTTGGGGTAATGAAACTTAGGAAAAAGGGGGAAAATATATCAAATATTATTTGATACATCCGACTTTAGAATAAAACTTTAATCCTTAGACTTTTTCTTCTGCACATGAAATATATTTGAAATTTGACTTTAAGATAAAATCTTCATGTTTTTCTTTTGACCATCATAGTGCTTCTACCTACCCTTTTGCATTTCCATTCTTTTTCTAAGCTAACATTTTCTCTTCTTTCTTTGCAGGGTGCACTTAAACTAGCAGACCCAAATCATTTTTCTTTTATAAAAATCTACCTTATCCTATCACTTATTTGACCATTGAATCAGATTAAATGGTTGAGTCAACTTTATTTCTACCGAGCTACTGATTTACCAAGATTAAACTATTTGGTAAATCTTCATTCACTAACCTATTTAACAGAAATTTAAATATGTTCAGTCATGATTAAATTGTATGACCTGAACAGAATTTGAGTCATTGTGGCATTCAAAAACAAGTTGCACACAATCTTATTTGAAAATACATTAAAGAATTATCTTATCAGGAGTGGCACTTGGACTTGCAGCACTTTCAGTATTATTTTCTATTTTATTTTTTTTGTGAGGTTCTTATTTATTTTTTTCTTGTTTATTTTAACATACCCTCTTTTCATTTTCTTTTTATTTTTATTTTTTTTGGAAATCATTTGAATATTGAAATTTATGTACAATATAAAATTACAGATACAAAATACTCAATCATCTTGAGATCCTATAATTTATAGGACCCTAACACATTGTAATGTCATATTTTGCATAATATACTTTAAAAACTTATTAATAGTGCTCCATAAAAACCCATGACTAACCTCTAAATCTTCTAGGTCCAAATTAACCCCCTAAATAATAAACATTAACACCCTAACACCTTAATCCCATTCCCTTAAACCCCTAACCCCTAAACCCTCAAACAATAACCCCTTATCCCTAAACCCCTAAATTAATTAACCCCTAACTCGACCTAACCCCTGAAACAACCCTAACAAAAATAATCAAATAATATTTCTAGTCCACATCAAGATGAAAACATAGTTCAAACACCTCCCAAAAGAATATGATAAAATACATTTACAATAGAATGATAATACAATTTACAATACAAAGACATACAATCTAAAATGCAATATACATACAAACATTTATAAAAACATTATACAATACAACGACATATAATAAATAATTTACAAATGGATGATGTTCATGTCCGCCTTGAGCATGTCCATAGTCTCTACAATGGTTTTTAGCTGATTTTATTATAATCCTCCTTGGCCTCAAGCCCCTACAATTTCTACAAGGGCAATAAAATTTTCCATCCTTGTAAGCCCTCAATGTCGATCCCATGTATCCTTGGTCTCCTTGAGGAATGTTATGTGACATTTTTTGTCACCAAACTTGCAATGATTATTTTGTTAGAAAATTAACCTCAAAATAAGCCTACAACCTTTCAAAACAATCGCAACTAATATATATATATATATATATATATATATATATATATAGCAACTATGTCAAAGTTATATGATGTTAGGGCCTCCACACACACATACACATATATATTTATATTTATTATAATTATAATAATATATTTAATAACTTGATATATATATATATATATATATATAGATATATATATATATATATGAATATATATATTAATAATATTATATTTAATTATAATATTAATGTTATATTTATTTTAATTAGTCAAACTCATCAAAAGGGGTTCCATACTAGACGTTGTTAGCGCAAAAAGCCACTAATGGTGGAATTGAATATTATGCTACGGTTATTTACCATTTGTAGGAAATTGGACAACACATTTTCATATTGTATATAGCGTTGGATATCCGACAATAAAAGAACTATCGTCGATTATTCGACGACAGGAGGGATTATAGGAAAACGTAACGACAAGATAGGGAATTTCGTCAAATATTCAATTGGTAAAGAATTGGTGTCAGATATTCGAGGGTAGTCGGGATTTTTTTTAAAATATCATTTAACTTCCAACACTTTTTCCGATTTTAGCCATTCCATCGGATATCGTTGTTGGAATTTCCACCCAAATGTAGTAGTTCCTTGATTCAATCCTACCTGGATTGATATTTAATGTGAGAGCGGACCTATTTCTCCAATTTAAAGGAATAATTGGTTTGCCTGACATTTTTGGCGTCATTATTGGGGAGGTTATTAAGGTGCATATGTCTAACTAGGTTATTTGCATGCATTGATTGGAAGTGTGGTATATGTGTTCTTAATTCTGAGGTTTTCGGGCAGTAAGACAAGAGGTAAGAACCTACGCATCACTTCTTCATATTGCAGCGGGCTCGGCCTCATTACAATCAGGGCACATAGAATTGCATTGCATGAATAGTGAAGAAGAAAAACATGATGCCCCCAAACAAATTAACCGTGCAGGTGGAAGAGGATGTGGAAGGAAGAAAAAGAATAAAGATTTAGGAAGGATGAATTATGTACAGGAAATTATTTCAAAGTTTGAAGCAAAACCCTCTACTCGGGGGAAGGTGATAAAAAGGAAAGAACGTATTAAGGTTGCCTCTTAGAAACCGGTATCCCTTGACGCATTTGTACTCGGTAAAGAGATAGAGTTTGAGGAATCTCCAGAAGTTAGTCCTAGGGTCTCTAGTCCTTTTGTAATACCAGGAGGAGAAGATCAAAATCTGAAGGAATGATTCGGATCTTGGGGGGAGGCCCACAAGTTCTAAAAAATTGAAATGGATCTTAAAGAGGGAGGTCTCCAAGATCTGGAAAATCGAATGCCAAAAGAAAGGAGAACACCCATTAAACAAAACCACCAAGAAAAAATTTATTAAAATAGAGAATAACTATAAAAGCTACATTGTGGTGGACAATATCTCCTTTTAAAAAATGTGACTTGTTACTTATAATCTTTTTTAGTTATAATACCACAGGTAAATTCCATGGGTGGGTAGATACCATGGGTGTTTGAATACCATGGTTGGATCTCACTTACAATACCATGGGTGAATGAATAACATGGGTGGATGCCACTTACAATACCATGGGTAAATTCCATGGGTGGATAAATACCTTGGGTGGATGAATACCATGGGTGGTTTCTGGATATGGGTGAATGAATACCAAGGATATTAATTAAGTAGACTTAATATTTTGTATCTGAAGGAGAAGATCCAGATTCTTATAAATAGGAGTATTTGATCCAAACTTAAATAGGAACACAAAAAATTACTGATATAACCATATATACAGAGATGTAGTGAAATAACGCTCCATTTCATTAATATCAAATACTGAAATGTGCTTACAAACAAAATGGAAATAAAACTAGCTCGGGTGATGGTAGCTTATCTCTGAGAAGAGATGTGGTAGCTACATGCCTCTGAACTGTGTTACAATGAGTCTCAAAGGCCTATTTATTATCTATAAACAATTAAAAACCCTAAACATCCAAAAACCTAACCCTAGGAGATGAAGCACCAAAATTGTGGGCCCCATTTGCGTAAATTGGTACATCAACTTCCCGGGGTTGTAACTTTGTCATACGATCTATGTTTGTCTATAATAATACCTCATTTCAAAGGTATCTAAGAGGAAAAAAAATAAATAGAGTACTTTGGAACTTTTCCAATCTCTCTACTTTCCCTATAAACTTTTTTTAGTCCCTCAAAATGGCTCCAGAAGTTTAGGACCTGAAAAACTCCCAAATATAGTAAGTTGTGCTACAGTTAAGGAAACTGAAAAGAAACAATGGTGGGGGTCCAAGTGGAATAGGTGGGTAACCACCAATATCCACCTAGATCAATCTTCCCAATTAGGAAGCAATGGTCCCCATTGTGTTGAGTGTCTCCATGAGATGGGGAAACTTCTGTTGAACTTGGTCCCTTGTGAGCCACTTGCCTTGGTGCAGGAGTTGGCCAACTTTGACAACCCGATACAGTTCGATCTTTTGTTGATGAGTGTTCTTGATCTACGTGTCCATGATCTAATCACTTATGGCTTGTTCCATGCAGTCTGGGTTTAGCTCTGTTGGTGTGAGTTGTTCTGCAATGTCAGATGTGTCCAACAATGGTGGAAAGTATGGCTAAAGGTGATCTACATTGAACACTGGGTGTAGACCAAGGAAAGGTGGAATGTTGAGCTCGAAGGCATTGTCCCCTATGCCTTGGTGATGGTGTATGGCCCATATCGGAGCAGGTGAAGCTTGCGGTGGGGTCTAGGGAGGTGCTCCTTCTACAAATGTAGTCAAACTTTGTCGCCCGCCTGGAACTTGTGCAGCACTCGATGTTGATCATGGAGTTGCTTGTACTTAGCATTGGCTCTATCCAATATATCATGGACCTATTGGTAGATGTGTTGAATGCGCTCAATGAAGTTGTTAGCCATGTACGCTTCGGATTGGATGTGAGGCAAATCTACCTGAATGGTTGCAAATGGTATGGCCACATCAATGGGACATAATGGTTGAAATCCTAACCCTGCCTTAAAGGGATTGTGGCTTGTTGAGCTATGGAGAGCTTTGTCATAGCTATGTTGAACATAGGGGAGGATTTCATCCCATTTACATGGATGCTTCGAGTTGTACATGCGCAAAATGTGTACAATCATCCTGTTGACGACCTATATTTAGATATCAGTTTGGGGGTGGAAAGTCATTGAATTAGTAAGTTTGGTATCCAGTATTGACCAGAGACTTGACCAAAATGCCCTTAGGAATCTGTTGACCCGACCTGAGATAATGGATTGTGGGATCCCAAAGTGTACCCACACTCGCTCAAGTAAGAGCTTAGCAGTGGCCTCTGATGTTATACTCTTCTTGCAGACCACCATAATGGCCATCTTAGAGAATTTTTCAATGAACACGAAAGCATAGTCGTTGCCATGCTTAGTAGAAAGAAGGCTCGACATGTAATCCATGGAGATGGATTCGCAAGGTCGATTAGGAGTAGGATGAGGACTATATAGGCATTGCTTCTTTAGAGTTGGTTTGGAAATGGCGCAGGCAGTGTAGGATCGAATGTACTTCCCAACATCTTGACGAAGGTTCAGCCAATAAAAATACTTCTGCAGTACTTCCACAATTTTCTCCATTATGAAATGTCCAGCAATCCAACTGTAGTGCGCCTCCAAAATCATCTTGGGATGTTCGCTTGAACGAACATAGATGTGTCCCAGGTGGCATAACAATGCATCCTGGACGTGAAATTTTGGAACTTTCTTACCTTCCAGGAGTGTCTGGTATGTGTTTCTGAATTCTAGATTACTCCTATAAATATGTCGCCACCCTGAACTCTCGTGCCCACAGGAATCGAGCACAGTGATCAGCGCCATGACTGGTGGTTAGTTGAGGCAGTCTGCAAAATTATTGGTGTTTCCCTTCTTGTACTTAATGTTCAAATGGAACTATTACAGGTATGTGGACCATTTTTTATGGCAATCGTTCTGAAACTTCCCTTGTGTTTGTATGAACTGTAGGGGTTGGTGGTCTATGTCGATGACCGTTTACTTCCCCAGAATGTAATTCTTCCATTGACAATAGGCCTTTATAATGGAATACATTTCTTTGTCATAGGTGGGATGCTTTTAGACTGTGTCTGAAAGTGTCTCACTATGGTAAGCCACCTGATGCCCCTACTGAGTAATAACTACACCATTAGCATAGTCGGAGGCATCTGTCTCAATCTCAAATGGTTGTTACATATCTAGTAATGTGAGCATTGGTTGTTACAGATCTAGTAATATGAGCATTGGTGCAGAGAAGAGGCGATGCGTCAACTCGGAAAACACCTTCTGTTGGGTTTCGAACCAAAATATATTTGCTTTTGCTCTGCCCTTGGTGACTTGACTTAAAGGCAAAGTGATATGAAAGAACCCCAACAGGAACCTGCGGTAGAAATTGACAAGACCGAGAAAGTTGTGGAGCTATGTTACAGTGGTTGGGGCTGGCCAATCCCACATGACTTATGTCTTGGCTAGGTCCACATACACACCCTCCTCATCAATGATGTATCCCATATATTGAACCTGGTCATGCCAAAAGTGCATTTCTCCAAATTGGCACACAACTTGTGTTGTCGCAGGGTTTGAAGGACGTGTCGAATATGGGGGAGGTGTTCTTCCTAACTCTGGCTGAAGATCAAGATGCCATCTAAATACACCACCACGAATGTAGTGGTGAAGAGTTGCAAGATGTCATCCATCAAGCTCATGAAATTTGCAGGGGCATTCATTTACCCAAAAGGCATGACCAACCATTCAAAAAGGCCCTCCTTCGATTTGAAGGCAGTTTTCCACACATCGGAGGGTTCGATAGGCACTTGGTGATAACCAAACTTCAAATCAATCTTGCAGAAATATTTGGCCCCCTTAAGGTTGTCGAGAATGTCATCAATTAGATATCTATTCCATACAATGATCTTGTTTAGTGCTCGATAGCCAATACAAAGTTCTAGGTCCCATCCTTCTTTTGTACCAATACAATCGGGCTTCCACAAGATGATGAGCTTGGCCTTATGTGTCCTTTCTACAATAACTCTTGAATCTACCTCTTGATCTCATCGTTCTCCAAAACAAAGTGTAGATAGATCGGTCCATTGGGTAGCGGCGCACCCGAGGTCATATTGATGGAATGCTTGACCTGATAATGTAGAAGCACCCCCGTAGGTGAGGAGAAATTTTCCCTGTACTCCTCCACGATCTTGTCCATCTATTGCTATTGTGTGGAGCCATGTCTGGAAGTTGTGGCCACAACCTTCTTCCTACTTTGAGGGTGAATCATAAGGAAAATAAATTTCCTAGTATGTAAAATGATCTTACTACATTTCTTCGTAGTGATCAAAGAGATGGAAGTAGGCGAGGCTACCCCCGATATCTTGTACAACTTATTACCCAAAGTAATAATCACAGAGTAACGCCTAGACTCATATACAGCATGTCGCTTCCACAAGTATGGTTTTCCTAATAATATATCACACAGTACCTCATCCGTGAAGGGCTATGTTGTAGGCAAGGCGACTCTGTTGGCTGACGTGGAGATCTCGTCTTTAGTGAACCCACCTGACAGTGTATGGTTGCGGATGTGTTGTAGTCGGTAGGCCCAACCACTTCATGATCTCTAGTGAAATGAGGTTCTTTTGTCTCTTGTTGTCGACAATGAATTGCAGCATAGAACACTCCGCCCACATCTGTGAGTGGAAGAGGCATCCCCCCTCCTCTGGGTATTCAGGCTCATTCTTCTGGATCTTGGTGGTGGTCAGGGTGGCATTGGACTCTGAATCAATGATTTGCTTCTCTTTATCATTCCCCTTGTCAGGTTCGGACTCAGAGTCAGAACATGTGTCTGATTCGAAAGCCTTCAGCTTGGTAACCAATGACTGCTTGGCCCAACACTCACTTATGTTATGAGTGGAGCTCTTATAGAACTCACACCATTTTCCTGTGTCATCATTTGTCTTCGTGGTGTTGTTTTTTTCTTGCAGCTTTGGCGGTTTTTCCTGGGTCACTTCGTTGAGGCTTTTCCCTTTGCTATACGATTTGGGGGCTCATTTCCCTTGCTTCAAATTCGTAGATCCAAAGTCTCGCTTCTTCTGTTTAAACTTTTTCTCAATCTTGACAGCGTATCGATACATCGTGTTGAGCGAAGATATGTCCAGGAAATCCATCTCATCCTGGATGTACCTATGTAGGCATTCGTTGTACTTGAGTACCAAATGTTGCTTAGATTCCTTAATATCCAACTTCATGCGAAGGGTATGAAAAACATTGGTAAACTTTGGCACGTCGTGGTACCTTCCCTGCCACAACATGATCCACTTTATGTATTTATCCTCATAGATCCCGACAAGGTAGTACTGCTCCTTAATGGCGTCCCGGAACGAATTCCAATTGGGTGCGGCTGAAAATAGTGAGGGTGTACTTTTGTCCTTCTTCTCACAGTAAGTTTCCCACCAATCCTTGACGTGTGGGTGGCCTTGAGAAGTGAAAAAGTGATTTTTTCCCTGCTGGAAAAATGATGAATAGAAAAATATCCTTCTAATAGATTTAACCATTTATCTATGACATCCGCATCTATCTAACCTTAAAATATGGGGATGTCAAAGTGTTGTGGCCAGCAACAACCCCCCTTCTTATTTAGTTTTATTACTAATACTAAATAAGTGGGGACCCTTATTCAAAAAAATTTAAAAAATAAATTAGTGCTTGTATTCCCTTTTTGAATAAAACTTACTATCATAAACTTAGGAGAATACCCGAAAAATCTAAAAAGACTTAAGTTTTATGATAAAGTTCGAATAAAACCACTCTCTCAATAAAAAGCATCGCATCGCAAAAAGGTAATGGATGCCTTCCTACAAGCGGAATTCTAAGATTGCGAAATTATGATGCGAAATCACGCACTAAAAGACACTCATCGCATCGCATGCCTCAAATATCACTTAAGGTGAAATGCCTCAAACTGCCGATATGCGATGGTGAGTCACGCAAATCAAATTTCACAAAAAACACGTTAATGGATGATTGCCACACGCAATGGAGTAGCGATATTGCGATCTGCGATATTGTGATCTGCAATATTGCGAAGCAAATCGCAAAATCGCCCTATCGCAGATTTATAGGGCTCGTTGTTCGAAAAAGCTTTTTCCATAAACCGATGCCCAGTTATGCGCGTTAATGTTAATCAATGAGTTAGTTGGCAATCATTAATGAAATATGGTTTTGATCTGATTGAAGAGCTATTTCATGTAGGGTGATATATTTTATATGTTTTCGGCATTTAAATCTTTCCCGTCACCTTTTTCTTATCATTACTCTTGCCTCATTTGTAAACTGCAAGAGCAAAGAGCAGAGAAGTATACATAGCAGTATTCAGGATATTATGGGAAAGAAGGGTAAAACTCTGAGTTATGAAGATAAAGAAATGACGCCCTTGTACACGGACACCACCTGTAACAAAGATGTCGGTATTACTACTTGGGAAAGCATGTACAGCCTACTCGAGGAAGAAAATCCCAGAGTAATGGAGGTTACAGCAACTACAGATTCACGGGGGTCATCTGAAGCATCGATTACAGAATTAGCATGTTCGTTCTTGCACTGGATAGCGGCAAGGCCTAAAAATCTTCCACATACAGACATGGTCAAATGAGTATTGGATAATGCTGATATCACGAATAGAGAATTTAAAGCTCAGAACCAAGAACTCACGGAGTCGTTATTTTCACAAAATTTAAGCTTTATATCCTCTAACAAAAAGCATGCAAGAGGCGAAAATTGCACCAAGGAAGCCCGGATCGGGAAATGGAGGCAGTTTCTGATGCGCGATTAGCTAGGCAAAAGCCCTCGAGAAGGAAAGCCTCTAATCGCTCAGTCACCTGTAAGCCCGGAAATTTGTAGGAAAAAGTGCTAAAGGTGAAAAGCAAAACTTGAACTCTAAAACCAGTGGTATTTATCAGGGATATCCTCAAGTGGTATGTAAATATCTACCAAATGTACATCATCAACAGACAAGTTGGAGACATAAGGCTCAAGAAAGAGTAGAGTCCATCAAAAGATTAACCAAGTTGAATTGGGATTCTTACTGGACGTACTTGGTAAAACCACACAGCCAGTGCATGACTCTCAAATGTATCATTAATTCTGCCGAGAAGATGGCGCCAACACTTGCCGATTCCGTTTTCGCAAGACAGCTAAAGTCGAAAGTCGGCCAACCAACTCTCCTCAAGCAAATGCTGAACGCTCATGACTACAAGGAACAGATACATAGATAGTTAATTGCCAGTTTTAGTTTTAGATTCAGTTTTAGTTTTAATTTTGCTTTATTTTTGCCTGAAATGAGGACGGTCATTTAAACTGCATCCTACATTTTTGTAATAAATTATTTTTAGATTTAGCTAGTAGTATTTAAACCCTTCTCATGCATTTAGAGAAGGGTCCTTAAATTTGTCAAAAACTTGCCCTTGGAACATGCACTTTTGCACCCTCCGAGGAGGTTTTGATGAATGAATGGAATAGGATTTATTGATATTTGCATTTAATATCTACTACTGATGTTGCACTTGTGTACTCTTAGTGGATATTAAATTAAGAAGAGATGGATCATTATTGTTGAAGCTCATGAGTAGAACTAGTTATAAATGGTACTTTTATCTCTTAACTATTTCTGCTTATGTGTTAAGGTGATATTCATGTTCAGTTATTTATATATGAATGCTTGAATGCTTGAGTTATCATTTGGCACTTCTGTACAGTGATAGCTATTTATTTATGCTTAATATATGAATAACTTATTATGCAATATGTTTTTCACAATTGTTTCGTCTAACTTTTTATACGAAATGGTTTATCTTTATTGAATTATTTTCTCATAGCAGTTGAATGATCTTTATTACCAATTGCCACTTGAAATCATTTTAGATCGCATAACTGAAAGATTAAATCCCGAGTTAGTTTTAGAATTAGATATTTTTGTTCATTAGAATACAATTACATTAGATTTAGAATAAAAGCATTTTACTTAGAAATTATTTGGAAGGAAATATCAATTCTCAACACACACACACACATAAATTGGGAAACTGGTCCCATAACCCCAGTTGGACCCACAACACCAAACGGAAAAGGAGCTGTTAACCAAGGTCTGGACGAGGTGGGTATCCCCCTTGTTGTAGACCTGATTTTCGAGGCTTCAACATATTTGGCGCTAGAAGGAGGGCTCCGAGCTGTGAATGGAAAGTAAATCTAAATCTAAATACCATTCTGAGAGTAAATCGCCCTCACCATCTCCCCCAACTTCTCCATCGCATTTAGAATCTTTAAATCTTGAGCAAGAAGTCGATAAAACAACAACCACTGCCACAAACCCGAATATTTCAGAGAAATCTACTATTGAACCTCCTGAAATTGAATCTTTGATCCATAAACTTTAGCAATTTTCTATATCACCCCAAAGATTTGAAAAATCTCAAGGTAGTGTGACTTCACAATATAACCTTGCTCATCCTCTTACCAGATTAAAGAGCGAAAAGTTTGGTATTGAGCCAACTGAGTTACCTCTACCTACAAGGAAGAGAGTAAGGAAATCACCTAAAGGGTCTGGTAGCAAGACTCTTTCGTCGTCATCATCCATCTCAACCTCTCCACCGTGAAGTCAACCATGCACCCCTCCACTTCAAATTATTGTCCACTAGTCCACTGGAACTTCCACATCTCCTTCTCAATCATTTGGAACTGTAATATCCTCATCTTCCCAACCGCAGGGATCATCTTCTACGCTTTCCTCTGTTAGTAGTTCAACGATGGCCCAATCTCCATGGAATAACCCAGGGGCAGTCTTAATGCCTGCGCCCTTGAGTCAAATACCGGCCCATCCTGAAAAATGGCTGCCTAAGTTCAATCCTGAAGTAGGCATGCTAGCAGAAGAACATATAAACAACTTTATGTTATCTATAAATCTCAATGGGGTTACTAATGAAGACGTTGTTGTCCGAATCTTTCCTTACACTTTGCAAGGAGTAGCCGAATCATGGTATTTCTCATTACCATCCGGATCTATCACTAGTTGGGATATTTTCCAAGAACAATTCCTAACTAATTTCGGTGATGACAGGTCTACTGCAACACTGATCAATGACCTGTCTAACCTTAGGGCTGAGTCAAAGGAACCTATCAAAGATTTCAACTCACGTTTCAATAAACTGTTGAACAAAATTCCTACCACTTCCAAGCCTAGCAAAGAAGTTTGAAGTGAATGGTATATATCTGCTCTACCATCAAACATAGCAATCTTCGTTGATAGGGCTAACAAAACAACTTTAGCTGACAATATGAAGGAAGCAATAGCGGTAGAGAAACGTATCATAGCCTTAGAAAAGAAAAATGTTGTTGATGAACGAAAATCTAAGAAGGTTACTTTTAAGGAAGATCCAAAGAAAAAACAATCAAAAGACCCATTTGATTTAGAAGGATTGCAGAAAGTTTTGAAAACCATGTCTAACGAAATGGTTGACATAAAAAAACAAGTAGCAGAGACTTCTTCTAAAAAGCCTTACAAGCCTTATAGAAGAAATCCTTCGACTGATTCAAAGCCTCCCAATGCTATTACAAATGCTAAATCAGAAGAAGAAGAAGAGGAAATTGCTAACGAAGAGCCTACTGATGAAGAAGAAGTTGTAGAAGTACAGGGAATGTGGGATTTCATCCTCCCAGATGAAGAGGATCAAGAGGCATCGCCGGTTAGTACTAGAAGTAGAAATCAACTCGATCCTCCTCAACCTACTCCTAAGCCGAAGAGCGCAAGCTCAATGACTAAGGATAAAGTCACAGCTAAGAAAACGTTACCCAAAGCGACTCAAACAAGCCCAGTCCAAACAGATTCACCAACTCCATCTAAAACATTGATTGTTTCAGATGAGGAGTATAATATCATAGAAGACATGAAGAAGACTAGGGCTAACATCATTTTTTATGAATTGAGCAAGTAAAACATCAGCAAAAGGTACTTTTGAATGAGTTGCATGCAGTACCAGTTGCACCTTTGCCCGCCGCTGTAATCTCACAAGCTTCTCACGAAATGGGAAGACCTCCAACTAATGTGATTAATAAAGTTGATCCAAACGATATCGCTTTAATTGGAGGAAGGTCAAGATCTCATACTCCCCCATTTCTTCTTACTTATGAAGTTTTCAACAAAATTTGCATAAATGTTTAGTTGATTCAGGAGCTTCATCTAATATCTTACCTAAGTCAATATGTGCAAAGTTGAACGTTCAACCTCAAAAATCTGTTGTGCGCATAGTTCAGCTGGACCAGTCACAGGTTGAAGTGATCAGTGAACTAAACCAGGTTACCATAAGGCTTTCATCTAATCCAAAGGTATGTCAAGTTATCGACATTTTAGTTGCAGATATTCCAGAATTTTATGGCTTAATTCTTAGCAGAGATTGGTCTAAAAAGCTTCATGGATACTTTGCAACTGATTGGTCACACACGTGACTCCCTTACAATGGTAAACCAAATCAAATAAAGGTTGAGCAAGAAAGACATCAAAAATACATAATAACAGAATTGGAAAGAGAAAATGAACCTGTAGCCTACAGCAACAATATAATTGGAAACTATTCTGTTGATTCTTTCTTAGGAAATTTTAATGCTCATACTTCACCTTACTTAGAACATTTTGTTTTATCTCAAGTAGAAAAATTTTCTCAGATAGATAGTTCTAAATGTGTTAATTTTTTAGATAGCCCTGTAAATAAATCTTTATTTTGGAAATTATTTTTTTACGGTTCTAAGTCTAATGAAGGAGCAGGAGCAAGATGCGTATTAATCAGTCCAGAGGGAAACAAAACTATGCTAACTTGTAGACTCGAGTTCGATTGCACCAATAATACTACAAAATACGAGGCTTTAGTCCAAGGATTATACAAAGCAATCGGATTAGATATCAAATATCTACAAGTCTTCGGAGATTTTGAAATTGTTATCAGACAGGTACGAATACTATACATTGTCTATCAGGTCATTTAAAGCATTATCAATCTTTAGTACAAGATCTGACTGAACATTTTATAGCATTCAATATTTCATCAATTCCCAGACTCCAAAATGCTAGTGCCGACCTCTTGGCAAACGTAGCTTCCAAGCTCATTCGCTCAGAAGACTATAGCCTAGATAGATTTTCAATCGAATTAATCTTTAGACCCTCGATTCCTGATAACATTACCAATTGGAGAATTTTCAACGATGATCCTGATATTGTAAACTTCCTCACATCAGAGGGATCTTACACTAATCAGATAATTGATGAGGACCAACATGACAGACAATTGCAACAAGATAGCACTAGTAATGCTATGCCAAATTCAGTAGTCAAATTAGAAGACCTATATGATTTGAAAGACCGATTCAAAAGATCTACCAATTCAAAACTTCAGAGTTCAACCCTGAACTATGAATTAGTAAACCTAGGATCTGATACCAAGCCGCAGAATATCAATCTAGGTCTTGGCCTAGCCCCTGAAGAAAGATTAGTGTATGTTCGTCTCCTGAAACAATACAAAAGTGACTTTGTCTGGAACTACGATGAACTTAAGACCTACGACACTTCTATCATTCAGCATACTATCCCAATGATAAACGATGAATTACCTGTCCAACAAAAGCTGAGAAAGATCCATCCTAATCTAGAAAACCAGACCAAATCTGAGCTCAATAAATTATTGAAAGCTAAAATCATTTTTCCCATTCGACATTCTAAATGGGTTTCCAATATGGTTCCCATTAGAAAGAAAAATGGAGACATTAGAATTTGGATTGACTTTCGAAATCTTAACAAAGCCTGCCAAAATGATAGTTTTCCTTTGCCTCCCATGGAGCAAATATTACAAGCAATTGCAGGATCAGAATTAATGTCCTTCTTCGATGGTTTCTACGGCTACAACCAAGTTTTGGTCCATCCCGACGATCAATTAAAGACCACGTTCAGAACCAAATGGGGTACTTATGCATATTAAAAGATGCCTTTCGGTCTGATCAATGCTGGCGCCACTTTGAAAAGGGCCATGGACATCGCATTTAAGGGATTAGTAAACAAATCAATAGTAATCTACTTGGATGATATAACTGTATATTCCAAAAAATGAAGTAATCATCTGAGAGATTTAAAACAGATCTTCCAACGTTGTCAAAAGTATGGAATTTCACTTAACTCAAAAAAGTCCTTTTTTGCATTAAGTGAAGGAAAACTTCCTGGATTTATAGTGTCAAAATCTGGAATCCATATTGATCCTGACAGAATCAAGGAGATTTCCAAAATACCCTTACCTCACAACAAGAAAGCTATGCAATCTTTCCTTGGCCAGATTAATTTTGTTAAGAGATTTGTTCCAGATTTTTCAAGGATCGTATCTCCCTTACAAGCAATGATTAAAAAGAACTCAATCTTCAAATGGGGCCAAGACGAATATGAAGCATTCAATCTGATTAAACAAGCAATTGTTAACGCTCCATCTTTAGCAACTCCAAATTTTTCCGATCCTTTCATTTTATATACATTTGCCTCTGATAGATCATATGCTGCGATACTCACTCAAGCAAATCAAGACAAGGCAGAAGCCCCAATTGCCTTTTTTAGTTCAAATCTACAAGGGGCTGAATTAAATTATTCAGACGTCGAGAAACAAGCTTATGCTGTTTTCAAAGCGATTAAATATTTCAGACCCTTTCTACTTAAAACCCATACAAAAATCATAGTACCGTTTCCAACGATAAAAAATCTCTTGGTACAGAAAGATGTGGGTGAGAAAAGATCCAATTGGGTTACTTCCTTACAAGAATACGACATTGAAATTAAACCAGCAAGTATTGTAAAAGGCTAAGGCTTTTGCAAAATGCTGGCTGGAGCATCACTTATTTCCAAAATACCATCTACAGAAATACAAACGTACGAGGTAAGCCTAAACGATGTTGAACCATTATACGCTGATATCATATTTTATATAAAGAACGGATATGCTCCTTCAAACCTCGATTATACAAAGAAAATAGCTCTAAGGTTGAAGGCTAAGCAATATCAACTCGTGAACGATGTACTTTTTAGGATGAATTATGATTCTGTTCACCTTAGATGTCTTGAGAAATCTGAAGCTGAAAAGGTATTGCAGGAACTTCACGATCGGCCAGCAGGTGGACATTATGCTAGAGATGCTACAGCACATAAAATCTTGTGCACAGGCTATTATTGGCCCACACTATTCAAAGACGCACATAGCTACGTAAGGAAATGTCAAGTTTGTCAAACTGATGCTGGGAGACAAAATAAACCATCATTTCCTTTGCAACCAGTCAACATTGAGCAGCCTTTTGATCAATGGGGATTGGATATAATAGGTGAGATCGTTCCTCACTCTTCTAAACAGCATAGGTATATCCTTACAGCTACAAATTATTTTACTAAATGGGTAGAAGCAGTTCCTCTCAAGACACCTAACGCCGAACACATCATTTATTTCATAGATCAGTTCATAATCACCAGGTTTGGTTTTCCTTCTGCTTTAATGTTTGATAATGCATCATATTTTTCTGGCAATGCTATGACTGAATTTGCACACAAAAGAGGTTTTAAGCTTAAATACTCTGCCAATTATTACCCATAGGGAAACGAGTTAGCTGAATTAAAAATAAAAACTTAATCAGAATCATTAAGTGAACCATTGATCAGACTCATAAGAATTGGCACAAATCCTTAATATATGCTCTATGGGCAGACCGAATAATGTAGAAAGCCTCCATTGGCACTTCTCCCTTTAATTTAGTTTATGGGAAATAAGTGGTCCTTCCAACTCATCTAGTGATTCCCTCTTTGACCTTAGTTCAATATATTGATGAAACACCAACCTCTTCCTTACAACTAAGGCAGCTGCAAATCCTTAAGCTAGAAGAGCAACGTGAAGAGGCTAAAATAACTCATGCTCATCACCAAGCATTAGTAAAAGCTTCTTTTGATTCAAACATGATATCCACAAAGGACTTTCAGATTGGAGATTTAGTTTTAAAATGGGACAATGCTCATGAGGAAAACGGCAAACATACGAAATTTCAACGAACCCTTTCCGAATTGCAGAAATCATAGGTCCATCTACTTTTATGTTACAGGATTTAACAGGAAAAAGAGAGTCTTTACCTGTCAACTGGCAGATCCTCAAAAAATACTTTCCATAGAGATCATTCTTCTATTTTTGTAGATTAGTTTTTCCTTTATTTTCATAATAAAACCAGTTGTAAATGGTTACATTTGGAATTCACGAAAAAGACAAGTATTTCTTTTAGATTTTGTTTTTTCGCTTGTATAAATAGAATTGTTTTAGAAAATTGGTCATTATTATTGAAAGATACAGTCAAAGGCTATAAGCCTGAAAATGATACTAGTTTCAACCTTGTAAATTTTGATAAAAAGCGACCTTTAGTGGGAATTTGTTTTATATCAATCAAATGAAAAGTATCAATAAAAAAACGAATATTCTCTGTAGAAAAGATCTTTCCAAAAACTCTACCACTGTGATCCAGAGCTATTCTTAAGGAAACAATGACTTCCTCCCCACCTAGGGAATTACGAGTTTCAAGGAATAATCCAGCGATACACTTTAACTTAAAGAATAAGAGGTCTCATCACGAGCCGACTTATCATGATCATAGATATTATAGCTTGCTGACTTTGCCAAAACTGCATACTGCAACAGGGCAATGACTTGAGATTGTTGCAATCAAAAGACAAGGGGTCTCATGACGAGCTAGCTTGTTCAGCAAAGTTATAAATCAAGTGAGTGGCACTGTCATAATTTGGCTACCAAACCAAGGCATTGTTCTTTAAGGATTAAAATAAAATAAAAGCAATAAGTGTGGACATGGATTTCCCTTTGAAAATCGTATGTTTCTCCAAGTAGGATACAGGATCATTGTTGGGTAACAAGTAATAATGTCGAGGCTATAAATGCATGCTGGCAGCAGAGGCTCTACCTACGACAAATGAGCATGTTTAAAACTAATTTACAGGGAAGGCTTTGTTTTTATCTTTATAAACTAAGTAGTGGCTGATGTAAATACAATGACTAGCTTGAGGAAGTAAATAACAAAAGTTAACATAGAAGAAACAAACTATCCTCAACAGCCGAAAGCATGGTGTACTTTATCTTTCTATAATAAAGTTTGATTTTCTAAAAAAGTTTTCTGTTTTGGAAGTTTAGAAAATTCAAAAGAAAAGCAGAGATAACTGGTTCTTCCAAGTGAATCGCCAATTGTTATGGCCAACAACAACCCCCCTTCTTATTTAGTTTTATTACTAATACTAAATAAGTGGGGACCCTTATTCAAAAAAAATTTAAAAATAAATTAGTGCTTGTATTCCCTTTTTGAATAAAACTTACTATCATAAACTTAGGAGAATACCCGAAAAATCTAAAAAGACTTAAGTTTTATGATAAAGTTCGAATAAAACCACTCTCTCAATAAAAAGCGTCGCATCGCAAAAAGGTAATGGATGCCTTCCTACAAGCGGAATTCTAAGATTGCGAAATCGCGATGCGAAATCACGCACTAAAAGACACTCATCGCATCGCATGCCTCAAATATCACTTAAGGTGAAATGCCTCAAACCACCGATATGTGATGGCGAGTCTCGCAAATCGCATTTCGCAGAAAACACGTTAATGGATGATTGCCACACGCAACGGAGTAGCGATATTGCGATCTGCGATATTGCGAAGCAAATCGCAAAATCGCCTTATCGCAGATCTACAGGGCTCGTTGTTCGAAAAATCTTTTTCCATAAACCGATGCCCAGTTATGCGCGTTAATGTTAATTAATGAGTTAGTTGGTAATCATTAATGAAATATGGTTTTGATCTGATCGAAGAGCCATTTCATGTAGGGTGATATATTTTATATGTTTTCGGCATTTAAAGCTTTCCCATCACCTTTTTCTTATCATTACTCTTGCCTCATTTGTAAACTGCAGGAGCGAAGAGCAGAGAAGTATACATAGCAGTATTCAGGATATTATGGGAAAGAAGGGTAAAACTCAGAGTTCTGAAGATAAAGAAATGACACCCTTGTACACGGACACCACCTGTAACAAAGTTGTCGGTATTACTACTTGGGAAAGCATGTACAGCCTACTCGAGGAAGAAAATCCCAGAGTAATGGAGGTTACAGCGATTGAAGGTTCACGCGGGTCATCTAAAGCGTCGATTACAGAATTAGCATGTTTGTTCTTGCATCGGATAGCGGCGAGGCCTAAAAATCTTCCACATACGAACATGGTCAAATGAGTACTGGATAATTTTGATATCACAAATAGAGAATTTAAAGCTCAGAACCAAGAACTCACGGAGTCGTTATTTTCACAAAATTTAAGCTTTATATCCTCTAACAAAAAGCATGCAAGAGGTGAAAATCAGCATCGCCAAGCAAAACCCCTTGAGAAGGAAAGCCTCTAATCGCTCAGTCACCTGTAAGCCCGGAAATTTGTAGGAAAAAGTGCTAAAGGCGAAAAGCAAAACTTGAACTCTAAAACTAGTGGTATTTATCAGGGATATCCTCAAGTGGTATGTAAATATCTACCAAATGTACAGCATCAATAGACAAGCTAGAGACAAAAGGCTCAAGAAAGAGCAGAGTCCATCAAAAGGTTAACCAAGTTGAATTGGGATTCTTACTGGACGTACTTGGTAAAACCACACAGCCAGTGCATGACTCTCAAATGTATCATTAATTCTGCCGAGAAGATGGCGCTAGCACTTGCCGATTCCATTTTCGCAGGATAGCTAAAGTCGGAAGTCAGCCAGCCAACTCTCCTCAAGCAAATGCTGAACACTTGCGACTACAAGGAATAGATACATAGATAGTTAATTGCCAGTTTTAGTTTTAGATTCAATTTTAGTTTTAATTTTGCTTTATTTTTGCCTGAAATGAAGACGGTCATTTAAACCGCATCCTACATTTTTGTAATAAATTATTTTTAGATTTAACTAGTAGTATTTAAACCCTTCTTATGCATTTAGAGAAGGGTCCTTAAATTTGTCAAAAACTTGTCCTCGAAACATGCACTTTTGCACCCTCCGAGGAGGTTTTGATGAATGAATGGAACAGGATTTATTGATATTTGCATTTAATATCTACTACTGATGTTGCACTTTTGTACTCTTAGTGGATGTTAAATTAAGAAGAGATAGATCATTATTGTTGAAGCTCATGAGTAGAACTAGTTATAAATGGTACTTTTATCTCTTAACTATTTCTGCTTATGTGTTAAGGTGATATTCATGTTCAGTTATTTATATATGAATGCTTGAATTCTTGAGTTATCATTTGGCACTTCTGTACAATGATAGCTATTTATTTATGCTTAATATATGAATAACTTATTATGCGATATGTTTTTCACAATTGTTTCGTCTAACTTTTTATACGAAATGGTTTATCTTTATTGAATTCTTTTCTCATAGCAGTTGAATGATCTTTATTACCAATTTCCATTTGAAATCATTTTAGATCGCATAACTGAAAGATTAAATCCCGGGTTAGTTTTAGAATTAGATATTTATGTTCATTAGAATACAATTACATTAGATTTAGAATAAAATCATTTTACTTAGAAATTATTAGGAAGGAAATATCAATTCTCAACACACACACACACATAAATTGGGAAACTGGTCCCATAACCCCAGTCAGACCCACTACACCAAACGGAAAAGGAGCTGCTAACCAAGGTCCAGACCGGGTGGGTACCCCCCTTGTTGTAGACCCGATTTTCGGGGCTTCAACACAAAGTTAACTTGTACCTTAAAGGGTGTGGCGCTTCCAGACTAGTTGTTGGCAGAAGATGCGTCACCTTTGGGTAGTCGATGAAGGATCTAGGCAAAGTTGTCCATCATCGTGTTCCTCTGTCGCTCGAGGGCTTCTTCGAGCAAGATTTTGAAAGGATCTCCTGCCCCCTTGTCTTTCTTCTCTTCCGCCATGGGAGGCCATCGGGATTTGCGAGTTTGGTCTTGAAAAGGTTCGACCAATTCGAGCCCTGACTCCTTATATCCTGACCTCATTGGGGACAAGCAAAGAAAAACAAAGAAAGAGTAGATCGCTTTGATACCACTGTAGGGCCTATATAATCTTCTAAGAAAGATATGTAGCAGAAATAACACTCCATTTCATTAATATCAAATATTGAAATATGCTTACAAACATAATCAAAATAAAACTACCTTACACGATGGTAGCTTATCCCTGAGAAGAGATGTGGTGGCTACATGCCTCTGAACTATGTTACAATGATACTCAAAGGCCTATTTATTATTTATAAACAATAAAAAAGCCTAAACATCCCAAAACCTAACCCTGGGAGATGAAGCAACAAAATTGTTAGCCTCGTTTGGGTAAATTACTACATCAACTTCCTCGAGTCATAACTTTGGCATATGATCTCCGTTTGGCTATCATAATACCTCATTTCAAACATATCTAAGAGGAGACCAAAAACAAAATTCAAAATAGTTTGGGACTTTTTCAGTCTCTCCATTTTCCCTAAAAACGTCTTTTACTCCCTCAAAATGGCTTCAGAAGTTTAGGACCCAAAAAACTCCCAAAAATAGTAAGTTGTGCTACAGTTAATGAAACTGAAAAGAAACAACAGTGGGGGTCCAAGTGGAATAGGTGGGTGGCCACCAATATCCACCTAGATCAAACCTCCCCCCTTCAGAAGAAATGGTTCCCATTGCATTGAGTGCCTTCGTGAGATGGGGAAACTTATGTTGAACTTGGTCCCTAGTGAGCCACTTGCCTTGGTGCAGGAGTTAGCCAGCTTTGACAACCCAATAAAGTTGGATCTTCTGTTAGCGAGTGTTCTTGATCTACATGTCCATGATCTGATCAATTGTGGCTTGTTCCATGCAGTCTGGGTTTAGCTATCTTGGTGTGAGTTGTTCTGCAATGTTGGATGTGTCCAACAATGGTGGAAAGTATGGCCGAAGGTGATCTACATTGAACACTGGGTGTAGGCCAAGGAATAGTCGAATGTTGAGCTCGAAGGAATTGTCTCCTATAGCCTTGGTGATGGTTTATGGCCCATATCGGAGCGGGTGAAGCTTTCGGTGGAGTCTAGCAAGGCGCTTCTTTTGCAAATGTAGCCAAACTTTGTCGCCCACCTAGAAATTATGCGGAACCCGATGTTGATCATGGTGTTGCTTGTACTTAGCATTGGCTCTATCCAATATATCATGGACATGTTGGTGGATGTCTTGAATGCGCTCAATGAAGTTGTTAGCCATGTCGGCTTCGGACTGTACATGAGACGAATCTAATTTAGTAGTTGCAAATGATAATGCCACATCAATGGGACATAATGGCTGAAATCCCAGCCCTATCTGAAAAAGGTTGTGGCATGTTGAGCTACGGAGAGATCTGTTTTAGTTGTGTTGGACATAGGGGAGGCTTTCATGCCATGTGCGTGGATGCTTCAAGTTGTACATGCGTAGAATGTCTATTATCATCCTGTTGCATGGAAAGTCATGGTCTTAGTAAGCTTGGTATCCAACATCGACTAGAGACTTGACAAAAATTCACTTAGGAATATGTTGTCCCGGCTTGAGACAATGGACTGTGGGATCCCAAAGTGTACCCACACTCGCTCAAAGAAGATCTTAGTTGTGGCCCATGCTGTGATACTCTTCTTGCAGGCCACCATAATGGCCATCTTAAAGAATTTGTCGATGACCACGAAAACACAGTCGTTGCGATGCTTAGTAGAAGGAAGGCCCGACATGTAATCCATGGAGATTGATTCCCAAGGTCGACTAGGAGTAGGTAGAGGAGCATATAGGCCTTTCTTCTTGATGGTTGGTTTGGAAATGGTGCAGGCAGTGCAGGATCGAATGTACTTCCCAACATCCTGACGAAGGTTCAGCCAATAAAAATACTTATGCAGTATTGCCATGGTTTTCTTTACTCTGAAATGTCTGGCAACCTGACTATAGTGTGCCTACCAAATCATCTTGGCACGCTCGCTTGAAGGAACACAAATGTTTCCCAAGTGACATAACAATGCATCCTGGAGGTGAAAATTTGGAACTTTCTTACCTTCCAGGAATGTCTAGTATGTGCTGTTGAATTCTAGATCACTCTTGTAAAGATGCGGCCACCCCGAAGTCTCGTGCCCACTGGAGTCGACCACAGTGATTAGCGCCATGACTGATGGTCGACTGAGGTCATCTGCAACATTATTTTTGCTTCCCTTCTTATACTTAATTCTCAAATGGAACTGTTGTAGGTATGTGGACCATTTATGATGGCAATCGTTCTGTAACTTCCCTTGTGTTTGTACGAACTACAAGGGTCGATGGTTTGTGTGGATAATCGTTTCCTTCCCCGGAATGTAATTATTTCATTGACGGCAAGCCTGCACAATGGAATACATTTCTTTGTCATAGGTGGGATACTTTCAGACTATGTCTGAAAGTGTCTCGTTGTGGTAAGCCATTGGATGCCCTTACTAAGTAAGAACTGCACCAATAGCATAGTTAGAGGCATCTATCACAATCTCAAATGGTTGTTGCAAGTCTGGTAATGTAAGCACCGGTGTAGAGCAGAGGTGATGCTTCAACTCGAAAAATGGCTTATGTTGCGTTTCGAACCAAAAGAGCTTTGATTTCTCTTTGCCCTTGGTCACTTGACTTAAAGGCCAAGTGATATGAGAGAACCCCAACACGAACCTATGGTAGAAATTGGCAAGACCGAGAAAGTTGTGGATCTATGTTAAAGTGGTTGGGGCTAGCCAATCCTAAATGACTTGTATCTTGGCTAGGTCCACGTGCACACCCTACCCATCAATGATGTATCCCGGATATTGAACTTGGGTCATGCCAAAAGTTCATTTCTACAAATTGGCACACAACTTGTGTTGTCACAAGGTTTGGAGGACCTATTGAAGATGGTGCAGGTGCTCTTCCCAACTCTGGCTGAATATCAATATGTCATCTAAATACACCACCACGAATGCATTGGTGAAGGGTTGTAATATGTCGTCCATCAATCTCATGAAGGTTGCGGGGGCATTTGTTAACCCTAAAGGCATGACCAACCATTTGAAAAGGCCCTCCTTAGATTTGAACGCAGTTTTCCACACATCAGATGGCTCGATAGGCACTTGGTGATAACCAGACTTCAAATCAACCTTGCTAAAATATTTTCCCCCCTTGAGCTGGTCTAGAAGATCATCAATCTGTGGGATTGGGTACCTATTATGTACAATGATCTTGTTCAGCACCCGATAGTCAATATAAAGTCTCTAGGTCTCATCCTTCTTCTATATCAATATAATCGAGCTTCCATCGAGTCATGAGCTTGGCCTAATGTTCCCTTTCTGCAACAACTCCTGAATCTTCCTCTTTACCTCATCGTTCTATAAAAAAGCGTCGATAGATCGGCCCATTGGGTAACAGCACACTCGGGGTCAAATCGATGGATTTCTCGACCTGACAGTTCAGAGGCACCCCTGTAGGCAAGGAGAAAATGTCCCTGTACTCTCCGTGACCTTGTCCATCTATTTTTGTTGTGTGGAGGGGCCCTGTCTAGAAGTCGTGGCCACAATCTTCTTCTTGCCTTGAGGGCGAATCATAAGGAAAACAAATTTCCTAGTATGTAAAATGATCTTACTGCATTGCTTTGTAGTGATCAAAGATATGGTGATAGGTGAGGCTACCTCGGGTATCATGTACAACTTATTTCCCAAATTAATAATCACAGAGCAAGGCCTAGACTCATATATAGCATGTTGCTTCCACAAGTATGGTTTTCCTAATAATACATCACAAACTTCAAGAGGGGCAACATCACACAGTACCTCATTCGTGAAGGGCTTGATGTTGTAGGGAAGGTGACATTGTTGGCTGATGCAGAGATCTCATCCTTGGCGAAGCCACCCAACGATGTACGGATGTGGATGTGTTGTAGTCGGTAGGCCTAGCCGCTTCACGATCTCTGTTGAAATGAGTTGCTTTTGGCTTCCACTTTTGACAATGAAGAACCCTCCGCACACATCTATGAGTAGAAGAGGCGTTCCCCCTCCTCTGGGTCTTCAGGGTCATTCTTCTGGATCTTTTTGGTGGCCACAGTGGCACTGGGCTCCGCATCAATGATCTTCTTCCCTTTGTCATTCCCCTTGTCGTGTTATGACTCAGAGTCAGAACATGCGTCTGATTCGGAAGCCTTCAGCTCAGCCACGAGTGGCTGATTGGCCCAACACTCACTTGTGTTGTGAGTGGAGCTCTTATAGAACTCACACCCTTTTTCTATGTCTTTATTTGTCTTTGATGTGTTGTTCTTTACTTGCGGCTTTGGCAGGTCATCCTGGGTCACCCCACCTTGGCTTACTCCTTTGCTCTATGGTTTGGGGGTGCCTTTCCCTTGATTCATATTCCCAGGTCCAAAGTCTTGCTTCTTATATTTATACTTATGCTCAATCTTGACAATGTATCAGTACGTCGTGTCGAGCAAGGAGATGTCCAAGAACTCCATCTCATCCTGGATGTACCTGTGTAGGAATTCGTGGTACTTGAGTACCAAATGTCACTCAGAATGTTTGATACCCAACTTTGTGTGAAGGGTATGAAAAACATTGGTAAACTTCGGCACGTCTCGGTCCCTTCCCTGCCACAACGTGGTCCACTTTATGTATTTATCCTCATAGCTCTCAACATGGTAGTAATGCTCCTTGATGGTGTCACGAAATGAATTCCAATTGGGTGTGGCTGAAAATAGTGAGGGTGTACTTTCATCCTTCTTCCCATAATAAGTTTGCCACTAGTCCTTGTGGGGGGTGGATTAAGAAGTGAAAAAGTGATCTTTTCCCGGCTGGAAAAATCATGAATAGAAAAATATCCTTCTAGCAGATTTAACCATTTATTTACGGGGTCCTCATCTATCTGACCTTCAAATATGGGGATGTCAAAGTTAGCTTGTACCTTAAATGGTGTGGCACTTCCAGAGTAGCTGCTCGAAGAAGATGCATCGCCTTTGGGTAGGGACTAAAAGGATCTGGGCAAGGTTGTCCATCATCGCGTTCCTCTGTTGCTCGAGGGCTTCGTCCAGCAAGATTTTTAAAGGATATCTTTCCCCCCATCTTTCTTCTCTTTCTCCATGGGAGGCTGTCGGGATTTGCAAGGTTGGTCTTGTAAAGGTTCGACCAGTTCGAGCCCTAACTCCTTATATCATGACCTCGTTGCGGACATGCAAAGAAAAATAGAGAAAGAGAAAACACTTTGATACCACTTAAATAGGAACGCAACAAATTATATACCAGTATTTGAATCCAAGTATACTTAATTAACCAAGGATTGATTAATTTTTAATCCGGATCATTAATACCATTGATCACATTCACATATGGTGCAACTATTAAGTGGGAATTCCCTCAAGGGATGCTTCTTCTGACACTGCAAGAAGAAAATAGCTAATGCTTGCTCAACTTCTCTCTGGTTTTGCTTTGCCTATAACACATCAATCTAAGAAGATATTGAACTCATGATGTCGGTTTTAAAGTTATCCAAAAGATTCCCAATTTCTACACGAGGTTCTATAGTATTTTCTGACTTCAAAAACTTGGCAGAGGTATCATGTGTCATGGTTTGTTTTATAGTAGATCCTCGGGAGCTCCTTCAACAAAGTTGAACTATGTCATAAAAGGACCCATTAGATATGTCTCCTTTCCCCAAAATATTCAACATATCTCTTTATCCAAATTACTTTGTTGGGACCTTTGCAAATTATACTGAAGGCATTCAAAATATTCCTCCAATTGTTTTTCTAGTGTTTGAGTAATCCCAAATATTTCATCCTTCAAGTCCCTAGAATGGCATTAGTCTTGGTATTTTTTAAGAAATATTTCTTCGTTGCATCCTAGGTACTAATAGACCCCCCACCGAGTCCCATAAACCATTTCAATGATGCCCCTTTTAATGTGGCTGGAAACAACTTAAATTTTCGCTCCTCAGTGGTGTAGTCATAACTTCTACAATGGACACCAAATTCAAAAAGGAATGTGTCAGAATCTTCTGAGACCATACCTTGAAAAATGGGAAGTGCATATATGGGTATATTCTTCATCGAAACCTTCCCTTGAAGATTCAAAATGGGAAAACAAAGGTGGTGACTGAACTTCGTGCAACAGAATTTTGTTGAAGATTTAGAGCAGTTGTTACAGATGGTCCCCTTGGTGAAGGAGATTGTTCTTCCTTTGATAATGGAAGTTGTTCTTCCTTTGATGATGGAAGTTGTTCGGGTTGCTCAAGTTAGTCAAGTGGTTCAGGCAGCTTAGATGGCTATGTTGATCCTGATAAGTCCTTGCTACCTTCTGTAACAAGGAGTTTTTTCACTGCACTACCAAAATCTAGATTATAATGACCAAACACCTATTCCTCGAGAGTCAATAATTGGTTAATTAAGTCTACCACTAACACTTAATCCTTGGTATTCTTTCACCCATGGTATTGTAAGTGGAATCCACCCTTGGTATTCATCCTCCCATGGTATTTATCCACTCATGTTTACCCATGGTATTGTAAATGGCATCCACCCTTTGTACTCATCCTCCCAGGGTATTTATCCACTCATGGAATTTACCCATGGTATTGTAAGTGACATCCACCCATGGTATTCATTCACCCATGGTATTTACCTACCCATGGAATTTATTTGTGGTATTGTAACAAAAAAAGGATATAAGTAATAAGTCGCGTTTTGTAAAAGGAGATACTATCCACCACAATGTATCTTTTACAGTTATTCTCTATTTTAATAAAAAAATCTTGGTGTTTTTCTTTACTGGGTGTTCTCTCCTTTTTTTTCTGGCATTTCAATTTTTAAGATCTTAGGGGCCTCCCCCCCCCCCCAAGATTCATTTCAATTTCTTAGATATTGACGGACTCCCCCCAAGATTCAAATCAGTGTTATCAAGATTCATTTCAATTTCTTAGATATTGACGGACTCCCCCCAAGATTCAAATCAGTGTTATCAGATTCAGGTTAGGACTCCATGGGAATGACGGTTTGACGCATATTTCAGTTTCAAAGATTTGCAGCGATCTTCAACAAACTTCATGCATGTGCTACGACCTCCACATAGCACTTTCTTGGGCAAAGCAGGAAGAATTTATTTTTTTCCGTTTTTTTGTAGGAATTTTTCGGGTGGCGAGTTTGAAGATCATATCTGAAACTTTTGGTGCAAAATTTACAAAAACAAATACATATCTAGATTCCTTGCAAAAAATACCCAAGTTCAAAAAAAAATAGAGAATAACTGTAAAAGCTACATTGTGGTGGACAATATGTCCTTTTACAAAATGTGACTTATTACTTATAGTCTTTTTTTAGTTATAATACCACAAGTAAATTCGTGGGTGGGTAGATACCATGGGTGATTGAATACCATGGGTGGATCTCACTTACAATACCAAGAATAAATACCAAAACTAAATAGGAGAAAATTTTTATGGGAACCACCAAGAAACTTTTTATCAAAATAGAGAATAACTATAAAAGCTACATTGTGGTGGACAATATGTCCTTTTACTAAATGTGACTTGTTACTTATAGCCTTTTTTGTTACAGTATCACAGGTAAATTCTATGGGTGGGTAAATACCATGGGTGAATGAATACCATGGGTGGATGTCACTTACAATACCACGAGTAAATTCCATGAGTGGATAAATACAATGGAAGGATGAATACCAAGGGTGGATGCCACTTACAATACCATGGGTGAATGAATACCAAGGGTGGATGCCACTTACAATATCATGGGTGAATGAATACCAAGGATAAAGTGTTAGTGGTAGACTTAATTAACCAAGGATTGACTACCGAGGAACAGGTGTTTGGTCATCATACTCTAGATTTTGGTAGTGCAGTGAAACAACTCCTTGTTACAAAAGGTAACAAGGACTTATCAGGATCTTCATAGCCATCTAAGTAGTAGTCTAAACCAATTGACTAACCTGAGTAGCCTGAACAACTTCCATCACCAAAAGAAGAACAACTTCCATTAACAAAGGAAGAACAATCTCCTTCACCAAGGGGACCATCTATGACAACTGCTCTAAATCTTCAACAAAATCCTATTGCACGAAGTTCAATCACCACCTTTGATTTTCCCATTTGGAATCTTCAAGGGAAGGCTCTGATGAAGAATATACCCATCTATGAACTTCCAATTTTTCAAGGTATGGTCTCAAAATATTTTGACACATTCCTTTTTGAATTTGATGTCCTTTGTAGAAGTTATGACTGCACCACTGAGGAGCGAAAATTGAAGTTGTTTCCAACCACATTAAAAGGGGCATCATTGAAATGGTTTATGGGACTCGGTGGGGGGTCTATTAGTACCTAAGATGCAATGAAGAAAGATTTCTTAAAAAATACCAAGACTAATGCCATTCTAGGGAATTGAAGGATGAAATATTTGGGATTACTCAAACACTAGAAAAACAATTGGAGGAATATTTTGAACGCCTTCAGTATAATTTGCAAAGGTCCCAACAAAGTAATTTGGATAAAGAGATATGTTGAATATTTTGTGGAAAGGGGACATATCTTATGGGTCATTTTATGACATAGTTCAACTTTGTTGAAGGAGCTCCAGAGGATCTACTATAAATCAAACCATGAGACATGATACCTCTATCAAGTTTTTGAAGTCAGGAAATACTAGAGAACCTCGTGTAAAATTGGGAATCTGTTGGAGAACTTTAAAACCGACATCATGAGTTCAATATCTTTTTAGTTTGATGTATTACAGGAAAAGAAATTACAGAGAGAAGTTGAGCAATAATTAGCTATTTTCTTCTTGTAGTGTCGAAAGAAGCATCTCTTGAAAGGATTCCAACTTAATAGTTGCACCATATGTGAATGTGATCATTCTACTAATCAATTCCCTTCACTACCTGGACTAAAGGTGATTTATAAAGAGGCAAGGGAAGATGTTGAAGCAGCCTACTTTATTGGATCTAAAAATCCTTGGCAACCTAGACCACCAAGTATGATGCAAGACTCTTTTTCTCCTTTTAATTCTTGGTCTAATGTATATAATGTTCAACATCCACCCCAACAGTTTCAATATCCAGCAGCTTTTTAGCAACCCCCTAACCCTTCTGTGGTTCAATATCATATGCCTTGGCCCCATTGGCTTGTTTCTTCCTGGCCTCAACCTTGGTGTGGACCTGCTCTCAACCTAGATTCTTATGCAATAGTCATTACATCTCCCTTCCAATGTGCATATGAATGCTCCTTCTTTGTTCCCTCAACTTCCAACACAACATAATCCTAACTCTAATAATAAAACATTACATCAGGGGGAATCCTCAATTTTTCCTACTTACTACATTTCACCAGTAGAATGTGATGAGATTGAATTTTGCTTAGGTAGGGAAAAAACCCCCACTCCTCCCCCTATTATAATAGAAAATGAGGAAGAAAACTTACTAGGGCAGGGAGACGTGATTCAAGGTTCTATAGGAAAACAACAGGTTGTAATAGTTGGTAACATACATACGTTGAAACTATGGATGGGACTGTAACAACCAGCAGTGTTACCGTAATAGCTAACATCGTGGTAACAATAGATGTTTCCCCAACTCTGAAACCTGTAATAGCTACCAGAAGTGAGACTTATTTGAGCCCACCTTATCCTGAAAGACTAAATGAGGCCAAAAGTGTTCTCCAAGTTGAATTTTACTTTTCAACAGAGTTGAAGAATTTGCATGTTCGGATTTGTTTGCTTCAAGAAATTTGGCATGTCCCTATTTATGCTAAAACAATTAAGGAGTTTTGTGTCAAAAATCTAGGTAGGAAACCTCGAGACCCTCTTACTGTGCATGTTATTGGAAAATTATCTGATTTGATATTGGGAAATAATGTGCCTACCAAGTATGAGGACCCCGGGAACCCCACTATGACTGTACATATTGGTGGAATATCTCTTCCTAATACTTTGATCAATTTGGGAGTTGTTATAAATGTAATGACTAATGAAGCAGTGGAACTACTTGGGCTTACAAATTTAAGACCAACTCCCATTTTTTTAGAATTAGTAGATAGGTAGAAAAACCAACCTGAGGGAGTATTAGAAGATGTTATTATTTCGATTGACTCTTGGAATTATCCATCAAACTTCATGGTGCTTAAGCTTAAAACATGTCTGGGTGGACACCCTTTGATTTTAGGAAGACCATGGTTGGCAATTGTTGATGCTTATATAGGATGTAGGTTTGGATGTATGACTATTTCATATGGTATACCATTAAGAACCATGTCCTATATCCTCCTACTAAGCCAAGTTTTAAACCTAAAAACCATTTAGAATTGAAATTTGAGTTGGAAAAATTGGATGCTCATCTATTACTCACCATAAGCAAAGATTTACAATTTAAAAATGACACTGAAGAAGATTTCATCAATAATTTTTTTAGCGACCTTCTATTGGTACACCGTGTACATCCCAATTGTTAAATGTTGCAATAGATAAGTTTCGGGGAATAAATTTTTGATGAAATTGTTACACATGATATACCTACTACTTTCGGTCTTAAAAGTGTACCAGTAGAAATTGAGTCTAGAAAAACCCTTAACATTAATCCTAATTTCTGTTGAACAGAGAAAAAAATTAGTGCTTTTAATCAAAAAATATAAGGAAGTTTTTGCATGAGGTTACAAAGACATGAAGGGGGAATTCATCCTACTTTATGTACACTTCATATTTATTTAAAGGAAGGATCTTAACCTGTTAGGCAACCTCAACGAAGAATTAATCCAACTTTGAAAGGTGTTGTAAAAGAACAACTCCAAAAACTTCTAGATGTAGGTTTCATCTATCCTATTTCAGATAGACAACGGGTATCTCCACTAGTTGTTGTCCCTAAGAAAAATGGGAGGTGGAGAATTTGTGTCGACTACAGGGAGTTAAATAAATCTACTCAAAAGGACCACTTTTTATTACCTTTTATTGATCGGGTCCTAAATACTCTATCTAGTAAGAAATTATTTTCCTTCCTCGACAAGTTCATTAGTTATAATTAGATTCAAATGTCCTTTGCAGACCAAGATAAAACCACCTGGGTACTTATGCTTACAAGGTCTTACCTTTTGCATTGTGTGATGCACATGTAACCTTTCAGTCGGTAATATTGGGAAATTTTTTTGACATGGTTAATGACTATCTAGAAAATTTTATGGATGATTTCACACCCTATGGGAGTGAATTTTATGAAGCCTTGAAAAAGTGCTTGAGCATTTCAATCAAACCCATCTCTGTCTCAGCACTAAGAAATGCCATATGATGATGAGTGAGGGTATTTTTCTAGGATATTATCTTTCTACTGCATGTATTAAACTGGATCCAGCAAAGATAGAGGTAATTTTAAAAGTTCCCAGAAAAAGAAGTATGCAATTTTCTAGGAAAAGCAAGGCATTTCAAGCGATTTACAGAAGAAAAAAAAATGCTAAAATTGCACTACCATTATTTACCATGTTAGCAAAAGATAAGGAGTTTGAGTGGACTAATAAGTGTAACAATGATTTTATAGAGTTGAAGAGACGTGTAACATCAACTCCTGTATTAACAAGGCTTGGATTGGAATCTACCATTCCACATCTCTACATATGCTTCTAATACAACCATTCGAGTTGTGCTTGGACAACAAGAAGGAAATAAACCATAAGCCATCTATTACATCAACAAGAATTTGGTCCCTGTGGAGGTAATTATATTGCTGCAGAGAAGGAATTTCTTGCTGGTGTACATGCTATTAATAAATGTAGGCACTATATCACTGGTTACCAACCTTTTGTGAATACAGATCATTCAGCCATAAGATTTTCAATGAACAAACCTATCACAAATGTTAGGGTTACTAGGTGGTTGTTGTTACTCCAAGAGTTTGGTATTACTATCATAGATAAATCTGGAAAAGATCATGTTGTTACAGATTTTCTTTCTAGGTTAACTAACTCTACTAATGATCTTCCTATTGAAGATTATTTTCCAGATAAATATGTATTTGTAGTATCCACTTATTCACCTTGGTATGCAGATATTTCTAATTATCTCGTTGCAGGAAAAAAATTTCATCACCTTTCACTTAGAGAAAGAAAGAAGATTGTACAACAGAGTACCATATTATTTTGCGTGGATGGAAACCTCTTTCACACTAGTTTTGATCAACAAATTAGGAGGTGTGTGAGGGAGGATGAAATCCATGAGATCCTTAAGGCCTGCCATGATGGACCTTGTGGAGGGCATTTTGCAGATAGGAGGACAAGTTATAAGGTGTTGTAGACAGTCTACTTTGGCCCACCATATTCTAAGATGCAAAGAGGTATGTTCAAGGTTGTGACATCTATCAGAGAATGGGTCAGCTAACACAATCAGATGAGATGTTGTTACAGCCCCAACTGGTGGTGGAACCTATTGAGAGATGGAAATTGGACTTTGTGGGACTGATTAATCCCCCATATGAGCAGAAGTTTTACATTCATGTTTGCATATATTGTGTTACCAAGTGGGTAGAGGATAGGACACTTACTAGGGTGATTGGTCATGTTGTTTCAGACTTTTTGTTTGAAGAAATTTTTGCTCAATATGGAGTGCCAAGGGAAATAGTAACAAATGGAGGAGCACAATTTACCTCTCAGTTGATATAGGATCTTGTCAGAAAATATGGAGTTCATCATAGGATTACCTCACCCTATCATCCTTAGGAAAATGGGAAGGTGGAAAGTACTAATAAAGTACTTGAAGTTATTCTTACAAAAACTATGGCAGGACATAGGAGAGATTGGGTGGAGAGACTTCCTGAGGTATTATGGGCTTATAGGACAACTTGGAGAAATACCACAGGTTTTTCCCCTTATGAATTGGTTTTTGGTAAGAATCCCATCTTCCCCATTGAGTTTGAGATTAAAACATTGAGGATTGCCTTGGAAGTAGATTTAAATTTGACTTTAGCTCAAGAAAAAAGGTGGACATAATTGAATGAGTTAGAGGAAAAGCACTTGGTTGTTATGCAACGAACATAAATGATTTAGAAACAACCTGCTCAATGGCATTATAGGTTTATTAAAAAGAAGTTGTCTCAGAAGGGTGACTAGGCATTACTCTATGATTTTATATTGAAAGATTTTAAAGGCAAACTGCAAACCAGGTGCTTAGGTCCTTGTGAGGTAGAAGCATTCTTTGACAACAGGACTGTAAAATTGACAAACATTGATAATTCTCAAGTATCTTTCTATTTAATGGACATCACCTCGGGTTCTATCATAAACCCATCTCTAAGGATTCATTTGTGAACATTGTCTCAATTGCAAGTCCATACCTTGAAGTTGTTGGGACAGAGGAGGTTCCTCCTGTGCTGCCAATTACTTAGTTTATAAAAAATAAAAATTAAAAATTAAAAAGTAATAATAATAATAATTAAAATAAATAAATAAAAATGAAGAATAAATAAATAAATGTTCAATGGTGAAAACCCCTTTGGGGTGTTGTTGGATGATTGTGGTGATCGAAAACTAGCTTGTTGGCGATTAACCCCTCTTTTTTCTCTATAACAACATTGTAATAATTCTTTCTAATTATTGATTTATTGTTTCAAGTTTTGTTGTTACAGATTCATTTTAGGACTCGTTTGGTTTATATAGTTCAACTTCGATTTATACTCTGCTACTACAACTGAATATATGACCAAGATGTCAGTATTGTTCTACAAATTTTATATGGTTGTTATTGACATTGTTGTTTTTTTTTTCCAACGAAAAAGGTGCAATTTTATTAATGAAAATAAAATTATATGTTTCATTTGATAATAACCAAGCATCATCAGGCCATTGGTCGATGATAAGCATAAACATACGAAAAAAATGAACTAATATACAATGGGCGAAGAAACTAAGTTTTTTGCACGTTTTTCTTCTCAACCTTGCGCCAACCCCCTTGAGATGATGAAGTAGTGACAAGTGCGAGTTGAATATCATCAGGTCTAGTATTGTCTATCTAAATCTGAATTTTCTGATGAATGTGTGCACTTATACCCACTGGGTTCCATTAATTATGGCATGGTTGTTGTTTGTACCTGGTTGATATGTGCTTGCATGGGTTCTTGTGTGTGTTCCCCCTGGGTTTTTGGTGCCTGTTGTCTGGGTGTTCCCAAAAACTATTGGTTCCTCGTCTGCCTCATCCTCCTCCTCTTCCTACTTTGGTGGAGGGAAATTCCAGCCTTTAAGCTATTTACGAGTTTTCTTCTTTCTATTGGAGTCTTTCTTAGCATTTGGACACAGGTTCTGAAGGTGTCCTATTTGCCTGCAAATTGTACACCTAAAAGTTGTGTTCTCATAGTCTAGTATCTAGGTCCAGTTCCTATGATTATGGATTAGTTGGATACAATCCGATAGTCCTGTGTTTAGGTCTACTTCCACACATATCCGAGCATATGTGTAGATCCTCTCCTCCATTCTTTGAGTATTTGTCTTAATATATGACCCAATAATGTTGCCAATACATGTAAGAACACACTCATCCCATAAATGAAGAGGAAGATTGTGCAGCCAGACCCATACAGGCATTCTTGAGACAATCGTGGTGTTTGCATCAAATTCTGGGAACCAAGGAGTGATGAACAGACCTGTCGATCCCCAGAGCCATGGACCATCCTGTATAATGTTGTCCCTAGCCTCCGAAGAAAAGAATTTTACTATGAAGAACCCTTTTGAGCATAGATGAATTTCACAATCCATAGACCAGTTGGTCAAGATCCAGTGAAAAATCTCTACTGGTTTTGGCCAAAAATAATTGAAACGGCAAATGATCGCTTGTGATTCAAACGAAAAACAATTTACATATGTTTTTGTGTTATCAATTTAAAGTTCAGGGATGGAATTCAGTTTCTCCACAATGTATGGGCTAGGGGAAGAACCTCCCGATTTTGTTTGTTCCATTTCTGCCTTTTTCCCCTGCAGAATGTTCTTGAAATATTCTGCCCCCTACTTCTGTTTCTGTTTGGCCTCTATCTTCTTCGAATTACTGCTCCCATATCCTCCTCCCTGGTTTTTTTGATTTGTTGGTTGATGCAACCCCACCACGAAGTCTCAGATTGAGAATAATGGTAGAAGCTGTTAGGATGTGGTACTCCTTTAAATACCCGTTGTCCTGCAACGCTCTGCCATCATATATCAAAATTTTCATTTGGGTCGGGTACCCAAACAATTTCTTGATGTTTTGCTTCAGATGTTTAACTTGGCCTGTGTTTTTTACCCAGATTATCCCAGAGGACCCAGTAGGGGTTTTAAGAAATATTTGGAAGCACAGAGGACTTACCTTGTTCCTGGAGCCAACCCTATTGTGTTCGCTGAGGGGAGCCCGAAAGGCCCGGAGGGCTGCGCTGAGCACCACATGACCAAGGAGGGAAACAGGGCCACTGCATACATGCCCAGGTCTAGAACACGATCCTCCCAAAGCAATGGCAGGCTAAAGTGCAAACGCCGCAATAGAGGGGGAAAAAGCACAGAGAAAAAATTCCCAATAGCCGAGAGTTGTGCATCGAGTTCTGAAAAAATCCCACCCCCTGTCTCACCAAGGAACAGGGGATGGTGAGCCCTCATTCCCGCCCCCTCCACCGCAACAAGAGTGTCAAGACCTAGCTGCTGTAAAGGGCACACCACATTTCCCTGCACCATTGAGTGGCCTACTGCAGGAACCCGGCCGTTGCTGGAAAACTAGGCTCGAATCTAGTAGAGGCCCATCACACAACCCCTTGCGTTGTATCCCGACCACGATGCAGAGCCCACCTTTTTCCATTTCACACCTGTATTCTCAACACCCAAGGAGCCTTCTACCCTGCAGATGGTTTGATCCCGCCAAAATGGATCATCAGAACACTCAAACCCGCATACCAGGACCCTCAAACTACGCGTTGCTTCAGCCTTATTGCCCTGCGTGCAGGCCATGGTGGCCGCCTCCAAAGCTCCATTCTCATACCGGGGATTTGTACTTAAGAAGTGACATTATTATCGTAACCTACATATGTCGAGATCGTTATTACAGTAAATGCGGGGGAGGAGTGTACCGTGTCATTAAACGATACATTATGATTTCACCTAAATATTTAATCAATTGAATAATCACCACACCCTTTATAATAATGTATGATCGGACCTTGCTAATGTCATTACTTTTTACTCTCAAGTAGGATTAAGATCGAGTTAACCCTCATTATTATTTTCATCATCACCCTTACCATTATTACCTTTGTTGTGATATTTAGAAACTTTTACAATCATGTGAAGTCCTTTTTGTACTAAAAAAACTTAATTTGGTAATGAAAAGGGAGTAAATGCTATCAATTCCAACATCTCGACATTTTCTCCTTAGCAAGCATTTGTGTGTGCCAAAGAAACTCTATAACAGGTCTCTAACAGTGTTGAGCAATTACAGTCCTGGGCAGCCATGGGAGGAGCAGCAATAAGGCATGACCCTGATTTCATTAATATGTTGTTACAATACCCATAGGCTCTGGAAATTTTTTGAAATTTCGATTTGTTGAGCTATTTTGAGAAGTTGCGGAGTTTTAGTGAGTTGGTTGCTTTGGAATTTACTCAAGCCTTAATTGAACAACACTCTTAAGTTGGAGGATTTTGAATTATTGTTATAGAGGAAGTAATCGAAAGTGTAATAGGTTTTCCACAAATAGGGACTCGGTGGTTTTCAAGAAAGGTGGTGAATCTATCAACTAAGGATTTATTTTTCAAAGAAGGAGAGGAATTGAGAACTAAGGGTATGGGTTTTGACAGAACATATCTTCTTACCCTTAAGAAGATGTAGCCCTTTTCATTCTGAAAATTTATTATCTGCGAGGGTCATTTTGGGATTGTATTTAACTACTATTTTCAATTATTGGCACACTTGAGGACAAGGCAACTGATAAATTTACCATATTAATTGTTGAAATCTTTATAATACATGGCAGAGGTAGTGTGAGAGGTGAAACATCCGGAAAATTTCTTAACCAACCAATAATTTTTCACTCTTTACATGAGCAAGGAAGTTCATGGCATGATCTAATAGCAAGAACTTGTGCTAGTGCAAAGGACGATGAGAGTGAAGAGCATGAGGAGAGTGTTGAAACAACACCCGTGAGTGAAGCAACCACGCCTTCTAGGGGTAAGGTTGTCACACCCCCCAAAAGTAGAACAACTACAACCTCTAAGAAAAGCAAAGTAGCCACACCCTCAAAGAGACGAACAACTGCAGCTTCTAAGAAAAGTAGGGTTGATACATCTCTTAGACCTAGTCATCAAAACCCTAAGAGGTGGAGCTCTATTAAGACCTCTGTTGGTACATCTTTTAAAGGAAAAAGGGCACGAACAGAGGAGCCTGTGGAGGTGTCTAGTGAATCATCAAAGAAGGGCCATCATGGGTTCCATATCAAAAAAGAAAAAATAGAAGAAGTTATCGTTGAAATAACAACTGAAGAAATAAATATTTCTGGGGAAACCACGGATGTTGCAAAAAAAGTGAAAGTGAAAATTGAAAATTGAAAAATCCAATTGGTGGAAAGACCCCTAAGAAAAGGGTGTGAGTGGATATTGCACGAAATGATACCCCAACATCGGAAGAACATACTACTACTGCTGAAGTAGAGAAACCTGAGGAACACAATGTTACAGCCATATTGAAGAAGCCGGAGTAATAGTAGAATGGAGGGCAACAGGAAAATTTTGCAGAGGAAGATCCCTCTACATTTGAAATGTTTGTTGTTACACCAAAATTCAGGGAAAGAATTAAGGAACATCAGGATGAAGGAAAAAAAGAAAAGCCTGTAGAAGAAGATGCCCCTATATTTGAGGATGTTGTTGCTACATTAGAATTTTAAAGAAGATTTGAGGAACATCAGAAAGAAGGAAAACTGACAATAGAAGAGTTGATAGAAGAACAAGAGGTTGTTCCCTCACCAGGTAAGACTGAAATAGACCCTCTTGTTTATCAAATTGAAAATTTGAAAAAGAAAAATGAGGAGTTAAGGAGACAAATTGGACCTTGGTGGAGGAATAGTTTCAATTTATAAAGGAAAATGGATTAGACATGTTAGCAAACGCAGTAGAAATAACATCATCCATTGATTTAACTATGATATATTGTAAGGGGTGTCAACAAATTTTTAATGAAGTCGAGGTTGTGGAATCTATTATTATTTCAATGGGAGTTCAAGTAGGAGAATAGGATCGACCTATTGCTCCACAAGAAATTGTTCACAACATTTTTTATTTAGACAAAGGTCGGGTGCTATGTATTAATCTGAAAAAAAAGAGGAGGCTAAATGCCTTACATAAGATGCTTCAGGAGGATTTTGAAGCCAAGGAATTACAAAAAGGAATTTTTCCTTGGTTCTTACTTTGGTTGGACTGTTCCTATTGCTACTTATACTACTATAGATTTTAACATACTGCCGTCCCCAAAATTTACATTTACAAAACATGACTAATCAATCTCGATGTGGCTCATCTTTCTTGCAGTTGATCCCTCTGGATCCTGGTCAGCTTCGATTGGCTTGGCGCTGGAGGAGGATGTAGCATCTTTCTTGTCCATCATTTGCTTGAGTTGTTCTGGGCGTTCCATTGAATTCTTTGTCTGGGTAATGGCACTGTTTCTTTGCTTATATTCTTGATGCTGTCGATTCGCTTTGCTACTAATAGGAGTAGTTCTACTCAGGCTCTCGGTAGTGTTAAGAGCACTTAGAAGAATGCGATTTAAATGCCTGAAGCTGTCTCGCATACCACTTGGGGATCGGTTAGGCTCGACAGCGTTCTCACTTTTTAACAGGGTGAAAACGGATCCTCTATCACGCTCTACTGCATTTCCTCTTTCTGACTTACAGAGATATGCTGCAAAATAGACTCCTCTCTCAAGCTTACCGCAATGAACTTCGACTGTGGGATGTAGTTGTTGCGTTACAGGGGTATATAACGAATTTCTATGGATACAAAGGCGGGAGAGGGATCTGCACATCCCGATGCTCCACTGACTATTCCTGCTCGTATCTTGGCTGTGATCGATTTTTTTGTGACAAGGACGATTTTCTGTTCTGTGGATCTTGATTCCCCTGCCTTGGACTGAGATTCTGAGCCAGCTTCTGATACAATTCCTTTCAATCTGATCTGTTCTGACCTCTGTTCTGGTGATTTGGTTGCTGTGGCAGATTCTATTGGGTAGGGTGCCCCGCATGCTGATTAGATGTGCGTCTTTCATGGCAGCGATTGGATAGTTAAGTTATCATTGCAGCTAAGCTGGCCTTTGGGTCGATCACAGGCCTTGTTGGCATGGTGGTCAGCTTTTTTGTTGAGACCCCTTAGGATGTGATAATAATGGGCTTCCTCCAGCATGCTATGTAGAACTTGGTTCCTGTTGTTGATTTGTTGCAGCAGTATGTTTGGTGAGTTTCGCTTTTGCTCCATGAGCCGGATAATAATTGCAGAGTCACCAAAAACATTCACTTTCTTGATGCCCAGTTTGATCACTTGATTGAGTCCTTGGAATAAGGCCAGACCTTCGGCCCGATTGTTAGAGAGATCACCCAATCCCCATTCGAAGTGCAAGATAGGCTCTCCATTTGCGTTGCATATGAGGCCTCCTGCGCCTGCAAGGCCAGGATTAGATTTTGAGGCACCATCGAAAAAGAGGCAATATCTGTTGCAGTTGCTCAGCCATAGAGCAAATTCTTCTTCCTTAGGCCTCAGCTTCCAAGCTGTAGTTGACTCCTTCAGGCTCGAATTTTCTTTTTCTTGATCTTAGGCGCTGATGATGCTACCATAATTAATCAAATTTATTTCTTCTGCACTGTAGTTGCTGAGGTTGATTTTACTGTGGGTGCGAATTGTAACAGCTTCTACCGCTAAGCTGATGGTTTTATGACACATAATTCTGGAGTTGTGTCCTTTGTCTTGGAAAACTTTCTTGTTTCTAGCTAACCATATGCTCCATAGAAGAGTTAATGGTAAAGTATTCCATATCCTCTGTGATAGTGTACTCTTCTTGCTCTTCCATGGGCAAAGTTTCTTCCAATTTTGGACTGTCTCTGCTATGGATGACTTAGGATTCCATTCTGCTCCCCCTACTGAAGCGATATCTTTCCAACATTTTGCGGCCACTTGGCAGTCCATAAACAAATGCTGCATTGTTTCTTCAGCTTGAAGACAATTTGGGCACCTGGAAGGGCCTAGGATGCCCCTTTTTTTTAGGTTCTCAGCTGTTAAAATCTTACCTTTCAGGAGGAGCCAGCAGAAGAATTTTACTTTAGGGGGGGCTTCCGCTTTCCAAACCAATCTCCAATGGCTCCAGATGTCCTGTGGGAAGGCACTTTCGCATAAATGGTGATACCCTGCTTTGGCTGTGTACATGGTTCCCGTGGGGTCCCAGCGATAGCTATCTTTGCCTCCTTTATGAATCGGAGCCTTACTGTGCAATTGGTCTTTTAGAGCTTTGAAACTTGTTTCCAGATCCCTTGGGTAGTCCGGCAAAGTCCAACCAATCCAAGCTTGGGAGGAGCTTCCCCATTTAGTGATTTGGGCTAAGCTCCATATTCCTCTGTTGTTTAACCAGTTTATGGCTGGAACTGCTTCTATATTGGATCCTATAGGGCTCTGACCTAGGATTCTGTCTTTAGAAATACTGATGCTGCTTCCCCCTCCTGGTACTTTGGAGATGTGTTGGGCCATGAGTGGGATAATTTTCTTGCATAATTTCCAGATGTTGGAGCTGTCTCTGTTGGGTATATTAGTTTCCAGAAGCTTGTGCCTGGTACTGCTGAGATACTTGGCTTCTAAAACTGATTTCCACCAAGCTGTGTCCCCTGTGATTAGTCTCCAAACAATTTTAGCCCCGAGAGCTAAATTCAAAAGTTTTGGGGACCTTATTCCGAGGCCTCCTTTTTCTTGGGGCTGGATAACATTTTTCCAGCCAACCAGGTTGAACTTTCTCTTCTCCGATTTCCCTCCTTGCCAGAGGAAATGTCGAAGGGCCTTTTCCAATTTATGATGGAAAATCATCGGAGCTTGTAACAATGAAAAGCGGTAGATGGGGAGAGTAATCAAACCTGATTTGAGAAGTACAAGACGTCCTGCTGGGTTCAGCCACATGGTTCCCCATTGTTGGATTTTCCTTTTGATTTTGTCGAGGATTTCGTTCCAAGTTTCAGTCTTCAGGGGACCCATACTCACCGGCATCCCTAGATAGGTGAAATGACTCCATTCGAGCTTGTATGAGACCTCTAATATATTTGCAATGCTTTGAATGGTGTGAGCTGTTGCATTCCATCCATAGATGCAGCTTTTAACTTGATTGATTCTTCCTCCAGAGTAGTCCATGAATTGGTCCATGATCTTTTTGAAGCGCCTTGCAATGGTGTTCGAAGCTCCACCCATCAGGAGGGTATCATCAGCGAATTGGGAATGATTAATATTCTTTGTGCCCTGCGCAAATTGGATACCTGTGATTAGGCCTATTCTTCGGTTGTAATCCAAGGCTTTGCTGAGGGATTCAGCCATGAGGATGAATAGGTAAGGGGATAGGGGGCAGCCTTGCCTAAGGCCTCGGGAGGATTGAAAGGCTGCACAAGGTCTTCCATTCACCAGAGGAGAAATCCAGGGACTAGAGATGCAAGCTTTGACCATATTTATAAAGGAGGTATTGAATCCCAGTTTGTTCAAAACAGCAAGAAGGAAGGAGTGTCTGACTCTATCGAAGGCGTTGGCAAGATCAAGTTTAAGGATGAATCCTTTTTCCTTTCGACTAAGGCTAGAATGGATGGCTTCTTGAACCAAAAGAATGGAGTCAGAGATGTGCCTGTTGGCTAAAAAACCTCCCTGATTTTCAGAAATTAAGGAAGGAAGTAGAGGCTTGAGTCTTGAAGACAAGATTTTTGTCATTATTTTATAAGCAGAATTACAAAGGGAAATGGGTCGGAATCTGGAGAAAGTGGTCGGCCTGTTCTCTTTTGGGATGAGAGCTAAATACGTTGAGTTGGTGTAGCCCCCTAGTTTGCCTTTCCTAAGGACCCAACGAATCATCTTGAGGAGGTCTTTTTTAATCATTGGCCAATATTCTCTGAAGAAGCTGATAGGAAACCCGTCAGGACCTGGAGCTTTGTCCGGATGGAGGCTCCAGACGGCCTTTTTGACTTCATCCTCCTCAACTTCTTGGGTGAGGCTGTTATTCATTTCTTGAGTGACTTCTTTGGTCATATGATGGAGGAAATTTGAGAAATCCTCCTCATTTTTGTCCTCTGTAAGGAGAGATTTGAAATGGGAGGTTGCGGCAGCTTTTATGGAGTCTTGAGTCTCATGATTGTTCCCTTCACTATCTCTGATTGCGCTAACTGTGTTTCTTGCCTTCCTGATTGTGGCTTGTTTATGGAAGTAAGAGGTGTTTTTGTCACCTTCACGCAGCCAGGTCTGCCTTGATTTTAACCGCCATTTGATCTCCTCGTCTCTAGCTGTTTGGCGCAGCTCTGCATACAATCTGATCTCTTCTTGTCTTGCTTGCTGAGTGAGTCCTTCCGCTTCAATACTTTGCTGTATTTTTTCAAGATTTTGTTTGATATCCTTTTTTAATGCCTCGGGTTCCTTGTAGTTGGTCTTTGCCCATGACTTGAGTGCCTGCCTTGTTTGCTTCAATTTTGTTTCCCAAATGTAAATTGGGGAGCCCTCCACATGCTGAGACCAAGCTTGTTTAACTATATCTCGGGCAGCAGGAATTTGATTCCAAAGAGAGGAGTATTTGAAAGGGAGGGGGCCGAGGTGGCTTTGGCTTTGCAGAGTAAGGGTGATGGGGTAGTGATCCGAGGCGGAAGTATTGAGGATGTCTGACTGCCCGTTGGAGAAGGAGGACAGAAAGGCGATGTTAACAAGGAAACGGTCAAGTCTTTCCATAATGTTACCTGCTCCCAACCGCCTATTGCTCCAAGTATACCTGCGATTCTTGGGCTTTAAATCGACCAAGTCTTTTTCTTGCATGATGTGTTCCAGCCGGTTTCGGAAATGATCAGCGCTGAAGTTCCCTCCTCTTTTCTCATTTGAGTGCATGACCAGGTTTAAGTCCCCTGCTAGGATGAGGTTGTTACCATGGTCTTCTTCTAAATCTTCCTCTAGGGTGGTCCAACATACTTCTTTTTCCCTGTAGTGGTTAGGAGAGTAGATATTGTAGATTTTAACATCAATGCCATTATCCTTGCTTTCCAATTTAACACTTATCCAATGCTGTTGTGTTTTGACGGAGCTACAGCTCCATTTGCTGATATTCCACATTGTTAAAATACCTCCTGAAGCTCCTCTTGCTTCACTGGTGCAACCACCGTACTGATTTTGTTGGCCAATGAGTCTGCTGATTTCGGACTGTTCTAATTTTGTCTCTTGGATGAGTAAGATATCAGGCTTTTCACTTTGAATTAACTCCTTGAGGGCAGCTTTTTTGGAGGGGTGCCCTAGTCCCCTGCTGTTCCAAGACAACACTTTCATCATGATTTACCGGTGGTGTGCAGAGGTGCTCGCCTCTCTTTGCCTTTGATGTTGTTTTCCTTGTCCGAGATTCCTAGGATGTAGGTTTCAATCGGTGTTTGTGATCCCATTGCTATATCCTTCTGCGCGCTTTCTTCTCTTTGCTGTTTTGCCGACTTCCTACCTGGCCCATGTTTTTTTGGAATCTCACTAGATGCTCCTAGGTCCTTTGATAAGCTTCTTGTGATTCTTGTTGAAGTAGTGTCCGGGGAGGGCTGAGAGGGATGAGGGGATGAGGGGTTTTGCTGATCTGATGAGGGGTCCTGAATAGGTTCTTCTTCAGAAAGGGATGCGAAAGGGTTGGAAGAAGGAGGGATGGAGGGATCAGAAGAACGCGGAGGAGAGGAGGGAAAGGGAGGAGGGGCTTGCTGAGAGGATGAGGGTGGGCGCTGATGAGATGAAGGAGGATGGGAAGGATGATGGTGGGATGGTCCCGGTAGTTCAGTTTCAGATTGTTTGAAGGATGAGGCAGATTTTTTCCTTTTCACCGTTTCCCACTGGTCCTCCTGCTCTGATGATTCAACATTTATAAGTTTTGGGCATCTGTTAGCAAAGTGACCGTATTCATGACATACCTTGCATTTGAAGGGTATCTGTTCGTAGTCCAGCTGTTGGATATGGCACCAGTCGTCCACCTTTAATTTGATTGCTTCCGGTAGGCCGCGCCCCAGATCGACTTCGACACAAATTCGTGCACAAGCTTGCATGTTGTCCTTGGGCTCGCTGCGATCTATATATTTTCCTACCGCGTTTCCTATTGCCTTGACCGAATCATCTCCCCAGCAATGTAGGGGAAGGTGAGGAAGCCTGACCCAGACAGGGACAGCGCTTGGAATATCTAGTTCTGGATCGAAGTCCGGGGTCCATTTGTTGAGATAGAGACCCCGGGAGTCCATGAAGTAAGGCCCATTTCTAAATATCAAATCCTTGTCCTCCTTGGTTTCAAAGTGGAAGGTGAAGTAACCTCTGCCACAAAACCTTATTGAGATTTTTCCCTGAGTCTTGTCTGCCCAGTTTCTCTCCACCCACCGCTGCACAGTTTTGGGTGAGGGCCATAATCCTGTAAACTGGCCGATTAATCCTTTCTCTGCAAGAGATATTGCTGCCATGCGTGGAATGGTCGGGGGCAGAAGAACTTCTTGAAGCACATCGAGTTTTTTAACAAACTTGGTAGCCGTCGGTCTTGGCCTTTGCTGTGGCAGAGATTTGATCAGGTTCGAAAAAGCTTGCTGCATTGCTGGATCCCCCCCTGGTGGATCCGGGGGATCCATGGGGACCTAGAGCTGGCGGGAGCGCTGGAGTGAGACGGTTCAGATCGCGGGAGGCTCAGGCGCTCAGGCACGCGCGCGCAAAGCAATCCTTATACTGTATTGTTCACAACATTGTTATTACACAAGAACCAACATTCAAAGCAGAGCATGGAGAAGAAAAATAGTTAGTTCATCCACAAGAACTCATTTATGACGTTGTTTTTACACAAGAACCAATAGTTGAGATAGAGAAACATGAGGAGAAAGGGGATAGAGAAGAGATTGATGAGATTAAAGTTGTATCCACATTTGAAACAGCTCAGTTGAAACCTGAAAAACTATTGAGAACAACATTTCTTCTTGGAGAAGTGGAAAAATGGAAGAATTTAGTACTTTTTCCTAAGGATAAAGTTATTTTCTTGGAACAACATGCAGAGATGGTTAGCGGATCTAAGAAAGAATGGGTTGAAAAGATGAGAATCAAATATTTTGTAAGGATTTTGAGAGAGAGGAATCAGTCCATAAAACAAGTAAAGAAATTGTAGAGAGAATTGTAGTTGTTACATCGAGAAGGAACTCATTTATGAACTTATTAATGGTTTTCTATGTCGCAGGAAACCTTCTCCATCTTATCCTTTATATTCGAAAGAAAAACATTACCTCTTTCAATTGAAATCTCTTAAGGAAAAGCGACCATACAAAACAAGGCAAATCCAATATTTATTGGAAACTTTTCAGAGTGCCAATTTCTCATAGCAGCATCTATTGTGCGAACTGTATCTGCATGATCTCATCTGTTATGGAGATCAATATTTTAATCTAACACCTTAAGTGGGAGATTGTAATTGAGGGATTTTATGTCTTTTGTTCACAATCAGGTAGAATGGAAGGTTACACATGATACTGTAATAGCCAATGAGGGGTGAGTAAGGTTGTGCATCAGAGATGAGCCTGGCTCAGCTTAAGCAATTGCACATAGATACAATAAGATGTGATGATTTCTAGCCACTAAAAAATTGTTAATGGATACCCAAGAATTAGTTCTACAAAGATGCATCAGAAATATAAAGGGGTCGAAAGTTAGTGCATTAGTAGGAAGAAAGCTAAGATGGGATCTTTGCCGATAGGAGTTAAAATGATAGAACCTGTTTCTCCATCCAAATTTTATGCAAGCTCTCTCTGGGCTTCACAAATATTTGGAGTGTATTAAGAGAAGTGGTATCGGGTGGATTGGACTGAGATTCAAGTTTCCTCTTGTTTGGCTTCCAACTTATCAATATCAACATCCATACCATCTTTTTGATAAACTTTGGGAAACATAGTTGGTCCTTTCCCGAGGCTACAGAGCCATGGGAGAAGATATTGCAGGATCTTATGATCTCACGGGACTACACTCTCAGCATGTTAAGAACCAGTCACAAGGGTTTGCATGAGGACATGCAGATGCTTAAACTAGGGGGAGATGTTGGGCCATGGAATTGTCATCTTTTGCATGCATTTTCTATTTATTTTTACTCTTTTTTGACCAATGAGACCACATTCTACCACTGTAACAGCCTTTATTCACCTAATTATGTCATTTTCCATATGTCACTTTCTTACTCTAATTCTACTTATAATTTGGCATAAGAACTATTGTCTTAGATTATTTTTATGATAAAACTAATATATGGGTTGTTTTAGGTTTAAGTAGTATGTTTAAGTTGTTGTTACAGGATTACACTTGTAGTTTCCTTCATTGGTTTGTGTCAAAGGCTCCATGAGTTGTTGTTGATACACGAACAATTTTCCTTGCACATGTTGTATTTTTCCAATCAGTTATATGGACCAGATTTAGAGCACATCAAGTCAAAGTCAATTCAACTATTGGGAGACCTTCATGGAGCAGACAGATCACTTCATTAAGATTCTTTGTAAAAATCATTGCAATTAAGGGAAAATTGTTACAACTTCACCCCTATTGTGGAATTTTTTTATGATATATTTTTGTTTGAAGATCACATGAGAATCGAAAGATTATCATGATGATCTTCTTATTGTATTAAAAAATTATAAAGAAGGGAATTGTTTGCCTGCAGGGGCAGTGAAGAGTTTTATAGAAATAGGATTGGAAAGTGGACAAGAACCAAAGCTCTGTAATGTTGATGTTTTGTTAATACAAATATCAACCATGTGGCATTGTATTTTCCTCTGAGTAGCCTATGTGCAGTTTAGTGCACCAAACCCTGTTGAGGAGGAAGGGCCCTCCTTCTTAGTGGGGATCACTAGTTAATCACAGTATATTAATTAGTTGCATCAATTCTTCTTAGTTATGTGATTGTTGTTACTGTATATTTTGTTATACATTTTGTTGTTATTTTTTATTTCATTTGTGCGTTATTGATTGCATAAATCTTTTGAATGGTGTGACAGCATGTCCTGAACTGGTCCCTCGTATTAGTGTAGCAACAATTGATTCACTTTTATATTACATATTGGTTGAGTGATTGATGGGTTGCGAGAGTGTTGTTTCTGAGTGAGAACAGTTGTGTAACATCGTGGTTTCATTTGTAATTGTGTGACTCTTTTATGATTGTGTTAAAGTGTGTAATTGCTTGAATGTTTGCTAAGAGTGAGTATGCAATGACTTTGGTTTGAGATTCATTTTACTAGTTAACATTTCCCCTACATAGACTTTGCCTGATAGCCTTAATTCAAGCCTACCTAATTTGATAATTAATCTGACAGTGGACTTGTTGCTCCAATTTAAAGGAACAATTGTTTTGCCCGACACATACAACTACATACTAGCCCTGATTTTCTTCATATATTCAATAACTTTATATAGCAGGGCCTTGCCTAAAGGAATTGATGAAGTTGTATTTTAAAGAGGTGAGGGGGACATTATTTTTTGTGTAGGGATGGTGGAGTTGGTGAGTGGAAAAAATTTGTGCTTTGCTTAGTGTTTTGCATAGGAGTGCTATTAGATTTAACGTTTTGTGCAAAATCAGAAGTAACTTGGGGACACCTTCCTACAAATCCTCTAGCTTGTTCTCCCACGAATTTGGCTGTCAAGTGCTCATTAAGACCTTCAATTTTGTCTCCAAGTTGACCAAAATGGCTACACAAAGCACCCATTAGACTTGTTGGCATAATGACTAACCAAATTCACTCTATTAACATAAATATAATCAAAAACATGCAATAAACTAATGAGAATGATGGATTAAGTCAAATTAGGAGGTTGAATGAGCCCAAATAATTGTACATTTTTGGGGCTCATCATCACCCCCCTACTGAAAGTGTTGCTCATCCTCTGAGCAACCAATCTCTCTCCTCATATTTGATGGCCCTGGTGGCTTCTTTGGCTAACATCTCGACCGATTTCTCCTTTGGCTTCCCTCTTTTCAAACTTCCTGTAGAAACAGTTCGCTGGCTTCCTGTAGAAACAGTCTGCTAGCTTCCTGTAGAAACAGTCTACTAACTTCTCTGTCTTCCTGTAGAAACAGTCGGCACTGTCTTAGCCTGCTTGGCTGAGGGTGCTTTCTCCTTGAACTATGCTGTGGCAGCCTTCATCTTCTCCTCCTTTCTGCTCTTCTTCCTCACGGCCTGTTGCTTTTCCTGTTGAATTCTCAGCCTTGTTATGAGTGTGCAAGTATATGCAATCATATGGAAGAAATGGTGGCCTTGGCATTTCCTAAAACCTGCAACGTGAGGGCACTCGTATGTTTTGTAACAAGGAAGTTGGTTAAATTCACAAGATAAGCCATGGTCATGTTTCCAAGCAACAGGAATATGATAAAGGCGTTTTCTCTGGCTTTTTCAATAGCAATCACTACTACATTACCTTCCACAAAAAGAGTAACAGTAAGCAATAACAGCGCAGCAATTGGTGCCATGTACATGAGAAAATTCATAGAGTGAAGCTTCTCTACCTCAGAGGTAAGCAGGAGCCCCTGAACAACTGATTTCAATGCTCTGGCAGCAGTTGATCCTAGGCAAACCAAAAAGCCAAAAAGGTGGAATAATGGCTTACTGTTGCTTGCAATAACAGTGCCAAACACCACAGGCACCAAGCCCATATAAACCACAGAAGACTCCCTCTTACATGTTATTATAAATGCAAAATATTGCTGTGAAGAAGGGAGTTGTTGCCCCAATAGTTTGATTGAAGGAGACTGGCAAATAGCGCAGAGAAATATTGCCACAAACAACCGAGAAGGAGAAAATGAAGCTCAGTGCCAATATCTCAAGAAACTGTCTCCTGGAGATGATGAACTGCATTGGTACAATCTCTAACCATGAAATTGCCAGAAAACCATAAAATGAACAGGCACACATGTGCAACATTGTGAGGAATATTGGGTATCTGCATCCAAAAACTAAGTAGGCATTTGTTAAGCAATAGCACACCAATATTGGAAGAGTACCAAGCTGCAATAATGAGAGCTGTTGTAATAGTCTGGGACACAGGAAATGCACCATATTTTCCTTCTCCTGTTCTCGATTTAGACATCTCCAAACTAGCTTGGATCTGTGACATAATCCCTTTACAATCCTGGATCACCTGCATAAAATTCTGATATGATACCTTACTCTGTTTTAACAATTATGTTCATGCATGCAAAAGACCCTAACCACGTTTTTTCTTCTGTTCTCTTCCTTCTTTTTTTTTTTTTGGCAGAAAGAGATCTGAAGGACATTAAGAATTCTTCAGCTATCTGGTTATGAGAGGAAGAGTTTACTTCTACAGAGAGAGGACAGAGACCAAGTTTTCTTCTCAGGGAAAATTCAGATATGAAAATTTTAAAAGTTACATCCATAGGCTGGCTCTCACAGCTGCATATGCCTTCTTTATAAGAGAATTTTAGACCAGAAACATGGAGAGATGCAGAAAAACTGAGAAATTCCATGCAACACACAATCACACTGCTATTTTTGACTTACAGGCAAACTGGTCTCTAATTCTCCTGCTCCAGATAGTTCAATTCACCACCTTTCAAAATATATATCATGCGTGGAAGAGTGCTTTCGAGCCTACCCTTCTCGGAACTCCAAATCTGATGAGGGAAAGCTCAGGTTTCTTTGTTCCAAAACGCTGTGTCATACTTCCTGTAGAAGACCCACCCGTTTTCTGTAGAACGCCCTTGCATAGGTGGGTTTAAGAAAAAAAATGGCTGAGAAAGCTTGGTTTGCTGGTATGGAGCTTGTTGCAGCTGCAAGAAATGTGATAAACTGGAAACAACATCGGTGAGAGTTCGATTGGCCATTATGAAGATTTCCGTTGATGGAGGGTGAGCTGGCCAACTGCACGTTGGCCCCATGCAGACTGTTGGTCCCCACTGTAGTGTAATTACGAACTGTAGTCCTCTGCCTGTAATCTCATCCATCAATCACGCTGAAGTTTAACTGTCCATCACTACCTGTTTTCAATTTTCTTCCTGAGATGGCTGAGCGCACGTGTCTCATTCACCCACCAAGCGCTGTTGAACTGGATGAGGGTGGCCAGTTAGCTGGCCACCGATTTTTCTAAATCCAACCATCTCATTGCTCATGCTGTTTACGAATTACATTCATGCGAATAGAGGAACGAGTTTAGTCACGTACCTGAAGTCAAACGGCTGCTTGTGAAGCTTTTTGCTGCTGCATGCTCATGTTCTGCTGCTGCATGCTTGGATCCTTTGGTTGCATGAGGGCTTGGCTGATGATTTTTTATTGTTTTTCCTTGTGCAGGTGTCCTCTGACCAGATCTAAGCTGCATGCATTTGTTTCCATGTTCAGATCTGCACGTTCAAGCTGCTGCTGCTGCAATGTCACAGAACCAGAACTTGTTTTCGCCATTGCTCCCAAACGGTAAAGCAGATTGATCTGAAACTTGCTGAGCATGTTTCTATCATCATGATGCATGTCCCATATCAAAATCGTGATCAATGGATGCACGGATTTCGAGAAAAATGGAGAATGGCTGAAGATTTCATAGATCGATTTCTCGGAAACTGTGCATCGGAATCGGCTGAAACTGCTTGGGTAGGCTACTATCACCCATGTGCATCTCCCCATGAAATAGGTTTTGAAACGGATGCACGGTTATGGAGAAAATGCAAAAATGGATGATGGTGATGGAGGCTGATTTCTTGGAAACCGTGCACCGGAATTGGCTGAAACTGCTCAAGCATGTTGCCATCAACCTTGTACAATTCCCCATAAAACGGTTTGTCAAATGGATGCATGGTTCTTAAGTTATGGCAAAAACAAATTTTGTTCTATGTCTTTTTGCTTCAAGGCTTTTTGCAAGTGTTTGCATGGAAGGAAAAACTGAGCTTGGGCTCTGATGCAGGTATGGAGATGATGGAGGAGGAGTTGGAAGATTGCATGAGGACTTCTGAACCCTTGAGGAAGCTACAACGTTCGCCAAACCACTTTTTGAAATCCATGTCTAGTTTCCCACAATTTCTACAGGAAGTTCCTGTAGAAGCACAATGAGAAGCACAAGGAGGTGGAAAAAATGATGGAGAAAGGCAAGGGATGGCCACACAAGTGCTTGCAGGTCTAATCAACAGATTCCCACCATCAGATTCCATCTTAGACTTGAATTTGGTTCGTCCAAAGGTTCTACAGGATGTTTCCTGTAGAAATACAGAGCTTCCTGTAGAAGGCACAAGAAAAATTCCTTTAGCCTTGATTTGAGTGCTCCTCCTGTCATGAAACGTCCTTCTTGCAACCTGCAATTAGCCAATGGAATTAGTTTTATTTTTCTTTTTATTTTTCTCTTTTTTTTAGAAAAACAACTAGGGCGCCTCATGGAGGTTTTCACCCTAATTGCCTGCCCTGGGCGCCTCCAAGGGAGGTTTTCACCCAGAGATCTTATTCTCTTTTCTCTTTTTTCCAACCCATTGACCGCCTCATGGAGGTTTTCAATCAATGAGCCAATCTGAGGCGCCTCCGAAGAGGTTTTCACCTTAGATTTTTATTTTCTTCTTATTTTCATTTTTTCTTTTTCTTTTTTCTATTTTCTCTTCTTTTTTTTTTTTTCTTTTTTTTTTTTTCTCTACCCTACCCTACTTGAAAAACAAAATCATTTTCAAGTATAAGAATACTTCCAATGGAGCCATGTGCACATCGAGATTAGAGACAAAATGATGTGAAGGCTCAAAATGCATGCTTTGACAGGTATCTGGATCTTAGAGACCAAATGATCTGGCTTTGAAGGGATCAAACATAACTGAGAAAGAAAGTACCGCTGCAACTTAGTGACCTTCTAAAACCATATCTCAATATAGCTTTGATATCCTTGGTCGTCTTGCTGATTTGGATCATTCTTCATGTCACCTTCTATCATGACCTTCTAATCTTCCTCTTTTTGTTGATCTTTCTCTTGAGTACATGGAGGATTTGATGGTAACCATGAGGGAACTCTCTCAATCTCTAATTTTTATGCCTTTTCTTCATCAAGCGCAGCCCATGGTTCTTTGATCTCCTCTTTGGGATCTTCTTTTTCCTTTGGTCCTTCAATGTTGTCAATATAATCTCTGTGTTGCAACACTCTTCCTGAGCTTTGGTGAACATCATTGAGCTCAAAAGGAGTCATTTGCACATGTTGTGTCTCAGCTTTGGAATTGGGTTGAGCTACTCCATTGTATGGCTTTGGAAATGGTGGTACGGGTAGTTGAGTGGAGGTGTGAAATTGAGATGGAGACGGATGGCATTGTGGTTGGGTAGGCATTTGGGGTTGCCTTGGTGGAGGAGGAGGCGATGGTTGTGGATGAGCAGGTGGTGGAGGAAAATGAGCGGGATGAGAGTTGTACTGGGGCCTCCACTCCTGATAAGGTGCATACCACTGAGGTTGTGGCTGAGCATAAGAGTGAAATGAATGAGCAGCTGGTTGGGCGTAATATGGATCTGTGAAGGAACAAGGAGGAGGTGTGAACCATGAAGGGTGAGCAGGGGGACCCCAAGAGGGTATGGAAGTGGTTTGATAGGGGTCATAATAGGTCTCGGGTGTCCCTTGCAGTTCCTGCTGGTAAGATCTAGGTCCATGCGGCCAACTTTGGTTCATGTAATAGAGTGATTCAGTGGCTCCTTTGGCTCTCTGATATGCAGCTTTGAATCTGGGTAAGGAAGGGCACTGATCTGTAGGATGGTATTCTTCACAGACAAAACACACTTCTATGGAGTACAATGGACATTCGTTCCTAGGATGCTTTCTAGTGCACCTAGGACAAAAAATGACGAAAGCCCTCTTGGCTTCTTCTTGCTTCTTTTGGATCCGCAAGGTATCCAGTTGCATGGCAAGAAACTGCCTCATATCACTCTTGAAATCTTCGATCTGATTTTCAAATTCGTCTTTGGACAAGGGACTGCTCCCAACATTTCTGCTTGTAGCCATTTGCTCCAGAGGAATGGTTTTTTCTTCTTCTCCCCTAGAGGTTCTTTAAATATGCCTTGATGTCCACCCAGGGGTTCTTTAATCACAGCCATCGAAGAAGAGAGAACGTTGGTTGTGTGAAGCAGTGGGGGTGTTGTGCAATCATTTTTTTTTTTACTTATCTCTACTCCTACAAGACATGAAATGAAATCTTTTTGGTTGATTTTTTCTTTTTTCTACTTCTACATGCAAAACTGAAATAGACTGAACTGCAACTAACTATCTTGCTAAAATGAAAATGCGGAATTGAAATGACAGCAGGAAAGGATTAATCTATTTTGCTCAAATGAAATTGCAGGAATGAAATGCTAGGCTACGCTTGCAGAATTGAAATGCTAATCTACGCTTGCAGAAATGAAATTGCGGAATTGAAATGCTAATCTATGAAAGCGGGAAATACTAATCTACTTTTGCATAAACGAAATTGCATAATGGAAATGAAATAAACTACTTAGCAGAAGATTGTAGTGGAAAATAGAAGAAAAGCGACAATCACCAATACTCTGACGCTTCCCCGGCAACGGCGCCAAAAAGATGGTGGGCCCCAGTATTGTAGCAATAATGCTACAACTCCTAGAACTCCCTTCTTTAATTTTATCAACCTGGTAGTTCGTAACAAACTTGGAAGTGACGGTGCTGTATGCACAAGTACTAGCTCTTGCCACATCTGTCACTTGGTCAGCTACCACAAGTCCGCTAGGAGCTTAAGCCAACTTCTATGAGCTCTTAGAAGAAGCTTTTTAATTGATGGATGAAAGCTAACTCGAAGGAAGCTAATCTAATTGCGAAAAGAAATTGAAAGCCAAAAAGAAATACAAACCCTAGCAAACCCTAATTCTACCAACTAGTCCTACTGATGCAAAAATGAGAATGCAAACTACGAGAAGAGATGCCATTACTTCTAGGAAGGTAAAATACATGTGTCTAAGTTATCACTATCTGAAGAAAACATCTTTTTGTATTTTTGTTTAAGTTATTAGAATTATCATGCATGTGCTTTTAACTAGTTTTCCACTGTGCAGGGATGGATCAAGGGATGAAATGCTTTGGGAAAGGTTGGGATGGTACAGAGAGGGTCTAAGGGATCCCTAACATTCTTTCTGAGAGTTCCACAAAGTCTGGATGCCATGCAACCGTGTTTATGAACTTCTACAGGAAGTCTGCAGGGGTTTCTACAGGATGTTCTGTAATTCTTCTACAGGATGTTTCGAAATGGGATTTTTGAGGATGGGTGATTGATGGAAGATGCATGGATGGTTATGGAGGTAGGATGGGGGTCTGAAGTGACCCAGGAACTGATGGATGGAGTGGTGAGATGATATGTGGAAGGCTGATTTGGCTTTAAGGTAGTTGAGACAACAATGGAGAAGAAGGTAGGGTTACGTGGGCAAGAGGATGGGTGTGAAGCGAGAAGCCTAGATATGGGATGAATCAGATGGCTCTGATGAAGCTTGACCATGTGAGTGAGTGATAGAGATGCCCTGCACAATGCACATTCAACCGAATCAATGAATTCTTGCAAACAAACTAAGTCCTAGCTAACTTAATCTAACTGTCAATGAAATGCATAAACAGCAGCCTCGTTTGGAAAGAGAACCATGTACATCACGTGAGAAAGAACATTCTGAAAGATCTAAATGCATGAAAAACTCCTACCAATCGATTCCCAAACATAAAAAGCTACTTTAACAAAAAAAAACAACCAAAATAACAAAGCAAGATCTAAAGAGCAGATTTTATTTTAAGAACGCAGCAAACACACATAAAGATAAACAAGGGAGGTACTGGGCGCTTGAGATGGGCCCAACCCCAAGAGCTACAGCCTCCCAAGAGAGATTTAGAGCTGGTGCAAAGCTGGATTCATCTTTATTAATTAAGAATGAAGAGTTACATCAAAACTGTCCACAAGGAGAGCTTGAGAATGAGCTGAAAGCAAAGCTAGTCTATTGCCTACAAATCGAATTACAAAATGACTACAACAAGGCTATGAAATGACTAACTACTAGCTACTATCTACTGGCTAACTAGCTAACATCCACTGGCTAACAAAATGACTAACTGGCTAACCAAAATGAGGCCCTAAGCCTTCTTATTTATACAAATTGAGGACCCAACAGTCCTCCTAAACTTTAGGGACTCAGCTGCCCAAAACTTGGAGTTAACAGCAGTCCTACTTGACTTGCTTGGCTGCCCTTGTGCTGATTGATTCGGTGGCCCTTGAACTCCGAGCTGATGGTGGAGAATTCGAGGTAAGGGCCCATAAATGAAGGGGACACCTTCCTACAAATCCTCTAGCTTGTTCTCCCACGAATTTGGAAGAAAATGAAGGCCAAAAAGGAACGCAAACCCTAATTCTACCAGCTAGTCCTACTAACGCAAAGGAGAGCATGCAAACTACTGAAAGAGATGCCATTACTTCTAGGAAGGTAAAATGCATGTGTCTAAGTTATCACTATCTGAAGAAAACATCTTTTTGTATTTTTTATTAAGTTATTAGAATTATCATGCATGTGCTTTTAACTAGCTTTTCACTGTGCAGAGGTGGATCAAGGAGGAGAAGCGCTTGGGAAAGGTTGGGAAGGTTCAAAGAGGGTCTAAAGGGTCCCTAACACCCTTCCAGAGAGTCTCACAAAGTTTGGCTCCCAAGAAACCGTGTTTATGAGCTTCTACAGGAAGTCTACGGGGGTTCTACAGGATGTTCAGAGATTTCTACAGGATGTTCCGAAAAGAGGATTTTGGAGAATGGATGGAGGGAAAAAGGTGGAGGAACGAGTATGGAGGTGAAATAGGGGTGTAGGGGAGTTCAAGACTTGGAGGTTGGAGTTGAGGAGGAGGTGTAGATGGTGAGATTTGTTCAAGGAGGGATGAAACGATGTTGTACAAGAAGATGAGAATCATGGCAAAGTAAGCGAATGAAGTAAATGTAAGGTAAGGGTTTTGAGTGAAGGATGAAACAGGTAGGTTGGATGGAGTATGTGCAGGTAAGGAAGGGTAATAGGTACTCTGCAAGTGGTTTTTCAAACTGAACAAACAAAGACATGCAAGAAAACAAAGATCTAGTTATGCTACCCTAATATGATCTAGCTAACAGTAACAAGAATGGACAGCAACTTTATTTGCAAGGAAACCATGTATATTAACTATGAAATGAAGCATTCAAAGATCTGAACATGTAACCAACTTCTGCAAATGAAAACCAAACACTAATGATTGCATGGCAAAGCAAAGTCAGTGTTTTTGTGGGCAGCAAAGTCATCCTAGTCACAGCTCCTGATCCCACTGAGGGAGAGGTGAAACCACAGATGTTTGTTGGCCCTTTTCTTGAAGCTTTTTTTGTTAACAACCTATCAACTAAATCTGAGCATGAAAAGCTATTTTACTCGTAAAAAAACAAACTAAATAACAAAACAACATAGCAGATTTTATTCTCAGAATGCAGCGAACACACATAAAGATAAACAAGGGAGGTACTGGGCACTTGAGATGGGCCCAACCCCAAGAGCTACAGCCTCCCAAGAGAGATTTAGAGCTGGTGCAAAGCTGGATTCATCTTTATTAATCAAGAATGAAGAGTTACATCAAAACTGTCCACAAGGAGAGCTTGAGAATGAGCTGAAAGCAAAGCTAGTCTATTGCCTACAAATCGAATTACAAAATGACTACAACAAGGCTATGAAATGACTAACTACTAGCTACTATCTACTGGCTAACTAGCTAACATCCACTGGCTAACAAAATGACTAACTGGCTAACCAAAATGAGGCCCTAAGCCTTCTTATTTATACAAATTGATGACCCAACAGTCCTCCTAAACTTTAGGGACTCGGCTGCCCAAAACTTGGAGTTAACAGCAGTCCTACTTGACTTGCCTGGCTGCCCTTGTGCTGATTGATTTGGTGGCCCTTGAACTCCGAGATGATGGTGGAGAATTCGAGGTAAGGGCCCATAAATGAAGGGGACACCTTCCTACAAATCCTCTATCTTGTTCTCCCACGAATTTGGCTGCCAAGTGCTCATTAAGACCTTCAATTTTGTCTCCAAGTTGACCAAAAAGGCTACACAAAGCACCCATTAGACTTGTTGGCATAATGACTAACCAAATTCACTCTATTAACATAAATATAATCAAAAACATGCAATAAACTAATGAGAATGGTGGATTAAGTCAAATTAGGAGGTTGAATGAGCCCAAATAATTGTACATTTTTGGGGCTCATCACAATGTTCAACTTATGTCGACATTCAGTGTGCACTTTCATTGATAGTCTCCCTCACTTTGATTGCAATTGCACTTTTATTCTGGTGAGTTTTCTTAAATGTTGTGTTTTGCACACTTTCGTTTTCACAAGTGTTGCTTTCACATACACAGCTGTCGATTTTTATTTTTTTAATTTTAATAAGTGGTGTTCTCATGTTATCTTCACTCTTACATGTGTCGCTTTCAAGGTCGTTCACATTTTGCAAGTGTCGTCTCATGTCTTCCTCATGTCACAAGTGTTGCTTTTGTGATTTTCACTCCTGAACGTGTCACGCCTTTGCACATCAACAAATTTAGTTTTGGTGTACTCTTATACATTATATGGTCTTACATATCATTAGAATATGCACCAAACACATTCCTACAGCTTATCACACCTTTTGGTCACAGTCGTCCCAACCATCATAACCTGTGTTCTAAGTGTTGTAATGCGTCGTTTCAACTGACGCACTTAGAAATAAGTGTCTATTTGTTGTCATTTGGAAGTGTGATTATTATACATGATTGTTGTGTATTATTCTAGCTTGTATTGGTGTTTTAATGTGTGTGATCCAAGATTGAGTCATGTACAGATGCATTTCCCTCTTTTACTCTATTGATCCCACACTTATCCATTATGGAGCACTTATTGGTCCTTTAGCCTAGTGAAAGTTGTGAAGCCTTTAGACATATTATCAAGTTTTTACCTAAACCTATCTATAGGCCTCATTGATGCAATCCTACTCCCAAAGGTTGGTTCATATTTCCCTCTCAAGATTACCCCAAATATGTTGCACATTATCATCCTCCCAAGGGCAGTCACTTGACCCTTCTTGCTCGTGTTGATTCACTACACTGAGTTTTGGTTACCTATACCTTGCATGGAACATAAAGCATTTCCAACTAATAGCATGGACCTCTTTCACTCTTTTTCAGAGGTAAAACCTGCAAAGCAAATATTCTCCTATCCTCCTAGTGTATTGAAAATCATCCCAGGTCAAGTGGCTTCATCCATATGGCCTCCCTCATTGAAAAGTGCACTCCAAATGGTAAAGCACGCATTATTGGGTCAAAATATGCTAGATTAGGATGAAAATCAAATTAATAAGCAACAGTAACCCATTGTTAAAGAAAACTGCCCTTTCTCTCAAGCCTCCTCTTCCTTTGGGCGCATTGAGCACTCCCAAAGGCTGAAGCCTCACACTTCCCCCTTCCCCAATGGACTCTATGCCCAATATTGGCTTAAATCCTTCCTCTAGAGTGCATGGAATAGTATGGAAGGTTGAACGAAGCCTCCTCCCTACCTTTGACCAGTCAAACTACACTCTCATTTAATTCTCCTTTCCCTTTGAGCGCATAATGCAGTCTTGAAGGTTGAACCTTTCACCTTCCCTCCTTCCCAATGCGCTCATGCACCCTAGACTTCCTTTGACCCTTTCGATGAGAACATGGCACAATAGGGAAGGATGAAGGATGCATCCTCTCACCCTTTACTGGTCAAACTACGCTTTTAATATTTCCTCTCTTTTCTTTGAAGTGCATGGCGCATTCTTGAAGCATGAATCCTTCCACCTTGTCCCTTCGACTTGCCTAACTTCTTTGGACCAGGAAGAGCTCCTCTTCATAGTGCATAGCACAGTAAAAATGAGCAATGGAGCCCTCTTAAGCCACTGATGAATTTTATTGTGTCCTCTTAGTCAAGCCTACTTCTTTTAATCCTGTCACATGCCTATCATAAGCAAATCATTCCATGATTTGAGTAGTGATAGGATAGATGTTTTTAAGGCTAATCTCGCCCCGTCATGAATGATTTTCATTGGTAGGAGTACCTTATAAGCATGACAAGGTGATATTCAAGAGCAGATAGTAAGGAGAAAGCATGAAGAAACACATGCATGGAAGAAGCACTAAGAGAGCCATCATGAGGACATGAAGTAGATCATGGACCAAAACATAAAGAAGACATTGCATGATGACTCAGAGGATTCTGATATTGATCAAAGAACATTTGGAGGGTGAAGATGAGCAATAAAGTGGATCTTTCATGAAGATGAAGGATAGATCAGATCTATCATCAATAATGAAAGATGAAGGATAGATCAGATCTATCATCAATAATGAAAGATGAAGCAACAAGCAAGACAGCTTGACATCACCACCTCATCATGAAGCATGTCACCAATTTCGAGTTGTAACTTGTACAAGTGTCATCATAATGGTCAAAGTGTGCCCATGTGTCATTCCACATCATCATGAGGAATGTAATGATGTATCCTTAAGAAAAGGAAAAAATGTAATATGGGGAAGTTCAAAAGTCATACATGGAACATGAAGATTCACATAGGCATATATGGACAAGATGTATTGTATAGAAGTCCAAAAGTCATTTAGAAGTTCAAGAGTTGTTTAAAAGTCCAAAGGACGCACTAGAAGTCCAAGAGTCATGAGGGTAATCCAAAAGTCATGAGGACATGAAAGGTTACTCCTCTTGTTATAAAAGCAACCTCATAACTCAAGGAAAGGGCTTTAGGAGGCTTAAGCTTTGGAGAGCTAGTCTTAGCTTCTCTACTTGGCATAGGAGAAAAAACTATTCTTTGGAGAAGTAAGAAGTGACTTAATGTTCCACTATTGAAACTATAGCCTCATTATTGTAGTTGTGTACTTGGATATTTCACCTTATAATTGAAGCTCGATGAGCCAACACATTTTCATGCATGTATTGTGAATGTCTTAGGATTATTCTTTGGATGTTTGCTATATATGTTTCATTCATATGTACTAAGGAAATTGAACTATTTCGATGACCTTGGTACTTATCTTGTTGAAGGTGTGTTGTATGTGGTTTAACGATTGTTGTGTCTATGTGAACTATTTCACTAAACAACTAACAAATATTTATTTGCTCGTGTGTCTCTCTTAGGTTAGTAATATTACTTCCTTCTAGAGGGTCACTTTTTGTCTCCCCCCTCGTGAAGGTCTCCTTTTACACATTGTAATTAGTGTTTCACAATGTAAACTTACTTGCTTGTTCAAGGGTTATGTATATGATCTCTTATGTTATCCGTTGAAACCAAGACGGACCTTTGTGTTATGGTGGTCGGGCTGATACTGTGGATGGAGCTTCTACTCCAAATGGTGTCAGGTCTAATTGGGAATTCACATTAGGGAGACCCCTGTACGTGTGTGGTATCCAGTACCATCAAAAAGTTCATATTTGAGTTATCAACAGGTCTGAGAATGTTATTATTCCTCTTATGAAATGGGTGGAAAGGCTTGTTCCCAAACAAGATTTGTCTTGAATTCTTCTTCAAGTATATTAATTCATTAGAGAGATTTTTTACAAGCTTTGACGCAGTCTAGATTGGTGTGATCCTTCTCGAGTGCTTACTCAGGTTTATAGGCTTCTTTCCACTGGCCTTAAGTTCTTGTTTATGGTTGTTTCCAGCCAAGGAAAGCATCTCATTTTCAACTTTAATAGCTTCTTCAAAGTTAAAGGCTAGGATGTTCTACAAACATGGCTATGGAGGGGTGTAGGGTTGAAGTAAAGTACTCAATAGCCAAAATATTTGCAAGGTGAGAATAATTAGGGATTTTATTTAGCAGTGTGGTGAAGCATTGATTAAAAGATTTGACTTTCCCATTCTTCCCTGTTTTAATGGAAATCATCTCTTTCAAAAGAGAAGCAAGTGTTATTTGTTTACCAAATTTACAAAGAAAAATCCTTTCAAAGGCATCCCAACTAGTTATGGAAGTAGTGGGAAAATTATAATACTAGGTAGAGGCCTTATTCTTGAAGGTATATGGTAAAAATCAAGAGACAACATCTTCATTTTCTATGTTCATCAGTCGTAAGGCCAAATAAAACTTTTTAAAGTGATTTTCAAGTGAGGTATCCTTATTAAGATCAAATTTGGGAAGCAACCTTTCTGGTCACCTATGAAGGTCATGCATTAGTCTTACAAGGTTAGAGGATCCCTATGACATCCATAAAGGTTGAGGTTGGCTAGCCATTATGAATGGTTATCTCCCTATTGAAATTATTCTTCAAAATTGGAGGAGGAATTAGTATGATGAACACAACCAATTTCACCATCAGTATTATAGGGTGATTGAGTGGATAGGGGAGAGGTGGAAGGAGTTGGAGTTATCTGATCGAAATTATAAGGAATACCTTCAAGGATGTGCCCAACCAAATAATTAATGGAATTAACCGAGACAGTAACCTCGATGACAGGTCTTTTAACTGCTTTATTTCTAGGGAGTTTAGGGGTTACAAGAAGCCTACCAAGTTATTTAGTATAAGTGTGAGTGATATGCCTAAGGGTGTTCACCTCAATAAGAAAAATTGAAAATAAATATCTTTGAGATGATTCAAGGTTTTTTAGGATAAGAGACAACACCTTCATAGTTCTCTCTCTCTCTTAGAATTCTCAGTAAGAGTTGTTGGAGTGTGGGATGGTTTTGTGGTATTTTGTTCACCCAAAGTGTGTGTTGGGTTAGAAAATGTAATTGTACCATCCATGCACCTTGGGGCCCTCTTTCTAGTGCAAAAATCTATTTCCAGGGAAAAATTCCCCTATAATAGTTAGGGGTTCTCTACATACGAGGCCCCAACTAGAATTTGCATCGCTTGGTGTAAGAGACCCATTCGAATTTTGACCCAATAACCATTCTTGGTTTTAATAATGTTATTCTAAGTGAAATTAACTAATCCACTAATATGAAAATTACCTGAACTGCACTATGAATAGTGAAAGATAGAAAAGAAATAGGAAGCAATGATCCAATAAACACACAACTACACATGAAAGGAAACAGTTAGCTTTGATCCAGGACAATAATATGTGCTTAACTTGCTAGAATAAATGAATAATAGTCAGCATTGAGATCCAACAATACTCATAAATTAAAGTACAAAACCTGAAACAGCAAGAATGTGAGAGAAACCCTCTAATCTATGTAATAACCCATAATCTTGGCGATATACATCCCATAAAACACACACACACACATGAACATATAATCAATAGTAAAAAACATGAAAAAGATGTATGTGATCATGTAATTCCAACAATATCTCTTCCAGGCTTCTCCATATTGTCAGCCAGAAATACAGAGTCACCAACTTTCAATCTTTAGTCTTCAATGGTTTCAAAGAAGAATAAGAAATCCTAAAATTGGGACTCTTCTATTATTTTTCCTACATGAAAATTCCAAAAGTCCCTTCTTACATATATCTTTACATTTGTTATAGAATTGAGTTAGTAACTACCTTTCTGAGTATTCAAGCTCTTGTTAGGTCAGTTACAACTTTTCAAATTCTCATAATTTATAAATATAATAAATGAAAATATTTTGAAACTCTAAGGAGTTAGGTTCACCTCTGTTACGGTTTGACGAAATCTTTAGTTGAGAACATCATAATGTCTAGATAACGTACACCACTTGGACTTCACTGTGGATGTAATCATTTTGTCTTTTTTGGATGGATGACTTTCCATGATTGTATAACATTTTGTTGTGCCTTTGGAGAGTACTTACACATTCTTCTTCAATAGGGCTAGGGGTGAAAACAAGGATATTTGTTGTTGATGTTGTTCCATTGAATAAGCCATGTTCTTCTCCAATTTGTCCTCTAACATCAAAACATCAAATAACAATGATGAAAGCATATGTCCATTCTCATGCTAATCCTGGGGCTTCCATTGAGATATGAAATTATTCTTTCGATTCTTTGGGAACCTATTACTACTAATATACTACACCCAATAATCTTTACAGGTGGGTGATTTACTTCTTGTTAGCTTTCAAAGTGGTAATCTCTAGATTGAAATCTTTTGTAGAATCACTGAAAATAGAATTCACCCATTATATAGGTTAGATTATAATGTTGAATGCAGAGAATTGAGGGGCATGGTTTCTAAGGCATGGCTATGTCTATGTAAAAGTATCCACTTTCAATGGTAATGAGACAATGAAACTGCAAAAAAAAAAAAAAAGTACTCCTACCTATCACAATTGCATATTCAAAGTTTTGACCCAAATGGCTATGCATTTGAACCTATGGAGGATCCTCTTTATGCTTCTAAGAGAGGAATTAGAGTTTCTAGGAATTATAATACTTGTTTATGTACCCATTCGTAAATACATAAGGTGGGCCAAGACTTAATCCAAAATATTGAGTATGAGCATTGAGATCGCTCTAGAGCATGAAACCTTATGTGTTCTATGGAGGGGAAACCCTAGGCAACTAAAGTCTACCAAACAAGTATGTGAATTGTAATTAAACATTTCAAATTTTAGAATCAAAGGTGGAGTCTACGACTTAGAATGTGCTCTGATGTTTGTTGCATTTACAGTGGGCTTAGTGTTATTAAACCTATTTATAATAGCAGGAACTACAACCGAAGTCTGCAAGGTTGTTGGGGATTGAGGTTAAGCATACGAGGGATGAAATTCCTTGAGAATAAATTCCCTCTATTGTGGGACACTATATAGGTTGTACAACAAATTATTAGCCTTGATTTTCTTCATACCTTCAATAAGTTTGTATTACAGGGCCTTACATAAAGAAATTGATGAATTGGTATTTTCAGGAGACCAGGGAGACTTATTTTTATGTGCAGGGGTAGTGGAGTCGGCTATTGGTGAAAAGGTTGTGGTTTTCATAGTATTTTTCTTAGGGGTGCTATTAGGTTTAGAATCTATGTAGAAACATAAGTAACTTTGGGAACTGGGATAGTAGGTTTAACATAGGACCAAGGAAAAAGTAGTTGCCATAAAAGGGATTTACCTTTTACATGCTGAGTGGATTCAAGTGCGGGTTTGTTACTCTGAAGACTATGGTTCTGTGGGGTTGCCTGAGAAACTAATTTCCCCTAACAAATACTTCTCTTGTAGTTTGTGTCTTTGTGTCTACAACCTAGTCACATAGGAACATGGAGGAGCCTTCATTGGTCGCTTATTCAAATCACTTCTGCTTCTTAGGTAGAGTCATTGAATTAGGATTATTGGCCCAAAAGTTGGTTAATAACCATGTTCCTTGAGTTAACCCATTGCAGACATGTTTTATCTAAAATATTAGCTTAATGAAATGAACAAAAATGTCCATACTAAATTCATCAAGGTTCATGTTCAAATTTGAGTTATCCATAGGTTTGGGTGGGTTATTATTTCTCTTATGGAACAGGTGGAGAGGCTTATTCCTAAACAAGTTTTCTCTTGATTTCTTCTTCGGGCTAATTACTTCTTTAGATATATTTTTGACTAGTTTCAACACACTCTCCATATAAATGGGTTCCTTATCAATAGGCTTAGTCATGATCATAAGCTTCTTTTCGCTAACCTTAGGTTCTTCTTTATGGTTGTTTCCAAACAAGGAAAGCATCTCATTTTCAACTCTAATAGCTTCTTCAAAGTTCAATTTCAAGGTGTTATTCTCTCCCCTCTTAACGAACATGGCTATGGAGGGGTGTAGGATTGGAGTATAGCACTCGCTATCTAGTGGATTTACAGGGTGGGAATCAATAAAGATTTTATCCAATAATGTGATGAAGTGTTGATTGAAATCTTTAATTTTCTCTTTCTTACACATTTTAGTGGCGATCAACTTTTTTAAAAGAGAAGAAAATGTTTTCTCTTCACCAAATTTGTTGAGGAAATTACTTTCAAAGGCATCCCAGCTAGTTATGGAAGCATAAGGAAAATTATAGTACGAGGTTGAGGCCTTATTCTCGAATGCATATGGGAACAACTAACAAACCACATCTTCATGTTCTATGTTCATTATGCATAAGGCCAAATAAAAGCTCTTAATGTGATCTTAAGATAAGGTAGCCTTACCTTTATGCTCACTTGGGAAGATCGTGCATTAATCCTACAAGGTTTAAGGCTCCCTGTGACATCCATGGAGGTTGAGGTTGGCTAGCCATTATGAAGGACATACCTACTTTCTCTCTCTCTCTCTCTCTCTCTCTCTCTCTCTCTCTCTGTGAGAGTGCTCAGCATGAGTAAATATAATATGGGATGGTTGGGTGGGATTATGTTGGCGTGAGGTGTGTGTTTGGTTAGAAAAGGGAATTCTACCAACCATGTATCTTAGGGCCCTCCTTCTCACACCAAAAAATATTGACAGGGAAAAATATCCCAACAAAAGTTAGGGGTTATCTCTGGTATGAGGTCCCAACTATACCTCACACTATTTGATGTAAGAGACCCATCCATATTCTATCCTAGTAACCATTCTAGGTTTCAATAATATTGTGAGATATGAGAGGTCATCAAAGAAGGGGGTATGAGGATTCTAAGATAAATTAACTAATCCACTAAGATGAAAATGGTTTAAACTATGCTGGAAATAATGAAAGATAGAGAAGAAGCACAAATCAATGAGCAAAGAAACACAAAGATGCATAGGTAAGGAAATATTTAATTGTGATATAGGATGACAATAGGTGTTTAACTAGATATGGTAGATGAATAGTCAGTATTTATATCTAACAAGTACTCATAAACTAAAGTACAGAAACTTAAACATCAAGAATGTGAGAGAAACCATCTAATCTATGAAATAGTCCATAATATTAGTGGTATACATCCCAAAAAACTCACACATACATGAACATTTAATGAACAATCTGAAACATGAACAAGATGCATGCAATTGTATGGTTCCAATGATGGTCTTTACATGCTTCTCAATATTATTAGCCAAAAATAGAGAGTCTCTAGCCTCCAATCTTTGGTCTTCAATGATTTCACAAAAGAATGAGAAATCCTAAAATGGGAACACTTATAAGATTTTTCTTATCTAAAAAGTGCAAAATTCCCTATAGCTTTACATTATTTATAGACTTGAGTTGATAATCGTCTTTTTGTTTATTCAGGTACTTCTCAAGTTAGTAACAAATTTTCAAATTCTCATAATTTACAAATATAATAAATGAACATATTTTGAAACTCTCGGGAGTGAGGCTAACATATGTTACATTCTAATGGAACCTTCAGTTGAGAACATCATTATGTCTTGAAACTATGCCACCTGGACTTCACAATTATGTAACAATTTTGAATGGTTGAATTTTCATGATTGTGTAGGATTTTGTTGTCCCTTGGCAGAGCACTAGCAAATTATTCTTCAATGGGACTAGGGGTGAGTACAAGGTTATTTTTTGTTGACATTGTTCCACTGATTGAGCCTCGTCCTTCTCTAATTTCTCTTGTAACTTCAAAGCATCAAAGTGGCATCAGATGGCAATGATGGAGGCATATGTCTACTTCTATGTTGATCATGAGGCTTCCATTGTGATGTCAAGGTATCTTTTGGGATTTTGTTACTACTAAGATATGTCACACAATACTTCTTACAATTGGGTGTTTTAGTTCTTAGCCAACCTTCAAAGTCGTAGTCTTTGGATTGAAATTTTTCTACACATCCAATGAAAACTAGATGCACCCATTATACATATTAGCTTATCATATTGAATGTAGAGAATGGAGGGGCCCGATTTCAAAGTCATGGCTATGTTCGTGCAAAATTACCCATTTTAAAAGGTGACAAGACAATTTAAATAATAAAATCAACCTTGAAATCTCTCATACCTATCACAATTGCATATTCAAAATTCTAACTGAGATTGTTATGCATCTTCCTATGGAGGACCATATTCGTGTTTCTAGGAAAGGACTTGGAGTTTTTAGGCATGATAATACTTGTTTATGTACCCATTTTTTAGACAAAGTGTGGTTCAATATTCAATCCAAAATGCTAAGTAAGAGCACTCAAACGGCTCTGGAGCATGAAACCCGAGGGGTTCTTAGGAGGGGAAACCCTAGGTAACTTAGGGGGATAGTATCTTGAAGTTATTTGGGACATAATAATAGAATTTTCCTGAAGTTTTTGTTACTTAATCAATCATCCCTTTTATTTTGAATTTCACCTCCATTTTAGGTCAATTTTACAACAAGAAATCTTGGAAGAAGGCATCATAACTAAGGGAAAACTCTAAGGCAATCACCATGACTCAGTATGGAAGCTTAATAAGATGATGTAGTGCTACAATATTGGTGAATTATGCGCCATAATTCTTTGCTAATGACTAACATTGTACTACAATGGCTTGGAGAGGAAAAATTTTGAAGAAAAACACCAACATTTCACCAAGGGAGACCCTTTAGTGCTAAGAAGAGGGACAATATTATTGCCACCTAAAAATCACCTAGCTATTTTCCACTATGATGATCGAAATACACCATGTAGTATGGGTTTTACACATTAAAACTCACTTTCACCTTAGGAAATAATTTAGAGAACTATCTTTCCTAAATTATTTATGTTTACCCACTTGAAAATAACCCAGAAACCCATTTAAGGTCGTGGAGGCGACGTAGTGGTAAAGTCGGCCTCATCATGACGGACCGGTCTTGTGTTCGATCCCGAGCAAGGTCGTAGCTCGTCGTGCGAGTAGTTAGTCTAAACCGGGCCAAGCCCACTACCTTTTGTGTCTGATTTTCCTATCCTAGTGAGATAGTAGTAATTAGGGATAAGAATAGTGTGGACAATTGCGAACTCGGATCTTATCCATGGCTTCCACTGATCCTGTTGCGGATACCGTCCCTGCCAAGCCTGTGGCGAATGAAGCTGTCAAAGTGGCTGAAGAAAAGCTCGTGAACGAACCGAAGGAGAAAAAGGCGAAAAGCCCGAAGGAAAAGAAGTCGAAGGCTGCCAAGGGTTCTAAACCCCCGCCTGCACATCCCCCTTATTTCCAGAGGATTTCTGAAGCCACAGTGGCTTTGAAAGAGTGCGGCGGATCTAGCCCTCATGCGATAGCGAAGTACGGGAGCGAAAAGTTTAAATCTGATCTGCTCCCTGTGTTCAAGACGAAACTTAAGGCACAGTTCCAGAATCTGACAAATTCCGGCAAGCTAACCATAGTGAAAGGCTCTCATAAGCTTGAGGGATGCAAGAATACGAGTAAGCCCAGCAAGGGTGTAGTCAAAACCAAGTTGGATTTCCTGACCCTGATACGGACGCCTTCATATTTCAAATCCAAGGAGGATGTGAGACAAGTGTTTGATGAAATGCCCAACCGAGATTTGATCTCAGAGAGGGATCTGATCCCAGCCTTTGCAAACCCGTGTGAGATGCAATGGTTAGAGGACGTATGGCCTTTGCTTGGCCCTACAGATTACAGAGTCGGGAGTTTCAGTGGAGCCTCGATTCCGTGCAAACCAAACTTGGCAATGAAAATTGCGTGCTGCCCTGCGAAGGAAAAGAAGGAACAGGTCAAGATTGGGCCTTCTGCAAGCTGTGCAGGCACCAGCCTCCTCTTGTCTCAGACTTACAGAGGAAAGCAGAAAATAGATTTCTCGGCATCCTTCCAGATCCTGATTGTGCTCCTCTCTGGAAAAACCATGCTTCAATGGGTGAGCTCTTCAGATTTAGTGCAGGACCTCAAGCAAATCTTGGAATATAAGATGGGGATTCCCTCGGCATCTCAACGACTCCTCTATGAAGGTAAACAACTGGTGGATATCCATCCCCTTTCTTTCTACAACATTCAAAGAAATGCATCAATAATTTTTTCCCTGCGTCTGAGAGGGGGAGCTGGAGGACAGTCATCTTCAGCTGCAGCGTCTTCTTACAAAGATGTTGTCCATGCTCAGATGCCCAAGAAAACAGCACCAATGGCCCAGGCTCCAAAACCTTTTTTGGTGGACAGACTGGAGGAAATACCATCCATTGAAATAATGCATCCTACGATGGACTTGCAATACCAAATGTTTGCAGAGAAAGGAATCATATGCAGGTTCAATGGGCTATGGCCACGCACAGCAGATCTTTTCCATTGGATTCACTCTAACTGGACCAAAAATTGCAAGGTCCTTCTCTGCTCAAAAGGTTTCTTCATGGTGTTGTTTGCTTTCAGTAAGGATTACCAAAAAGCCTTAACTGAAGGCCCATGGTTTTGGGACTCAGCGGGTTTATTCCTAACCCCTTGGTTCCCAGATTTTGATCCTTCCACAGCAATTATCACCAAACTCCCAATCTGGGTCAGACTTCCTAACCTCCCACCGCATTTATGGCACCCTGCTGTGTTTCAAGGAATAGGTACTTCACTAGGACGCTACCTCAACACAGATCTCTCCAGAGGGGAACAGAGCATATACACATTTTCCAGAATCTGCGTAGAAATAAATATCAGCAAAGTTCTCCCTGAGCAGATTATTCTCAAAATTGGAGATTTCCATTGGACTCAGACTCTGGATTTTGAGAACACAGCCTTTCGCTGCCGAAACTGCCATCTCACAGGGCACCTGTAGAATTCGTGCCCTTCGATGCTTGCCAAGAATAAAAAAGTCAATTCTAAGCCAAAATCCAAAAGCTGGAAACCTCAAGCACCTCCCCCAATGGATATTCTTGTTTCCAGCTCAGATGAAGAGAGTGAGGAGGAGGATGAGGAAGATATGGACGCAACGCTAGCACAGGATCCGCCATCGACTGATCCTGAGGTTTCCAAGGTCCCTCCCAACTCTCAGAAAAGAACTCATGTGTCATCTCCTTCGGATTCAGACAAGGAGATCTCTCCTTCAGCCCCGCTCAGTTTACAAATCATGCCAACCCAGCAGAGCAATCTGGGTTGGGTGAAAGTTGGTAAAAAGAAAGGAAAAAAAGGCCGAACCATTGCTTCTACCCAAGGTGAGTAGAATCCGTGGTTCGGCTCATGCTTGTTTGCTAGTCTGGTTTCTTCTTGCTCAGTTCTGTTCTCTTCTGAACCTCTCTTCGGGACCGAGGTGGATAGTCTATCCTTTCCGGCTGCCCGCTTTCTTTTTAGGGGTTCTGAAGTTGTTCCTTCTAGCTTGTAGTGTCTTCTGTCAGATCTTATTATGTTTAGGTCCTTCTGACAGTTCTGGTTTTCTTCCGCCCTGCGCGAGGTGCTATTCTCAGTTTTCAGGTGCTCTGTTGTCTCATTGCAGTCTCCTGAAGTCAGGCCTGCTGTTTAGCGGCTCGTTTTCTGCAGTTGCAGATTTTTGTACTATATTTTCTTTTGTTAATATCAAAAGCTGACTTACACAAAAAAAAAAAAAAAAAAAAAAAAAAAACCCAGAAACCCATTTAATTAATTGCATGTTATTTTTATATTTACCCATTTAGCAGGAGATGTAGCCCAGGAGGGGTGAACTCCTTTATAAAAACATTGTGTTGAGTGTTTTTCTTGATGGTTTGTTGTTCATTTGCTTATTTTTGTTCAGTACTTACTTTCATGCTATTATGCTCATGCTTTCACATGAGACTTGACAAAAAATTTACCTGTTTCCAATCACAAACAACATAAGAGAACCCTGCACATGAAGCAACAGACAAGCATGTGTTTTTAAATCTGTAAATGAAATTAGCACAGCAAAACTAACATTCAGATACAATTCAGCATATAACATCAGTTTAACCATTATCCAATTATCAATGACTGATCATGCCAACCACATACCATGACCTCATGCATGACAAATACAACCATATCAATGTATGCATAACAATACATAAGTATTGACATGCTTATGACAACCACATCCAACAACACACCATCCACTTTCACATGGCGACACAAATGCAACCATGATTAACACCATGCATACAAAACAAGTACACAAACCACAAGCATAGAGAACACATATATGCAATCGACACGAATGCATGACCAACACACCGCCCATTTAGTCCAAAGGGTGAACCATGCTCTAATACCACTCTGTAACACCCTCCTCCAACATTTACCCAAGTTAACTGGTCCACTGGGGTAAAAATGTGATGAGAGGATACTATGATGTGATTCAACTCCCCATGTACAATTAAGGAAGTGGAACCGACAAAACCAAGCCAATCTAACCTTTCACACATACTACAAAACCTTCAGGAGCCAACCAACCCTTCCAGATGACCAACCCCTAAGGAAAATTGACATGTCACTGATCTGGACCCCCAGTTGCTCCCATGACAAGCCATGCATGCCACTAAGGCCTTCTAGTCACTCCCACAATAAGGGCATGCTAGTGACTCTGGACCTTTTCAACTAGTTATGAGCCAGTGACCCCCAATTTTGTGCCACTTTTTTAGGGCTAGGATTCAGGCCACTACCCAGAATTTCACGAAACTTTCAAAAATGATAAATAATAATGGAATAAGGCTACTCATGCAAACACTTAATCAATGACTTGACTGGACCCCTACTAGCCATGACAGGCATTTCATTAAACATGTCACAAATATGTAATCTATAGGTCATAATAACATATCTGATCATAGGGGTCTCATACTTATCTGAGATTCATAAAGAAGCATTGTTGCCTTATCACAATAGTTGCATTATCATCTATTAGGTCATATATTCATTATACATTCATTTGAAAATCAAAACATGATGAGAGTCATACATCAAGTCTGTCATAAAACATACTCATAACCAACATATAACCAATAAAAATAACAAGGATATAACAACCATAAAATCCACATATAAACCAGTACATTTACACATGAAATACCAAGGAGAAGGAGCTCTTATTAATGAATGCCAAAGTCAACCAAGTTTGGGACTTCCAAGAACCACTTGACCATAGATTGGCTGAACCAAATCTTTCTTTCATCCAATCACCCCTGTGCCATATTCAAAGCATGAATGTGGAACTCAAAACCAAACCAAACCAAGTTTCCTCAGGACTTACCTCAATCCCCACCAGATAACTAGGACCTAAACAAGCATGGATGCCATCGGATTCCTCCACCTACATTGTGAGGAATTGTCTTGTCTCCTAGTCTCTAGGATTTATCGTATATCCTGCTATACAACGATCGAGGATTCCTAGGCCTAATCATGACCCCACCCTCCAGGATTTGGTATATCCCACCATTCACTAGTCAAGGATTCCTAGGCCTACCAAGGCACACAAAAGTTGGATTTACCGCAATCCCAGTCTAGTCCAAGGATTCCTAGGCCATGTGTTCTTTCTTTCAGAGACCACCTCACTCAATTTTGAAACCATCTGGCAATCCATCTTAACCAGATAAAAGAGAACCCATGGCACCATGGCTATTTGGAAATGGAAAGGAAAGGCTAAATAACACTATCACACCTGGAAAAACCCATGCCAATGACAGGAAGAGAACCAAATACACACATGAATGTACCCTGCATGCCAAATCTAACAAGGAAACACACATGCAAATCAACACCTGCAAGTAACCCTGTTGTAGTTGCTTGATCATGCTCTTCCTTGCTTGATCTTTTCTTCCTCTTTGCCTTCTTTACTTCTTTGCTTTTCTTGATCCAATGCTAGAGTGCTCCAAGAAAACTCTAAGTGTCCAAGAGTGTGTGAGAGAGAGAATAGAGAGAGATCTCCAAAACTGAACTAATAAAAGGTACCAACTGATCCTCAAAAGCCTTTTTATTAATGAGACCTTTATTTTCTTCAATTTCCATTATTTTCCTTCATTTTCCTCCTCACATGAAACTTGTGACCTTTCACCTTCCTTTTCTCCTAATTTCCATTATTTTCATAAATAAAATGTCATTTAATGCCTCATGCCTTTCCAAAGCCTTTGCATATGCCAATTTCCTTAGCCATAATAAACCAAATGAACACCCACACTAGGATGTTTTACCCAACATTCAACTTGGAATACGTGTCCCATGACCTCGGTTATTATTTTGCCTTTATTAACTTTATTTACATGGAATTTTGACCAGGTTTGTTACAACAACAACATCATTGGACAACATTTCACCTCTTAACAATACCAGTCAACAAGAAAATCCAAGACAAAATATAACAAATTTGTGCCAATAAGTTTCAACCATGTAGGACAATATTGTCATTCATAAAATAGATTTGAAAATCACCTTATAACAACATGAACTACAAGAATAAAATATCCTTATCTTCTTTCATATCGATGTTAAATCACTTAACAATTTCAACTTTGATGTATATCAGATTAGCAAGAAAACCCTAACCAAGGAAAACTAAGAAAACCCCAACCAACACTAAGGAGCTCCAACAATTAAGCATCACACTAGTAAGTACACCAAGCCAACTTGTCTTCCCTTCTCTTCTCCTCAACAAGGACAATCTAAGATTTAATTATAATACCTTGGTTCTAATATCTCCAAGGGATAAAAACCTTGACCCTTGTATTCAAAAATCCCCATGAGCTCCAATAGATCTTGGCAACTTAAAGACAAGAGAGATAAAGTACAAATGGAGATTTACAATAGAGAGAGGTTATTGTTGTCCTATTATCACATCTCTTACACAAGAGTGATCAATGATGAGATATAATAATCATCACGTCTAATGTTAAAACCCTAGTATCTCACAAGAATCCTCCAATAAATATGTCTTCCCTCTTTTTCACAATAACTCCTAGGTTAACTCATGAAACCTAGTGCCTTACTTAAAGAAGATAAGTAAAAAGAAAAGAGTACAATGATGATATGAGGCGAATCTATCCATCTTCTATATATATGAGAGATAAGGGAGGACAACAATACAAATGTGGGCCTAAACCTTTACAAGCAACCTAAAAAACCACAAGTAGGCTCACATATGTGGAGTGCTACACTCCAAGTGTGCACATGTCAAGCTCTAAGATGATGTCATACACAAGCAACGATCCAATGCAAGTGTGCTCCATGATATTTGTCTAATGCTTCTCCTCCAAGCCTCCAATGCTCTTCCTAGGTCATGAGCTCCACTATGTTTACTCCTCTTGTATGAACATTATCGCAATCTAGGCATCCCAAAGTCAACTCCATGCCTCCATGTAAGAATCTAGCTACACCATGATATTTTAGGCTTAATGATATCCTATAAAATGCTAAACACTCCTCCAATTCAAGGTGTTCTCTAAGTACGCAACCTCTTCCACATGGACAACATGTAGAATCTCACTGAGCTATCTAAAGGTCTCTAATGCTTTAGGAAGGAAAGACATGCAAGCACCCAACTGAGGTTAAGCAATCATTGAGTAAGCCATCTCCAATGTGCAAATCCATCATGGACCAACTAGGAGTTGATTATACACCATGTATCTCAAATTTCGTCAAGCGCCCCAAACGTGATGTAAACACTTTTGGAGTAACCTTAAAGCTAACAACTACACATCATTTTTAGCATATTTATGATGATAAATACAAACAAATGCAATAGTTTTTTTAAATTGGCCCTTTATATGAATATTCAAAATATATCTATAACCAAATGCAATAGTTTTTTAAATTGGCCCTTTATGATATTCAAAATATATCTATAACATAGATGTTTCAACATTAGAAATAACATTTGATAACCTAAGTGCATTGTTTCCATGACATGCCATATATACTCTATTTGTATTTGTCGATGCATAAATGCACGTATTACTAACACATTGCTTTATGAGATGATCCACTAAAACTACAAATTACACAGGCCCTCTATGACAACTTTAAACCTATGCCTTCAGGAAAGTAGAGGGAAAAAATTATATAATAAGTTAGATTACCTTGCAATAACAATAATAATACAACTAAACATGACTTCAAGAATAGAAATTACAATTGTGGGGTTATTATGGCTACTGGAAATCATGAGTCTATTGGTTTTGTATGGCACATGTGTTCTAACACTCGCAATAATGATCTCTAACCTAATTGTATGTTTGACAAACTCACATTGCATATTCTCTCTATGTATTCGTCCATGCAAAGATGCACTTACTAACAACATATTGTTTATGAGATGATATAACAAGGCCATAATGACATGGGTTTTTAGTGACAACTTAAAATCCTCATCTTGAAAGAAACCAAAAAGTAGTAATTGTATGGCAAGGCAAACTACGAATCAATGACAACGATATTCCAACCAAGCACGCCTACAAAAATAGAAATGACAACTTTGGGATTATAAACATGGATATTTGGGGTTTTCTTTTTTAGAGATAAATCCATGCAATTATAGGCGTAGTGGCTTCCATATTAAACAAAAAACACAAGCATGAAAAAATAACTATAACAAGCATCAATTAAATCACTACTCTCATTCATGGATAAAAGTAATTATGGCATTCCAAGATAATAGACTAGACAAAACTTTACCACTTTTACAAACATAATGAAATAGGGATAGACTCACCACACAACAAAGTGAATTATTGCAATGCTAGGAAAAGCAACAAGAAAACTTGCATTTCAATGTTTCGTGTCCAACAAGCTCACACCAACTCAATAGTCAAACATCAACACAAATAAAAAAATCAAACCACATCAACACCTTACCACCATCATCAACTCCCAAAATGAGACAGTACAATAATAACAATAGGTCAAACTACCATTTAATATCAAAAATAATCTAATTAAACACAACTTCAACAATAGGAATGACAATCATGGGGTTATCATGGATATAGGAAAGCATTAAACCATGTGTTTTCCAAACCCACATTGTATATTCTCTTTATGTATATGTCCATGCAGAAGTGAACTTCTTGATCCAGAATGATCTAGGGGGTCAAAATTTGCTAAAAAAATGAAGTGCTCAGAATTGCCCGAAACTGGTCCCAAATCGTAGATCTCATCGTTATGATTCGATGATGTTTGAATCATCTCAATCTGACGTCGTATAAGAGTGTTATGATATTCTGAAGTTTTTGCCCAACAACTAAAAATTCAACTTACAGAGTTGACTGGGTTGCTAACTAGGTAGGTTGTATAGTTGACGTCAGCATGTTGACGTGGACGTACAATGGGCAGGAGGACCAATCTAGGCTCAACACGTGGCAATGTCATATAGGTTGAGGTGGCGAAATTTGAATGGTTGGTTGTGTTTGAGGTGGCCCAATCATGAGGCGCCATGTGGCCCAATGGGAGGGCACCATGTGGTCCTCGAGAAATGTGCTAAATTTTTTATGGGTAGAGTGGCCAACCCCGCAGGGATCAAACCCACGACCTACCAAATATAACTACAACACTTTATCGTTACACCATGTGATTTGGTTCTTAACCTTATTGGGGTCGTTGTTTCATTTGAATTGAATGATCAATGTGTTTGGGGGAAGGGGTCAGGCTGTTAGCCCTGGCCCCTAGTTATGTGCTAGACCACACGACCCGTGATAAAATGGTGGGAGCTAAGCCGACGAGGGCAGGTGGTTAGCTCGGCCCCCGACCATATTGTTAACCACGTGACCATGACCTCTCGAGCGGGAGCTAATCCAGCGAGGGCAGGAAGTTAGCGCGACCCCTGGCCACATTAATGCAACGTGACCATGACAGAGTGGAGTGGGGGCCAAGACGAAAAGGTCGAACGGTTAGCCCGACCATATGTGGCCATGTGACTGTCGTTAGGGGCCGAAAATTTGACGCTTAAGGGTTATTGGCACATTTAAGTAAGTGACAAATTGCACCATTTGCAGTGGAATTAGCGCCAGTCCCAAGCGAAATTTTCGCTCAATGGTTAGAGAAAAGGCAGAATTCATTGCTTTGTAAGCCAACTTTGCTAATTTGTAGGACATATAGTAGAGAATTGATCTAGGAGACATCACTTAGTCATTCTTCAGTCTCTTTGAGCCCAAGAAGAGTCTATACAAGGTTCTTCAGTCTTTTTGAGCCCAAGAAGAACCTAGACAGGGGTTTTTGGGTGTTTTGGACATAATGGCAACATCAATTTTGTGATTTGAACACTATATGTTGGACTTTTTGTAGAGACAATTCCTTTAGTGTTGCAGACAAAGATTATTTTGAGTCCATATTGAGACCTTAATGAGAATGGAAAGAGCCTAGATTTCCATATGCATCTGCAACAACTGTTACTTCATTAGAGCAACCATTTTCAGTCTATTCTTAGTGTGCTTATGGGAAAAGACCTTTTCAACACTCCATGATGAAGTAATTATATTTCTATGCTTTTTTAATCTCATATTGAGTATAAGGACCTATTTTGAGAGAGTCCTTTTATGTAGACACCATCGTGACTTGTTGTAGGGAGTCATCTTTTTTAGTGAGAGTTCCTTGTAGAAGAACGTTGCTTTGTAGGAGAAACAATGCCACTTCAGAGTCAACAATTTGTAATGTGCTCATTTGTTGTTGAGATAAAAAAACCGGCCTAGCCATTGGAGCAGGGCCCGAAGACGTAGCCCAATAGGGGTGAACTCCGTTATCACTTGCTTGTTTCTTCTCTGCATGTTTATCATATTAAGTTGCATATGAATTGTTTCACTTTTAAGTTCATGTGAAAAGGTGTTAATTTTAGATAACAATGGTATGTTCTATGCTTTAGCACAATTTACTTCAATGTTGCTTATCATCCCAATGACAATCTCCAATTATATCCAGTAGCAATCACATTGACAGTAAATGCAGATAGAACATAAAAACAAGTGTATAAGACAAGCCAAGACAAGAGGACACAAGATTTGACGGATGCTAGGGAAAAACCCCAATGTGGGGAAAACCTTTTGATCAAATCTTCTTCTTATTATTCAATAGTTCAATAGAGAGAGTACATAGATCAAATTCACTTGCCCAATACATAGTCAAAACGACCCTATCAAAATCAACAGTCAATTGCAGCCCTAACCAAAAAGTCAATGCTAGTCAAATTAACACCAAAACATCCTCCAAGAAGCTCGGTCAACAATAGTGGAATTCGACCTTCAAGGAGAGTCAAAGTCCACCTAAAACAATTTGGTCAAACTTGGTCAAAGGAGAGAAATATTGGTATAATTTATGCAGTCAAATTTGAAGTCAATGTTGAGGTTAATGTTGGTCAAACTGCCCAAATCATCTCGGTTTTTGTGCCCAACAACTCGGCCTATGAAAATCAGAGTTCTGCCCTGAAAACTGAAGTCAAACTTGGTCAATCTTGGTCAATGCTAGTTTGTTGCTCTGTAATTTCAGCATGTTCTATCCCTAAAATTTTCGGCCTCCTGCCACACATGCAAAGAAGAGAGAGAGGATGCCCAAGTTGTACGAACCAACCAATAGAAGAGAGAGAGATGAATGATGTGATGAGTGATGTCCAAATGAGGGGAGAGGTCACTCCTATTTATACAATTCATTGAGGGTGAGGAGACACATCCAATGGGCTTCTTAAGCCTACATTTCACTGAGGTCGACCTTGCAAATTTGTGCACGAGAGAGAATAAATTCAAAATTTCACTCCTGCTTGTGAGAATGAGATAATATTTATATCAAAATTGGACCTCTCGAAAAGCAGAATCCAAAGCAATAACCATATCCATCATATGAGTTGTCCTAAGGTGGAATTTGGCCCTAATTGTCAATTTTGATACTCCCTCTCAACCAGGGAGAATTCCACCTGCTAATCCATCCGTCATCATCATGTCATCATGTACCACCTTTGTCATCACTGCTTTGTTCTTCCCTTCTCTGATAAACCATCAAGTAATAATGAAGAAGAAGTGATTGAGAGTGAGTCACAAGACCTTACCACTCTCCACTGATAAAATTCAGTCCTTAATCCCATATCAGGTTGTTGAACACCATGCATCCTAGTCATAGGGAGTACAACAGTACACGATGAATCCATCGGTAGTGCTATGGTCTCTTACCACTTTTCCCAACTCACTGGCCAAATGAGAGGTACTTCCCATGAGCCCCAGACTCCATCGGTAGGATGTGTGCTGGGGCATCAGCAGGAGAAGGTGAACCACTCATCCTATGAATATGTCAATCGTAGGGGAAGGTGAATCACTCCCCCTACATACATGTGCCCACAATCGTAGGGGAACCTGAACCACTCACCCTACAGACATGTCAACCATCATGGGGTATCATAGGGGAAGGTGAACCACTCACCCTGTATCTAGTGCACCACTAAGGGAAGGTGAACCACTCACCCTATGGTCGCTCATAGCTCCAAGAAGTACCCCAAGCCCCTAGGAGCTCCCAAAGCTCAGTGTCCAACTCATACGGGACCCTCATAGGAGGGTCTTTCCATGACTCCAAGTCTCTCTCAGAAGGTTAAGAATTTGACCTTCCCCAAAGGCTTTGTGAGAATGTCTATGGCCATCCTAATGTGTTGGAGATTTATTGCTCCCCGTTGTACCATATACCGGATAAAGTGGTACCTGATATCAATGTGCTTGGAGCGGTCGTGGAACACGAGATTATTTGATAGGTGAATCCCACTCTGGTTGTCGTAGAAGATCACGATGGTATCTAGCACATGCTCAAATAGTTCACTAAAGAGCTTCCTTAACCAAACAACTTCACAATGGGTCATACTTGCATCAAGGTATTCAACCTCAACGGTGCTTAAAGCAACCGATTTCTGTTTCCTGCTCATCCAAGATAATGAAGCAAACCCCAAAGAGAAGCAACACCCAGACATGCTCTTACGATCAACCCAGTCAAAATCTGAATATCCATGTAGCTTCAAGTTTCAGGCAATGTATATCAGTCCATAGTGGATTGTGCCCCTGAGATATCTCAAGAGATTCTTAGGAGCAATCTAATGAATGTGAAGAGAATCAACCATAAATTGAGTCAACGTGTTCATAGCGAAGCATATGTTAGGATGGGAGTTGACAAAGAACATTAGGGCCCCCACCAGTTGACAAATCCCGGAAGGGTTCGCTAATCTAGTTCCAACAACATTTCCACACAGCTTCTTGAAGTTGAGTTCCATTGACGTAGACATGGACTTGGAATCCACCATCCCACATCTCTCAAGCAGCTTCACAATATATTTTCCTTGAGAAAGGAAAATCTCACCTAGCTTTTGCCAGACCTCCAGTCCTAGGAAGTAGTGCATCAATCCTAGGTCCTTCAACTTGAATTCAGAAGCCAACTCCATCTTACATTGATGAATGAGAGAGTCATCACCTGTTAGAAAGAGATTCCACATAAAGGACCAGAATGAGAGGCCTTTCCTTTTCAACCTTGAAGTATAGGTTCGAGTCAACATTGCTCCTTGTAAATCCCAACTTCATAAGATAACTATCAATCCTCTCATACCTAGTCTTAGGGCCTTGCTTCAATCCATATATGGCTTTCTTCAGGTCATTCAAGAAGGCAGTTTTGACATCCATTTGGTGTAGGCTCCATCTTTGTGAGGCAACAAGGGCTATGATTGAATGGATGGTGTTATATCAGGAAACTGGTGCAAATATTTCATCATTGTCTACTCCTTCCTTTTGAGATAAGCCTCGAGCAACGAATTTGGCCTTGAACTTTTCAGCACTCTCATCAGCTCTAGATTTGTAGAACCATTTTGAAGTGATATGTAACATCCCTGGTGAAAAATGCATTAAAAATATATAAATACCACGGATGATGGGACATGTATTCCAAGCTAAATTGTGGGCAAGACATCCTCGTGTGTGTCCATTTGGTTGCTTATGGCTAAGGAAAGTGGCAAAGGTAATGGCTAAGGATTTGGAAAGGCGTGAGGCATTAATTGGCATTTTATTTATGAAAATGATGGAAATTGGGAGAAAATGAAGGGGAAAGGTCATAGATTTCATGTGAGAAGGAAATTGAAGGAAAATAATGGAAAATGAAGAAAAGGGAGACGTTATTAATAAAAAGGCTTCTAAGGATCAGTTGGCAACTTTCTTCCTTTCAGTGTGAACCTTTGGTCAGTTTAGCTTTGGATCTCTCTCATTATTCTCTCTCTCTCTCTCTCTCATACTCTTGGACACTTAGAGCTTTACTGGAGCACTTGGCATTGGAGCAAGAAAGGCAAAGAAGGCAAGAGGAAGCAAGGATCAAGCAGGGAAAGGTAGGATCAAGCAGCTACAACAAGCTTCATTGCAGGTATCAACTTGCATGTGTATTTTCCTTGCTAGATTTGGAATGCATGGGATTGCATGTGTTTATTTTATACCATGGCATGGATTTTTCTAGGTGTCACAGTATTTTCAGCCTAGCCTTACAATTTTCTGATAGTTTTGATGAGATGGGTTCTCTCATGCGGTTTGTGGGGGATGGTTGGATTGGATTCGAAGCTGAGTGGGGTGGATCTCTGAATTGACAAACACATGGTGGTAGTGGTCCATGAACCAGACTAAAGATGCACAAATCCATTGGCCTAGTAACCCCTGAACCAGACTATGGGTTGTAGTAAAGGCATATTGTGTGCCTCGGTGGGCCTAGGAATCCTTGCCGATGAATGGCGGGATATACGGTAAAGTCAAGAGGTGGATTTTCTCTTCGTTGGGCCTAATGATTCCGGGATGGAATGCACAGGAAAGCCTGGAGAGTATGTCTCGGTGTAGGGCCCAGTGATCCATGGATTAGACTACAGATGCACAATAAATCCTGAGAGACTAGGAGGCACTCAAATTCCTCACGGTGTAGGCGGAGAACTACGATGGCATCCACACTGATTGGTGTTTTTGATGTGTTCTATGAGTCCCACATTCATGATTGGAATATTTCATGGGGGTGATTGGCTGAAGAGAGACTTGGCTCAACCAATCTATGGTCGGGTGGAATGTGGTAGTCCCATCACCAGTTGGTTCATTACATTATTAATGAAAAATTCATTCCCTTGATTTTCATGTGCAAATGTACTGATGTATATATGGATTTTGATGGCTGATATGTTTATTGTATTTCTATTCCTATTATGTTGGTTATATGCACATTTATTACGGAGGTTGTTACAGAGTGGTATCAGAGCATGGTTCAAACACATGGACTTGATGGGCTCTATCATAGGTGAAATGAAGAACAAAGGTTAAATTTTAGACATTTCTATCATATCTGTTATAACTTTTCTTCTGTGGCATATTAGAAGTTGAAAATTTGTCCATATTGAAGGTAAATCCCATTGATAATGTGGTAAAAATTTCAGATATTGGTTCAAAATACTTTAGGAATTATGATCTAGGGAATATGACCTTCCTGAATGCACCTTTAAACATGTCATGTTCGAATTTCTGCAATAACTCATCTTCTGTAGGATTTCAGAAGCTGAAAAATTGTCCACATTGAGGGGACATACCACTTATTATGTGGTAGAAATTTCAGATATTGGGTCACAATATTTTAGGATATATGAGTAGAGGAAGTCGAGCCTTCTAAATGCTCCTAAAATCAAGCCTCAAACAGGTCATGCTGACATTTTTGTTATAACTTTTCTTTTGGGCACTCTCAAGGACTAAAATTTTTTCCACAATGAGGGGAAATCCCACTGATATTGTGATAAATATTTCAGACATTTATTTGCTATATTTTAGGATATATGACAAGTGGAAGGCGAACTTTCTCGATACTCCTAGAATTGTGCACCAAATATGATTGTGTTGGTATTTTTGTTATAACTTTTCATCTATGAAATCTCGGAAGTTGAAACTTGAACCATAGTGAGGGAAAATACCACTGATCATATGGTTCAATTTCCATAACTTGTAATACTACAGTTTAGGATATATGCATTGAATCATTCCCTATATTAGTTTGCATGCATAGTGTTTGATAAGATGCTTAAATGGTTCAATCATTAATTGCATACAAATTGTTTGATAAAATGCCCCAATGAGTATGTTGTTTGTGGTGGGGGATAGTATTGATGTGTAAAGGTATTTTTGTAGTTGATATATGCTTACTTGTATGCAAATAGTTTTCTATATTAGTTTGCATGTAAAGTGTTTGAAGAAATGTTTACATGCAAATGTAATAATATAGTAGTTGTTTGAAGAAAATGTTATTTTTTAGATGGGATAGTATTGTAGTATGATAATATGGATGTAGTTGATCTATGCCTATTTGCATGCAAAGAATTTGAAGAGTTGCATGTAGGAATTTGAAAGGTTGCATGTAAGGAATTTGAAAAGTTGCATGTAAGGAAATGGAAAAGTGGCATGTTTTTAGTTATTTTGTTACAAGTGGAATAAGTGCAATAAGTGCAATGTTTTGACTTAATCTCATACAAAATGTATGAGAAATGAAAATCAATTTATTTTCAAGTGTAGTAAATTTAGTAGAGCTTTGGAGATCCCATTTCCATAATTGGACATTGGAGATCGGGCCATTATAGTAGCTTCCTCCTTCTACCTTAGTGTGAACCATGGATAATAAGGGGGTATGCTTATAGGTTGTTTGAATGCTTGATTAAATGCATGATATGTGTTTGTGCTTATAAAATTGTATGAAGGAATGCTCTCATTTTAATACGGTTATACTAACACAATATGTGTTGAGACAGTTGATATGCACTTGTGTGCAAGTGGGTGCTAGTTTTAGGATTATGACTATGTTTGTGAGTTTATTGTCGACTATGACATGGTTGTTAGTATTGGTGAAAGCTTACTTCAAATTAATAGACACGATGTATTGATTTTTGGAACATGTGACTGACTGTATATGAATTATATGTCGCTTACATGTTGATTTCATGATACCTACTTACATCCTTGTATGTTAGGTTACATTTTTGAATATTTTGATTACATGTATCAGTCTTGTAGGTTGATTACAAGAATTGATCGCTTATGTTCGACTACATGCATTTATGCATAGGTGTAGTTGATTTGGCATTGCTTATGCATATTGTTGGTTGCATGTGGCAATGTGTACAATGGAGTAATGGTTGTTGTTATGCATGTATGGTTGTGGCTATGATTATGCATGTATAGTAGGTCAAACATGCCTTGTGAAGTCATTGTATGCAATTTAGGTCATCATGATGCTATTGGTTGTTATGATGTTAATGAGCTAGTTGAGATAGAGCAAGGGATGTAGATCACCATAATGACGTTGCAGCATTAGACATTGGGATAAGAGAAGATCGTCATATATAGTAGGTTTATGAACATGTATTTCATGTTATGGTTACATTCATGATAGATGTTAGATGATTAATGTGGTTATATGCACATGTGTTAGATAGTCAATAATGATAGTAACCTGTAGTTGTATGCATTGCTATTGTTGTTTTATATTAGATAACCTGATGATTATGTTGTATGTTGTATGTTGTTGATGAGTATGATATATAGCTTATTATTGTTATATGCTATTAAATTGATGATTAGGGTTAATTCATTGAGATATTGATGTTATAATTTGGATTGGTCATATGCGTGATGGTTATGTTCATTGCATTGAAGATCTTGATGTTATATGTATTGTATTAACGTGGTTTGACCTATGCAGATGGTTATGGTTGCAATATTCAGGTATGAGCCGACATATTTATGATGTGGTGTGTACTAATCTAGATTGATCATACATATGTGATTGTTATGCATGAACGAAAAATGCTTATGAGCTTATGACATGAACATGTTAGTTAGTTATTGACAGGGATATCATGATTTATGTTTGAGTTGATATGTCATGAAGTTATATCATGCTAACCCAACTTTATTGTGTAGACAAGATAACCTCCCCTGATATACATTAAGGTATGAGCTTTCTTATGTTGTATATTTTGTGCTTGGTTGTTTGATTATGATGTCTATTTGGTGTTTCATTGTTTGGTGCCTAGTTGATTTATTTAACATGGTATGTATGCAAGTGGTTGAGTGATTGATGAATTGCTTAGTATGAGTATGTGTTCAAATGATTTGTTTTAAGATGATTGTACTAACACGTATGTGTTGAGACAATTGATATTTACTTGAATGTAGTTGATAGATGTACCATTATGTCCAATTACTAAGGATTATGACATGATTGTTTGTAAAATTTGATTTCAAATTGATAAATATGATTGTCTCGATATTTGGAACATGTGGTTGACATGTGTGAGCACGATGCAAGGAGTTGCATGGCAAGAGAGGTTGCCATGAAATCTTGAAGAAGGCTCAGGTTGAGCTTTCCCTGGGAACCATGGGGATTGAGTCATGGTGTTTGTTGTTAGTCTTGTGCTTTTGGTATTTTATGAATTGTTGAGCTTGATTTGTGGCTTTGTTTATGTCTACTATATGGCCATACCACTTTGTTTACGGAGTCATGTTGTTATTGTTTTTTATGGTCTTCTTCTCATTTGTTTCTTGTCTTGCCTTTTATGTTTTTAGTCATGGGAATTGGTTGGGAAAGAGGAAAGTTGATGGAAATCGGGAGAGATGTCTGGTACCCAACCGATGACATAAGACCCAGATGAAGCACTATACATGAGTAAGCGCAGCGGAAGGTAAGACTATGACAGTTGGTTGGACTGGTTGGGTCCATTGTGGTAAATGAACAGTAGTAGTGCAAACACAAGAAATGTAACCAGAAAAGGTAAAGTAAATGGATCAGAGGTGTCATATGCTTTGGCTATGTTGGGAACTATTGCTTTCAATGCATGTGCATAAATAAGGAAGTTCTCTTAACCTAGACCTTATTTTATCTGGTAATTATTTTCTGATCATGATTATGTTGAAGTTTATATACGCATACATGTATGTATGTATGTCGTTGTCTGACAGGATCATGATTGTTTTATCCCAACATTTATATATGTATGTATTTATACATGTATCTATGTTACTATCTGACAGGGTTGTTAGGGATCATTCTTGTGGAGGAATGATTGCTTATGCAAGAGAACGACATGAAGAGGTTCTTGGTCTTATGAGGAATCAATTGGGAAGAGTAGTCACGACAAATATATGAGGTCAGTATCATGTGGATATGATTTGGTATTGTATACTTGTATTATGCCTATGTTTATTTTATGATAGGTAATGTTGAAGGATACATCAGCAAAGTGAAAGAAGTGTGGTTTGCGGCATGCTAGGATAAGCATGGATAAGACACGGGAAGCAAGGTTTCTTGGTAAGGACAATATGGTTTTGGATGTGTGGTACTATTGTTGAGCATACGTTGTATATGTTGTACATGTTGCATCTATGATGTGTGTACTTGTGGTGTTGTGTATACATAGCATGCGTACATGTTATTTATGCAATGTTATGCACATGATGGTACAAATAAGGCTGTGCAAATATTGCATATGGGGTGTTGTATACATATTGTACTGTCTTCATGATGTATATGCAGCGTGCGTGCATATGGTGCTTCGTTCATGTTGGATATGCAGTGCTATGTACATGTGGTGTTGCATGCATGTTGTACATATGGTGCTATGTACATATGGTGTTGTGTGCATGATTGTACAAGTGGTGCTGTGAGCATGTGGTGTCGTGTACATGTTGTACATAGGGTGCTATGAACATGCGGTGTTGTGTACATTTCGTGCATGTGATGCTATGTACATATGGTGTCGCGTACACATCGTTCGTGTGTTACTGTGTACACGTTGTATAGTGGTGTAGTGTACATGTGGCGTTGTGTACACATTGTGTAGGTGTCACTGTGTACATGTGATGTTGTGAACATGTTGTGCAGGTGGTGAAGTGTATAAGTGGTACTGTGTACATGTTGTACATATGGTACTGGTGTACGTGTGGCATTGTGTGCATGTCATTGATGTTGTGTTATGGGCATGTGGTATTATGTATGTGCATCATGTAGTCATGGTATTGCGGCGTGCGTACTCATTGTGTTGTACTCTATGTAGGTACATGTATTTGGTGGTATTGCACATCGGGTATAGATGGATGCACTATGTTGTACACTAGTTGTAGGTGTATGAGTTGTATGTTAGGTGTAGGTGCATGCATTGCATGGTGTTGTGTGTCAGGTGTGTTTGTGTGTGTGTGATGCACACTATGGGTATGAGCATACGGTTGAGGAGAAGGCACTGGGTGTTTATCTGGTGTGACAACCAATCCAAAGTGCGTACGAGATACAGACAAAGGAAGAACCTAAGGATTTATAAGTATCGGTATATTATTTCAGTTTTACTATGCATGTGATTTATGATTATGATATATGATGACTATATGTGATCTATGATTCTGGTTTACGATGGTTATACGTCATTTATGATTTTGATGGTTATGTTTTGAGCTAACCTTATGTGATATTTTTATACATGTTTATTTGGTCAAATATGTTAGTTTGACTTGTTGTGACAGGAAGCGAACAAAATTGCAAATATACCTTATTGACGAGCTATTAGTGAGGTATGATGTGAATTTATTCCAATTTATTTTAAATCTGATGGAATTTATGTGCTTGGTACAGGAATGCATGAACATACCGGGTTGAGTGGCCGAAATCGATTGCAAGAACTAGCAACAATAACAAAGGAATTGAAACAAGTAGCAGTATGCTAGTAAAGCACTTCAGGAGCAGGACCATTGTGGGACACTTATACCTAATAATGTCCATTGATTGCCATGAGCATGCTATGACCGATATGATGTGTTGAGGTAGGGATATGCCTTGGTTTTTGTATCTTCCAATGCAAGGAAGCCTTGCCAAGGGATGGAATACTCGGGATAGGGGTGCCAACAGAACTTGGAAGTTGAGTGACTGCACGAAATGGGTGACCAGATTCCTGAGGGATTATGTAGTAGAGAAGGGAAGGTCACGGATGGATTTGTTTTGGTCATTAGCATTGCCAGATGGAATCAAATGCACATTAGGAGTGGGCCTTGGAACAATGAGTCGGTAACTGTTCACTGAGAGGACAAGTGGTGCGGGATTATAGCACTAGACATTGGATGCAGATTTGACTTTGCAGTGGATTTTTGACTTCCTGTGAAAGAGGTGAATCCTGGTATTACTTTGAGGGTGGAGGTGTGAGCCTCTAGATTCCCTTGTTGTAGATTCATATTATTTTATTTGTTGGTTGAGCAAATGTACATATGTGTATTTGTATATGTGGTTATTGTAAATATCGTAATGAGTTATGTTATAAAACTCCAGTATGTGATATGTTGTCATGAAACGTCATGATGTTTTGATTTTGATTAGATTTTGCATCGTAAATACTGCAACAAGCTGTGTTTTAAAGCTCCATGGGTAGTATGTTTTGTTTTTAGCAGTCATGTTGGTTATAGGTGTCATTGAACACCCAAGACAGTGTTCCCCCAAGGGGGAGGGTTCTGTAACAACCTTGGTGAAAATTCCATGTAAGAATATATAAATACCATGGATGATGGGACACGTATTCCAAGACGAATGGTGGGCAAGGCATCCTGATGTGTGTCCATTTAGTTGTTTATGGCTAAGGAAAGTGGCAAAGGCAATGGCTAAGGATTTGGAAAGGCATGAGGCATTAATTGGTATTTTATTTATGAAAATAATGGAAATTGGGAGAAAAGGAAGGTGAAAGGTCACAAGTTTCATGTGAGGAGGAAATTGAAGGAAAATAATGGAAAATGAAGAAAATAGAGGCCTCATTAATAAAAAGTCTTATGAGGATCAGTTGGCAAGTTCCTTCCTTTCAGTGTGAACCTTTGGTCAGTTTAGCTTTGGATCTCTCTCATTATTCTCTCTCTCTCTCATACTCTTGGACACTTAGAGCTTTCTTGGAGCACTTTGGCATTGGAGCAAGAAAGGAAAAGAAGGCAAGAGGAAGCAAAGATCAAGCAGGGAAAGGCAAGACCAAGTAGCTACATCAGGCTTCATTGCAGGTATCAACTTGCATGTGTATTTTCCTTATTAGATTTGGCATGCATGGGATTGCATGTGTTTCTTTTCTACCATGGCATGGGTTTTGCTAGGTGTGACAATATTTTGAGCCTAGCCTTGCAATTTCCTGATAGTTTTGATGAGATGGGTTCTCTCATGCGGCTTGTGGGGGATGGCCGGATTGGATTCGAAGCCGAGTAGGGTGGATCTCCAAATTGACAAACACATGGTGGTAGTGGTCCTTGAACCAGACTGAGGATGCACGAAAGGCACTAGCCTAGTAACCCCTGAACCAGACTGTGGGTTACGGTAAAGCGAGACTATGTGTCTCAGTGGGCCTAGGAATCCTTGTCGGTGAATGTCGAGATATACGGTAAAGCCAAGAGGTGGATTTTCTCTCCATTGGGCCTAGTGATTCCGGGATGGAATGCACAGTAAAGCCTAGAAAGTATGTCTCGATGTAGGGCCTACTGATCTCTGGATCAGACTACGGATGCACGGTAAATCCTGAGAGACTAGGAGGCTCTCAAATTCCTCACGGTGTAGTCGAAGAACTCCTATGGCATCCACATTGATTGGTGTTTTTGATGTGTTATATGAGTCCCACATTCATGCTTGAAATATGGCACGAGGGTGATTGGCTGAAGAGAGACTTGGCTCATCCAATCTATGGTTGGGTGGAATGTGGTAGTCCCATCATCGGTTGGTTCATTGCATTACTAATGAAAAAATCATTCCCTTGATTTTCATGTGCAAATGTAATGATGTATATATGGATTTTGATGGATGATATGTTTATTGTATTTATGTTCCTATTATGTTGGTTATATGCACACTTACCCCGAAGGTTGTTACATGATCACTAACTTGTCCTTGGGTCTAGGAACCACATTCTAGACATCATTCTTCATGATCGACTCATATTCCTCGTTCATCACATCCTTCCAAACTTGGTGTTTCACGACTTCTTCGAATGTACATGGTTCAGATTGCACAATGGTACTCATGGTAGCCAAGTACCCTTGGTACATGTTTGACTTCTTTCTTTCACGAAATGTTCCCCTTGATGCAATATGTTTTTTGACATCTTCAAGAATATCTTTGAGCCACAAAGGTCTTTTTCTTGAAGTAGAGGGCTCATTAGGAGGTGGATCAATGGGATCCATTAGAACTTCAACATCGGGCACCGGGTCATCAGTCGGAGGTTTATCATGCTTTTATGCATCATCATCATTGTCCTTCCTAGGGATAGGAAGATCTTAGACTATCCTAAGGGAAAAATCTTCATCGAAAGTGACATCATGACTTATTTCCACTTCTCTTTGAACATGCACATAGATTCTATATGCCTTCAAAGTTTCATTGTAGCCCACAAACGTTCCTTTCTTCCTAGATGCATCTAGTTTATTTATTTTCTCTTTTGGCACATGAAAATATATGGGACAACCAAAAATTCTAAAATGAGAAACATCAGGTTTCTTATCGGTGAAAACTTCTTTGGGTGTCTTGAAGTCCAATTCTTGATGTGGGCATCTATTTTGAACATACACAGTAGTGTTGGCAGCTTCTCCCCGTAAGAACTTTGATAGACCTTGGTCATGAAGCATGGCATGAGTGGCTTCTATGATAGTTCGATTCTTCCTTTTGGCAACTCCATTTTGCTCAGGAGTATATGTAGTAGTGGTCTCCCTCTTAATCCCAGCTTCTCTACAATAGTCAACGAATTAATTTGACTCATATTGAGTCCCATTATTGTTCCTCAATATTTTGATCTTCTTCCTTCTTTGATTCTCGACCAAGGCTTTGAAAGAGCGGAACCATTTGAACACTTCGTCCTTCTTCTTTAAGAAATAGATCCATGTTTTGTTAGAGAAGTCATCCACAAAAATTGCATAGTACAAATATCCACCCAATATGTCATGGGAAACATACCTGATAAATCAGAATGGACCAATTGAAGAATATCTATAGTTTGAATTTGACTTGAGGGGAATGATCCCCTTGTATGTTTTCTAGCTGCACAACCATGACACACTCCTTCATGATCTAAGTTGAATTTGGGCATACCTGTGACCATCTTCCTTACATCAGGTAAGGCTTTATAATGGAGGTGATAAAATCTTCGATGCCATAATTCGGATTGAAGAGAAGTATCGCAAGTCATGGCTCCCAATGAACTTCCTCCAACCTGATAGAGATCTTCAACCGTGAATCCAAGAGTGAATGCATCTCTTGGGTTCCTTTGCCAAACACGAACCTTCCCATCAATGAATGTCACCTTGAAACCTTTATCTTCCATCACAAAAATAGAGACCAAGTTCTTTTCCAGATCAAGTACATACAACACTTCTTGCAAATGAAGGGTTTGACCTTGATTTAAGTGAAGAGTGACAGTCCTAATCCCTTTCACAGGACAAGTGGCATTATCCCCCAGTATAATCTCCATATTTGTCTTCTTTTTAATCAAGTTTGAGAGAACCTCTTTGTACCCAGTGAAGTGCCTTGAGGCACCACTATCAATCAACCAATGATCTAATGTATCTGGAGAAGAGGCAATGGTGAGGGCAGAAATAAGATAAAATTATTTTGCTTTTATACAGCATTAACTTCTTCATACGTGGAGTTTCTCCACTTCTTGGGAGGACGTCCATTTCCATTTCGAGTAGAGGGAGCATTCCTCTTTCCTTTATTTTTGAACCTATTGTTCTTTGATTTTCATTGCCCTTGTAGATGTGGTTATGATGGTCATCATCTCTTGGAGTATCCTTCTTGTGACAACACTCTCTGGAAAAATGTCCAAACCTGTTGCAATTGAAGCATCCTCCCTTTCTTCCTTCTTTGAATCTCGGCTTGAACTCTTGACCTTGTCTTCTTGGACCAACATTGTTCTCAGATTTGAAGTAAGATGTAGTCATCATTGGGACTAGTTCCAAGTTTTAGTCCAACAACTTCCCTTAGTTATTGCTTTTCTTCACTCTTGTTTGGGCTTCGTCTTCACCTGAGCTCTGTAACCATGTTAATTTTAGATAACAATGGTATGTTTTATGATTTAGCACAATTTACTTCAATGTTCCTTATAAGCCCAATGACAATTTCCAGTTATATTCAATAGCAATCACATTGACAGTAAATGTAAATAGAACATAAAAAACAAGTGCAGAAGACAAGCCAAGACAAGAGGACACAAGATTTGGCGGATGCCACGGAAAACCCCCAATATGGGGAAAACCTTTTAATCAAATCCTCTTATTATTATTCAATAGTTCAACAGAGAGAGAGAGAGTACATAAATCAAATTCACATGCCCAATACATAGTCAAAACATCCCTGTCAAAAGCAGCAGTCAACTGCAGCCCTAACCAGAAAGTCAATGTTGGTCAAATCAGCACCAAAAATTCTCCAAGCAGCGCGGTCAACAACAGTACAATTCGGCCTTCAAGGAGAGTCAAAGTCGACCCAAAACAGTTCGGTCAAACTTGGTCAAAGGAGAGAGAAATACCGCTGTAATTTTTGTGGTCAAATCTGAAGTCAATGCTAAGGTTAATGTTGGTCAAACTGCCCAAAACACCTTGGTTTCCGTGCCCGGCAACTCGGCCTGGGAAAATCAGAATTATGCCCTGAAAACCGAAGTCAATCTTGGTCAAATCATCCTTGGTCAACGTTGGTATGTTGTTCTGAAATTTTGACATGTTACATCCCTAAAATTTTCAGCCTCCTGCCACATGTGCAAAGAAGAGAGAGAGGCTGCCCAAACTGTACGAACCAATCAAGAGAAGAGAGAGAGATGAATGATATGATGATGATGTCCAAAAGAGGAGAGAAGTCACTCCTATTTATACAATTTGTTGAGGGTGAGGAGACACATCCATTGGGCTTCTTGAGCCTACATTTGATTGAGGCCGACCTTGACAATTTGTTCACGGGAGAGAATAAACTCAAAATTTCACTTCTTCTTGTCAAAATGAGATGATATTTATATCAAAATTGGACCTCTCAAAGAAAGGAATCCAATGCAATAATCATCTCCATCATATGAGCTATCCTAAGTTGGAATTTGGCCCTAGTTTCCAATTTTAACAAAACTTAACCACTCATCTTTGAACAAGTTGCAAACTAATTTTACATTTCAAGACCCAAGTTTATCAGACTTGCAAAGTCAGAGGACAATCATTTTCCATTTTTAGATCACGTGCTATCATAGAAGGTTTTGACCATATTGCAAGCATGGGTGAAAGTTTGCAACAAGCAAGACTCTTAGAACTAGAGGATACGAATTCCTCTCTCCAAGTGGAGAACATGGAATTGATAAGATTGCTCGAAGAAGTAGAGGATGAAAAGAAGAAGTTGCGTTTGATGTTGCAGAATGTCATTGAAAAGAAAAATGGGGAATGTTCAGCTATCGAAGTTTTCCCCAAGGCTCAACAAGTTTGTGGTCATGGAATGACTAATGTTTGTACCCTTTGTCAAATGAAGAACACTACTTATATATTAAATCACAAGAGTGGTTTCATCAAGTCTGCATTTGTCGCTTCGTCTAAAAAAGAGCAGAAGGAGGAGATGGTTAAGCTTCAAGAAGAGGACAGAGAGTCTCAAGCAGAAAAGGAGGTAAAATATACTTCCCGTTCAATTCATTCTCTTAACTATGATAATGCTTATTTTGCATCATTTGAGAAACATGCCAAAGTTATTAGTATGAAATTGTTGACCAAAATGGAGTACAATGGTAAGGGTCTTGGAATCCATAGTCATGGAATCATTAATCCTATCAAGGTGATTCCACAACCTCAACATGAAGGATTGGGCTATGTTCAAGATGAAGTTGGAGAATGCTCCAAATATGCAAAATCAACGAATTCTTCAAGTGTGAAATTTGTGAAGAAATAACTCCTTGAAGGTGAAGGAGAATCATGTCATGATGATGATGTTGATGGAAAAATATCCCCAAAGAAAGATGAACACTTTAAAGGAAGAACCAATTCAAGTTCTCCTCGATAGGAACATAATCAAAGGGGCCATCATAAAAGGTATAAATGTCTTGATTATTCAAAGACTTTCTATGACTATAAACAACATGATGATTTGAATAGAATGTTGTGGAATGTGTTTCCTTTCACTTTTTGTCATGCACCTAACCATTGTGTAGCTAAGTGCCAAAAAAAGAAAGCATTAGTCAAGAAAATGAATATGTTGATTGGAAGTGAGACCAAGAAAGAAAATTCTCATCCAAGTTTAAAGACATTTTTGCCAAGAAATGCTCACAAAAACTTTTGCACTCATTGCAACATAAGTGGGCATTGGATTGAGAAATGTTGGAAGTTTCATCCACATCTTCATCTAAAGAAGGAAAAACAGGTCATGAAATTATATCAGGCAAAAAAGTTAGATGAAAGTGATAGGCATGATGTACCCATCTTTGAAGCAACTCTAGAAGAAAGTGAAATGCAAAAAGAAAATTCCCTAGCCTGGTTGGGTAAGAAATGGTTGGAATATTTGTCTAGTTAAATACTACATTTATTTTGTATTTCACATGCTGCATGTCCCCACAATTTGGTATTTTGAAAAAGTGACGTTTGTGAATAAATCACTTATATGCAACAATGTTTTCTTTGGCATTATAATGTTATTTTGACTTGTCGATGAGTTAATTTGCATGGAATTTGAAGAGTCAAATTTATTCCATATTGTAAAATGCATTTCCTTCATGGACATTGTAGTAAGCATCCTAAACTTTGGGATGAGCAGATGCATTACGTCCAACATGTTAAAATTGTGTCAACCACTCATCTATACAAGTATTTCTATGTGAAGCTTGTTTGGGTTATTTTCCAAAGTCTTTTTGGATTTTATCTTTGGTAAATATTTTGCAGAAGATGGACATAGTGATGTGCATCAAAGAGTACAAGTGCAACTTGAGAAAGACAAAGCAAAGTACAAAGTAATGCATGGAAAGCATCGAGTTGATAATGATTTCCAAGTGGAAGATCAAGTTTGATTATATATCAACAAGGAAAAACTTTAAGATGAAGATTGTATGAGCCACCAAGGAATGATGGTTGTGAAGAAAATGTTCATATTCCATCTATTGGAGATTTTTCTCCTGAATGTTTAAATGAGTTATAGGGAGACTCAATTATTTACAGGAGGATTAGGACTTCACATAGAGACAGTGTGAAGTATCTTCAAATGGGGCTTAAGAGAACCAATCCAGCCAAGGCAAAGTGGATTGAGTTTGGGAAAGTAAGGAAGTTGTACTCTTACTTATTTGATGAGTAAAAACAAAGTTTTGGTGGTCCAAAAGCTTCCTAGTGGGGAGGAATGATTAGGGGGGTCAAAATTTGCTCAAAAATCAAAGTGCTTGGAATCACTCAGAATTAGTGCCAAATCGTAGATCCTGTCATTCTGATTCCAACGATGTTTGAATCGCCTTAATTCGACGCCGTATGAGAGAGTTATGGTGTTCTGAAGTTTTTGCCCAATAACTAAAAAGTCAACTTGCAAGGTTTACTGGGTTGCTGAATGGGCAGGTCATACAACTGACGTCATGCTGACTGGGACATATGACAGACAAGAGGACCAATCCGAGCTCGACACGTGGTAGTGTTGTACAGGTTGAGGTGGCGACATTTGATTGGTTGGTTGTGTTTGAGGTGGACCAATCATGAGGTGCCACGTGGCCCAATGGAAGGGCGCCACGTGGACCCCGGGAACTGTGCCAAAAGTTTTATGGGTCGATCAATCTAACTACAGGGCTCGAACCCACGACCTTTCGAATATAGCTACAACACTTTACATTACACCATGTGATTTGGTTCTTAACCGTGTTAGGGTCACAATTCAATTTGAATTGAATGATTAACGTGTTTGGGGGAAGGGGTCGGGTGGTTAGCCCTGACCCTTGGTTACGTGGTAGACCACATGATCCAAGATGGAATGACATGAGCTAAGCTGAATCGCCCACTCCCCGACCATATTGTTAACCATGTGAATATGATCTCCAAAGCGGGAGTTAAGTTGGCGTGCCCCTAACCGCATTAATGCAATGTGACCACGGCGAAGCAGAGTGGGGGCTAAGATGGTGGGGGTGGGCGGTTAGCCCGACACCTGATTATATGTGGCCATGTGACCACCATTAGGGGCCGAAAATTTGCCGCTTAAGGGTTATTGGTGCGTTTAAGTAGGCGACAAATTGCATCATTTGTGACGGAATTAGTGTTGGTCCCACGCAAAATTGTTGCTCGACAGTTAGCGAAAAGGCAGAATTCGTTGCTTAGTTAGCCATTTTTGCCAATTTCCAGGACAAATAATAGAAAATTGATCTAGGAGGCATAACTTGGTCATTCTTCAATTTTTTTAAGCCCGAGTAGAGCCTAGACAAGGATTTTTAGGTGTTTTGGATATAATGGTAGCATCAGTTTTGTGATTTGAACACTGTACGTTTGATTTTTTGTAGAGCCAAGTCCTTTAGTGTTGCAGGCAAAGGTTGTTTTGAGTCCATATTGAGACCTTAATGAGCATGGAAAGAGCCTAGACAGGGGTTTTAAAGCTTTTCAATTGCATATAAAACAACTATTAATTCATTAGAGCAACCATTTTCAGTCTCTTCTTAGTGTGCTATGGGAAAATACCTTTTCAACACTTCATGATGAAGTAGTTGTATTTTTATGCTTTTTGATCTTAAATTGAGTACAAGGACCTATTGTGAGAGAGTCCTTCTTTGTTGACACCATCATGACTTGCTCTAGGGAGTCATTTTTTTGAGTGAGAGTTATTTGCAAAAGAATGTTTCTTTGTAGGAGAAACAATTCCACTCCAAAGTCAACAATTTGTAATGTGCTCATTTGATGCTAAGATAAATAAAGTGGCCTAGCCATTGGAGCAGGGCTCGAAGACGTAGCCCAGGAGGGGTGAACTCTGTTATCACTTGCTTGTTTCTTCTCTGCATGTTTATCATATTGAGTTGCATATGAATTTGTTTCACTTTTAAGTTCATGTGAAAACTTAACCACTCATCTTTGAAGAATTTGCAAACTAATTTTACATTTAAAGACCTAAGTTTATCAGACTTGCAAAGTGTAAGAGGACGATCCTTTTCCATTTTCAGGTCACTTCTCAACAACACATTATTTTTTAATATAATCTAACAATGCTATAACAACATGGGTTTTCTAAAACAACCTAAAGCAATAATGTGAACAACTACAATGTGAATGAAAATGACAAGCAAACTCATGTTTGAGTCAACCATGTCCAATGAGCTTTCTCCAACTCGATGCCCAAACATCAAAAGAGAGGGAAAAAAACCAAGGCATATTAGTGCCTTACCACCTTGCTTGACCTTCTAAAAGAGACACCCCAACAACAAAGAGGTTTGTTCAAACTTTTCAACAAAACATTGCCAACATCACAAATAGAAAAGTGAAGAGAAAAATCACAATGCAACAAAGTAGGTCCATAGAAACACCCTTGATCTCCAAAAAAAAGACATCCCAACACCCAATCCAAATGTCAGAAAATGTAATATCGACAAAAGCTTGAAAATATCTTTTATTAGGGGGCAAGGTCCACTTTAGGGGGCTAAAAAAATCAACCTCTATGGACCCCAAAACAACATATCCCAATATATGTAATATAAACTAAGAAGAAGGTTGTTTAAATCCTTCAATAAAGAAACAATAAGCAAGAATCAAGAAACCTCTCGATTAAGCTTTCCTTGCTACCAAGTTCATGCCTTGCACTATAGTGAGTGCAATGGAAAACAAGAAACATGCACTTAAGGTTCATTGCTACCAGGTTAATGCCATAACTAATGCATGTGATATGCTACAACTAATGTGCATGATGATAGTGCTCCCCTTCCTTAATTAAATTGAGAAAATTCCTCAAAACAAGACTCCCAAATACATTTTTTTTTAGAAGAGGATTGTCCAAAATGTTCAACAAGGAAACAAGAAATAAGATACATCCTAGTTAAGCCCTCCCCACCACCAAGTGAATGCCCTATGTCGAGTGAATATTATGAGGAATAGGAAACTTCCATGTAAAGCCAATATCTAAGAAGTTAATCCCATAACTAATGCATATGACAATTAGCCCTCCTTGTTGAACCATAGAATAAGAGAACCTAATTGATGGAACAAAGCTAAGATACCTGAATAGAAGGAATAAGGTTGTCCAAACTCATCAACATATAAACAATAAATAAGAATCAAGAAAAGGTTTGTTAGTTTATAGAGCTATGCAAGGCGACAACTCCAACGTGAGCAATGCACAATGTCTCTATGGAGCAAACTAGGTCCACAACAACACCTTCAACCTCTAGAACAAACCCTTCAATAAATAAATGATAAACAACAAATAATAGACCTCCTGCTCAAGCTTGCCTTGCCACCAAGTTAATGCCCTACACAATACTAAATACAATGAGAAAAATGAAATGTCCATGCAAAGTTCATTACTACCAACTTAATTGGCCGAGAGACACAATCTACAGCGCAATATGAGGGCGATGTGTGATTCCATCTATGCTCAATGAGGAGTTGACACACGTTCTTTTAAATTAAAAGAAAAGATATTAGTTAATAATAAAAGTCACTTATAGATTTACATTATACGAATTAAATTTACATTTACATTTTTAGCTATGGTTTGCATTTACATTTACACGGATCGAATTTACATTTTTTAACTGTAGTTTATTTTTAAATTCACATTTCTATAAATTCCTCAAAGTGCAAACCATTCCTCAAATTTGACATTCTAAACTTTGATAATTTTTTTGATCCCCTCAACTCATAATAAATACAAAGTTAAATAAATCTAAATTGATATTATAACAAATGTTTACACTATAAAACAACTAATACAATAACAATTATTGGTTAATTACTTTCAAACTATAAAACCTAATGCACATCTCAATGAATTTTTTATAAAATAAAAATTAAACATATTTATTATCAATTTTAATATAATGAAAATTATTCATATTTATTAGTGTTAATTTATTATTTCATGCCAATGCGAAGATGAATTAAACTAATTTGAACTTCTAAATATTAAAATGTTTGCAAAAAAAAGCTCACATATTTACTTGTTATAAATATTTGGTCGTCCAATATAACCGTTTTTTGGGTTGTGTCTAACTATTTTAACTAACATATATATATTTAATTATTTAATTGATTTTTCAAAAATTTTAAATAAAATTTGAAAAATAAATAATTAAATATTTTTTTGTTTTTGAATTACTTTTTACATAAATAACAAATTCGTAATTATGATATGAGGCAGGTGGATCTATTGACCTCACAACAATTAAAAAGGGAGTAGTCTAATTAGGTGGAGGAATTGTATGGACGGTCAAAAGTGATCGAACCCATAAAAAAATTTAGCAAAATTTTGTAAAAGCAGTTTGAATGGTGTTTTTATAGTGAAAATAGATTCAGCACCATCAACAACTTCTAAGACATTTAACCTTTTTAAATTTAACAATTATAACATAAATTTACAAAAATCCTTCCTAAATTTTCTCTAAATAAATAAAACCAGAACCTCTAAATAAAACCAGAACCAAACCAGAACCTCGTTAGACTAAACGATTAAAAAAAAACATATTAATTTGAACTTTCAGAGTAGGCAAAAACAAGCCAAACCCAAGCGAGCGATATTGAGTATTTGTATGCTATAAATAATTGTTTGAACGATATATTTCAGACTTCATATCCATTCCGTGCGTCAGATTACAGTTAAGAGATATTTTGCAGTTCGCTTTCTGACGAAAGTTCGTTAGAACAGAACTTGGTTATATAACTCTCAAAATTCTAAGAAGCTTGTTCATATAGGCCTCAAGGTCGACATTGTTTCTGTTGCAGGGCAGAGTGAAGCATAGTCGTAAGCATGCCGTTTATAACAAGACCACCTCGTCAGACCGATTATGCCCTCATTGCAAATGAATGCCCAATAGTCATGGACAATGGTGCCTTCAATTGCCGCGTTGGGTAACTCTCAGCACATTCTACCTCATATACAAGCCGACTTCCCTTTTGGATTAAGGTTAATGTAGGGCTTTGTTTATTGCAGGTGGGCGGGGGAAGACGAACCACGTTTTCTGTTTCGAAATATCCTTCAGAGGCCCCGTCACAAAACCTCAGGTAAATACTTTCAGCCTATCTCTTTTTCTTAATGGCTTACCTGGACATTAACGTCGTGTAATATTTAACCTAGTATACTCCGAGCTCACAATATAATCAGCTTATTCGATTGACTGTTCAATTAGGGAAATGGATGATATATGAGCCTAGCATGATCTTCTGAAAACCACAGTATTTAGGGTAATTGTATTTGAAAACGATTTGTACCTCCTTGAAGTGGGTACATTGTCCTTACTGCTGTTTCAAAAGCCTCGTTGCAATTTTGCCCATAATTCCCTTTTTTGGTGCCAATGAGGCTGCGATATGTATTTCACCATTTTGAACTTTTTTTCCTGTGAGCTGTGGAGGATAGGTTCCCTGGAAAGGCCAAAATGACGTAGTTGCAGAGATATTGCCAGAAGTTGATTAGAAGCCCCTGTTTCAAAAGAGGCATCCCAATAAAACGGATTTAATTTAATTTAAATATGAAGTCCACTGGTCATAAATGGCTAATGGGACTACAAAAAAGTACAAGGATGACTAAACACAGAGCGTGAAAACTAGTAAAATAAACAAAACAGTACAAGGGATTGCCAAAATAAATACTGTGGAACCATAGAGAGCCGAGAAGAATTAAATGGCCGAGGGGTAGAAGGACATCGACAAAAAAGCCGAAAACCAACAAAGCTGTCAGCCTTCAGCTGTTCTAACATCCAAAGCCAAGAAAAATTGTGCACCGAGATTCCTGTTTTCAATAGTTGTATGTCCCGAAGTCTATACTGCTGACTCACCTATTATTGGAGTTTTGCACATGATGCATCTTGTATTTGGAACTCTTAGAGGCTGGACGTAAGTTGATGAGCTTGGAGGTGCATTTAAGAGCTGCAAGAATACTCTTGATTGTGATATGTTTCCTTTCATTTTACAGCACTATTTTTTTCCGCTTGGTTTTTACGGGAAAAAGTAATTTTAGTAGTTGCATTGCATTGGAGCAGGTGAGGTTGTAAACATTATTGGAGATTTTGATCTTGGATTGATGAAGTTCTTTGATTTTACACGCTCAACACTACGATCAGCTTTTGACAGCAATGTTGTGTATCAATTTGAGACAATGGAATATGTAAGAATCTTTTCCCCAAATGGAAGTCTTTCCACTTTACTTTGTTTGGGTACATGAAGTTATATATATATATATATAGAAGTGATTGGTATTCCTTTGTTGTGATTAATGCTCATATTTGTAGTTTTTGTCCAAGAAGTTACACAACAAGAATACGAAATCTATGTTGTGAATTTAAATAAATATGAATATATTACAGGGGTAAATTAATAAAAAGCATGGTTGCATGTACGTGGTATTTATGTTGCCTTTCATGCAAATTCACATAATCCTCAAAGCCCTTAGTGTCATTAAATTATGGTTATATCTATTTTGAAGATGAGAAATCATGTCATTTCTTTTGCATTTCTAGAGAATAATTCAAACATTTATGCAAGAGTAACAAACAATGTTATTAGGACTGGACCAAACCGGCCTGAACCGGCCTGTCCTACCGTTTTGAGGCAAAAACTGGTTGAGACCGGTGACTTGAACCATTTTTTGGCCGGTTTGGTACAGTAAAGCCATGTAGAACGTAGGAAGAAGTAAAAGTGACAGTGACATTCTCTTTTATCTTTCATTTTCATCCTTTTACTTAAATTTTTAACATTACCATGAAAGGACTTAGGATGTTTGAGAGTGGTTCCGACTTCATTGGATTTCATATGGAGAAAGTAGAATTTTAGATCTCATTCAAAATCCAACAGACCTAATAGTTTTTCAGGATTTTAGGATTGGGGGCATTACAATGTTTCCATTGGATTGTATCATGTATGAGGGTATTGAACTAGCATTTAATCAAGAGCACCAATCTATCTATGTACTTTGATGTTAGTGGCATTGATCGTTGAACTCTTCTATCATGATCCTACTAAAAATGTACCCATCATTCAAACAAAATCTTGAATTGACATGCTAAGCATTTTTAATCTTATTTTAATGCTTAGAAGGTGATATTGTGACGATGATCCCAATATAGGCAATTTTTTTGACGATATGTAGGTATTTGTTGTAGAATGATTTTTTTTTTGGATGCTAGAGGCCATCTAGGTCTTGTTTTTTTGATGTATTTTCAGTTCAAAGATGGATTGCACTCGGTGTTATTTTGGTTATGTGCACCCTTACATGCTCTATAAATGAGAACTTTTGCTTATTTGTGTATAAATGGTTTGGCTTCAAATGGATGCACATGAATATATGTGGTTTTCTTGAAAATTGAATATTTTGTGTTTTTGGTTGACCAGTTTATTGGTCCGGTTCTCATCGATTCCCGGTCTGGGGGGTTTACCATTTTGATGACCGGTTCGGTTCTGATAACATTGTACAAATCGTGACTCCTCTAGTCTTAAAGATTCAACAAAATTATTAGTGTTAAGGTAAAATCAGAATTAATAGATTTAAAATCCTTACATATATTTGGTTGTAGGAACCCAAAACCTCAATTGAAGAATCAAACTAGGGTCTTCATCTAGGTACGCACTCTTATTAATTTATCATGCTAAGGACTTGGTTCATCAAAGAATTCCAAGAGGAATAAATATCAAGTGAGATATAATATAATGGTCCCCTTGTAAGATTTTCCTTCGGTACATCTCAGACATGTACCTTCATGCTCTTCTTGAATTCAGGCATCCCTGTCACCATCTGACTCACATCGGGTAGGGCCCCATAAGTAGACCTCCGGTGTTATAGATGAGATATGTCAATTGACATGATCTCCAATGGACCATCCCGCAACTTGATACAAATTGCCAACCCTGAATCCATGAGAAAAAGCATCTTTGAAATTTCTATTTTCAAACACGTACCTTTCCATTGATGAATGCCACCCTGAAACCTTTGACTCCATTGCCGAAATGGACACCAGGTTCTTCTTATGATCAGGTACATAAAAGAGATTCTATAAACGAATCAAGTTACCCTCATTCAATTGAGGGGTAACATTCCGTACACCCTTTTCGGGATAGGTGGCATCGACTCCAAGTATAATCCTATGATTGTTTCCATCTCTACTAAATTAGAGAGATCGCCCTTTTATCCGATGAAGTGCCTTGAAGCACTACAATCAATAAGCCAGATTCCGAGTCTGAAGGAGAGGGCCAATACAAGATAACACTTCTTTATCTTATCAGAAACAACATTTGATTCTTCATACCTGTGGTTCCTTGCTTTCTTGAAGAGTGGGCTATTTCCTTGATGACCTGCATTGCCTGTCATTCCTCTGATCATTGAAGATGTCCCGAATGATTGTTATCATCATTAGGTGATGTGTCCCTACCTCGGACACTCCTTCGCATAATGGCCGAACTTATTACACCCAAGGCATTTGCCTTTCCTTCCACCCTTAGATTTGGACTTCCCATTGAAGTGATCTTTAGGTAGGCCATTAGAAGCTTCCGTTGCGCCATTCTGATAATATTCTCTACTTCGATTTCACCCTTGGTGAATTTGAAGAGGGATGAGGAATCCACTGATCCTTTTGTCCTTTCCAACTGTCTTCGGTGATTGCTCTTTCACTCTTGCTTGGGCTTTGTCTTCACCTTAGCTCTGACACCATGTTAATTTTAAGTATGTTCTATGCTTAGAGCAATTTATTTCAATTTTCATAGTTAGCTCAATATCTTTTCCAAATTAGCAATCACATCAGCATTAAAGTAAACCGCAAATAGAACATAAACATAACTCGCATAAGACAAGCCAAGACAAGAGGACACAAGATGTGGTGCTAGCCAGGGACAAACCCCAATGTGGGGAAACCCTTGATCAATTCTTCTTATATGTTCTTCAATAGTTCAACAGAGAGAGAGAGAGATAGTACATTTACAACAGAAGTCAACACTTTGACTTATCTAGATAAGAGCATAGATCATCTCTAAGAAGATGATACATGAGATTAGTTGAAGACATGCTGCTTCAACTGATTCTCCAAGGTGACTCCTTCACCTATCATTGTGCTGCATCTCGTCATCATGCTGCACCTCACCGTGCTGCACCATGCTGCACCTATCATCATAATGCTGGACCTCATGACCATGCTATACACATCATATTGCTTGCCATGCTGTCCATGCTTGCTGCTGTCCCATGTGCCTTTGCTGTCATGTCACAGTTGCTGTCCCACTTTACCTAGCCATACCTTGCTGTTGTCCCATACGTCTTAGATGCACCATGTAGCCTTGCTGTCCCATGCATCTTAGTAGCACTATATACCTTGTTGTCCTATGCATCTTAGCAGCACTATGTACCTTGCTGTCCCATGCATTGTGCTGTCCCAACATGTTGTTCATGACTGATCTGGTTAGGGCACTAGGCAGCCCTAACTCCACCTAACAGTCATCAAACAAGTCCCTTGATGACTATGACCCACCTTGGCAAGCTTCTTCCATAGCTACGATGCTTCCTTAGGATGCATATCAGCCCTTCACAGATCCGCTGTCACCTACAGCAGTTACTCGTACCACAACCCTCCATGCTGTCCCTTAGAGATGACTGCGACCTGGTTAGTAGGGCCTTTCTAGGCCTCTCGACCATCTAACTTTCACCTCCTAACAACTGCTCTAGTAGTCCCTTACTGCGGCCCTATAAACAGAGATATGAACCTCAAAACCATGCACAAACTCACCTATATTTTGCGGCTTGATTAGCAAGGTAACACTGCTCCAACGTGTCACAAAACAGTTTTTAAGCCATCCTTCTTGCCTCCTGCAATGTGGCTAAGAGTTGCGGCTCTTCTTCTCTAAAATCCACACCCAAAACAATGATAAGATGCTAGGGCTGTCCACAAACTTGGCTATCTCCTAGACCGCGTAGATACTAGGGCTGTCCTCCTTGTAGCGTTAGGGCTTCTCACTTGACTGTGTCCTCTTGATTAGGGCAACGTAGATCTTCTTCTAGACTGTGGTTAGGTTCTGCATAGAAGTTAGGGCTAAGACTGCGGCTAGGGCTAATTGTTAAGCTTCCTTTCCTTCTGTGTCTTAGGGCTACTTCCTCCTAGATTTCTCTCACACTAAAACCCAGGACAAGTGGAGATAAATCAAGATAGAAGTGTGTGTGAAATGACTCTCAAGTCATCTCCTTTTATACTAAAACGTTGAGCACATGTGGGGTTTATTTGGTCGCTGGCCTACCTTGACGAATTGTCTTATAACACAAATAAACTCATAACTCCATGAATACTTATCGGAATCAGATGATCTTTCGATCAATCCTACACCTCTCGATGAGAGGGATCCAAGAAAAATATCAGCTGCCATAAATAAGATAACCCACATGGAGTTTGGCCCTAGTTGCCAATTTGAACATACCCACTATCATTAGTTTTTCAATCCAAGGATGTGACTCATTGAGCAACCTCGCATTCATGCAAATCAAACTCTACATTCATTCATATCAAACGCCACATTCATGCATATCAAGTGAGGTATGATATTTTGAACATTACAGATCTCATTAGGAGTTTGAACTCTAAAGATATTTAAAATGTCTTATGGGTATAAAGACCTCCCATCTTGTACATATTCATTTAATAATATAATGCTTCTTGCTTTTTAGTTTATCTTGTTGATACTATGGTTACTATTTCATGTTAAAGCAACTCTAAGGTGGTCATGGATAAATTTGAATATAATGGACAAAATAAGGAGACATGTCATGTCTAGCCACTTATTCTTTTAATACCATAACACTTCTTTCTCTTTCTTTCATATTCGTGCTTGTTGTTTTATTTGTGAGATGGATGCATGCTATTTTTTTTTTCCGAAGAAATAGAATTCGTAATTTCCATTAAAAATAGAAGATTACATGTTGTAGATGCTGAAAGCATATGCAGTAGTGTGGGTAAAACCACTTACAATAACTATACTTCAAGAGAAGTAATGCAGAAAAGCCCTTAAAACAGGGCAGCAAGAAGAATGGATATGTAAACCCCAACAGGAGTATACCCCTACCCATCACAAGCTAAAATAAACAGAAAATAAAACAAAAGCTCCTGAGAAATGTGCAGAAAGTTCGAAATGGCCGCCAAAACAAGGAGGAGAGGCACGAAATGGAAGGGAGCAGCCAAAGTAGCCACACCCCCCCACCCCCTCAAAACTCTCCTGCTGAATCCGAAGAACCAGAGGAAGAAACCACCCATATCTCCAAAGAAGCCAGATAAAAACCAACCAGTACAGCCATAGATGAGGCGGCACGAATCGGTGCAGAGACTGACTCTACACCACAGATCCCTCAACGCCCCCAATAACTGCAGAGGTAGCCAGCAGAAAGCCAAAAAACAACGCCTCAGCAAGGGAACCCATCAGGGTCCACCCAGAGCGGAAGCGATTCGGATCCGGGGGCAGAGGCGGCTAGGGCAGCCACCTCGCCCCCAACAAGAATAACAAGAGGCCCAAGCAAAGCCCACGCCCCCGCACCGCGGCTCAGCACAAAGAATGTAGGCAAAACAGAGCCGCCGAAGATGAGCAAGTCCGCCGAATGGACACACTCCGCCGCCACCAAAACTCAGTGCTCAAAGCGAAACCGGACGCGCTGTGGAAGATCCGCAGTAGAGAGAGGTAGCGGAGGCCGATGAAGAAACCACAGGTTACCGGAGCCGCTGAAAACTGCAAGCCCCACCAGATGCAGCGAGCCCGTCGGAGCACCAAGCGATGTCGGAAGGGGGGCGGCCTGAAGCCCGAGGTAGCCCTGCCGCCGCAGGCGCTAGCAGCAACCAAGGCCGAAACGAAACCCTAGCGCCGAAAAACTCCGCTCGATGGATGCATGCTATTTTTCAGACAATGGTTACTATTCTATGCTAAAGGAAACACTAAAGCTTTGGGCAATGTTATGTAACGTATTTAGTTATACTTATATGTAATATTTAATTATAGTTGTTCACGGGTCATGGTTCTAATAGAGATAGTAGTGGCATGTCAAGCCACCTGCCAAGTTTCAATTCTTTATGAGGCATGATTAAATGGTTGGAACATGTGACAATTTTATGTTTTCTGTCATTTTGATAGAAGAGTTAGCTTAGCCAATTGAGAGTGCTTGCGTTCAATGGTTCACATCTCTAGTATTGTTTCACTTGTGTAAGTGGGCTACTTATAGTGCTTGACCTCTTTGACAAATTGTAATGCTTTTATTGAGTTTAAACTTTAAAGGAAGCACTTGAAAAATTGCTTAATTAATAATGCACATGCATATGTAACGCAAGTGGTTAGCTCAATTGGTTGTAGCCAATGTTGTTTGGCATTTGGCTATTACCATGTCAGCAAGTGCTTGGTTAGCATCCCTTTTTTAGGCGCACTAATATATGCGAATGGGTTTACTATGGATGCCATCCATGAATGTGGGGTAGTATTCATTGGATTTACTTGAGGTTTTCCTAAGAAAAAATGACAAATGCATTTTTTCCATGTGTGTGTGCATGTGCGTATGTTTATGGCCATTTGCACTTTTTATTATATAGTACCTGATGACATTTTTCCAGTGTTCCACGGGACTCGCCCCCCCCCCCCCCTAGGGGTCTAGTTTCCTCGCTCCCCCGTGCTCCGGGGACTTGGGGACGAGTAGGGGACGTTTCCCCACGCTCCCAAAATGGAGGAAACTCGGGGGGACGTGCCAGGGAAACGTTTCCCTTCCCTGAGGGGACGTTTCCCCACGCTCCCAAAAAAATGGCCTTGCTTATAGTTTATGATTTAATAGACCTAAAGTGGTACAAAGCTACTCATGTTCTGTATGGGGATAACGTCTTGTGTTGTCTTTTGGTTTCAACAAGCATTATTTTAGAGGGTCAGTATCATGGAAATTTGCTGGACCATATAGCACGTACATGAATTTTCCCTTTTAAAACTTCTCCTTTTTTTCTCAAGTGATGGTTGGATTACAGTGGGGAGATAACTGGAGTGACAAGCAAAGAATATGAGACATTCAGTTTGTGTTTTTAATTTGCATGACATTTGACATACAAACTATGGAAGCAGCACCTATGTCATGTGGGAAATAATTGGGTGGACTATAGACTAACATGCGTTTCCTGCAAGCATGACAAAATACTATGGGCAACAAGAAATCTCATGAACTTTTGTTATATATGAATTTATACAGTTACAAAATTGACACAGAGCACAGTGGCTCAGCTTGAATTCTCAGGTCTGAAAATTATTTTCACTCCTGAAATACACTGCTACTTTGAAGTTTGAACTGCATGGCATTGCTCTAATAAGGTAGACAAATTATCCATGCCATCGTTGGTCACCCAAGTTGGTTCGCAGATGGTCATCCTGTAGTCAATGTCATTTGATAATAAACTGTCAGAAACTCTTTCATGTGATCTTCTCATCTCTCCTGGAACTAAAACTCTTCTTTCAGCATATGGTGTACTGTCTATATTATATATAATATAACAAACTTTCTAGCTGTTGGATCCAATACAGCTGGACAACCCATTGTAGTTGCCCCTTCTACTGCCAATGCAATGTTCCTGATCTGTTCATTTACCTTTTCACAGAATTCAGTGGCTACCTTATCAAGCTGAAGCTCTCCCTCTGTCTGACCAAAATCTAAATTAGAATTTGACCAAGCTGAATTAGAATTTTAAATTTATTATTTTATATGATATTATAAATTTGGATAATGTCAAATGATATTCATATCAATGATCATGCTTTGCAGCTTTTCAATTCAAACCAAATTGTCATAGTGGACTCAATTAATAAATTATATTTTATATTTATAAAATTTTAAGACCCTGACGCTCCCCACGTTTCCTAAAAAATGGTTGGGAGCTTTTGCATAGGCCGCTCCTGCGCCCCCTCGCTCCCTCGCCCCCTTGTCCCGGAACCTTGGTGGAACATTGCATTTTTCGAAGTAAACCTTGTGGGGAACCCAAAGGATGCTTTCCACATTCTTGGGTGGCATGTTGAGCAAACTCGCTGGCATAGATTAGTTGCACCTCATCAAGCCTGTTTGCAAGGAACTAGCCAAATGCCTAGCAATTGGTGACAACCAATTGAGTTAAAACCTTGGGCTATATAATGGCAAATATAATGTAATATGCAACATATAATACATAGTGTATAAGTTTTTCTGGCTATAGTAAATCAACAACTTGGAATGGTTTTTGTGACAATGACTTAGGTTCGAATCTTGACAAGCATGCTTCTACCTCTCATGAGATTTGCCGAATGTGGCTAGCTATGTTGTGCCTTGTGCTAATTAATAATTGTAGTCTTTGAGTAGAGTATTATCTGTTGAGAAATCTAGGGGCAACTAGTTTAGGTGATTTCTCTTACTTTGATAATTACTTGTGATGTATTTTTACTTAACTTAATTAGCTTCTTTACTTGATTATAATTAGTGTTCTTATCATCAAGCAACTACCAAACAATAAATAACAATGAGACAAGAGGACACAAGATATAGGCTATTAGCTAGGGGCAAGTGCTAATTAATAATTGTAGTCTTTGAGTAGAGTACTATCTGTTGAGAAATCTAGGGGCAACTAGATTAGGTGATTTCTCTTACTTTGATAACTGCTTGTGATGTATTTTTACTTAATTAGCTTCTTCTTTACTTGATTATAATTAGTGTTCTTATCATCAAACAACTACCAAACAATAAATAACAATGAGACAAGAGGACACAAGATATAGGCTATTAGCTAGGGGCAAAACCTCTCTTCTTTAGAGGAAAGCCCACAAGAATTCTTTTCTTCTTATAGACCTTCAAATTACGAATTCCAAGACCAATGACCCTTGACCAAGACCCCTCTAAGACCAAGTCAAACTTCTCTTTTGAAGAACTTTCTTCTAGCAAAATCAACCCAAGTCAAACCAACTTCACAATTGCTGCAACTCTCTTCTTTGACCTCAACTTCAGACCTGCAATTATGGCTGCAATTTCGGCTACTTCTGTTGAAGCCCTAGATCACATGTTTGGTTGGAATATGGGTGAAATTGCCTCTTTTCTTCTTCGCTTGGACAACAACTTCTTCTTCAACAATTTGACGTACTAAATTTACCTTCTTTTGATCCTAAATTTGACCTCAATATGGTGACTGTACTTTTGCTCTACTGCAACAAATTCTGCCCTAGTCTCTTTGCACGTGTGAAAGGAATTAGCCCTAAAACAGTCTTCAAAGATTCGGTTTTCTTCCTCTTATTTCTCTCTCCTTCGCTGGATATACTTGTGCTTCCAACGAACTTAATTGATGCCCTTACAAATGAGGTCGAGCTCTTTATATATAGGCTTCTTGTCACAACTTGTAGGCCGACTTATCACTTGCAAACGCCGACTTGTCTTAGAGGTTGTCTTGGACATATTTTGACCTACAATAATTCTTTTGACTTTATACATATGATGCCCAAATGGATCTTCCAAAATGACAATGACACAATTGACTTGATGACTCAATGACAAGCCCTAGAAGCAATCAATGGGTGCTTGACCTATAAATGAAATGTTGAAAAATGTGTAACTAGGTTCGATCTTCATAAGTATGAAATGTATCTTTTGTAAATTATAAAATGAAAAAGAAATTATTATTACTATTACTGGAGCATGGGTTTCATGCTCAAGTTCTTTTATTTTATAGGTCACACACCCATTGAGTGCTTCTAGGGTTTGTCCTAGGTCTAGAAGTCAAAAGAGTCATTGTCATATATTGAAGAGCCCAATGGGAACATTGTAACTTGTAAAAAAAAATATTTGTCTTTAAAGAGTCGGAATACCCTCCAAGATCAAGTCGACCTAGAAGTTGTCAAGTCAGCGTAATTGAAGAGCCACGTCTACCCCTTGAAGAAGCCTATATAAGGAGAGGAACTCGTCCTCCAAAGGGACACTCACTCATCTCTCATTCTATGCGAAGAAGAGGACGAAGAAGAGGACAAAAAGAAGGACGAAGAAGAGGTTGAAGAAGGACGAAGTGTTTTGGGCTAATTCTCTATCTCTCACATGCTAGAGAAAGCTAGGGTTTCTGCGCAAGGGTTTCATCTAGTTCGATCTTGGAAGGAAGGAAGGAAAGAAGGCAAGCGAAGGCTACTAAGGGTATCTCTCAAGCCCTAAGTCACAAGAAAAGGCAAGCGAAGGACAAAAGAAGGCTCTAGAAAGAAGATCAAAGCCCCTTGTGTGGCAGCAATTGTTGCAGGGAAGTTGATTTGCAGTAGGAGGTCGAAGTTCTTGAAGCAGGGGGTCGAGTTGGTGCAAATTGGAAGAGATTTACCTGGGTTTGGCAAGTACAAGGTTTGCACATTATCTCAAGAGGTTGATCTTGATCTTGGAGGGTATTGGTTTGATTCATAAGGTCTTGGTATTCGTCAAGTGAAAGATCTATAAGAAGAGAAGAGATTTAAGGGTTTCCCCTCAAGAGGAGTGGTTTTGGATTTGGCTTGTAGCCTGTACATTGTGTCGTTGTTCTTATTGTTGTGGTAGCTATTTGATGTTTCTCACACTATAATAATAAGGATCAAAGTTAATAAGTAAAAAGATAACACAAATAGTTATCAAGTTGAAGAGAATTAACATATTCATTGCCCTATTGAATTCCATAAAATCATGATTACATATGTCATTATGAAGACTGAACCTAGTTATATATTTCAACACTCCCTCTTATGTAGGGAGGTATTCATAATCCATACAAGGTACTTGGACATTCTCAAACTGAAGAATTCTCATAAGAAGAGTTGAATCGGTAAGCCATCTCATAAGCTACTTCATTAGCTTATGCCAGAGCATCTCATCATACCAACTGACATTGTCACATAGCAAGGCCTTGACTAACAACTCTATCTCTCCACAAGATCGGAGCACAATGTTGGCGAGACCAATGACTGATAGACACCATCATCATTATCTCTCAAGGCACATACCCCACCTGGGTAGGACAATTCCTGTCTTCGAATAACACATCCTCAAGGAATTTCCTGTTCGACTACTTTTTCCTATTGGATGCCCTACCACATCCTCAAAGAGTATCAGAATCAATCTCAGAGGCTTACCCAATCCTCAATTCTTTCTTCATAACAGGAAGACAAGAATGATGTGTCTATCTCTCCCTCTCAACTAGGGAAGATATACTCATTCCTATAAAAGGAATATACTCAAACTCCCTCTTACCTAGTCATTGTTAGTTTTTGTAGCATCAGATGTGTTCTAGTCACGAAATTTGGTGGAGAGGTTAGAATACATGTATTCTCCAAAACCCAAAAGTTGTTTTTGGAAATTCCACCTAGAGACGACTTAATTAAAATAATTAATCGTTTTTTTAATGTTTCCTAACTCTAAATTTAGGAAATATGATTAATTAAAGGGTATTAATTAAGTCATGGTGAGAATCTTCTAGAAGAAGACATGGATCGAGTTCTAGTTAATATTAGCCATTGATTATATTTTAATCTTGGCCGTTGATGCCTCAACAAGAGATTATAAGAACTTCGATGGGGGTTGGAGAACACACTTGAGCCACCAATAGTTCGATTTCACTGGCAGATTGAACTCCAGAGTAGCAGCACTAAGTTGCCGTAGAGAGAGCTAGTGAGCTTGAAGCAGTGAGAGAGGGAAGGGATAGTAAGGTCAGAGGGAGATTTTCTAGTCCGGTGAGTGCATTGCAGAGAGGCAGCGTAGAGCCACACAGAGTCAACGCGGTGCTTTAGAGGGGAATCCGTATTTTGCTGGGGAGAAGCAATGATTCAGTGCTAGAAGCTAGAGTGGGAGACTGGAGGCCAGGAGAGTCCATCTTCTAGATAACAGTTGATCAGATAGCGAGAGAGACGCAGTTTTGAGTTGTGGTACGCAGTACGTCATAGGCTGATGCAGGGATTGTGTAGAGGCAGTAGAGAGCAACTCATTTTGAGCCGAGGTCAGTGTCGGATCGCTAGTGGGAGTGAGATTTTTCTCACTAGACTTATTGTCAGTCATTTCTCTGTATGTATTGCTAGATTTGGACATCCATAGTTTTGTACTTAGATTTACTACTGCATAATAATAAAACCCTCAACTGCTGCATCGGTTTTCCCGAGTTGGATTTTTCCGGGGACATTGGTCCAAAAACAACTGTGTATTTGTGTGTGTGCATCTATTCTTCCAACATTATTTTTCTTCCGCAATATTTTATCTGTGAAGGCTGTAGTGTATTAGTTTCGATATTTACCGTAGAATACAATATATAATTTGTTCAGTTTATTTAACAAATAAAAGAAACTTAATCAATTGTTGCAGTAGGATTCAGGGGTTTTGGAATTTTCAAATGGTATTGGAGCATAGATCATAAATTGGAGAGCTTAGTCACAAAAGAAAAGAGGAATTTTGAAACTTAGCCTAGGCAGTAACTCGAAACCCTCAAAGCCAGGAGGGTCGAGTTTTTGAGGAAAGGTCTATTTCTTTGAGAGAGTCAACAAAGAAATTAGATTTTACAGATTAAAGAGTACCAAAGGTAGAGGGAGCAACAATATTTTCCTTGCAGAGAAGATCTTCAGCTAGGATGCAGTTATTTTGCAGCAGTTTGCTAGTGCAAAATAACGTCAGGAGGAAGGAAGAGCACACACTGAGGGAATTCTTTTCTCAGGGAACTTCTAGTCCAGAAGTTCGATTTTTCCCAGCAGAGCAACAATAGTTGTGAGCATATTTGCCCACTCCAACAGGGAGTGCATAGAGCTAGTCAACAACTGCGTAGAGGAGAAGAGGAGGAATTCGACTTTTTGAGGAGATGGCATCAGCAGGGTTGAGAGATCAAGATCGGTTGGAGGGAGCCTCCAACTATGTGATCTGGAAGGCAAGAATTTCTTGTCTTCTAGATGAATATGAACTCAAAGCATACATCGATAATGTGGTAGTTGTAACCGCAGATGCAGATCCGCTAAAGACCTACAAGAAGGAGATGGCAAAAGCAAAGAGGCTGATTCTTGATGGGGTTCGAGATCACATGGTGTCTCACATAGCTGGCAAAGATACTGCCTGACAGATGTGGGAGGCTCTTGCTATGCTATACCAGCGATCTTCCGAGCAACGAAAGATGTATCTTGAGGAGAAGCTGAGATGTACGAGGATGTAGAAAGGGGAGCACATAGACCCCTTCCTCACTAGGCTTCAGAATGTCTGGGACCAATTGTCTATAGTAGGGTTAGCACCCTAACCTACAAAATTGGTGCGGTTAGCTCTAAACAACGTTTCTGAAGATGGTAGGTCTTCGTCCAGAGTATTCTATGCAGAGACAAGTTGCCGGATTGGGACTGAATGTGGGCTGATCTGCAGTAGGAGGAGATGAGGCGAGATTTGGCGAAGAGCATCATCAGTGGCACCAGCAACAGTAGTGGGACGAAGCAAGTGAAGGAAGAAGAGAATGTGGCCCTTGCATCAAAGGGACAGTAGGAGCAGCGCAGGAGGATGAAGGATCTTTCCAAGGCCAAATTCTTTAGATGTGGTGAGCTTGGCCACTATAGCACTCAATGTCCTCTCAGAAAGAAGGACAAGGAGGAGAAGCAGGATCAACAGGCTGCATCTGCAGATCGACAGGCTATCCTCCATGTTGTCCCATTATGTTTGTAGCACCATGCTATTGCTGCTGTCCCATTGTAACATTGTTGTACCATGTTGTTGTCCCAATGTGTTTGTAGCACCATGCTATTGTTGCTGTCCCATTGTAACATTGTTGTACCATGCTGCTGTCCCAATGTGTTTGCACCATGCTATAGCTGTTGTCCCATTGCAACATTGTTGTACCATGCTGCTGTCCCAATGTGTTTGCAGCACCATGCTATTGCTGTTGTCCCGTTGTGCCATCATTGCACCATGCCATTGCTGCTGTCCCATTACACCATGCCATTGCTGTTGTCCCATTGCACCATGCCATTGCTGCTGTCCATTGTAAGCATTGTTGTGCTTGCACTTCTGGTTAGGGCATGTGCCACTGCCCTTAACCCAACACACAGCAAGACTAGCCCTCTAAATGACTGCGACCTAGTCAAGGTAGAGTGTTGCCTCCTCATGTTGCTGTTCTGGGCATATGGTAGCCTCTCAAGTCTACACACAGCCCTGTTTTGGAGTGGCTAGGCTTGCGGCCTACCACAGATCTCTGCGGCACCCTAACAACCCTCCAAAACAGTCAATCCTTACCTCTTGCTGCCCTCAACCAATCTACAATTCTTCTTTCCTAACTCGGCCTCCATGCAAGTGTGAACAGTCCTCAAAATACATCCATTGCACCTTCAACAACTCGACTTTCAACCACAGATTTCTCCCATGCTATCCACGCTGTCCCAAAATCTCCTCGGCCTCCTTTACAACAACTCGGTCCTCCAAAAGACCCATGACTTTGCTGTGGGTAAGACATATTTGGGCAGCGTATAGGTGTTTGCAATTAGGGCTCTTTCTGTCACTGCGTCTAGGGTTAGATCTCCCCTATAAGATTGCGGCTAGGGCATCCTCCTTAAGACTGTGTTTGCCATGATCACCGATATACCTCCAGGAGTGAGGTGGGGTGATTTGGTTTTGTAGCCCTAGAGAGCTACAGGTTGGGCAGGATTCTTGAGGAGGTCCACCTCATGAATCAATATGTCACTACAGGAGCCCATAACATGCAGTAACAGGATGGATCAGTGGCAGTTGGTGCAGTCAGATGTCAGAGTGACAGATGCAGTGGCTAGTAGTGGTCAGATACTGGACAACGCAGTGCAGAGTTGGCATAGAGCAGTGTCAACAACAACGCAGAGGTTTCAGTGACAACTTAGAGTCTAGCAGCAGTTAGGACTCGGGTGACAGCAGTTAGGACTCGGGTGACAGATACATCATACTGATCACAGTTGATTCAGTATTTTGGATGCTTTTTAGTTGTAGATGTTGCAGTTGTAGTGCAGATGCAATAGTTGACAACAATTTAGCAGGGTCAACAGCAACATAGATGCAACTCATATCAGGCGTAGTAGTGATGGGCAGAGCAGCCAGACATTAGCAGTGTGACAGGAGGTGGTGCAAAGAACACATTCCTTGCTAAGAGGGAGTGTTAGTTTTTGTAGCATCGGATGTGTTCTAGCCACAAAATTTGGTGGAGAGGTTAGAATACATGTATTCTCCAAAACCTAGAAATTGTTTCTAGAAATTCCACCTAGAGTGACTTAATTAAAATAATTAATCATTTTTTTAATGTTTCCTAAGTCTAAACTTAGGAAATATGATTAATTAAAGGGTATTAATTAAGTCCTGGTGGAAATCTTCTAGAAGAAGACATTGATCGAGTTCTAGTTAATCTTAGCCATCGATTATGTTTTAATCTTGGCCGTTTATGCCTCAACGAGAGATTATAAGAAGAAACTCGATGGGGGTTGGAGAACACACTTGAGCCACCAGGAGTTCGATTTCACTAGCAAATCGAACTCCATAGTAGCAGCGTTGAGTTGCTGGAGAGAGAGCTACTGAGCTCGAAGCAGTGAGAGAGGGGCAGGGATAGTAAGGTCGGAGGGAGATTTTCTAGTCCGGTGAGTGCATTGCAGAGAGGCAACGTAGAGCCACGTGGAGGCAGCGCAATGCTTCAAAGGGGAATCCATATTTTGTTGGGGAGAAGCAGTGATTCAGTGCCAGAAGCTGGAGTGGGAGCTCGGAGGCTATGGGAGTCCATCTTCTAGACAACAACTAATCAGATAGCGAGAGAGACGTAGTTCCGAGTTGTGGGACACAGTCCTGCGTAGGTTGATGCAGGGACTATGCAGAGGTAGCAGAGAGCAACTCATCTTGAGCCAAGGTCAGTGTCGGATCGCCAATGGGAGTGAGATTTTTCTCACTAGACTTATTGTCAGTCATTTCTCTGTATGGATTGCTAGATTTGAGCATCCATAGTTTTGTACTCAGATTTACTACTGCATAATAATAAAACCCTCAACTGCTGCACTGGTTTTCCCGAGTTTTTCCGAGGACATTGGTCCAAAAATAACTGTGTATTTGTGTGTGTGCATCTATTCTTCCAACATTATTTTTCTTCCGTAGTATTTTATTTGTGAAGGCTGCAGTGTATTAGTTTCGATATTTACTGTAGAATACAGTAAATAATTTGTTCAGTTTATTTAACAAATAGAAGAAACTTAATCAGTTGCTGCAGTATGATTCAGGGTTTTCCGAATTTTCACAGTTACTTGCCCAAGCTCTATCTTAAATAGGGACTTATTTCCAATCAATAGCCATCTGTTCTTTGGTGGAGATCATGGTACTATCAGCTGCTTGTAGGGCTCCTCTTTCGATGTCATGAACTTCGACTTCTTCATCATGGAGCCTTCATCTTCTAGATCTTCTTTGTAGGGCATTGACCATCCATCACTTTCCTTCAACGAACCATAGGGTTGAACCAATAGTCATGTCATCCTTCTCTTCATCGAAAAGTGATCTTCTCGTCCACATTTGGCTTTCCTTCATACATCTACCTCTTCCAAGTCATGTTTCTTTTAGGATCTTCCACATCCAATCACATGGGTATTGATCGCAGGTGACTTCTACAATCTTCTTTCAGTAGCCCTGTAACAACTGAACCAAATGTTTTTCAAAAATAAAAATGAATAGCAAATCAAACCTTTTTATGATGGCCTTTCATCACGACTTCAACTTCTTGCAACATCAACATCCTGCACATGTATGCACCCATCTCCACGACATATATTACCAAGGTTTTCCTTTTCCATCATACATATCAAGGTCTTCATGCATTCTTCTTCCATGGAGATGTCATAGCTAATCCTTCTAGTTATTGAATGCTGATCACATATCAAGAGTCAAGACTATAGTTGCATCTTTCACGAACTCTTCTTCTTATATTGCTTCCCCAAGAATTTCTATACATAGTTCCTTCATCATTGTCAACCACCTCATATTCCATATGAGGTCATATTATGTTGATTTCAGCTATTCAATATGTGAACGAGTTCAAGGCATATTGTCTTCATGCCTTTATGCATCTTTTTAAAGTAAGAGATCCTTCTTCTTTGATCATGCTCATGAGATAGAGCATTCTTTCATTCTAACTGCAACCATATGATGACATGACTTTATCTATCTATTTCCAAATATATACATAGTCATACCCCTTCCTTCATGTGGTCATCTAGACTTCCTTCAACAACTTCCTTTCTTTGCTTGAAGATTAAGTACTTCAATCAACTTGACATGCTTGCACTCCTTTGTCACGATGTCATCATTCTTCTAAACAATGGATCCCACACAAGGTGGAATGAGACACTTGCTTCTACCAAGTAGAGGCGAATATTCTTATAAAGATTCTAGTGGAGGATCTCGATGACCCTCATTCTGCAAATGCTCCTTTCTAATAATGATGATGTATGATGACCTTTTTTCATCTTCTATCATGCTAGATGGTTTTCTTCCAAGATTGTCTTTTCATGTTTTTAATGAAGATACCATGAGCTACTTCTTTACTATCATGATGACTGCTACAACCTTGTAGATTTCTACTTCGACCATCCTTTCAAGCTTCTATAATGACGTCATGAGCTCTTTTCTATTGCCATATTTTAATATGATGCATCCTATCATACTTATAATGCTTCTCATCCTAACTGCGATCTTTAACCATAATCTTTAACCATAGTAGAGGTATTTTAACCTCCTACTTCTCCTTGTTATGTACCTGAAGGTAAAATGTGTGAGAAACCTTAATATTGAAGATCTATCCCTTCTTCCTTCTTGGATTTCCTCTCATCAGGTTCTTCTAGTTCTTTTGTGAGATGGGCTTCATTCCTTTCTTTCCTTTTCTTGGTGTCCTTCTAACATTGGATCTTTGACATACCGATCTTCTTCTTTTTCTAAGGACCAAACTTTCCAAACTTTTCTTTTCTCCTAGCCATGGTAGCAAATGCTTGAACTTGTTCATTTGATCCCACATCACTTTTTGCCTTTAACCTAGTTTCTTCAATCTTACATAATGACCAAAGTTCACTGAATGGGGTGGCTTCCTTCTTTCCATAGATACTTGATACAAAGTTACCCCATTCATCAGGTAGTGCATTGAGCACAACGGTGGTCATTTCTTTATCAGACATTATTTCCCCTAACTCTTGTAGTTGGTCTCTTATTTGTGACACCCTCATAAGGTATGAGGCTATCCCTTCTTCCTTTGATACCTTCATTTTGTATAGCTCGGTTCTCAAAGATATAACTTCTCTTGCAGTGCTTACGGAAAATAGTTCTACCAACTTTTCATAGATTTCTTTTGATGTCTCCATCTTTGCTACATAAGAGATGAGTGAATCCTTGATTGATTCTATAAGGATTCTTTGAGCCCTTATTTTCCCTTTCATATATTTTGATAATGCTTGAAACTTGCTCTTGAAATTGTTTCAAGATGGAGCCCTTTACATATTCTACAACTTCATTCTCTATGAGGATCAAATCTATCCTCTTCTTCCATGCAAGAAAATTTAATGACCCAACCAATTTATTGCTTTCCTTGTAGAATGAAGTCATTATGATAGTAGATTCAAACATAGATATAAAGATACTTACTTGTCAAGCGAAGATGCTCCTCGATAATGATATCTTCAACTTGATGCCTTGATGATGATGTTGCTTCCTTAATGATCTCCTTCAAGGATATTTGAGATGT